>OX451740.1:1178655238-1179401650 GCA_948472305.1 Vicia faba
TTTCTCAAGGAAATTCTTTTTACAGATAAATGAACAATATGTGTGTTGAATGTTTTCTGGAAAAACTATATAGCACAACTGTGATAATACACACTATAAAGTTTATGTGAAACTAGAATGCTAGAACTATAGAGTAAGCAATTTGAGAGCTTTAGCAAACTGAATGAGTGAGGACGGAGATGACTGGCTTATGCGTGTAGGAGAATTGTAGAGTATTAGCCATTTTCTTTCTCACTGATTTGTTTAAATACTTCTTAGAATAGATATGTTGCTGTCAATAATTCCATTTCAATTCTCATAACGTTCTTTCCTTTTTGAGAAGATCCTTGTCTTGGAATAAAGCCGTTGGTAATTAATCTGCCTTGAATGCAGTAACGTTGATACTTTAGAATGTTCTGCTTAATGAAAATTTGAGCGTTCTTGGCTTTAGCTTATTCTGGCGCTTCTGAGTGCTGATGACATAGTTAGGATCTTGATCAAAGTCAGAGTATGTAAAGCGCGGATTCTGTTCATCAGACTTCAGCGTAAGCATATGTACTGATGTTCTGATGCTGATGTTGATACTGATGTTCTGATGCTGATTCCATCAGAGTTTCCTGTAAATACACAACATAATTTTTAGGTAGCATCTATGTCATATATGAAACTCATAATTCATTTAATCTTGTATTTTGTTATCATCAAAACTCTAACTGGGGGTTGTAGAATCAAACTATGTTCTAACAGTTTGAAGCATTAGAGATTATTCAAATAAAATTGTATAAAACATCAATATACTTAAGAAATATACAAGATTTATGAAAATCTCTGATTCCAAAAAATAATCAATAGTTATTTTCTCCGCTACTGAAGCTGAGTTTATTGCAACTACTTCATGTGTTTTTCAAGCCAATTTGTTGATAAGGTTAATTAGAAATTTTGAATATGATGAAGAAGAGCCCCCACTAGAATTTTGTGATAATGTCTCTACAATTAAGTTGTCAAAGAATTTTGTTTTACACGAGAGGAATAAACATATAGATGTTAGCTAGATTTCACTTCTTACATGATTTATGCAAGTATGTTATTGCTGATATAATGACAAAAACTCTCAAGAATGCAGTGTATGGGAAGCCTCGAAACATATTGGAAGTTTGTTCAAATAATAAGGTTCTTCATATTGGAAGGACTTTAATTAGTAATTCTTTGGTTTGAATAAATCAAAATCATGAGGTAGAAGTTACACTTGAATTGTTAGGTATTTTCTTTAGTTATTAAGTTTCACATCTTGCCTCGTTCAATTAATTCAATTTTCCTTCTCAAACTTGTATGTGTTACAATTATTTAGTAGCTTCAAAACTCTAAAGTAAAGTGTCTAATTTGACGAGATGAGATTGAATATTACATGAATCATAAGATAGAAATGATATATTCATACTCATCTTCAAATTGTGATAAACTACTTTTGTAAAGTAATTTTACATCAATAATATTTTATATTAAACTTTTTTTTTCACAAGAATCTTTTTATACATAAAGGTACAAGAATTAGTCAACTCATATACAAGTTAGTGGAAGAAAAACCAAAATATATGAAAACAAAATTCATCACATGTTAAACACACCTCCCACTTTTCACATTTGTCACCAACTTTTTATCACATAACAACTTTTGATAAGTTCCATTAACTCCAAGAGCTTATAGTACAAAATTAGCAAAAATGCTGCAAAAATTGAAAGAAGATAAAATAAAAAATTTTCACAAATAAATTCATAAACATTCACAAGTGTCGATTGCATTTGTAATATTAATCGAGGTTAGGAATACTTTAAATACAATACTAATAGACTTTAATCTAACATGACGTTTTTATGAAATGATAAAATTACGAGTATTTTTACATAAAAAACAGATAATAATTCGTATAACTGTAATGTAATGACACATGTATTTTTACATAAAAAACAGATAATAATTCGTATAATTGTAATGTAATGACACACATTTGAGATCGACTGGAACACAATAATAGTTGTATTAGAAACAAACTCTTACTGAATTTGAAAGAACATTTCCAACAAGGATTTCACCAATTTCATCAATAAAAGAGCCCACAAATCCATCTAAAGCTGAATAAATATTCTCCACTGTTTCTTCCTTCAACCATATTCTCAATGGAGTAGTGATATGAGTCCATTCAAAGGACACACATCAAGTGGAGCACAACACAACAAGAACCTGCCACAACACAAACAAAAAACCTCAATTAATTAAGCTGTTGTAGTTTAAGCATATGGTTACTAATAATGAGAATGAAATCTAGCAACATGCATAAATCTGTTTCGTCCCCTTCCTAGCTAACAATATTTGTTTTATATCATGTTTAAAAAATACATTGGGAAACAACATTATTGCTAAGAACATGTTTTCAAATGCAAAGAGTCGTGGATTATAGGCATAGCTCACAATCACATTCTCTGACAACAACACGATCATTCATTTTGTTGGTTTAATCGGTTCATTGTTTTTATTTGAGTATAATTCAATATTATAAAATCTATTTTTTACAATAAATTTGTTTTAAATATTTTTAATTAACGTGATATTTGTGTTTTTCTTTATATAATTTATAATACTTAAATTAAATTTTTATATTCGAAAATCTAATTTAATGTTATATAATTTATTGCCATAGTTTTGTCCCTCTTCATGTTCCCCTCTTAAAATTTCAGCTCAACGTGTCTGTGGAATGTTTGCCAATAATTGATCCCTTATGAAAGGGTTAGGTAAATGGACAACATTTATCATATACAAATTTAATACTATGATTTATATAGCTATTTTAAATTTTGATTTGATAAAACATTCAATAGTTGAATGTAAATGGCATCGTAGTTAAAAAAAGAACCAGAAAGTTGAGATGGAAGAAATTTTTTCCGATATCATTAGAGATTAAACAAGAGTTGGTCATAAAAATCTACTACTTGAAGAGCATTTAGGTACAATTTTTTTTTATAAGTAAGGGAAATAAATTAGAAGGATTAGAGGTGCATAATCCAAGAATACAACGAAAGAAAAAGATGGGATCTAAACCCCCACCCAAACAACCATAAAAAAAATAAATCAACTTAATTAAAAAAATTATCAGATTAACACACTAATCCGTCCACGATATATTACTCCCACCCTTAAAAAACAATAAACTATTTCCACGAAATCAACTCCCATCAAAAGTAGATAAAATAAGTCCACCGAAAAGAATATTGTTTCTACATTTCCAAATGACTCAACAAAAGATCAAACCAAAAAACCAACTCAAATCTAGCACGAAAATCGACTTATAAGAATTATTCAATTAAAAGAGACGTTCCAAAATCGATCCATTCGAAGAATCATCAACCAACCAAGGCCAAAGTAATAACTTGCTCCACCATAACTTAGAAATAGCACAACCAAAGAAAACGTGGTCCAAATCCTCCTCAACCCCTAAACACAAAGAACAAGCCAACAAGTTGGATCCAACTAAAACACCGCGCTTCGACAACTCCACTTTCGTCGGAAGCATATTCCAAATCAATCTCCAACCAAAAAGATGAATTCTACTTGGCCTTAGACTTTCATAAACGCGAAAAGGCCAAAGAAAGAAAGTCGTCAAAGCCGAACTCGGAAAACACACTCAAGAGAATAGCATTGTAAGCATTACTTATCAAAAATCCAGCCACATCCCTCCACCAAACAAAACCACCTGAAATAAGATGTTTGGGCCGCATCAGTTGAAGAAGAAACACCAAAAGACTCAATTGATGTGCGGCCTCCCGGTCCTCCGAATCAATCTCAATATTCACGACCCAACTCCACCTCTCCCCACTCCAAGAACCCATATCTGCAACCTTTGGATGACTAGTATCCGACAAAAGAAATAAATTCGAAAAGGGTGCCAATAGGAGTTGTGCCCAACCAACGATCAAGCCAAAAATTCAAAAAAAGACCCAAACCAAGCTTGCATGAAATTGTCGAGTTGAACCAACTTGTCGATATGCCCGAAACCTCACAACCAACCGAACAAAGATCCCTCCACCAAAGATACACATAAGCCCTTGCATATGAAGTTCTTCTATATTTTGACATTCTTATAAATATACCATGTTGACAGTCTTCAGATTCATCCTAGGATTTAGAGCCATAAATTTCTGTGCATAACTTTGACATACTAATACTTTATGCGATAAGGGAAATAATCTTCTCTTCAAATTTCCAAAGTTAATTCTCATTCTAAAGTTTGTTAAACTCCTAATTCATCTTAGTAAGGAACATAATATCATCTCCAACTTCCAAAATCCAGATCATATCTTGAAGTTTATTAAGCTTAGTATAAAGTTGCATATTTATGCTACCTCAAGAGTTATGATTTTGCTGCTTGTCTTTTAAACTTTTGGTTTTAGTTTTATGTTATTGAGTTTTCTCATCAATTGCACATTTTTGGATTGAGTTTTAGATCCATTTTTAGCATGCATAAATCAAACTATTCGATTATAGTGTAAGCAATATACTTTAAGTTATTTTGTTGAGTTTTTGGATCATGACATTAGTAGAATCTCAAAACCTCTTTAAAATTGTAAAAAAATGATATTATAGAAGTGAGATTCGAATCACACATCCCATGACTTGAATCAAATGAAATAGAGAATTTCAGAAAAAATTTGAAGTTATCATGACTCGAATCACAGCTTGTACTTAATTTGAATCATAGAACCCTTGATTTGAATCACAACTTGCATTTGATTCATTCATACCGTAAGGCATAATAGTTGGTTTGTTTAGTTGAGTTGTAATTTAATATTCATCTTTATGTTTATTAATGTTGATCACTTGAGATTAATGATTGAGAAAGTGAGAGGGGGTTCTCATATTTAGGGAGATACATAAATAGAAAGACACTAAGGTAGAATTAAGAAGAGGGACATTGAACAAAGGGCTTGTTCATCTCAGACATTTTATACTAATTCTATAGAAGAGTGGACTCCATTTCTTGGATAGATTTTCCCCCATACGTATGTGTGGTTTCATCAAACTACGTTAACAATTTCTTATGACCTTTTATTGCTTTCTACATTGATCATATTGTTTATCAATTATTTGTTAATTCCGGTGTAAGATGTTGAACACCATTGCTTAAATATCTGGTCTAACATTTGTCCCTTTAAGAACAAAATTTCCATTGATATCAGAGCAGGTATCCTATTTTATTTGGGTGAACTCCAGGGAAGATATTTTATGTTCAAATAGATAACACAAAGGATGAAGGGTCTGTCAATAGACCATATGTTCTAGATCTAACCAATTATGATTATTGGACAGCCAAGATGGTTGCTTTTATTAAATCCATGGAAATTAAACATGGAAGGTTGTAGTAAAAGGTTGGAAACATCCTATTACTATTTCTCAAGATGGTACATCAAGCTTAAAGCCAGTAGCTTGGTGGACTGATGCAAAAGATAATGAAGTTCTTGGAATCTCCAAGGCTTTAAATTTTATTTTCAATGGTGTTAACAGTAACACGTTTAGATTGATCAACACATGTACTGAAGGCAAAAATGCTTTGGAGATTCTCTAAACTGCTCATGAAGGCACATCCAAGGTTATGATGTCAAGGTTGCAACTCCTCACAACAAAGTTTCAGAATCTGAGAATGAATGAAGATGAACCTAAAGGTGGGAATTATACACAAGAGGGGGGGGGGGGTTTATTGTGTATATGATAACTTTGGATTTTTAGAACAACAGCTTTTGAATCTGACCAAGTTCAAAAATGTACGGCGTAGACCGATATGGTCGAAACGATGGCTATGTTAGTGTGACACATTGGTTAGTTCCGGTGTCCCTTGAGTCAGTCAAGGAGAATGCTGGGCTACCGCGTGGTGTCATAAAGCACTAATTGACCGTAGAACCTTAGTTGACATAGCTTAGCCATTAGAAAGTAGTGAGATGGTCAACTTTGGTGCATACTGAATTTGGTTGATACTCGATGCTACACTCATTGAGATTGGACTCTCAGGATATTTCGGCCGCAAATCAGGATCTTAACCTAAAACAATGTCTGAGAGAAAAATCAGTGATATGAGATTCCTAGAAACCAGTTACTTATTTTAGGATAGCTTGAGTCAACTAAACTCAAGAGGGTACTTACCTATAAACTCCATACATTCTTGAACCTAAGGCCCTGTGTGTTTTGTTTGTGTAAATTGTTCGAGCATGACATCATAACATCATGACATCATTACACATATCATTTTCACTAACCATTTCAAGGATCTCAAGGGCCTGTGATACAGGGTTATATTAAACCATACGTCTATCAAGGGGAAAGGGGAATTATTTTCCTCTAACGAGATGATGTCAAAGACCAAAGCACGATATCTTGAGTCAATATCTAGGATCCACTCGACATGGTGAGCTTGATTCTCATAGAAGGACATTCAACGGAAAGAAGTTCTTTAATCAAAGCTACAATCAAATTCAGTTTCTAACATTTTATTGTGTTTACCCTACGAGATCCTTGAAAACATTGCATTTACATATCGCGCATGTTGTTGTACCCCAAAATTTTCCCTCTCATTTTATCAAGATTTCCCCTCACAAAGCTCCTTGAACTCCAGATAGGATTAGGGTTTTGAACTGCCCAAGACATCTCCTTGCATTGATGACCTAAAATAGGGTTTGAGTTTACACAGATATTTTTGGACTTCCATTACTCAGAGTGACTTTCATACTTCATGTTGGACTCATAAGTTTGTCCATACCAAGTTTCAAGCCTTGAATCAAATTTTTACCCAGTCAATTGGACAGTTGACCTAGAAATCAGCTGTATTGGGGAAAAAGTAAATTGTGGCCAATTTACAGTCAAACCTCATGAATTTTGACCCACATCAACATTATAAACTCATATGAACCATTTGATCAAGTTTGGACCACAACTCCACAAGAAATTTGATCAGATCACCAAAAGGGCAAAATGGTCATTTTTAGGGTTTTGACTACACAAAGGCAATTTCTGATTTTTGACCTAGCCAATGGAAAATTGGGTTCAAGCATGGACTCAAGGACTCAATGGAACCATCTTGACCTATTCAACAAGTTCAAAAGATCTCAATTGCATTGGATTGACAAATGAATTTTTCAGTCAACTGATCAAAATTTGACTGTACACTGAAAAGTCAAACTTTGACTTTTTGGTCAAAATTAAGTGTCAAGGGTCATTTTTCATCAAGATGTGTCAAAACATGAAAATTTTTCATCAAGAAACCCAATTTTACAAATTAGGGTTTAAAGTTGAAAAATTTCATAACTTAGAATTTTTCTAAGTTATGAAATTTTCTTAATTTTTCCTAACTTTGCCCAACATTTTCACCATGATACAATTGGATTCAAACAAAACTTCCAACATTAAAGTTGTATTCCTTCACAAAGTCTACAGCTTTGATTCACAAAGTTTTCCCAAAAGAAGCTTGGATCTCAATTTATGATTTTTGGAACAAGGGTCCCTAAAACTTTTAACTTAGTAAAATTTTGCCCTAGTATAGGCAGGATTTTGACCTATCTTCATGGCCATTTTTCACATAGTTCCACTTGAAATCTCAAATTTCATTTCAAACATGGATTGTAGAGCATGTTGCAAGATTTCCAAAATGTCCAAGAACTCTCCAAACTCATTTGTGGTTAGGGAGAATCGATGGCTTGATGTTGGAAAAAACTCACTTTTCATCCATGGCATGTTCATGTTCATACAAGTTGCAAATTCTAATCAGCTTTCTTTACACTAGATTAAAGGCCTCAAAACCATTTCACACTCAATAATTAAGTGCAAAACCATTGGTATAAGGCAATGTTTTGGTCATTAGAGCATTGCACCTTGGGTTAATCCCTAAGTAGAAAAAGCAATATTTCCATTTTTGCTTAAATCATGCTTTATGTCAAAACTGATTTCTCGAGCATTGGTCCATATCTTATGCAGCAAATCAAATACACAAATTGGATGGGCCAAGGGCAAAGTATGCAAGCATATGGATATCCTGGACATGCCTATTGGACATTACTTCTCATGTTGGCTTAAAAGTACAAGAAAGATATCCAAAACACTAGAACTTGAACATCTATGAAAACTAACTTGGGCAAGCATTTGAGACATCTTTCTCACATCCCCTTGAACCAGAAACACGACTCTTTGAGCCCTAAAACATCCCATAGCTCAAAATCACCTTCCATTGGCAAAACAGGGTAGCATCTGCAACTTGACTTCCATAGCACAATTTGCTCGTGTGTTTTGCCCCAAAGATGTTCAAACACCTTCCATTCAATCCATCCAAGCTATCCCAAACCTTAAACACCAACTGTAATTCCATTGACAGGGTTTTCCATTTTCATTTTGAGCTTGTGCAGTTTGAGTTCTGTAGGCTTGTTCAAGTACATTCAAGGCAAGCTAGACATTGGATAAGGTCAAGTGAAGTTCAAACAAGCTCCCAGACACCTCAAGCCTTGTTGAAAAGCTCCACATTGCCCTACACGAAGTCAGCTGAAACAGGTTTTTATCAACTTCCTATCTCTCTATTTAGGAACATTTAGACTTAGGTTTGTGAATAAGAAATGTAGTATTCATTGCCATGAAGCTGTACATATGCTCAGTTTTCATTTTTATTAAGCATGCTAAGAGAATTTGATCCATGAACATACTGAAAAAATTAGGTTAGATTTTAGGGCTAGAGAAATTCTCTCTGGTCTTTGAGAGTTAGGATTAGTTTTTTATATGGTTAGATTCGTCTTGAAAAGCTCTACAACTTTGATGTTATGTGTTTTTGCAATAGAGCTCGTATACAGGATCTAGCATTTGTTTTAGGCGCGCGTGTTTTTGAAGTACACAGGTTGAAGATGAAGTATGGTGGGTTGGACTTGGTCCTGGCTCACTATTGACACCCCCCTTTTACTTTTTGCACCCCCGATGCCTAATTTCTTTATATTTTATATTTTTGTGTTTTATTTTCATTTCTGATTTTTTTTATATTTCCAAATATAAAAAATACTCAAAAATATTTTCTATGAATTTTTACATTTATTTTGTATTTTATTTTTATTTTTTTTCTAACATAAAAGACTATTTAAATAATATATGCTTTATTTATTGAAAACTTGAAAATAAATATATAAATAAGTTATACTTTTATTTTATTATTTTATTCACACTAAAAAAATATTATTCTAAATATTTATATTTCTAAATATTATATATATATATATATATATATATATATATATATATATATATATATATATATATATATATATATATAGATTATTTTATTAGATACTTTAGAATAAAAATATAAAAATATTACACTTTTATTTTATTATTATTTATACTTAAAAAAATACTTTTTCTAAATATATTTTATTGTTTTTACATGCATTATTTTATTTTATTGTATATAAATAATATAATTAATATATTTATTTTCTTAAAGAAAATTAGGGTTTTACCCTTAACCAAAAAATAATCTTTTCATTTATTTCTTTCTTTTTGCATTAAATATTTTTACATACATAAAAATAAACAAAAAAAAACCTTTTTTGCATATTCATATTATTTTGTATATTTATTTAAATATTGTTCATTTATTATTTATGCCATTTGATTAAATTTGGATGTAATAGTAAAACTAGGGTTTTAATTTCTTGTGAAATAATCCCCATTCAAAAATTGTATCCCCCTCCCCATAATCATGTTGTAATAGCTTAGACTTTTAATTCTCGCACTTTATGCTTTCAATTATACCATGATTAGAGATTAGGGTTTGTATGCAAAAATTCAAAATTAACAAATAGCTTGACTAATACAAAGACAAAAATGCATGGAAATCAATACACAATGCACACTTGCACCCCTAGGGTTTCATCCACTTGTTGCCTTAAAAAATGGGCCATGTTATGCATGTTGAGTACTTTGGCAAAACAAAAACAAAACAAAAGATCATAGTCCCTCGATGACGCTATCTTAGTTGCCTACACAAAATGATTAAGTCCCTCAGAAAATTTGCTAAAAATACTTGACACAATTGCTATCATGGTCTGTACGATGACCCGCGCCTGTCCCGTTTAACATCCTAATACAAGGTTGTTTACCAAATGCAATGGTAAAACAACACTGTCAAAAGGGTTAAAACATATAGGAAAGATCTTTGAGTAAAATAGGGTAGATAACTCTTAGTTACTTGATCAAAACTTGCAAAACATCCTTGCTATTTTCAAACACACCTCACAACACAATTTCAAAACATTTCCTAAAAACAAACTTTCAAAACTTTCAAACATTGAAATATCTTTTCAAAAGATAAAAACACCTTTGTATACATTCAAACAAGAATCATTACAAAGGTTGCCACAATGATGGCCTCTTTTCAAAACGTTTTTCAAAACCACACACAAAGCACCATTTCAAACAATTGAAAAGCAAAAGCAAGTGATCTAAACAAGTAACTAAGAGCCCATGGAAAACTATGGATGAAAATGGTGCTTGCACCTTCCCTTTTCATAATCTAATCCCCGAACCCAAGAAAACATCTCAAAGGCCTTTCCTGTGCTTTTTGACCTTTCCTTTGGATAAAATAAAAAGTCGATGGCGACTCTTGCTAAACTGAAACATTTGCGAACACAAATGCAAAACCTCAAGTCAGTTCTCCCACCGTATTACAGAACTGGCGACTCTGCTGGGGACAAACCTCAAAAGTGGGGTAACCTTAGGGTTTAGATCACCTTTACATGCTTATCTTGTTTGCTTTGATTGCTTTACATTTGGTTCTTTTTTTTTGGGTTTTGAATCCTCCACCCGGATTTTTGGGAAACATTCATAGGTAAATAGCAATACGTTGTGAAAACTGTGTGGGGTATACCGACATGGTTGAAGCAATAACTATATTAGTGCGACATATTTGTAGGTACCGGTAGCCTTTGAGTCAATCAAAGAGAATATGGGGTCGCTGAGTGATGTCATGAAGCACTAATGAACTCTTAGAACCTTTACTTGACCATCTTGGCCTTATTAGGGGTAGTGAGATGATCGGCTTTGGTACAGTCCGAAGTTGGTAGATACTCAATACTACACTCATTGAGGGTTATTTTCTTGGAATATTTCGGTCGCCAGTTAAGTGGATAAACTGAAATATTGAACACAGAAAATAATCCAGTGATATTGAGCTCCTTAGAACCCGGTTACTATTTATAGGACAGGTTGGGTCAACTAACTTCAAGAGGGTACTTACCTATGAAACCCCATGCAAGCCTGAAACTAGGATCTTGTGTGACTTGTTTGTACATATGTTTGTGCATACATCATGAACATCATAAAGCATCATATGCATCCACTAACCATTTTCAAGGGTTTGGATCTTCATCTTTGTTCCTGTTTTGTAGGTCATGGAATCACTTCGCAGGAAAACAATCCAGGTCAATCTTGTGAGAATCCCTCCTCAACTCAAGGAGCTTACTTCCAAGATTCCAGAAAATTCTCTCTTCAGTGAAAGACATGGTAGACTCCTCAACTTGGTCAACTCCAACATTGAAGAAGACATGGTGAAAGTCCTCTTCCAGTTCTTTGACCCCCTACACCACTGTTTCACATTCCCTGATTACCAATTGGTACCTACTTTGGAGGAATTTTCTCAACTCTTGAGGATTCCTATTCTTCATCAACTACCCTACAACGGTACGGAAAGAGAACCAAACCCTGAAGATGTTGCTCAAGCCTTACACTTGCAACCATCTGATATCAAAGGTCATTGGGAAACCAGAAGTGGTGTCAAGGGTTTCTTGGAAAAGTTTCTGTTTGAGAAGGCACAAGACTGCTAGAATTCTCTAGATCTGCAAGTTTTTGAGGAGAATGCAACACTTCTCATCTATGGGTTGGTATTGTTCCCAAAGCCTGATCAGCTTATAGATGTGAATGCTGTCAAGATTTTCATATCTCAGAATCCTGTACCTACATTGCTTGGGGACATCCTGCACTCATTTCACACATGAACAATGAGGAAAAGAGGTGTTCTCATGTGTTGTACTCCTCTTCTGGCAAGGTGGTTTATTTCTCACCTTCCCCAATCAGTTTTGAAGAATGAGCGGGGTTTAAGGTGGTCATAACGATTGATGACCCTCACACATTCTGATGTTCATTGGTGTTCTCGGTCCAGAGAAAATGTCATCATCATTGATCGTTGTGGAGAATTCCCTAATATCCCATTACTTGGAATTAGGGGAGGCATTACATACAACCCTTGTTTGGATCTAAGGCAATTTGGGTATGCCCGAAGGGATGGCCCTCATGATATGCTGATTCCTGACTTGGTTTTTGACTTCGACAACGATGCTCAAGAACTTTGACAAAGGTTTATACGAGCTTGGAGGATGCCCAACAAGGTGGATAGTAAGACACTGGGGCACAAGAATTCCATCCCCCTTGAGCCTTATCTCAAGTGGGTACGAACCCGAGCCCAGAGTCTTATGATGCCTTACCCCCACATTCTTCCTGTGATCAAAGAGCCTATTGTGGAAGGAGAGGTTCCATACACCCTCCTACATCCAGACATGCCAACATCATTGGAATAATTGCAAAAGAGTTGGATACAACTCAAGGAAGAGCGAAACACTTTTGAAGCCAGCTTCTATGCCAGTGAGAAGAAAGTTTTGGAACTTACCCGCCGACTTCACGAAGAGGAGACTCTCAACACTTACATCGCGCCAAAGAGGATGCGAAACGTCTTTTTAAATTAAGAAGCTTTGTAATATTCTGCCCATGGGGAATTTATGTACTAACAAATTTCTTCTTATTAATATGACGTGTGTTATTTTTGTTTACAACAAATTTGAATCTCTGAATCCTTGAATGCATTACATGAATACACATCATTCATCATATGCATTAACAGGTCTTCACACCAGGTTTCCTTATCTTTCTGCTGTTTATTTTAGCAAGATAGATATAGAGCAGACGGTTAAAGATCTGCAAGCACACAATTCGCAATTCCAACAACTCCTCATGACCTTAGAAAAGGGTCAAGAGGATCTTAAAGCACTGTTAAAGAAAGAGAAGGAAAAGGAAAAGAAGAAAAAGAAAAGAATTGGTGTGGCCACTATGGGAAGAAGATTTGAGAATGAAGCTAGGAGAGTTCTGGAATTCCCCTCGACGTCTAACGAAGGGATTGGTAAAGGAAAGGGAGTTGCAATGCCCTCCGAGTTTGAAGCTGAAGAAAAAGAAGAAGAATAGGATAAAGATTACTCCGAACAGCAATACCCTCCAACGGGCGATAAGTATAAAAATCTTGAGGATCGGTTGGCAGCCATGGAGGTACAAAGGGTACCTGGGCTGGATTTCGAAGAACTAGGGTTGGTTGCTGGGATCGTCATTCTCCCCAAGTTCAAAGCACCTACATTTGCTAAATATGATGGTTTGTCCTGTCCGAAGATGCATCTGAGGTCCTACGTCAGAAAGATCCAACCTCACTCTTCCGATAAGGATCTGTGGGTCCACTTTTTTCAAGATAGTTTGTCGGGTACGCAATTGGACTCGTTCTATCAACTTGAGAGATCTGATGTTCATAACTGGGAAGATTTGGCTGCTGCTTTCTACCGACAATACCAATACAACACAGATTTAGCGCCTACTCGTACTCAACTACAGAGTAGGGGTAAGGCCACTAATGAGGGATTTAAGGAGTATGCCCAAAAGTGGCGAGATTTGGCTGGGAGGGTGCAACCACCATTGTCGGATAGAGAGCTGGTTGATATGTTTTTAGGGACCCTGTCAGGTCCATTCTTCAATCACTTGATCAGGAGCTCATCTGCAGGGTTCACTGAATTAATTCTGACGGGTAAAAGGGTCGAAGCTGGCATTAAGAGTGGTAAAATTCAGAAGGATGCCTTCGCTTCCACTACTATCAAGAAGACCTTCCCAGCCAAGAAGGAAGTTTCTGCTGTTCATACCTAGAGAAATCAAGGGAGAATGGAGCGCCGACCAGCGGTGGGGGCTGTGATGATCCAGAACTCCTCAGCCGATCAATCTCGAAGCAGTCAACCCAGAGCTAACCAGCAAAGGGTAGAAAGGCCATAACGACAATTCACCCGAATCAATATGACACTGGCTCAGGTCCCCCCTCATCTATTAAAGTTAAACCTTAACAACTTGAAAGAAGCACCAAAAAACCCAAATACCTCTTCTCCCTATTATCATTCAAATGCAAAATGTGCATACCATTCGGACAGCGTAGGGCATGACACCAAAAACTGTTGGGCCCTTAAAAATAAGATCCAAGATTTGATTGATGCCAAGGAGGTAGATTTTGATGCCCCCGAAAAACCTAATGTGATATCCGCTCTTATGCCAAAACATGGTCATAATGTCCATGCAATTATGGAAGATCTTCATGTTACCACTGTTGATGACCTAATAACTCCGTTGCCAAGGATTAAGATGAATCTGTTGAAAGCCGAGATTTTCCCGGGATGTGAAAAAGATTGTTACTTCTGTTCAACCTTGCAATCCGATTGTCCGCTGTTGAAATCAGGCATCCAACGCCTGATGGATACTCAAGAGATCCTCTTTCAAAAAACTCATGTTGATACTATTACTCATGTTACTCCTGTTACTCATGTTACTTCAATCAATGATGTTGCTATAATCACCATTTCCGACAATCTTTCCAAGACCTGCAAAAGGCCTGTTAAGATTACACCAGATCCAAAGTTTGTACTGCTGAAGATTACCATGTCGGGGTCTATCCCATATAAGTCCAATAAGACAATACCGTGGAATTATGGAGGAGAGATCTTCTATCACTGTGTGAAACAGATCAAATCCATTAAAGAAAATTCCGATAAAGAGACTCCTGATGTGGGGAATATTGTGGGAACAAGTAAGATCACTCGTAGCAGAAGAATCTTCTCTCCGGAGATTGCTCCTCCATGGGCAGTCTTCGGACCCTTAAGTTCTCCTGTGCCTGTCAAGATATATGTGCAAAGTCCAGTGATTGAAGAAATTGCTACTCCTGAAGTTGTACCCTCTACTGTTACTGATGATAAAGGTAAGGGGATCCAAGAGGCGCCTATCAGGACGAAGGCTTAGACTTTGGTTATCCCCGAGACCACCCAAAAGGAAATGGAGGAGATTTTAAAGATAATTAAGAAGAGCGACTATGATGTCGTAGAGCAGCTGGGGCAAACCCCTTCAAAAATCTCTATGCTGGCTCTGTTGCTCTGCTCTGAGGCTCATGCCAAAGCCTTGATCAAATTTCTAAAGACGGCACACGTGCCTCAAGAAACTTCTACGGATCAGTTTCAAGAGTGCGTGGCTAGCCTTACAGCTGACAATGGTATTGGCTTCTGTGATGCTGATTTGACGTCTAAGGGAAGAAAGCATAATGATGCATTGCATGTCTCGGTGGAGTGCAGAGGGACCACCCTTGCTCATGTTCTGGTTGATACTGGTTCATCTTTAAATGTTCTACCAAAGAAAGCATTGGACAAATTGGACTATGAAGGTTTGACCCTAAAGCCCAGTAGTATCATTGTTAGATCCTTCGACGGATCTAAGCGGATGGTTCACGGAGAAGTGGACATTCCAATTAAGGTGGGAACGGAAATTTTCAACTCTACTTTTTATGTTCATATTCATGCTTGTTGGGAAGGCCATGGATCCACAACGCTGGGGAAGTCACTTCTTCTCTACACCAGATGCTCAAGTACCCAGTCCAGGGTAAGATCATAATAGTTCATGGTGAGGAGGAGTATATGATAAGCCACCCTAACTCTTTCCGCTACGTGGAGTTAGATGGTGAATTCATAGTAACACCTTTCCAACACTTCGAAGAGGTTTCTCCTGAAGTCGTGGTAGCCAAGACAATGACTGATGTGCCCATCATTAACAAACCTGTGTCCCGGATGTCATCCCTTAAAGATGCAGAGGCTGTAATCAAAGAAGGAGGAAGTACAATGTGGGGTCAACTGCCAAATTTTCCTTATAAGACAGATAAATTTGGATTGGGTTTCACTGCTTCTAGCCAGAAAGGTGTGCGTCGCTCCCGGGCTAGAGGACCACCACTGAAAATCACTCATCACGGAATTCATGCTTTAGAGGATGATGAAGAAGGAAGCAATTTTGAAGACTGGATCTTTCCAACCATTGAAGGAGGACTGGACAACTGGGAGGCGAAATACTTCGTTCCCAATACTTTCATCAACCAGTAATTTATCTTTTGAAAATTTCCTGTTTAGTCTATAATAATTATTAAACAATTCGTACACTCTTTTATCCTTATGCCTTACCCGGGGCATATAGGTCCATTTGTAAGGGTTTTGATTCTTCATTTTCATATGCCATTTTTAATGAATCATGGACGTTTTCATTTATAAGCTTTGTGTTCATTTTCTTTCTTTTTACATTTTATTTTGTTTAAAGATGGCTATCCCTTACGCACCCCCACACTCACAAAATACAGGTACCCATCCATTCCGGATTCCATGGGTAACAATTCTGATATGGCCTTCAGTGACTCTGAAGATCTGGTCAATCATGCCGAGTACGAAGGTGATGAAGACTATGAAGTGCCTGGAGAGTTGGCTAGACTTTTGCAACAAGAGGAAAGGGCTATTCTGCCCCATGAAGAGTTGTTAGAGACTATCAATTTAGGAACAAAGGAAGACAAAAAAGAGGTTAAAGTGGGTGCCAACCTGGAGCCAAATGTCAAAGAGCGTTTAGTTCAGCTGTTGAATGAATATGTTGAGATCTTCGCCTGGTCCTATGAAGACATGCCGGAACTGGATACAGATATTGTGGTTCACCGTCTCCCTACAAGAGAAGACTGTCCACCAATCAAACATAAAGTCTGCCGAATGAGGCTCGATATGTCTGAGAAGATCAAAGCTGAAGTGATGAAACAGTTCAATGCTGGCTTTATGGCTATTACTTCCTATCCACAATGGGTTGCTAACATTGTGCCCGTGCCTAAGAAGAACGGAAAAGTCAGAATGCGTGTGGACTACAGAGACTTAAATAGGGCTAGCCCTAAAGATGATTTTCCACTACTGCACATTGACATTTTGGTCGACAATACAGCTCAACATAAGGTGTTTTCTTTCATGGATGGATTTTCAGGGTACAACCAAATCAAGATGGCCCCCGAAGACATGGAGAAGACTACTTTTGTTATGCAGTGGGGTACCTTCTGCTATAAAGTGATGCCATTCGGACTGAAGAATGCCAGGGCAACCTATCAGCGAGCCATGGTAGCTTTATTTCATGACATGATACATCATGAAATTGAAGTCTACATGGACGACATGATAGCCCGTTCACAAACAGAAGAAGAACACCTCGACCATCTACAAAAGTTGTTTGTCAGGTTAAAGGAATATAAGCTCAGACTGAACCCTAGCAAGTGCACTTTCGGAGTCAGGTCCGGTAAACTCTTGGGATTCATCATTAGTAACAAAGGCATCGAGGTTGATCCTGCCAAAGTCAAAGCTATACAAGAAATTCCAGCCCCCCCCCCCCCCCCCCCCCCCCCCCCCCCCCGCACTGAGAAGGAGATTAGAGGTTTCTTGGGACGCCTAAAATATATTGCAAGGTTCATCTCTCACCTAACATCTACCTATGAGACAATCTTCAAGCTGTTGAAGAAAGATCATGTGGTTGAGTGGAACAATGATTGTCAAGTTGCTTTTCATAAGATCAAAGAGTATTTGCTGGAACCACCTATCTTGATGCCACCCATCGAAGGAAGGCCTTTAATCATGTATCTGACTATTTTGGATAACTCAATGGGGTGCGTACTGGGCCAACATGACGAGTCTGGCCGAAAAGAGCATGCCATTTATTACCTTAGCAAAAAGTTTACCGACTGTGAGACTCGTTACTCACTGCTCGAGAAAACTTGTTGCGCTTTGGTATGGGCTGCTCGTCGGCTAAGGCAGTATATGTTGACACATACCACTTTGCTGATTTCTAAAATGGATCTGATTAAGTACATCTTCGAGAAGCCTGCTTTATCCGTAAGAATCGCTATATGGCAGATGATCCTGACTGAGTATGATATCCAGTACACAACCCAAGAAGCTATAAAGGGGAGTGTACTAGCTGATTATCTAGCTCATCAAGTCGTCAAAGATTACCAATCTATGAGGTTCGACTTCCCTGACGAGGATATTATGACTTTGGACAACATTAAAGGAAACAGACCGTATGACAGACCTGAACAAGGATCCCAATGGACCCTGTACTTTGATGGTGCTTCAAATGCACTTGGCAACGGTATCGGCGCGATACTTATCTTTTCGGAAGGTTGCCATACACCTTTCACTGCTAGACTCTGTTTCAGTTGCACCAACAACATGGCTGAGTATGAAGCTTGTATCTTTGGTCTCAAGGCTGCTATTGACTTGGGAATCAAATCTCTGGTTGTATTTGGGGACTCAGCTTTGGTTATCAGTCAAATCAAAGGAGATTAGGACACTAAGCACCCTAACCTCATCCCTTTACAAAGAACATGTCCTGACATTGTTACCACACTTCGAGCAGATCACCTTCGAGCACTTCCCGAGAGAAGAGAATCAGTTAGCAGATCCGCTAGCTACAATGTCATCCATGTTTAAACTTAACTGGGATAATGAGGCACCTAAAATCACCATTGAACGAATGGACGAACCATCACATTGTCACGAGATTAATACCGAAGAAGTAGTGGGCCGACCGTGGTTTCATGATGTCAAAAGGTATCTCGAAGCACAAGAGTACCCTGAAGGAGCTTCAGTCAACGACAAAAAGTTATTAAGGAGGTTCGCTGCCAAGTTCTTTTTGAGCAATGGCATACTATACAAGCGCAATCTTGATTGTGTCCTACTCCGTTGTGTGGACAAGGTTGAAGCTGAGCAGATTATGGCTGAACTACATAATGGCACCTTTGGCACCCACTCGAGCGGTCATACGATGGCTAAGAAGATTCTAAGGGAAGGCTACTACTGGTCTACCATGGAAGTTGATTGTCATCAACATTCCCGTACTTGTCACAAATGCCAAATCTATGCTGACAAGGTACATATTCCTCCAGTTCCTCTCAATGTCTTAACAGCTCCTTGGCCATTCGTGATGTGGGGAATCGACATGATTGGAGAGATCAAGCCTACATCATCCAATGGACACCGTTTCATCTTGGTGGCCATTGATTACTTTACCAAGTGGGTCGAAGCAGCTTCCTTCGCCTCCGTTACAAAGAATGTGGTTGCTCGCTTCATCAAGCAGAACCTCATATGCCGGTATGGTATCCCCGACAGGATCATTACAGACAACGGTACAAATTTGAACAATACTATGATCACCACTCTGTACGAGCAGTTCAAGATTCAACATCACAATTCATCTCCCTATCGGCCAAAGATGAACGGTGCTGTTGAAGCTGCAAACAAAAATATCAAGAAGATCATTCAAAAGATGACAGTCACCTACAAGGACTGGCATAAAATGTTACCGTTTGCTCTGCACGGGTACCGTATCACGACACGCAATTCAACTTGGGCAACACCCTTTTCTTTGGTATACAGCCTGGAGGCTGTTTTACCTATCGAGGTTCAAATTCCCTCCTTGAGAATCATGAAAGATGCTGGTTTGAGTGAAGACGATTAGATTCAAACCCGGCTTGATCAACTTAACTTGATTAACGAAAAGCGACTTACTGCTGTTTGCCATGGTTAGGCGTATCAAAAACGTATGATCAAAGCCTTCAACAAGAAAGTCAAGAGACAAGTATATCAAGTCAGGGACCTTGTAATCAAGCGAATCATCTTACCGCAAAGTGATCCCAGAGGCAAATGGACTCCTACTTACGAAGGACCATTTGTGATTAAAAACATCTTTTCTAGTGGGGCAATGATTTTGACCACCATGGACGGTGATGACCTACTGCACCCTGCAAACACAGACATAATCAAAAGATACTACGCATAAAACAACCCGACAAGTTGAAAACCCGAAAGGGCGACTTGGGCAAAAATTGGCATCCCGGTGAATCGAAAACCCGAAAGGGCGGTTCAGGCAAAAATTAGGGATAAATAAAAATCTGTACACCCGGCAAGTTGAAAAACCGAAAGGGCGACTTGGGAAAAAAAGGGTTTCCCGGTGGATCGAAAAACCGAAAGGGCAGTCCAGGCAAAAGTTAGGGAATTAGAGCGTATGACTATATCTCGTCGGATCACTTTAAGGACAATCTCTTCATGGACAAGCTCCAGGCTTCTGACCAATCCAATCATCTGCAGACGAAACAACGAATGGACAGATACTCAGAGTTGTGAAGGCTGTAGTAGAATTAGAACCCCATGGAATTGTTACACATAGCCATCTTTCTTTGTATAAATTTCTCTCATTTTTTATGACAACATTCTCTTACTAGGATGTCTGTCTCCTTTGTACAAAAATACTTACAAAGTTAATACAAAGATACTTCAAAGTGCAAAAATTTGCTTGCCTTTTCTTTCTTTTTACACTTATGTTTTATTTGAAAACGTCAAATGATTTGTTAAATGAGCATATGCATTTGAATATAATCACTGCTTACAAATAAAACGAAATGAGAGAGGATAATTACTGATAGGTTGAAAGTATATGAAAACGTCTTTAGGCTATTCCAGAAAAAATCTCCTGCAGTATGTCATTCAGATCCTCAACAGAGCTAGAACCTTGAAATACACATCCCCAGTGGAGTTAAGTTTCAAAATTACCATCAAAGTTAAGTTTTTAAACTCCCGATCCCCAGCGGAACCAGAATACTTTAAACTACAGATCCCCAGAGAAGATAAAACTTTCTTCCCCAACGGAGTCCAAAACTTCAAATCTTAAACCCCGGTGGAATACTATCTAACTTCCTCCGATTCCCCAGTAGATTGGCATACAACCCAAGCTTTCGAAAATTCTCCCCACAGAGTTATTTCCCGGCAGAATGAAGATTCTTGTTCCCATTTCTCCAATTGAAGCTTCCTAGGTTTTAATTCCCCAATAGAGATCGTCAGATTTGTCCTTATTTCCCCAGGAAAGTCATGAAGGATTCACAATTCCCCACCAGTCACCAAGGATTTTAAATCCTCAGCAGTAGTCCAAAGGACATTCTCAATCTCAACAATCGAAGGTTTTGAATCTCCAGCAGCAGTCAAGGGTTTATTTTCCCCGACGGGAGTCAAAGATTTCATTATCTCCAGTTATCAAGGATTTATTTTCCTCATCAAGACAGCTAATCAGCTTACATGTGCATACATTACATTCATATATAATAAATATTGATAGAGCATATTTTATTGCATCATACATGTCATGCAACATAACTTTCTGTTTTAGCTAACATTTTACCCTTTTCAAGATAAGATTAAAAGTTATATTTAACAAATATTCAAAGATCTCAGATACGGTATAGATACACCCCAGACACGTCGGTTATTCTATTACTCATTCAGACTTCAGCAATCAGATACAGTCCAGATACGCTCCAGACATGATTGCCATTTTGTCACTCATTCAAACCTATTCCCCAGCCCAGAGATACTCCAGACACGGATGTCTTTCTGACACTTATTCAGATTTCAGATTTCGGATACAATACATATACACTCCAAACACGTAAGTCATTCTGATATTCGTTCAAGAATCAAATACAGTTACAGCTTGGATACGCTCCAGACACGAACACCATTCCTTTGCTCATACAGATCCAATCTCCAGATACAACTCAGATACGTTCCAGATATGGATACCATTCTGATGTTCATTCTACTGATATTCAACAAACACTTTGGATGGCATCTCTAAGCCCATCTCCAGAAATATTCTATCATCTCCAAATGGAATCTTTAAGCCCATTTCCTCAACCTGCATTTTGACGAGTGCAAATTTACGGGCACTCTAGTGTCCAATCTTCTTTTACCTTCGAGTCACGAAAGGAAAACTCGCCAATCTAACTCTTCAGGTTCAAGAAGATTGAACAGGGGCAGCTATTGTACCCCAAAATTTTCCCTCTCATTTTATCAAGATTTCCCCTCACAAAGCTCCTTGAACTCCAGACATGATTAGGGTTTTGAACTGCCCAAGACATCTCCTTGCACTGATGACCTAAATTAGGGTTTGAGTTTACACAGATATTTTTGGACTTTCATTACTCATAGTGACTTTAATACTTCATGTTGGACTCATAAGTTTGTCCATACCAAGTTTCAAGCCTTGAATCAAATTTTTACCTAGTCAATTGGACAGTTGACCTAGAAATCAGCTGTATTGGGGAAAAAGTCAATTGTGGCCAATTTACAGTCAAACCTCATGAATTTTGACCCACATCAACATTATAAACTCATATGAACCATTTGATCAAGTTTGGACCACAACTCCACAAGAAATTTGATCAGATCACCAAAAGGACAAAATGGTCATTTTTAGGGTTTTGACTGCACAAAGGCAATTTCTGATTTTTGACCTAGCCAATGGCAAATTGGGTTCAAGCATGGACTCAAGGACTCAATGGAACCATCTTGACCTATTCAACAAGTTCAAAAGATCTCAATTGCATTTGATTGACAGATGAATTTTTCAGTCAACTGATCAAAATTTGACTGTACACTGAAAAGTCAAACTTTGACTTTTTGGTCAAAATCAAGTGCCAAGGGTCATTTTTCATCAAGATGTGTCAAAACATGAAACTTGTTCATCAAGAAACCCATTTTTGCAAATTAGGGTTTAAAGTTGAAAATTTTCATAACTTAGAATTTTTCTAAGTTATGAAATTTTCTTAATTTTTTGTAACTTTGCCCAACATTTTCACCATGATGAAATTGGATTCAAACAAAACTTCCAACGTGAAAGTTGTATTCCTCCACAAATTCTACAACTTTGATTCACAAAGTTTTCCCAAAAGAACCTTGGATCTCAAGTTAAGATTTTTGGAACAAGGGTCCCTAAAACTTTTAACTTAGTAAAATTTTGCCCTAGTTTAGGCAGGATTTTGACCTATCTTCATGGCCATTTTTTACATAGTTCCACTTGGAATCTAAAATTGCATTTCAAATATGGATTGTAGAGCATGTTGCAAGATTTCCAAAATGTCCAAGAACTCTCCAAACTCATTTGTGGTTAGGGAGAATCGAAGGCTTGAAGTTGGCAAAAACTCACTTTTCATCCATGGCATGTTCATGTTCATACAAGTTGCAAATTCTAATCAGCTTGCTTTGCACTAGATTACAGGCCTCAAAACCATTTCACACTCAATAATTTAGTGCAAAACCATTGGTCTAAGGCATTTTTTTGTTCATTAGAGCATTGCACATTGGGTTAATCCCTAAGTAGAAAAAGCAATATTTCCATTTTTGCTTAAATCATGCTTTATGTCAAAACTGATTTCTTGAGCATTGGTCCATATCTTATGCAGCAAATAAAATCCACAAATTGGAGGGGCCAAGGGAAAAGTATGCAAGCATATGGATAGCCTGGACAAGCCTGTTAGACAACACTTCTCATGTTGGCTTAAAAGTACAAGAAAGATATCCAAAACACTAGAACTTGAACATCTATGAAAACTAACTTGGGCAAGCATTTGAGACATCTTTCTCACATCCCCTTGAACCAGAAACACGACTCTTTGAGCCCTAAAACATCCCATAGCTCAAAATCACCTTCCATTGGCAAAACAAGGTAGCATCTGCAACTTGACTTCCATAGCACAATTTGCTCGTGTGTTTTGCCCCAAACATGTTCAAACACCTTCCATTCAATCCATCCAAGCTATCCCAAACCTTAAACACCAACTGTAATTCCATTGACAGGGTTTTCCATTTTCATTTTGAGCTTGTGCAGTTTGAGTTCTGTAGGCTTGTTCAAGTACATTCAAGGCAAGCTAGACATTGGAGAAGGTCAAGTGAAGTTCAAGCAAGCTCCCAGACACCTCAAGCCTTGTTGAAAAGCTCCACATTGCCCTACACGAAGTCAGCTGAAACAGGTTTTTATTAACTTCCTATCTCTCTATTTAGGAACATTTAGACTTAGGTTTGTGAATAAGAAATGTAGTATTCATTGCCATGAAGCTGTACATATGCTCAGTTTTCATTTTTATTAAGCATGCTAAGAGAATTTGATCCATGAACATACTGAAAAAATTAGGTTAGATTTAGGGCTAGAGAAATTCTCTCTGGTCTTTGAGAGTTAGGATTAGTTTTTTATACTGTTAGATTCGTCTTGAAAAGCTCTACAACTTTGATGTTATGTGTTTTTGCAATAGAGCTCGTATACAGGATCTAGCATTTGTATCAAGCGCGCGCGTTTTTGAAGTACAGAGGTTGAAGATGAAGTGTGGTGGGCTGGGCTTGGTCCTGGCTCACTATTGACACCCCCTTTTACTTTTTGCACCCCTTAGCCCAATTTCTTTATATTTTATATTTTTGTGTTTTATTTTCATTTCTGATTTTATTTTTTTATTTCCAAATATAAAAAATACTCAAAAATATTTTCTATGAATTTTTACATTCATTTTGTATTTTATTTTTATTTTTTTCTAACATAAAGACCATTTAATTAATATATGCTTTATTTATTGAAAACTTGAAAATAAATATATAAATAAGTTATACTTTTATTTTATTATTTTATTCACACTAAAAAATATTATTCTAAATATAATTTTTATTTTTCTATATATTTTATTTCTATTATACATATTTAATATAATTAATATATATATATATATATATATATATATATATATATATATATATATATATATATATATATATATATATATATATATATATATATATATATATATTATATTAGATACTTTAGAATAAAAATATAAAAATATTACACTTTTATTTTATTATTATTTATACTTAAAAAAATACTTTTTCTAAATATATTTTATTTTTTTTACATACATTATTTTATTTTATTGTATATAAATAATATAATTAATATATTTATTTTCTTAAAGAAAATTAGGGTTTTACCCTTATCCAAAAAATAATCTTTTCATTTTGCATTAAATATTTTTACATACATAAAAAAAAACAAAAAAAAAACCTTTTTTGCATATTCATATTATTTTGTATATTTATTTAAATATTGTTCATTTATTATTTATGTCATTTGATTCAATTTGGATGTAATAGTAAAACTAGGGTTTTAATTTCTTGTCAAATAATCCTTATTCAAAAATTGTATCCCCCTCCCCATAATCATGTTGTAATAGCTTAGACTTTTAATTCTCGAACTTTATGCTTTCAATTATACCATGATTAGAGATTAGGGTTTGTATGCAAAAATCCAAAATTAACAAATAGCTTGACTAATACAAAGACAAAAATGCATGGAAATCAATACACAATGCACACTTGCACCCCTAGGGTTTCATCCACTTGTTGCCTTAAAAAATGGGTCATGTTATGCATGTTGAGTACTTTGGCAAAACAAAAACAAAACAAAAGATCATAGTCCCTCGATGACGCTATCTTAGTTGCCTACACAAAATGATCAAGTCCCTCAGAAAATTTGCTAAAAATACTTGACACAATTGCTATCATGGTCTGTACGATGACCTGCGCCTGTCCCGTTTAATATCCTAATACAAGGTTGTTTACCAAATGCAATGGTAAAACAACACTGTCAAAAGGGTTAAAAACATATAGGAAAGATCTTTGAGTAAAATAGGGTAGATAACTTAGTTACTTGATCAAAACTTGCAAAACATCCTTGCTATTTTCAAATACACCTCACAACACAATTTCAAAACATTTCCCAAAAACAAACTTTCAAAACTTTCAAACATTGAAACATCTTTTCAAAAGATAAAAACACCTTTGTATACATTCAAACAAGATTCATTACAAAGGTTGCCACAACGATGGCCCCTTTTCAAAACATTTTTCAAAACCACACACAAAGCACCATTTCAAACAATTGAAAAGCAAAAGCAAGTGATTTAAACATGTAACTAAGAGCCCATGGAAAACCATGGATGAAAAGGGTGCTTGCACCTTCCCTTTTCATAATCTACTCCTCGAACCCAAGAAAACACCTCAAAGGTCTTTCATGTGCTTTTTGACCTTTCCTTTGGATAAAATAAAAAGTCGATGGACACTCTTGCTAAACCGAAACATTTGCGAACACAAACGCAAAACCTCAAGTCAGTTCTCCCACCGTATCACACATGTCATTACATAACAAGTAGTTCTCAAGACAACTTTCTCATTTTCTCGCTGTTTATTAAAGGCAGAAAAGTGACTCTCGAACAAACGGGTGAAGATCTTCAGATCCAAAATGCTCAGTTCCAAAAAAATTTCTTAAACCTATCCAGGGGGCAAGAAGAATTGAAAGCACTCCTCACTAAGAGCATGACCAAGAAGAATCCTGAAGACAAGAGGGATGACCAGTTGGAACAATTGCAAGCTGAGATGGTAACAATGAGAATCCAGATGATGGGTCAGATGGCTCTTATCCAAAATTTAGCTTGGTGGAAATAACATTTATGAATTCTCATTAGAAAGATTCATCAAGACAGATGCGACCATATGGGGAAAACTTCTAGAATTTGGGGTTTAATCAATGACCGATCTCTCTTAGTAAACAAAGAATTGGGTGACATGTTCATGAGGGAACATGTTGAAAATAAAAGCGGTGAAATTCAGGGGAATGCGTCTTTAAGTACTCAGAAGAGATCATACAATGGAAAGAAGGAGTCCAGTACTGTGTACGACCAGAATAGTCATAATAAGAGGGGTCTCAACCAATCTGTGGAGGCAGTGCGAATCTCTAATCCTGCACCAGTGCAACAATGACAATAGGGTAATCAGCATAAGAAGGACACACCCAAAAGACAATTTACCAAAATCAACATGTCTTCGGCTCAAACATTGCAACACATGTTGAAGGCGGAGCTGGTCACATTAAAGGACCCTCCTCAGAACCCCAATACTTCCTCTCCCCGTCACAATCCTAATGAATGGTGTGCATACCATTCAAACAGTCCTGGACATGAAACTAACAACCATTGGGCTTTGAAACATAAGATTCAAGATTTGAACGATGAAGGAGTGTTGGAATTTACACAAGATGGTCAACTGATCGCACTAAATCGCACTATGTTTCTGACTCAAATATCACATGTTTTCCTTAGTTTTTATTGTCATTTTCTCGTATTATGTTCCTTTTTCCTTTGTTTTCAGGATTCTTGTCATTTCAGAGCCTTCTGTGAAGAAACGAGCCAAAACGCCAAGAAATTAGGGTTTTTCAAGATATTCTGCACTTATGGCGTTCAGCACCGCGCTGGCTACAGGAAATGCAATGACATGGCCCACTTTCACCCAGAGATCAACTGCCACGTTCCCATGATGTGGCGGTTCCAGGCACCGCGCCCGCGGCCACCCTCACCGCGCCCGCGGCCTTCACAAAAAGGTTCCCGCTCAAAAGAAGTTAAGGGGCATGCTGGTCCTTACGCACCTCAAAGTTCCTCTATAAATAGCTTTCGATTCTCATTCTTTAGTTTCATCCAAGCTTAGTACAATCTTAAGCCATATACTATCAGTTTCTGAAAAGTGATAATCTCTTCACATCGGGGAGTTATTACGGTGTAGATTGAGTTGTAATCGAGTCTTGGAGCACTTTGGTTGAAGTTCATCATACCGGCCTTACTTTTCCGTAGATTTGTATCAGATTCAAGTCTCCGACCGGAGCAAGGTTCTAATTTATTGCATTTCTTTATTTAATTGCTCTTATCATAGTCTACACGTTTTATAGACTTTAAATGCTCTTACTATAGTCTACACGTTTTATAGACTTTAAATGCTCTTACCATAGTCTACACGTTTTATAGACTTTAAATGCTCTTACCATAGTCTACACGTTTTATAGACTTTAAATGCTCTTATCATAGTCTACACGTTTTATAGACTTTAAATGCTCTTACCATAGTCTACATGTTTTATAGACTCGCACTTATTATGTCTGGCTAAACTATAAAGGTTAGGATGTAATGATTGTCATCGTGGTTGTGTTCCAATTGTCATGCTAGTGAAAATACTCTGGGGATGTTTTGCTTCTAACTTAAGTCAATTGTGTTTTAATGTTTATTGGGTAAGATCGAAAGCCGTCCAAACTAATGATACGACTTGATTATTATTTAACCAAACAAAAAGAGCGAGAGCCGTTGATTGGTTAAATAGGAATCATTGACCCTTTTAGAAAACGATTTTGAAACTATTTTCGGACGCGTTTGTAGGTTTGAAATCTGACTCTTGGTCAAAATCCAAAAGTCTCTTTAAGTTAATCTTTCCGAGTAAGATCACTTTTCTTTTAAGTCAAAACTATCAATTTCTTAAAAATAGGTTTACCTCTTTAACGCGGAAGGCACCCTTTATATGTGACAATAAAGGAATTTAATTTAAAGAGTAAACTCGGTTCTTAGTAGTCAAAAGCTACAAGTTCCCGTTAAACTGATTCTTTGCTATCAATAGAAAATACTGCCCCATAAGTAGGTTCATCTACGCATGACCGGACCAATATCTGATTACATGATTTACATTCCAACCTGTCTTTTAAACTGTTATTTCCCTCGCTCATTTACTTTGTGCACTGCACTCACATCAATATCCTTATTCGCCTTAGATAAGCACCTTAGCAATAGAGTTGATAGATTGACAATTGGTCTCTGTGGTTCGATAATCTTATATATTACTTCGATAGGCTGTACACTTGCAGTACTACATTTAGGCTATACGTTACAGATTAAACCCCATCAAGTTTTTGGCGCCGTTGCCGGGGACCAACTTCGTCAAATTTCGTACCCTATTGTTATCCCGTTTAGACTAAGGCTGTTCTAGCCGGTAGATGCGTAGAAATCGTAGCACCGGCAACCTAATAGATCCTTTAGTAGAACCTGAACGTTACGCTCGTGCCCGTCTTTTTATTCGCAAGATAAGAAGAGCTATGGCAGAAGATCGTAACCAAAGACCGCTCAAGGAATTCGCCCAACCATCTAACGAGGAACCTAGTTCTAGTATAGTAAACCCTGCTATAACTACCAACAACTTTGAACTAAAGCCCTCGTTACTACAATTAGTACAACAAAACCAATTCGCTGGTCTCGCTACCGAGAACCCGAATCAACATTTAAAGGTATTTATCCAGTTAGCTGACACCCTTAAGGCAAATGGAGCCACACCCGAAGCTATCCGATTAAGACTATTTCCTTTTTCCCTTAGAGGTAAAGCTCACGACTGGTTAGACGCCCTTCCAACTAACTCAATAACAACTTGGGAAGACCTTAGGAGAGCTTTTCTTGCGAGGTATTTTCCACCAAGCAAGACCGCTGTTCTTAGGAACCTGATCACTTGTTTCACCCAAAACCAAGGCGAATCACTTTTTGATGCCTGGGAGAGATATAAAGAACTTTTAAGAGCCTGTCCACACCATGGCCTAGAGCAATGGTTAATCATACATACCTTCTATAATGGACTCCATTACAACACAAAGATGTCCATAGACGCTGCCGCTGGCGGAGCGTTGATGAACAAACCTTACCCTGACGCTTGTGCCCTAATAGAGGACATGGCCCAAAACCACGCCCAATGGGGATTAGAACGAGCGACAGTAGAGAAAAAGGAGAGCCATGGAGGAAAGCATGAGGTAAGTTGCATGGACATGATTAATGCCAAGATGGACGCCCTAGCCTTGAGAGTCGAGAACATGTCTCAAAACCCAACCACAGTAGCAGCAATCCAATCGGAGTGCGAACTCTGTGGAACTCAAGGACATCAAACCGTTGACTGTAACCTTTTGAACGAATCAATCTCAGACCAAGTTAACTATACTCAAGGGAACCCTTTCTCGAATACCTACAATCCTGGATGGAGGAACCACCCGAATTTCTCTTACAAAAACAACAACCCTATCCAAAATCCCGGACCTTCGAGACCTCAAGGATTCCAAACGCAAAAACAAAACCAACCTATGCAAATAGTACCCCCAAGACCAAACCTTAAAGAAACCATAGACACCTTTATTCAAGCTCAAACCCAGCAAAATAAGGAGTTTATGAACCAACACATTCACACGAACGAACTAGTTACTCAACTAGCAACCAAGTTTGACCAGATAATAACCCACACCAAAATGCTTGAGACTCAGATTTCCCAAGTAGCACAAAACACCTCTGTACAAGTTGCACCTGGAGGACAATTCCCTGGACAAACTCAACCAAATCCAAAATGCCAAGCAAATTCTATCACACTAAGAAGTGGAACCGCTTATGAAGGGCCTAGAAATCCTGACTTAAGCACATCAGAAAAACCTATGGAAGATGCTACGCCCAAAGACCAGGTGAAGGAACCAGAGAAACCAGGAAAGCAATCAAAACCAGAAGTAGAGAAAAACACTCAACAACCTTATAAACCACCTATTCCATTCCCACAGAGGCTGAAAAACACCAAAGTAGAAAACCAGTACCAAAAGTTTATTAAGGTAATAGAGAAACTCCATGTTGAGATTCCTTTTACTGAAGCTATAACCCAGATACCATCATATGCTAAGTTTTTGAAAGATATTTTGACCAATAAACGGCGACTCGATGATCCCAAGCCTTTAGAATGTCATTTTATATCCGAAAATAAACTCGCCAAGAAAGATAAAGACCCTGGAAGTTTTTCTATCCCTTGCATCCTAGGTAACCATATGATAGACAAAGCATTTTTAGACCTAGGAGCAAGTGTAAGTCTGATGCCTCTGGCCGTCTGTAAAAGGTTAAAATTAGGAGAACTTCAACCTACTAAGATGTCCTTACAACTAGCTGATAGATCTGTCAAATATCCCATGGGTATTTTAGAAGACATACCTGTCAAGATTGGTCAGTTGTACATTCCGACCGACTTCGTCGTAATGGATATCAAAGAAGATGAAGACATCCCAATCCTCTTAGGAAGACCTTTCCTATCGACCGCCGGAGCTATAATAGATGTTAAGAAAGGGAAACTGACTTTCGAGGTAGGAGATGAAAAGATTGAGTTCATTTTATCAAAATTTCTAATGGCACCAGTGATAGGAGATGCGTGTTATGCCATTGACATCATTGATGAATGTGTAAATGAGCTCGAACAAAACGTATTCTTAACCAAATTACCATCAACCCCTATTTTAGAGGATGACGAATTTGAGAGTATCGAACCGTACATTGACGACAACCTTTTCGAATGCTTAACTCTTACCCATGACCTTATGCCACGTACTGAGAAAACCACTATAGAACTTAAGGAACTACCCAAGAATCTAAGATATGAGTTTTTGGATGAGGAGATGAATAGACCTGTTATAATTAGCGCCACTCTAAACCAAATAGAAACAAATCAACTATTAGATACCTTGCGAAAATATCCCTCAACTTTAGGGTATAAAGTTTCAGATTTAAGAGGTATAAGCCCATCCGTATGCATGCATCGGATTATGCTAGAAAAAGATTCGAAACCCTCAAGAGAACATCAAAGAAGAATAAACCCTATCATGAGTGATGTAGTCAAGAAAGAAGTTCTTAAGTTATTAGAAGCTGGTATCATATACCAAATTTCGGACAGTGAATGGGTAAGCCCAGTCCATGTGGTACCCAAGAAAGGAGGTATCACTGTTCTGAAAAATGAGAAAGGTGAGCATGTGGCAAAACGAACAGAAGGAGGATGGCGAATGTGTATAGATTACAGAAGGTTGAATAAGGCAACAAGAAAAGACCATTTCCCTCTCCCATTTATAGATCAGATGCTTGAACGTCTAGCAAGACACTCATGTTTCTGCTATCTTGATGGATATTCGGGATTTTTCCAAATCCCTATTCACCCAGAGGACCAAGAAAAAACCACATTTACCTGCCCTTATGGAACATTCGCTTATAGATGAATGCCCTTTGGACTCTGTAATGCACCTGCCACTTTCCAACGTTGTATGATGTCAATTTTCGCAGACTACCTAGATAGAATTATGGAAGTATTTATGGACGATTTTTCAGTGTGTGGGTTTGATTTCAAAAACTGCCTCTCGAACTTGGAGAAAATCTTAAAAAGATGTGTGGAAGTAAACCTTGTGTTGAATTGGGAAAAGTGCCACTTTATGGTAAGTGAAGGGATAGTCTTGGGACACATTATTTCTGAAAGAGGTATAGAAGTCGATAAGGCCAAGATAGAAGTTATAGAAAACTTAAACCCACCTAAGACCGTTAGGGAAATAAGAAGTTTCCTAGGACATGCCGGGTTCTACCGACGTTTCATCAAGAATTTTTCCGCAATAACAAAACCTTTAACTAACTTATTGATGAAGGATGTCGAGTTTGAATTCGACCAAAAATGTCTTGAGGCCTTTGAAGTTTTAAAACAAGCTCTTATTTCAGCACCTATCATAAGACCGCCCGATTGGACACAACCCTTTGAAATCATGTGCGATGCTAGTGATTTCGCTGTAGGAGCTGTACTAGGGCAAAGAAAAGACAAAAAACTGCATGCAATTTACTACGCTAGTAGAACACTAGACGCTACCCAGCTAAATTATACAACCACAGAAAAAGAATTGCTAGCCGTAGTTTTTGCTATTGATAAATTTCGATCTTATTTGGTGGGAGCAAAAATAATAGTATACACAGATCATGCAGCAATCCGGTACTTGTTAAGTAAGAAAGATGCTAAGCCTAGATTACTCAGATGGGTACTTTTACTCCAAGAATTTGACTTGGATATTAAGGATAAAAAAGGAGCTGAAAACTTAGTAGCTGATCATCTCTCTAGGTTAGAACACCTTAAGCCTGAACTTATACCTATAGACGATCACTCTACTTATGAAAGATTAATAGCTGGGATAAACTCAACTGAAGAAGAGACCTATGAGGAAATCTCAACCATGAACAACATACCATGGTACGCAGATATTGTGAATTATCTAGCCGCTGATATCATACCCCCTGACTTAAGCTACCAACAGAAGAAGAAGTTTTTTAGAGATGTTAAACACTTCTTTTGGGATGAACCCCTCCTATTCAAAAGAGGAATAGATAATATATTCCGACGATGTGTGCCGGAGGAAGAAGTAGGCAATGTCATTAAACATTGTCATGCTTCACCTTATGGTGGACATGCAAGCACGTCTAAAACATGCGCCAAAATATTTCAAGCAGGTTTTTATTGGCCTACTATATGGCGCGATGTCCACACTTACATTACAAAATGTGACCGATGCCAACGCACTGGGAACATTTCAAGACGTGATGAAATGCCTTTAAGAAACATCCAAGAAGTGGAAATATTTGATGTCTGGGGTATTGATTTCATGGGACCTTTTCCTTCCTCAATGGGTAACAAGTATATCCTAGTAGCTGTCGATTATGTCTCAAAGTGGATCGAAGTTGTTGCATCACCCACAAACGATACCAAGGTAGTTATCAAACTGTTTAAGAATATTATTTTTCCTAGGTTTGGAACCCCGAGGTTAGTCATAAGTGATGGAGGATCGCATTTTATATCTAAGATATTTGACAAGCTTCTAAGCAAATACGGAGTAAAACATAGAGTAGCATCACCATATCACCCGCAAACCAGTGGCCAAGTAGAGGTATCGAATAGGGAGATTAAGCAGATCCTAGAAAAAACCGTATCACTATCCAGAAAAGACTGGTCTGGAAAACTTAAAGACGCCTTATGGGCTTATAGAACGGCTTATAAAACCCCTATTGGAACAACTCCTTATCAATTGGTTTATGGAAAGTCCTGTCATTTACCCTTCGAATTAGAACATAAAGCCTATTGGGCCATTAAATCCTTGAATCTAGATTACCTGAAAGCCGGAGAAAAACGTATCCTGGACATTCACAAGCTAGAAGAGCTTCGCTTGAATTCCTATGAGAATGCCATCATATATAAGGAAAGAACCAAAATGTGGCATGATAAAAAAATCATCAAGAAAGATTTCAACATTGGTGATCCTGTTCTCCTATTTAACTCAAGGTTACGACTTTTTCCTGGTAAGCTTCGTTCAAGATGGACAGGTCCATTTGAAGTGTCAAAAGTTCTAAAGTCTGGAGCAGTAGAAATCAAAAACAATTCATGCGCTCCATTTGTGGTAAATGGACAAAGACTGAAGCTCTACAAAGGAGGCGATTTGCCTGTTGACTACTCTAGTCATATTCTTATAGACCCACCAATACCCACATAAAGTAAGATCTAATCGTCAAGCTAAACGACGTTAAACAAGCGCTGCATGGGAGGCAACCCATGGTTTATTCTTCTTTTTTATTTTATTTTTATTTTAGTAATTTATATATTTTATCTGGACTAATTTCTTGTGTTTATATTTTCAGGATGCATTACCCCGATGGTATGGTTGTGATTTTCAGAGATGAAGCACAAAAGACCCGATTTGCTACCTTATCTGCTAGACCTATGGTACCCACTAGGTACCCCGATCAGAGCTGCATGGAGGCACTCGGGATTGAGCCAAGTATTCGGTATCTATGCAACCAACTTAGCTGGGATTCTTATGCTGATGATGTCCACAAAACCTACAGGAACCTTACTCTGGAGTTTCTTAGCTCTATGGACTATAACCCACGAGTGGGTGAAGGAGATGAGCAAGGACGCCTGAGTTTCAGATTGTTTGGCACCGAGTATACCCTGACCACCAAAGAATTTTGGGATTTGCTTGGTTTCCAAACTGGACCGACCGCTATAACTGAGTTCCCATTGAGTTGCTACATGGACAGAGACATTGATAAATTTTGGCAGGACATTACTGATAGAGCCAGTCTTGACCCCTCTACCCAGCTGTCCCAGAAGATCCATAACCCGGCCTTCCGATACTTCGAGATGATCCTATGCCACACTTTCTTTGGGAGGAGTTACTGTGACCACTTGGTCACCGCTGAGGAGATCCTTTTCCTATACTGTGCTAGCCAGTCCAGACCTATAGCTAGTGGAGGTTTTCTGATAGAGAGCCTCGAGCAGACTGCTCGATCCGCTGTAGGGCTCATTCATTCCGGAGGGAATGTGATACAGATAGCTTCTGCTTTGGGTTTAGACAGTATGATAGCACAGCTGACCCCATACTGTGGATATACTTTTCTGGATTTAGACTTTTGCATGGATCGTGGATTCATGAGGAGGGCCTCTTTCCACCCATATCGGTACAGATTGCTTATCAATGACCAGACAGTTTACACCTTCACCATGCCAGACCCTCAGATGACTTGTGTTTCCAACTCTGCTAATTGGAACTATTCTGTAGAAGGTTGGGGTGAGATATCAGAGTACACTCCAGAATACACTCCTGCTTCCGAAGATCTCACTCCAGAATACACTCCTGCTTCCGAAGATCCCACTCAGGACTACACTCCTGCTTCCGAAGATCCCACTCAGGACTACACTCCTGCTTCCGAGGACTCCGCTCCGGATCACACATCCCGACCCGAGGTTACACACACTACTGTTCTTACTAATAACCTCAGCTTGCAGGAACCTGATATTCGCACTCTATTGACTGCTATGCGCACTGAGATAACCACTCTCCGCAATGAGGTGGCTGACCTTCATTTGCAGTTGGAAGTGAATGATGTTACCTTTGCTGGTGAGTTAGATGAATTAGCTCACGAGGTGGCAGAGATTCGACGCCAGCTGACTGAGCTGCGTGGCCCAGGCACTCCTGCAGAGCATCCTACCGGTTGGCAATAGATCTGTATTGTTCACAAGATATCTAGTTTCAGTATTATTAGTATTATGTTGATTTCCTTTTCAGACTCATTTTTATTTTTTGCATTATCTGTTTCCTGAGTTGTTAATATTTATTTTGATGACCCAATGTCCGTACCTATATCTATATATATTTATGCATATGTTATATTTATTTACTAATGTTTTTGTTTTTCTAGGTCACCATAGTTTTAATATAAAAATAAAATAAATATACATGTGTATATGTATTCACGTACATATATGCACATTTATAAGAAAAATAGGTACACCTCCAGAAATTGAAGATAATGGCGAGGAAGAAAAAGCCCAATGGAAAGAAAGCCAGGCCAGCCCAACTGACCTCGACCTCACCGCGCCCGCGGTAGGCCCTGCCGCGCCCGCGGTGACGCAACGGTCACCTAACGGCTAGTAGCTCGTTTTTCCCCCCATTTTACCACTTTTTTCATTTCCAATCCCATTTTCTTCCATTTTTTTTACCCACTTTATTACCCATACCAACCCACTACATTTATTTCCATTATTTTCATCATAAATATTTACAACCACCATTTTCTTTCTTCCTTTCCTATAAATACCCCCCACTATTTCATTTTCTTCCTCACACCTTCATTACTTCTACATCCCATTCTTTCTCTCTTTTCATCCACAAGAAAATCCTATGGAATATCACGGTTACATTTTACGTGGTGGTCAAGCCGGAGAAAGGCAACTAAAGCGGCTTGAAAAATTGCTGACAACACCAATACACTCTACCAGGTATATCGATGAAAACTGTCTATATTCATTAGGTATATACCATAGTGTATTCTTCCTTCTAGATAAAATAGGTATGCATGATATTTTTGCTACTCAAGCACCAACCTACCCTAGGCTGACGTTCGAGTTTTTAAGTTCTTTAATTTATAACGTCTCCCCTAACACTGCTAGCACCGTAGGTGGAGTCAAATTTAGAATGTTTAATATCGAATATGATTACTCCACTGACGGTCTAGCCGCCATGTTAGGATTGCCTTATGGGGATGGTGCCATTTGTGAAGCACCTTTAGACACGGATTGGGCATTTGAAGCATTTTGGGCCAGAATTACTAAACAAAATGCTACATCTTTTGATGGCCTTCTTGCTTCTCACATCCACAATCCTGCCCTTCGTGTCTTTAGATTTCTTTTAGCATCCACCATCTTTGCTCGGGAAAACCCAAACAAGGTGAATGCTAAAGAATTAATTATCATGCAGAGCTGCCTCACAGACACCAAAGTTAATCCCGTCCCATTCATGATTGCCCACATGCACCATGTTTTAAGAAAAGGTGGGCCGATTTCCTTTGGTGGACTGATTACCACTATTGCCCGTGCCATAGGATTGGATACGGAACTTGCTACCCTAGAACCACTTCCTCCTCGGATTGCAAATCTTAAATTTTTCAGGGATATGCGTTTATGCAAGACGAGGAAGGAAGGTGGTTACCTCCTCATGGTTGGAGGTGCTGCTATACCCAGTATTGTTATGCCTTGCACCCGTCGTACTGATATTAGATTTGAGCGTAACTGGACCTACGATCTCAACGCTCCTGCTTTTATTGGTCCGTTACCCCCAAATCTACCTTTAAACGAGGGTAACAACACTGATGATGAGTACGATTTCCAAACGGAGGAACCACCCCATTTTCACCACCACACACGACACCTTCTACCTCTAACCCACATGCAGGTACAGCTCCTAGTTTCCATGTCACTGAGGACATGTGGCGTGAGCATATGGCCCGAGAGGCCCAGAGGGACACCCTCCTTGCTACCTTGCAGCAACAGGCGGCCGACAACATAGCCTTCATGCAAGCGTCCCAAGAACAAAATGCTAGCTCTCTGCGCACTATTATGGAAAGTCAGTTGGCTTTCCAGAGAGAACAACACATACACCAGACCACATACGCTCGTCACTTCCAATTGATGGAGGCAACCCAAGGCACCCTCATTGGTCGGACCCAAGAGCTACAATCGGCAAATGCCGCCTTGTCAGAGAGACTGGAGCAGCTTGTTTTGGACCGAGATAGCCGCCGTCGCAGCCGTAGCCGCCGTTCCGGTCGTACCAACCAGGATGGTGAAGGTCCTAGTGGCCCCCACTAGTGTTTTCAGGTACCTCCTCCTACCTTATTTTGGAACATTGAGGACAATGTCTAATTTAAGTGTGGGAGGAGCATTTATCGCTTTTATTTCCCATTTTCGCTTTTATTTATCGCTTTTATTTTCCGTTTTTCCTGCTTTTATTTCCCTTCCGCATTTTTCCTTTTTTTATATTCGTAGTTAATAAAATGCATGTGATAGGCGAGTCTTTCTGCGTAGTGTACCCTTTCATTTCCCCCACCTTTTAGCCTTACAAAATTTTTATTTTTCAAAGATTTATGGTTGTTTTTAAGGATTTGGGCTATGAGACAGGGCCTAGATAGGGTCTGTTTCTCGGACACTCACTTTTTGAAAAATTCGTTATCATTTTTACACCATAAGCCTTTTTGAATATTTAGATTAGATCCTTTCTCCCCAATATGCCATGATTTTGAATAAAACTGTACAAATAGGTCTTCAAGTAGTTTATCTTAGCAGTCAGCTCCGGCCTAAGCATGCTCTAAGTGTGGGATCGATGAATATAAGTGGATGATCTCTATTTTGCCTTAAAAATTATAAAATAAAGTATGAATACGACTACGAGTTGGGTGATCCTCACAAAGATTACTCAACTCAAGAAAGTTGTAAGAACTAATAAAAACAACGAAAAAATATACATATAAGGCACATCCGTTGTAGTTGGTCCAGAGGTATCTGGTGCTGGACTTGGTAGGGCAGACTTCGGTCTGATCCCTCGCAACTGCAAATGGGTAAAATAAAAAGGGGTTAAACCAACTCTTGTAATCGAGTCTTGGAGCACTTTGGTTGAAGTTCATCATACCGGCCTTACTTTTCCGTAGATTTGTATCAGATTCAAGTCTCCGACCGGAGCAAGGTTCTAATTTATTGCATTTCTTTATTTAATTGCTCTTATCATAGTCTACACGTTTTATAGACTTTAAATGCTCTTACCATAGTCTACACGTTTTATAGACTTTAAATGCTCTTACCATAGTCTACACGTTTTATAGACTTTAAATGCTCTTACCATAGTCTACACGTTTTATAGACTTTAAATGCTCTTATCATAGTCTACACGTTTTATAGACTTTAAATGCTCTTACCATAGTCTACATGTTTTATAGACTCGCACTTATTATGTCTGGCTAAACTATAAAGGTTAGGATGTAATGATTGTCATCGTGGTTGTGTTCCAATTGTCATGCTAGTGAAAATACTCTGGGGATGTTTTGCTTCTAACTTAAGTCAATTGTGTTTTAATGTTTATTGGGTAAGATCGAAAGCCGTCCAAACTAATGATACGACTTGATTATTATTTAACCAAACAAAAAGAGCGAGAGCCGTTGATTGGTTAAATAGGAATCATTGACCCTTTTAGAAAACGATTTTGAAACTATTTTCGGACGCGTTTGTAGGTTTGAAATCTGACTCTTGGTCAAAAGCCAAAAGTCTCTTTAAGTTAATCTTTCCGAGTAAGATCACTTTTCTGTTAAGTCAAAACTATCAATTTCTTAAAAATAGGTTTACCTCTTTAACGCGGAAGGTACCCTTTATATGTGACAATAAAGGAATTTAATTTAAAGAGTAAACTCGGTTCTTAGTAGTCAAAAGCTACAAGTTCCCGTTAAACTGATTCTTTGCTATCAATAGAAAATACTGCCCCATAAGTAGGTTCATCTACGCATGACGGGACCAATATCTGATTACATGATTTACATTCCAACCTGTCTTTTAAACTGTTATTTCCCTCGCTCATTTACTTTGTGCACTGCACTCACATCAATATCCTTATTCGCCTTAGATAAGCACCTTAGCAATAGAGTTGATAGATTGACAATTGGTCTCTGTGGTTCGATAATCTTATATATTACTTAGATAGGCTGTACACTTGAAGTACTACATTTAGGCTATACGTTACAGATTAAACCCCATCATCAACTTGAGTTTTCCAGTCATCCCTCAAAGGCACACCATCTGAAGTGACAAATTCGGGCGGAGAAGCTTTTTGTTCATTCAAATTTTTTCATTTATAATTTCTTTAGTTAATTCAAACACTTATCTTTATGTCAGACTTTGGTTGTCCACATTAATGCATTGCATATGTTTGTCTTGAATTAATCCATTCATCACTATATTGAAACAATGATTTTACTTCCTTTTTGAGATATTCGACTCTTGATTAAAAGCTATAAGACTTTAGTGGGAGGATGACGAAAAAGAGACTGTAATCTCTATAGTATGCTTTTGAACATGATAACGAGAAATCGTATCATATAATTACTACACTTTTTTTTATCGATTTTCATAATACATTGAGTCGTTTAACTCCCGATTATTTCGAGTTTTTGTGTCTTTTCACAGGTACAACATGTGTCAACTCAAATCAGTGAAAAAGGACCACATGAAGGAAGCTAACCAAGAAACAGAAGAGAAAGAACCAAATCTGCAAAGTCTGCAGATTTTGTAGCTGTGACGACCGTCACACCCTATGACGACCGTAACGCTTCCACAACTAGAAGAACATTCGCCACACATCTTTGACGAGCGTAATGTGCTATTTAAGCGCATTACGACCGTCACCCCCTTGTGACGACCGTCACACGCTTAAAGGCAACATTAGGAATTAGTGGAGACGTGGGCAACGTTGAGGGCATAATTCTTCTCCTATATTTCCTCCACTTCAGTAACCATGCATATGGGTCTTCCTCCACTCAAGCTTTTTCCAATATTTTCTCAACTGCAAAATCTTCTACTATATATATGTGGTAGTTCAATGGATGATGGTCGAAGAATTTTATCCAGAGCCAAATTTCTATTTTTCGGCATTATTCTATTTTCTTGCTTTTGAACCCTTTTTTTTACACCTACTGTAATTTTAAATTCCAGAATTAGTTTTTAGAGTGTTAATTCTTCATCTAAGAATTAACACAATTATAGATTTCGATTAAATTGCAAGGAATTTGTAAGCATCCAAGATTACCATAGCAACATTATTTCCAGGTTTTTTTATGCAATTGATATTTATTTATTATTGTATTATGTCATTTATTTTTATGGATTATATTTTAAATTGCATAGTTATTAAATATATTATGTCCGGCTAAATTAATTTGTACCGGTATGTGACTCCTAAGTACCGAAAGAATTCAGTGATAACTTGGCTAAAACATTTATAAATAATTTCTGGTATCCAATTTCCATGTTTAATTTAACTACCCTTGTCTCGAGAGTGAGAGGATAATTAACACGATTTTGCCACGAGAGTGGGAAATTAAATAAGGCAAGAACCTGCATGCGAGAGCTGGGGTTCGACCCAGATAGTGGTAACGAAACATTAATTTTTAAATACATGAGAGTGTTTTAACAAATTAATTAAACTCAAATTGTTTTCAAAAAGTGTTATTAAATTTAAAGTGCATCCACTAGGTTTAGTAGTATGACTTATTTCATGAACACGAGAGTGTATGTCTCAGGTTTTTAAACAATTCGTTTTTACCGAAATACTTTATATGCCAGGCGATTCACCGAATTCCCGAAGTCCGACTATCACATACCGGTATAGCTATTATTATTATTTTTTAATTAAACTATTTTCCCCCTAAAACCAAATATTCATCGCTTAGTTAAACAATTGTAGCATTAGATCGTATGTGATTGATCCTCAGTCTCTGTGGGTTCGATAATCATTTAAAACTAGAACGACTAAACTGTATACTTGCAGTTAGTATCCCAATAGACTTATAAAGTCCCGATCAAGTTTTTGGCGTCGTTGTCGGGGACTGATTAGTCAATTAAGTACGATTCTTCTTTTGCGCGTTTAGACTAGGAAACAGAAACCCTTTTTCGATTTGTATGCCAAGGACTCACTCACAAGGCGAACCACTTGACAAATCGATGGATGAACCTGAACGCATCCTTTCCGTAAGACGTGCAGTCAGGGATTACTGTTTAAATCACGCTATTCCTTTACCCAAACCCGAAATCAAGATTGATTCCGAAATAGATTCTGATTCTTCCTCTGAAACCGAAACTAATCCAGAATTAGACATGGCAGAAGAACAAAGGACCCGCCCACTGAAGGAGTACGCAGCTCCATCACAACAAGAACCCCACAATAGCATTGTTGCTCCAGCAATAAATCAAAACGATTTTGAGTTGAAACCGTCATTTATATCAGCTATCCAACAATGCTAATTCTCTGGAGATCCTACCGAGGATCCAAATGAACATCTTACAAAATTCATTCAATTTGCCGACACAGTTATAACAAATGGTGTTAGTAAAGATGCAATAAGATTACGTCTTTTCCCTTTCTCGCTAAGAGATAGAGCTTGGGCTTGGTTGCAATCCTTGCCGTCAAATTCCGTCACTACGTGGGAAGGACTTAAGATTGTATTTTTAGCACGATACTTTCCCCCAAGCAAGACTGCTGCACTAAGAGCCCAAATCAACGGATTTAGGCAGAAGGATACTGAATCGCTATTCGATGCATGGGAACGCTACAAAGATATGATGCGAATGTGCCCACATAATGGACTAGAAAAATGGTTGATCATACACATGTTTTATAATGGACTCTTGTACAACACAAGACTCTCTATAGATGCCGCTGCAGGTGTACACTGATGGACAAGCCTTACGACGAAGCTAACCAACTCATTGAAAATATGGCTCAAAACAACTATCAGTGGGGAGGAGAAAGAACATCTGTGGAGAAAACTCAAACCAAAGGTGGGATGTACGAGATTAGTAGCCTAGATAAAGTTAATGTGAAGGTAGATGCTCTTACCCAAAAGATAGAAAGCTTGACCTTACCTCCTGCGGCCACCGTGGCTGCAGTTACCCCAAACTGTGAAGTTTGTGGAGTTCCTGGTCATGTTGGAACCAAATGTCAAATCTTAGCAGGAATATCAGCTGATCAGGTAAATTACGCTCAAGGTAATCCTAATGCTAATACCTATAATCCTGGTTGGAAGAACCATCCTAACTTCTCGTACAAGAGCAATAACGCTTTATATGCACCTGGCCAAGCACCTGCTGTACCTCCAGGGTATCAAAAACCCGCTGTTAATGTTCCTAACATTCCTAAGAAATCTAACCTTGAAATCCTAATGGAAAATTTTATCGCTAATCAAGCTCAACAAAACAAAGAATTCCTCAATCAAAATGTTCACACTGGTGAACAATTGAAGCTATTAGCAAATAAGGTAGATGCCCTAGCAACTCACAATAAAATGTTAGAAAACCAAATCTCCCAAGTAGCACAACACTAAGCTAGCTCTGCCGCACTTGCTGGTACATTTCCTGGACAACCACAACCCAATCCTAAAGGACATGCTAATGCTATCACATTACGAAGTGGGACAACACTCGATGGACCGATAGATCCTAGACTCCAAAACCCGACCATGTATCAGAAACCTGAAAAGGAAGTAGAGAAGTCGAAAGATCAACCTGAGAATATAAAGGAAGACGCGAATGAGAACAAAGAGGTTTCAGAAAAACCTTACGTACCTCCACCGCCATATAAACCACCAATTCCATACCCTCAAAGACTTGCAAAATCGAAGAACGATGGGCAATTCAAGATATTTGTAGAACTTCTGAAACAATTAAACGTTACTATTCCGTTTACAGAAGCTATAACCCAAATGCCTCCATATGCTAAATTCCTAAAAGAGATATTGTCTAATAAGAAGAAAATCATTGAAAATGAAACCGTTATGCTAACCACTGAATGTAGTGCCATAATTCAAAATAACATGCCTCCAAAGCTAAAAGATCCTGGTAGTTTCTCCATACCATGTGTAATTGGAAAATATGTCATAGACAAAGCTCTATGCGATTTAGGAGCAATTGTTAGTCTAATGCCCTTATCTATTTGCGAGAAGCTCAAACTAGGTGACATGAGACCTACCAAGATGTCCCTACAACTAGCCGACAAATCAGTCAAATTCCCTGTTGGTATGCTAGAAAACATCCCTGTTCGAATAGGACAATTTTACATACCGACTGACTTTATAATAATGGACATAAAGGAAGATTCAAACATCCCCATCATATTAGGAAGACCATTTTTAGCTACTGCAGGAGCCATCATTGACGTTAAGAAAGTAAAGCTTACCTTCGAGGTAGGAGAAGAAAAAGTAGAATTCATTCTTTCCCAGTTCTTCAAAGCCCCTGCTATAGATGACTCGTGCTGTCTCCTAGATATTATTGATGAATGTGTCAAAGAACTAGAAAGCCAAGAAGACACCTATTCAGGGATGCTGAAAATTCCGACACCAACTATCCTCAAGGATGATGACCGGAAGCAAGAACATCTAGATGCCAACCTAAGCGAATGTTTCGCCTTAACACCCGATCCTACCCCAATTGATAAGAAAACTGGTATAAAACTTAAAACGTTACCTGAAGATCTTAGGTATGAATTTTTAGATAAAGAACTCGAACTGACAGTTATAGTCAATGCCAATTTAGGAAAAACTTCTTAGTGTGTTAAGGAAGTATCCAACCGTGTTAGGCTATAATAAATCCGATCTAAAAGGAATAATCCCTTCTCTCTGTATGCACCGCATTATGCTAGAGGAGGACTGCAAGACTTCTAGAGAACATCAAAGACGAATAAATCCTATCCTAAGTGAAGTCGTTAAGAAAGAAGTGCAGAAACTGCTAGAGGCAGGCATCATATACCCAATATCAGATAGCAACTGGGTCAGTCCAGTTCACGTAGTACCTAAGAAAGGAGGTGTTACAGTTATAACAAACACAAAAGGCGAATCGGTGGCACAACGTACCCAAACAGGATGGAGAATGTGTATCGATTACAGAAAAATAAACAAAGCTACGCGCAAGGACCATTTCCCATTACCATTCATTGATCAAATGCTCGAGCGTTTAGCCAAACATTCCCATTTCTGCTATCTTAACAGATACTCGGGATTCTTCCAAATTCCCATTCATCCTGATGATCAAGAGAAAACCACGTTCACATGCCCCTATGGTACCTTTGCATACCGAAGAATGCCATTTGGACTATGTAACGCACCTGCAACTTTCCAACGATGCATGATGGTGATTTTCGCATACTTTTTAGACAGAATTATGGAAGTATTCATGGACGATTTTTCTGTCTGTGGAGAAAGTTTTGACGGATGTTTATCAAATCTTGAATTAGTACTGAAACGATGTGTCAATGTCAACCTAGTGCTCAATTGGGAAAAATGTCACTTCATGGTAAGACAAGGAATTGTGCTGGGTCACATTGTATCAAACAGAGGGATTGAAGTCGATAAAGCAAAAATAGAGATTATAAAAAACCTTCAACCACCCAAAATAGTTACAGAAATAACAAGTTTTCTAGGACACGCTGGTTTTTACCGACGTTTTATAAAAGATTTCTCTAAAATCACTAAGCCGCTAACTGAATTATTAATGAAAGAAGCCGAGTTTATTTTCGACGATAAATGCTTAAACGCATTTGAGACGCTTAAAGAAGCCTTAATTTCAACACATATTATGCAACCTCCTGATTGGAACCTACCATTTGAAATAATGTGCGATGCAAGCGATTATGCTGTAGGCGCAGTCCTAGGACAATGCAAAGATAAAAAGCTTCACGCTATCTACTACGCAAGAAGAACACTCGATCCCACACAAATGAATTATGACACTACGGAGAAGGAACTCTTAGCTGTTGTATTCGCATTGGATAAATTTTGTTCCTACTTAGTGGGCGCCAAAATCATTATTTACACGGATCATGCTGCGATTCGATACTTGCTAAGTAAGAAAGACGCCAAACCACGACTACTCAGATGGATCTTACTCCTACAAGAGTTTGACTTAGAAATCAAAGACAAAAAAGGGACTGAAAACATGGTAGCAGAGCATTTATCAAGATTAGATGGAATCCAAACCGAGAATGTTCCCATAAACGAAGATTTCCCATATGAACGCCTTATTGCTAAACTAGAGATGGCTCCTACCGACAACTTAGATCAACACAATGAACCTTTAACAATTGCGGTAGTAAAAGCCATTTGTACCAACACCACATTACCGTGGTACGCTGATTTCGTCAACTATTTAGCTGCCGGTGTTTTACCACCCGATTTAACGTACCAACAGCGGAAGAAATTCTTCCATGATCTTAAAAACTACTTTTGGGATGAACCACTACTCTTTAAAAGAGGCACCGATGGTATCTACTGTCGCTGTGTTCCTAACGATGAAATAGACGACATCATTTCCCATTGCCATTCCGCCCCTTATGGTGGACACGCTAGTACATTGAAAACTTGTGCAAAAATACTTCAAGCTGGCTTCTTTTGGCCTACTCTATGGAAAGACGTCCACGTAGCAATTATGAACTGCGATAGATGTCAGCGCACAGGAAATATATCTAGACGCGATGAAATGCCGCAAAAAGGGATTCTCGAAGTAGAAATTTGCGATGTGTGGGGAATTGATTTCATGGGACCGTTCCCCACATCTTTTGGAAATAAGTATATATTGGTAGCTGTTGACTACGTATCAAAATGGATTGAAGCCATCGCTGCACCCACAAACGATACACGAGTAGTACTTAAACTATTCAAGCATGTTATCTTCCCACGATTCGGTGTACCAAGACTAGTAATCAGTGATGGTGGTTCCCATTTTATCTCTAGAATTTTCGAAAAACTACTTTCAAAATATGGCGTTAAACATCGCATTGCCACACCATACCATCCTCAAACGAGTGGACAAGTGGAAGTGTCAAATAGGGAAATTAAACAAATCCTTGAGAAAACCGTAGCCACATCCAGAAAAGATTGGTCCTCCAAGCTAAATGATGCTCTTTGGGCATATAGGACAGCTTTTAAAACCCCTATCGGAACAACGCCGTTTAAATTAGTCTATGGAAAATCTTGTCATTTGCCAGTAGAATTAAAACATAAAGATTACTGGGCCATTAAAACCCTTAACTTAAATTACAAGATTGCTGGCGAGAAACGAATATTAGATATCCATGAATTAGAAGAACTGAGTTTAGACGCTTATGAAAATGCTAGAATCTATAAGGAGAGAACGAAAAAATGGCACGATAAGTGTATCTCGCGGAAAGAATTTAAGGAAGGAGACATCGTACTCCTGTTCAACTCTAGACTGAAACTTTTCCAAAGTAAATCACGTTCCCGATGGTCAGGACCGTTCGAAATTAATAAAGTTTTCCCAAGTGGTGCGATAGAAATTAAAGGAAATTCTATCGAACCATTCATAGTCAATGGCCAGCACTTAAAGCACTATTTTAACGTCGGAAATCTAAACTATTCAGCTTATCTGCAGTTAAGTGAGCCACCTACCCCGATACCTAACTGAATAGGTACTATCTGTCGAGCCATCGACATAAAACAAAAGCGCTTCATGGGAGGCAACCCATGTTTTCTTTTAATTATTTTTATTATTTTCATATGTTTTTATTTTTCTTTTCTTTTTCTTAATCTTTAAAACTTTCATGTTGCATCCCTTACTCCTTTTTATTTTTGTTTTTATTTTGTTTTTATTTTTATTTTAAACTTTCTTTTTCTTTTTGATTTAACTTCGGCATTTTTAACCTGAAAATACTAACTTAGTTTTTCATGCATTTATTAAACATTTTCAGGGGTAGTTCTTTAGCTTTAATATTTAGCTCCATGGCATGAGTAAACTACATGAACATCACCTTGAGAAGTAGGCACCAGAAAAGACGCTTTGAGGATCTGGCTGAGCGTGAGATGTGTCCTACAATTTATGCTGATGACCATGCTATGACTACTTTAGGTATTCGTGAGAGTGTCATGTATCTGCTTCACCAAATAGGCTGGGATACTGCTCCTATTCGGAGACGTTATTGTACGTACAGGAAGTTGACCCTTGAGTTCCTGAGCATACTGAGCTACCTACCAAATCATGGGTTAGGGTTCAACCGCGGGCTGATCACCTTCAGATTGTTTGACATGGACTACCGCTATAACCTTAGGGAGTTTGCCAACCTGTTAGGATTCCCTTATGGCCCTGATGTTATTACCATGACCCAGGAAGACCTATTGCTTGATACTGACCTTGATTTCTTCTGGGGTAGCATTGCTGGCAATAACCATCCCGAGCCGTCTGACCTTTATTCTGAGTCCATCCACAACCCGGCTATCAGGTACTTTCATAAGATCATTGCCCACACCCTTTTTGGTAAATAGAAAAATGTTACATCAGTGTCACGTGATGAGCTTTTCATCATGTACTGTGCTTCTCAGAGCTTCCCAGTAAATAGTGCTGCCTATATGCTAGCTAACATGGAACGTATTATACAAACACCAAATGCCCCAATCCTCTTAGGTGGTTTAGTCACTATGATCTCTAATGCCATTGGACTCTGAAGGCCTATGTTAGGATCAGCACCGCACTATGGAATCAAGCCAATGAACATTGACTTTTTCTTCAACACTAGTTTTATAGGAAATCTTGGGCCAGATGAATTCGAGCTGCTAATTAATCATGAGACTGTCCACCAGTTTGTGCTCCCGAACCCTATAACTAGTGTCCACAATAGAGCAAACTAGCTTTTTGACCTCCACCATCCTCCTACACCGCCTTCGTCTCCTTCCACTATTGACATCTATGAAGTACCTAATACCTCTCGCGATGCTAAAGATCCTGAAACACCACCGGGATACCACCGGTTTCCCGACCCATGGGAGCAGCATGTAGCTTCTACTGAGACTACCTTCCAGGCTCCAGAGATACGACCACCGCCTCCACCTACTGTCACCCTCAACTCTTTGCATGATGAAATTACCGAAATGCGGGGTGAGCTTACATCTCTACGAGTGGATTTCATCGCTTTCATGGATTTGGTGACAGACCAACTGGATTTCATGCACCAACATATGTTCCCTACTCCTCGTGGCTAGAGATTGCCGTTGTTATATTGATTTGTTCTTCTCTTGCATTTGTATATACAGTGAGGTCACTGTTTAGTTTGAGTGTGGGGGAGGAATCTAGTTTGTTTTAGTATTTTATTATTTTTATTATTATTTAAGTTATTATTTCCAAACAATTTTTACTCATTAATGAAATTTCAATTATTTATCAAGTTTCAAGTTATATTTCCTTACTGCCATTATTTCATTTCATACATGTTATTTTAATTTTCAGTATATTTTTCGTTTTTTATTTTACTGTTCATATTTTCTGCAAAAATTTGGTCATGTGACGTGTGTTGGAAAAATTATTACTGCTTACTATGCTAAGAATTTTAAATTATAATATTGGAAAATAAAAATGTCACGTTCTTTTCATTAATATAATGAAATTGAACGCGTTACGCTCGTAACACCCTCATGACGAGCGTAACACGCGTTTCACCGTGTTACGCCCGTCACACCCTCGTGACGACCGTCACGCGCGCCTTAAATTAGAACCTGCTATTATAGAGCCGTTCCATCTTTGTTTTCAAAACCTCCATTGCTGCAAAATAACGATAACATTACCCACTCCATTTTTCTCAACTTCCAACACTCTAACAGTAAAAACACCATCAACCGACTACTCAATCCACATTCCAAACCTTTTTCAATCCGTTCTACAAACACTATGGCCAACAATCAACAAGCTCCCACTCTCACTTTCAGATCCGGCGAACAAGGCGAAACCCAACGTGTCAAATTTCAGAAGTTCCAACGTTGCGATCTCCAACCCACACGGTATGTTGATCTTAACTGTTTGAGGAATTTGGGACTACTTGATAGTGTCTGACAATTGTTGCAGAGTGTGGATTTATGGAACCTGTGCCGCGAACCTCAACCCATTTATGAAACTCTAACCCTTGAGTTTCTGAGTTCCTTTGTATACATCACTCCCCCGGGTGCCACGAACCAACTGTCAGGCCTGGCCAAATTTCATATGTTTGGCATTGAGCATCAACTTCCCCAAACCGACATCGCTCGGCTTTTAGGCTTCTGTTCTGATGAAGGTGTCCATCTCCGGGTACCAGATAATTTCGGTGAGGAAGCCTTTAACTTATGGCACAGTATGACGAACATCCGTGCCGGATCCTACGACCACCTCAACGCCACACACATTCATAATCCGGTTATCCGCTATTTCCACCGCATCCTCAGCAACACCATCTTCGTCCGTGACAGCAACCACAAGCTCAACTCCATGGAGCTCTTCTTCATGCATTGTGCATTCACCGGGACAAAGATCAACGCCGCCCCGTTTTTACTGGCTCATATTCACTCTATTTGTGCTAGAGGCGGAAAACCCTTCTATTTCGGAGGGGTTGTCACTTCACTTGCCATAGCTCTGAACTATGGTGTTGCTCTCGCGGATATGCCTTCTATGGCACCGGCTTTGCTGACTTTGGATCACTACAAGGCCGCACATCTCATTTATGAGCGGGAGGATGGCAGATTCCACCCTGTGATCAGAAACACTATTTATTAAAACATCACTTTGCCTTGCAGGGACCGAATCGATCCACAAAACCGAGCTAACTGGTTGTTCGATCCTGCAGCTCCCGTGGGGCGTGCTCCTACTCGTGAAGACCAGCCTAATGCCCCCGCAGAAGAAATGCAATAAGAACTAGACAGTGCTCCCCCCGTCCACGACATTTCAGGACCTTCATCTGCACCACCTCTTATTAATCTTGAAGACATTCTCCGCGCCATTCATATGCAAAATCAAATGAGCGCAACACTTGAAAGAAGACAACAGGAATAATATGAGTATCTATGCGCTCAAAACACTCAGATCTTGACTGGACAGCGGAGCATGCATGAGAGTTTGGACGAGGCCCTATCGGAACTCAATGCCCTAAGGCTGGACGTCAGCACCCTTGGTTACCAGGATACTGACACAAAAGCCACTCCTACCAGGCGCTCTCTCATCAGGAGTAGAGGACGTGGTCACCAGTAGTTTTCTTTATTTTCTAAGTAGTTTACTTTTTCTGTTTCATTTTCTTTCAGTTTGTTTTTGTAATTGTACTTCCCCGCCTATATACCACAACATTGAGGACAATGTCAGATTTAGTGTGGGAGAGGTACCTTTCCATCTACTATGAACAAGTAAATTTTTATGATACGTCTCAATTCAAATTCTTCGCTTTATTTAGCCATACCGAAATTTTTTTATCTTCGCATTAGCTCAACATACCTATTTTAATGAAATTCCAGTTGAGGAAGCCGAAAACGACATAACAAGATCGATATGGTTATGACACCGTAGACTTCCTACTTACGCGATCCGCTTCAATAACCATTATACCGATATCTTGAGTTTCAGTTCTAAAAGTAACCCCTAGTAGTTTATACTAGCAGTCAGCACCGTCTTAACACAAACCACGTGGAGAATCGATGAATATAAGTGTTTGATGCCTGATCATTGAAATATCCTTCTTATCTCGCTGCTAAAATAAAAGAGATTTTGTGCACCAAAATATACGGTCACATATAAGATCTGAGAAAATAATGAAGGAATCCACTGTTGGTTGGTTCAGAGGTATCTGGTTCTGGACTTGGTAGGGCGTGCTACGGCCCGATCCCCCACAACCTCCAATTTGGATAACATATGTAGGGTTGCCACATTCGTGTACCAGACCCAATGCTAAAAGGATCAAAGTCACTAACCGGTTACTCCACTACGTGCGTGCTAAGACAAAGGGCTTAATGTGATTGCGCCAGAACGAAACCGGGTGAAATAGATACGAGAAACTCTGGGCAAAATTATAACAGAACTGTTGGATAGTTCGTTTGAAATGGAAGCCTACGACTAAGCTTATTGCTTGTGTCATTAGCGTATCTTTAGTGTTTCACTCAAGTATTGGCTGGACCGACGAGGATTTCCCGAAATTGCTTTAAAAATCAAAGGTATGTCATGCATATGTGCTTGACAAAACTTGTCTGATCTTTCTAATGACTATTTGCTTGAGGACAAGCAAAGGTTTAAGTATGGGGGAATTTGATAACGAGAAATCGTATCATATAATTACTAGACTTTTTATCGATTTTCATAATACATTGAGTCGTTTAACTCCCGATTATTCCGAGTTTTTGTGTCTTTTCACAGGTACAACATGTGTCAACTCAAATCAGTGAAAAAGGACCACATGAAGGAAGCTAACCAAGAAACAGAAGAGAAAGAACCAAATCTGCAAAGTCTGCAGATTTTGTAGCTGTGACGATCGTCACACCCTATGATGACCGTAATGCTTCCACAACTAGAAGAACGTTCGTCACACATCTTTGACGAGCGTAATGCGCTATTTAAGCGCATTACGACCGTCACCCCCTTGTGACGACCGTCACACGCTTAAAGGCAACATTATGAATTAGTGGAGACGTGGGCAACATTGAGGGCATAATTCTTCTCCTATATTCCCTCCACTTCAGTAACCATGCATCCGGGTCTTCCTCCACTCAAGCTTTTTCCAATATTTTCTCAACTGCAAAATCTTCTTCTATATATATGTGGTAGTTAAATGGATGATGGTCGAAGAATTTTATCCAGAGCCAAATTTCTATTTTTCGGCATTATTCTATTTTCTTGCTTTTGAACCCTTTTTTTTACACCTACTGTAATTTTAAATTCCAGAATTAGTTTTTAGAGTGTTAATTCTTCATCTAAGAATTAACACAATTATAGATTTCGATTAAATTGCACGGAATTTGTAAGCATCCAAGATTACCATAGCAACATTATTTCCAGGTTTTTTTTATGCAATTGATATTTATTTATTCTTGTATTATGTCATTTATTTTTATGGATTATATTTTAAATTGCATAGTTATTAAATATATCATGTCCGGCTAAATTAATTTGTATCGGTATGTGACTCCTAAGTACCGAAAGAATTCAGTGATAACTTGGCTAAAAACATTTATAAATAATTTCTGGTTTCCAATTTCCATGTTTAATTTAACTACCCTTGTCACGAGAGTGAGAGGATAATTAACACGACTTTGCCACGAGAGTGGGAAATTAAATAAGGCAAGAACCTGCATGCGAGAGCTGGGGTTCGACCCAGATAGTGGTAACGAAACATTAATTTTTAAATACATGAGAGTATTTTAACAAATTAATTAAACTCAAATTGTTTTCAAAAAGTGTTATTAAATTTAAAGTGCATCCACTAGGTTTAGTAGCATGACTTATTTCATGAACACGAGAGTGTATGTCTCAGGTTTTTAAACAATTCGTTTTTACCAAAATACTTTATATGCCAAGCGATTCACCGAATTCCCGAAGTCCGACTATCACATACTGGTATATCTATTATTATTATTTTTTAATTAAACTATTTTCCCCCTAAAACCAAATATTCATCTCTTAGTTAAACAACTGTAGCATTAGATCGTATGCGATTGACCCTCAGTCTCTGTGGGTTCGATAATCATTTAAAACTAGAAAGACTAAACTGTATACTTGCAGTTAGTATCCCAATAGACTTATAAAGTCCCTATCAGAACATACCTTGCTGACGATGTACATGCGTTGTTTCAAATCCTAAACAGTGGAGTTATAAGGAAGATAATACCTAGTCAACCCCTTTGAGCCAAAGAAGTAGGAGTTTTTCTTGTTCGCACAAACTGAAGCCCTTAATCATAACCTAGGGCAGGGTAGTGTCTTAGTTAATTTAAATGCACGTTTAGTCGCAAGCTTTCACTTCGTACACGGAAGGTGATATCAAAGACATATTTCTGAATCAAAAGTCAGGCGATGGTTCCGTGTAATCATTAAAACAAGCAGTCATTATCTCTCAAAAGAAAAGTCCACTAAGTCAAAACCTATGAAGGACACTTAAGAAAAAAACTGGGGTGTCCCGCTGACTGTAATCACAAAAGAAAAAGTTCAGGAAAAAGGTAGGGATAATAAATTTAAAAAGAGGCCGCTACAAATCCTCGACAAAAGAAAAGTGTTACAAAAAATGTCTGCCTTCTCAAATAAACTTCCAGTATCTGAACCATCACCAAAATATCATTCCACACTCAATTGCAATCTAAACACACCATTGGCCGAGTATAGGGCTGAAGAACATCATGGAGAATGGGTTGGGTACAAATAAAGTTTGAGCCTTTATCCTTTGTTTCTTAAAACCGTGAACTAGGCCACGTTACAACCTTTAAAATTTCTAACTGAAGCATAGGTTAGTTCGAAAGCATACTGTTACAAAAGGTATCCTGACTCCTGTAAGGCTTTCTATAAATCCCGAGTTTAATTCATACTCTTACAAAATTCAGTTGTTTACTAAAAATGAATTTTCGAAACTTCAAGACATGTATAAGCTTTTCATTTATAATACCACTGTTTGCATATAACTAATTGTTCGACAACAAAGAAATTCGCAGGACGAATATCCAATGAACGGAAATCCTCTCAATGAACAAAATCACTTCAAATGTAAAGACACTTGCAATGACAAACCTTCCATAATCTAGGGGCATGCCATGTTATTATCCAACTCATTTGTGGCAGTCAAGTCGAGATTCAAAGAATCTCTCATAAAGTCCTGAATAGCCAGGGGCAGATCTCCATCTGAACCACTCGAGGGATATTACATTGATCATGAGTTTCAGTAAAAGCCACTAAAAAAATTGAATCTTCGGTATCACCAAATTACTTGTCTATGTCAGCAATATCAGATGGTGTCATTCTACCGTGATAGTTCTTAGAAAAATACCGAGGAAGATCAATACTATCTGAAACTTGGAAATCAATGGTTGACCAATAACTTCAAACATCGCATACACCATACTAACCCCAGGGGCAAACAGACTCCTGCACACGAAGGGTCACATACGATCAAGCAAACATTTTCTGGAAGTGCTACAACACTTACTACTATGGACAATGATAATTCTTCGCACCCTATGAACGCGAACATAGTCGGAAGATGCTACACATAATAAAGACCCGCTAGGTTGACTGGCCTAGGAAAAAATAAGGGCATCCCGGAGAACCAAAAGGTTTCGGGCAAAAATTAGGGAAATATACGAAAAATTATACACCCAACAAGTCGAAAACCTAAAATGGAGGCTTGGGCAAAAAAGGGTATCCTGGTGGTGATTACCCTGGAATTTGGTAAACAACTGCTGATCTTCTAAATCTCTAAAAGAAGATTCAGTTACATGCGAGATCGATCAGATTAATCTCAGGACTATTGTGTTCTAGTTTTTAGGAAAAAGGTTTTGATGATAACTTCTTTAAACGAAGAGAATCACTTTGATATCAAATAAAGTGTTCTTATAATAACAATAAAATAGAAAACTATTCTAGACTGTAAAGCGTAAAGAATATAAATGATATGAAGAAATTTCATTAAATGTAAATAACTTTCGAATGTAAATATGGTGCATCATACGTACATGTCTTACTAACTTGTTTCTTTAACACTGGTACTTTGAGTATTTGAGTATATTGTACAAAGACGTGAACACCCTGAATCCTAACATCTAAGACTCCTATTTATACTAATTCAACCCTAACGGTCTTTCTATAAGATTATGCCACGTTCGACACCTTTTACATGCAGACATTCTGGCATCTCCACGCGTCTTTCTGGCGAAATGCATTAGTTTGAAATTTAAACTTCTCGCTCGAAGCTTTTTTTTAATTCAACTTTGAATTCAACCAACATGACTGTCGAAGTATTTCACATATCTTGAAATATTACTTTCACTTTAAGTTGCCTTTCGACATGTCGAATCATAAAAATGAGCTTTATAAAATAACCTTATAAGGTCAATTTTATGTTATTTTTAAAACATGATCTTCTCAAATCAACTTTCATATTTTTATTAAATGTCGAAATCTTCAGCTAATAGGTGGACTGAAAATCTGAAAAGATGGTCCAGGCAAAAGTTAGGGATTAAAGCGTACGACTATGTCCCATTATCTTATCACTTGTCTATAAGTAGAAGACTCATCACCCTGATCAGCATTTACCGAGGACTCTAGGAGATAGGACAATGTTCAAGTCATTCACGAATTCCCACAGAAAAATCCTTACAAGATTATCCATACAGAGTCATCTTCACAAGCTCATCTTCAACGAAGATACATTCCCCATAAGTCTTAATTAACCTAGTCATACTTACCAGCATACCCCCTAGCGGAAAAGGGGTATGATCTTTTCCCCGACAATGTCGCTAACCTACGGAGTCCCAATCCTCATTAGATATTATAATATTAGTACAATTTATGGAAATTTTCTTCCACAATTGAGTTTATTCCTCCAAAACTGTAAAAACCCCTGCAGATTTCTTTTCTTCAGTAGAGGTCATTTCCTCAGTAAGAGTATTTCCTCAGCAAAATATTTCTCTGTCTAACAGGGTTTATTTCCCCAATAGACTACTGTCTCCCCAGCTTGATCACTTGCAAATTCCTCTCTCCAGCAATGGGCATTCCAAGCTACTATCCCCAGAGATTTTCTACTGAATCTAAAACTGGACCAGATATAATTCAACCTTATTCTCCCCAGACGAGTCGGTGTCCATATCAAAAACTCGGTCAGACAACACCTCGAAAGGTTATCCATCTCTTTTATCCCCATTTAGGATATATATAAGAATTAAATTCCCTAATAGAACGATGGACAACAAATGTTCCTCCCCAAGCAGAAATCAACATTCCCTAGTGGAGTTTCCTCAAACAGAAAGCAGGAATCCCTAACAGAAACATTCTAGACAAGATTGAGGATACACATATTCTTCATCCCCAGCAACAATCATGGATTTATTTTCCCAGACAACGATACTCCACGGGCTTACTAGTACACTTCAACAACATTTCACATTCATACATCACTTACCAATATCATAACATATGCATATGAAACGCATATAACATAGTCTCATTTATTTAGAGAACATCATTACACAATACATTTTAATACATCATGATATTTGTTGTACCCCAAAATTTTCCCTCTCATTTCACTCAAAGGCATGCCTCTAGAGGTCCTCAACTCCTCAAGTTTGACTAAGGGTTGACCAGACAAACTCTCTCCTAAAGCAATGAATCTCCAATTAGGGTTTCCATTTTCATCAAGATGGGTGAGCTCCAAAGTCCTCAAATCTTTACCACGGTCCTAATATGTTCTCAAGACCATCCATGTCAAGTTTCATTCCTTGCACAAGAAGTTTGCTCAGTCAACTGCTCAAATGCCTAAAAATCAACGATACTAGGTCAAAAGTCAACTATGACCCACATACAATCAAACTTCAAGATTTTTTGTCAAAATTAAAATTTTGAAGTATTATCCATCATTTTATCAAGGGTTAATCATGATTCCTCAAGGAATGTTGCAAATTCATCAAAATTCAAAAGTTGCTAAATTATAGTTTTTATAGGAAAAGTCAACCAAACTTTGACCAGGAATAACTTTCTCATACTTTATCAGCAACTTCCCATATAAGGATAATTTTGAAGAGGATTCAATTACCTACAACTCATCTTCATTCCTCAAGTTCAGGAAATTCACTCATGAAAAGATATAAATTCAGACATTATAGGTCCTTTTCAAAAGTCAACAAAAACACCTTTTGGGTCAAAGCTCCTTACATGAACATGGAAGATCCAATTGAGATGAAACCAAATGGGTTGTTTAGAGGACATCCTAAGATATCTAAAATGTCAGATAACACCCTCTTAGGATTAACAATGAGAGAGATATGCATTTCTAAATTTGACCAATTTTTGGAAAAGTGCATGAAGCCAATATTGACCAAACTTGAACTTTTTCCAAATGTGACCATCTTTTCATGCTTGAAACTTGTTTCCAACATGGCCCACGACCCTTGAGATCATTCATACATTATTTTACTATTTATATTATTTATTTTGATATTTTATCCATTAAAATGCAAAATTAAATAAATAAATAAAGGAAGATTTGATTTGGAATCTTTTTCTCATCAAATAATAAGCAAGATGTGTTGGAATATCAAGGAAACTTTGTGGAGAAAGAGGAATATTAGATTTGTTCTCAAAAAAGCCAAAAATCATATAATTGAAGGAAAATATTTTCTCAATGAAAGCATGGACATTCTTCCAATTTTGTTGACCTAATATGGCCTAATATATATGCACAACAAAGTCAGACCTAGGGAAGAGGCGTAGCTGTTACAAAAAAACCCTAGTCACAAAGTTCAAAAATGGTTCAAGGTGGTGCAACACGAGACCTCCATCAAAGCATTCCACTATCTCCCTATGCATGGACTTTCAGACTAAACCACCACCACCATGGAGTTCGCAGCCTAGGAAACAGGGGGGGGGGGGGGGGGGGGTAGCTAGAGTTTGGTGCCTTGATTCCATGTATTTTTGTCGTTTACATTTTTGAAGGGCCGAAGAACATGACCGGAGTGCAGCTCCGGAGTCGTTGACTCAGGCGAAGACCCTGCGTGGCAATCCCTTGCATTTTGATTGGTTGGTTTGAAATCTAGGGTCCCACTGAAAGGGCGCGCGCTGACAACTCAACATTCATGTTGTTTATATCTTATATTATTATTTTATCATTGATATAAATGAATAACAGGTTGGCCTGGTGGTAAGGAAGAATGCATGTCATGTAAGAGACCTGGGTTTGATACCCAGGTCTGGAGTTTTTGTATTTTCTAACCATTTGATTTCAGATCCAATGCATCGTCATCCTACGCGTATACCTTACACCCTCAGATCCAGCCATTGGATCATTCATCATACAAATCCAACACTCCTGATTTACAGCCCCATGGTGAACTTTCCAAACGTGACAACACCAGATCTCACACAGATCTTGGGGCCAGCACAAAAGGGCTTAACAATTCAGCTTCACACCCCCAGATTGCTAACAACAGTAACAGGCCCAATTTATTTCTTTTTTTAATTTCTTTTGTTTTAATTATTTGTTTAATTATTTTTATAAAACAAAATCATTTTTTATTAAATCAAAATGTCACTAAAAAAGGATTAGGGTTTTTATAATTAAAATTAATATTTGAAAATTAATTATTTTAATTATTTCAACATTGATTATTTTGTAAAATAAAATTAATTAGAAAATTAGGTTTAACTTGCAAATTTCAACTATTTTTCTCAATAAAAAATACAAAAACATTTCCTTTAGTTAATTAGATTCATTAGGATATTTAATTCTCGTGTTCCTCCTTGCGCGCGTTTTATTTATTTATTTTTCCAATTATTGTAACTGCCAAGGGTTGTAATAGTTTTTTAATTATGTCTTATTAATGTTTTTACTTATTATTTTCCCCCTATTTTGGCTATGTAACCCCCTCACTAAAGCCTTGTAATAGCTAGGTTTTTATTCTCGCACTTTACTTTCCGCTATTATTAACTGCTAGATGATTGATAATAGAATTGTATGCAAAAGACAAATGAAATTTAAAAGGTAGAAAACCCTAATTGTGCAAAGATAAATAAATTGAAAAATAACCACTTGCACATGCTCACTCCTAGGGTTTTACCCACTTCAGTTGCCTTCGGTAGATGGTCATGAAGTATAGGAAGTTTTAGTGATTGTCCTCTAGTCCCAAAAGATAAAAAATGACCCATTCGAATGTTGCCTCAGAAAGATCTTTAGGACTTTAGGGTAACTACTAAGGTTTCCTAACCATTGCTTCAGCGACCGTAATTATCCCTTCGAATGTCCCTTTAACTCCAACGATGGGGCTACCTACTCCTTAATAGTAGGATAGCATTGTCTAAAGGAATCGAGAAAACAAACAGTCTTTTTCGAGTAGGTAGAAACTCTTAAGTACTTGCTCAAAACAACAAAAATTCTTTCACACAAACACTTTCAAAACGGTTTTCAAAAACAACTTCGTCACACTCTTGAGGACAAATACAAGGGTTACCACAAAGTTAAACAAAAACATTTCAAAACACACACAAGCAATTTAAAGATGAACAAGTACCTAAGAGCTCGTGGAAAACCACAGATAGAAAGGGTGCTAATACCTTCCTTTTCTATAATCTACCCCCCGTACTCAGAAACACCTCAAAAAAGGTTTTTTCTGTTCTTTTTCCTTTTCCTTTGTTGGATGATATGATACGGTGGGAAGAACTTACTGTTTTTTGGAATGCTGGTTTGTGTTTTGTGTTTGTTTTCACAAAATGTCGCGGTAAGCAAGAGTCGCCACCGACTTTTATTTTATCCAACAAGGAAAGAAAAAAAGTACAGAAAAATTCCTTTTTCGAAATATTTCTCGGGTTCAGGGGGTAGATTATAGAAAGGGAAGGTGTTACCACCCTTTCTATCCGTGGTTATCCACGGGCTCTTAGGTACTTGCTCAAATGTTTTCAAAAATTTCTTTTTGTGCTTGTGGGTTTGAAAAAGTTTTTGTTTGAAAGGTGTAAGTGTGAAAAAAAAAGATTTGGTTTTTCGAAAGAGCAAGTACTTAAGAACCATCTACCTACTCGAAAAAGGAATCGTTCTATGCTATCTTCCTTTATACAATGCTATCCTACTATTGATGAGTAGGTAGCACCGTCGTTGGAGTTTGAGGGTCAATTCGAATGCAGGACTTACGGTCACCAAAGCAATATTAGGACGCCTTAGCGGTAACCCTAATGTCTTAGATCATTTGTTTTGAGGCAACAATATCCGAGGCAACCGTTTCGAGGCGACTATGATCTTTTAGACAAGAGGGCAACCTCTAAAGTGACCTATACACAATGACCGTGTACGAAGGCAACCAAGTGGGGTGTACCCTAAGAGTGCGCATGTGCGAGTGTGTCGTTTTCAGTTAATTTTATCTTTGTACATGTTAAGGGTGATCTAAGTTGATTTTAGGTTAAACATTCATTCTTGTCATGCATTCCTATTATCAAACATCTAACAGTTATATAATTTGCGGAATTAAAATGCGGAAATTAAAATGCGGAAATTAAACTAAATTATTACAAGGCGTCGGGTATTTACACCGCCAAAAACAACCCTTTGAAATTTAAATGCGGAAAAATAAATAAAACGATAAATAAATGTTCCTAATTATCTATTACATTCCGGGAACAAGTACAATATTGAATAAAATGGATCGCGTGCGGGAAATTAAATCGTGCGCAAGTTCTAGGGTTTTGACCCTTTATTATTTAAAGAAAAGATTTTTTGTTTGTTTTTGAATTAAGAAAGAAATTATCTAAGTTAAATATTACATTAATAAATTAATTATTTAATGAAAATAAATATTTTTGGTTTTTTTGGTATTTAAAGAAATAAAATAAAATTAATTAATGTTAGTAAAAACCTAATTAAGTCTAAGTTAAATTTAATTTTTTATAAAAATGTATTAAAGTTAATTCTAATTAATGGCCTAAATTAATTAAATTAATATTTGTTAATAAAAATTAAAAATTGATTTTTATGAAGAAAATATTTTTGTGGTTTTAATTTTATAAAAAAAAATTGATTGGTTAGTTGATAATAAAAATATAATAAAACAAACAATTAAATAAAATTAAAATGAAATAGAAAGAGTTAGGGGGTGTGGGTCTGATTAGAGGTGTTTGAGAAGCAAATTCCATGGCCCAAACGAGCTGGCCATGTATTGACTTTCCTAGAGTTGGTGTGGACACGTTGATTGGACTCCATGGTGGACGTTCCCCTCTTGACCACCAGATCTGGCCAGGGGCCATCTGGAAATTAATGGAGTGAGGGAGTATGGTGGGCTATACGCTTGGGTACACATACAATTTCCTGCAAGAAAAAATCAAATAGGAATTTGGAGGACCTGGGATTCGAACCCAGGTCCTATAGGTATCTTGATGCACACGTTTACCACTAAGCCATTGTGTTGTAATTGTTAATATATTAAGCAATAATAATAATAAGAGATAATGCGCCATATGCCAGAAAAAATAAAAAAACGCGCGAATTATTTGAACCAGCCACTGGGGAGATGACACGCCATCTTCCCCTACCTCCAGCCCCTGTAACTTTACCTGCGGATTTAGATCCGCAGCTAAATGCCCAAGTTGATCCCAAAATTAATTCCAGGCCATATAAACGCCTCCCAAGACCATGGTTGCATTCGTCTTTCTCTTCCGGTCATGTCCATGGCCATCATTGGGGCTAATTTTACTTGTAAGAGAAACCCCCAAAAATGAACAACAAAACCTTAGATATGGTACTTGGCTTTACAGGTCAGATAAATAAAATTAACTAATGTAAAAAGCTTTGGAATGTCATGAGGATCACAAATATATCAATGATTTGACCAGAGGATGCAAGAATAGAGAGTTAAGATTTTGAATATATGGCTGAAAAATGTGATGCTTACAGTGTTTTTGAGGGCTTCAAGACGCGTGCTTTGGATCCAGGAGGGTTATGTGATCACCCAGGAATCGATTGGTATCAATCGCTACTTCTGAAAATGCATCTAAATATGATTTAGGTTTCACACTTTTTAATGAATTTTGCAAGTTTTGTTTTGCTTATTTCTGCAGCCTCCAGCCTTGTTTTCGTGCCCTCTAGCTTCCTTATGTATTATAGAATGCATTAGGTTAAGAATTATGGATTGAATCCTTCCACATCAATGCCATAAGATTTTATTTGATTCACCATTACTAAACCTTCCAAAATTGTCAAAACTCAATCTTTTTGCACATGGATTGCTTGATACGAGTTTGATACCCTTGATGATGATGATTCAGTCCTAAAATAGCCAAAAAGATATCAAGTAATCAATATTTTGATTTTATTTGATTTAATTTGATTTAAAATGAAATAATTCAATAAAAAAATAAAATAAAATAATAAAAATAAGATATGATCTCAAGGCTGAAGCTAGGACACGTGTGCAATGGGCAAGACCAAATCAAGTGGAAAATAATGGGCCCATTTAACAAAATTTGAAGTTTTGGGGATAGTAGACTTTTGGCAATTTTGCAAAAATGCCCAACTTCAACAATGCATAACTTCTTCAATTTTGAATTTTTGAGGTGTTTTGGACTTTTTAGAAAGCTTGAGATGTCCTCTAACCAACCCTTTTGGTATCATATCATTTTGATATTCCATGCTCAAGTTATAAGCTTTGACAAAAAAGGTGTTTTTGTTGACTTTCAAAAATGACCTATAATGTCCAAATTTATAACTTCTTGTGAGTGCATTTTTGATCTTGGGGTATGAAGATGGATTGTAGGACATTGCATCCTCTTAAAAATGAGTTTTGGATGAGTCATTTCTCATAAAGTATGAGAAAGTTATGCTTGGTCAAAGTTGAGTTGACTTTTCCTATAAACCCTAATTTAGCAACTTTTGAATCTTGATGAATTTTGAGCAATCATTGATGAATCATGATCAACCCTTGATAAAATGATGAAATACCCTTAAAAATGAGAATGTTGGCAAAAAATCTTGAAGTTTGACTATTTGTAGGTCACAGTTGACTTTTGCCCTAGCAAAGTCGATTTTTAGACCCCTTGAGCAATTGATTGAGCAAACTTCCTCTACAAGGCTTGAAATTTGACATGGATGACCTTGAGGACATATTAGGACATTGGGGAGCACTTGAGGTCATTTGGACTCAAGGATCTTGATGCAACACACAACCCTAATTTGGGGTTAACTGCCTTAGGAGATAGCTTGACTGTCCAACTCTTGAGCAATCTTGAGCCACTTGGAGATTTTTCTTGCAATGTCTTGAGAAATATGAGAGGGAGAATTTTAGGGTACAATAGCTGCCCCTGTTCAATCTTCTTAAACCTGAGGATGTAGATTGGCTTTCGTGCCTTTCGTGATCCGAAGGTGGAAGATGATTGAACACTAGAGTGCCCAGAAATTTGCACTCGCATGAAGTGGTATCAGCCTTGTGATGTCGGGAATGGGCTTATAGATGCCATTTGGAGATTGTTGGCAGGAAGATGGGTTTACAGATGCCATCTGTTGTAGAAGATCCCGCTGGGGAAGTCTAACTTTTGTCGAGATTTGGGAACTGTCTGGTATTCAACGTAGTATACCGTTGAGATTGTAGAACTCTTCCATATTATGACGGGGTAAAAACATCAAGAGCTAGAAATTGTTTGGTCTTCAATGTAGTATACCATTGAGATTGTAGAACTCGTCCACGCTTTGACGGAGGGAAACATCTTCATCAAGATCTAGGAACTGTCTGGTCTCCAACGTAGTATACCGTTGAGATTGTAGAACTCGTCCACACTTTGACGGAGGGAAACATCTTCATCAAGATCTAGGAACTGTCTGGTCTTCAACGTAGTATACCGTTGAGATTGTAGAACTCGTCCACACTATGACGGAGGAAAACATCAAGATCTAGGAACTGTCTGGTCTTCAACATAGTATACCGTTAAGATTATAGAACTTGTCCATACTATGAAAGAGGATAACATCAAGATCTAGGAACTGTCTGGTCTTCAACGTAGTATACCGTTGAGATTGTAGAACTCGTCCACACTATGACAGAGGAAAACATCAAGATCTAGGAACTGTGTGGTCTTCAACATAGTATACCGTTGAGATGATAGAACTCGTCCACACTTTGACATAGGGAAACATCTTCATCAAGATCTAGGAATTGTCTGGTCTTCAACGTAGTATACCGTTGAGATTGTAGAACTCGTCCACACTATGACGGAGGAAAACATCAAGATCTAGGAACTGTCTGGTCTTCAACGTAGTATATCGTTGAGATTGCAGAACTCGTCCACACTATGACGGGGGGAAACATCTTCATCAAGATCTAGGAACTGTCTAGTCTTCAACGTAGTATACCGTTGAGATTGTAGAACTCGTCCACACTATGACGGAGGAAAACATCAAGATCTAGGAACTGTCTAGTCTTCAACGTAGTATACCGTTGAGATTATCGAACTCGTCCACACTTTGACGTAGGGAAACATCTTCATCAAGATCTAGGAACTGTCTGGTCTTCAACGTAGTATACCATTGAGATTGTAGAACTCGTCCACACTATGACGGAGGAAAACATCAAGATCTAGGAACTGTCTGTTCTTCAACATAGTATACCGTTGAGATTGTAGAACTCGTCCACACTATGACGGAGGAAAATTGTCGAGATTGAGAACCTTATCTGAAATTCAACCAAGGATACTTCAGTTGAGATTTAAGAACCGGTCAGGTCTTCGACATAGCTGAGAACTTTTAACTGTATCTTTCCTGAAAGGTAAAGGTCAGTCATATGCAATGCATGATATGGATCTAGCAATGATGTTCTTAAAACAAATGAGATCGTGTTGTATGATGCATATATGCATGTATCATGATGTATGGAAATGTAATGTTTCTAGCTGGGGAAAATAAATCCCGAATAGCTGCTGGAGAATAGAGCTGGATTCTTCGTTTCTGCTGGAGATGGCGAACGAAGATGATTGCAAGAATAAACATGCAGGAGAGGATAACTCCGTTGGGGAATAAACTGAGGAGGAGATTACTCTGTGGGGAAGAGATGTTTTGCTGAGGTTTCAACCAATAAGTTCCGTTTGGGATGAATTACCGTTGCTGGTGATACTGAATCCTGTTGGGGTTTTGAATTCTATTTGTGAAAGGAAAGAACTTCGCTGGGGATGATCTTTCAGTTGCGACTTCACTGGGGATAAACTATAAGACTCTTGTGGGGATAATCCTTTGAGCTTTGTTGGGGACAATCTTCCTTTGAACTCGACTGGGGATATTCATTTTTATACTCCGCCGGGGATGAACTTCCAGAGTCTACTTGGGATGATTCTTCAACTCCACTGGGGAAGCTTTTTTCAGACTGCGCTGGGAAACTTTTGACTCCACTGGGGATATCTGGTATTCTGCCGGGGAATATCCTTATACTCCGTTGGGGAATATTAAGACTGTCGGGGATATTAAGTCTATTCAGTGCTGATGGTAGATAACCTCTGCTTGTGGAGAATATTACCGATGCATTCACAGTTGCGAGTCTCAGCTGGGGAGAGCTATCATTACCGTCCTTTCTTACTCTGCGGGGAGTCTAAGTACCTTAACAATATTCTTCAGCTGAATTTACCTTGTACCTGGTTGACAGAGAAATTGTACAGCTTGGACAATTCTCATTTGCCCCTGTTTCTGATATTACCAGTAAACGTCTTTTGTTTCGTATGAAAATATTTATGAGCAACAGTTAATGTCGAGTGCATATATAAAAAATGAACATTGGACGTTCTTTGCAAAACAAAACAAATAAAGGAAAAATAGTTTGAAATTTCTTTGAAAATGAATTGTATTGATTTCGAAGTTTGGCCTGTGAAATAGGCGTTTTTGTACAAGAGGCTGACGTCCTAGTAGGAGAACGCCGCCGAACAAATATAGTTTATACAATTTGTGAAAAGAAAACAAAACAGCTATGTGAATAATCCCACTGGGTTCCAACTCTGCTAATTCCTTTATGTCCTCGAGCATCTCATCCCTTTGCTATTAGTTGAAGGTAGATCAGATTTATTAGCGGCGTCCGAGCTTGATAGTCAATACCGAAGTCTGGATGCATGGTGATCCAATGAGACACAGTGTTACGCTTTGATCCCTAATTTTTTCTTGGACCGTCCTTTCGGGTTTTCAGTCCACCGGGATACCCTTTTTTGTCCAAGTCGCCCTTTCGGGTTTTCGACTTGCCGGGTGTACAGTTTTTTTTCATTTTCATCCCTTTATTTTGCCCGAACCCTTTTGGTTCGCCGGGAAGCCCTTATTTTTGCCTAGGCCAGTCAACCTAGCGGGTCTTTGATCAGGCGTAGTATTTTTTCACTATGTCTGCATTGACGGGGTGAGGAAGGTCGTCACCATCCATGGTGGTTAGAATCATAGCTCCTCCTGAGAAAATGTTCTTAACCATAAATGGCCCTTCGTAAGTAGGGGTCCATTTTCCCCCGGGATCGCCTTGTGGCAGTATGATGCGCTTGATAACCAAGTCCCCAACTTGATACTCTTGTCGTCTAACTTTCTTGTTAAATGCCTTGATCATCCGCTTTTGATACATTTGACCATGACAAATATCAGTAAGTCTCTTTTCGTCGATTAAGTTCAGCTGATCAAGCCGAGTTTGAATCCAGTCATCTTCACTCAAACCTGCATCCTTCATAATCTGAAGAGAGGGTATCTGAACTTCAATGGGCAGTACAACCTCCATGCCATATACCAAGGAATAAGGTTTTTCCCTTGTTAACGTCCGTGCTGAGGTACGATACCCATGAAGAGCAAAAGGTAACATCTCGTGCCAGTCTTTGTATGTCACTTTCATCTTCTGCACAATCTTCTTAATGTTCTTATTAGCCGCTTCAACAACCCCATTCATCTTCGGCCGGTAGGGAGAAGAGTTGTGATGTTGTATCTTGAATTCCTTGCAGAGCTCAATGATCATCTTGTTGTTGAGATTTGTACCATTGTCCGTAATGATCCTCTCTGGTACACGGTATCGACAAATCAGATTTTGCTGAATGAACTGTGCCACGACGTTCTTGGTTACGGTAGCAAAGGAAGCTGCCTCAACCCACTTTATAAAGTAATCAATCGCTACCAGGATGAAACGATGCCCATTAGATGCCGTAGGTCTGATCTCGTCGATCATGTCAATTCCCCACATTACAAAAGGCCAAGGTGCCGTCAAGACGTTCAGAGGAACTGGAGGTATGTGCACCTTATCAGCATAGACCTGGCACTTGTGACATGTCCAAGAGTGCTGATAACAGTCAGCTTCCAAAGTGGACCAATAATATCCTGCCTGTAGGATTTTCTTCGCCATGGTGTGTCCACTGGAATGAGTTCCAAACGTACCTTCATGTAACTCTGTCATGATCCTTTCTGCTTCGTTCTTATCCACACATCGCAGTAAGGTCGAATCATAGTTACGTTTGTAAAGAATGCCATTGCTGATAAAGAACTTTGCCGCGAACCTCCTCAAAAACTTCTTATCATTAACAGATGCGCCCTCGGGGTACTCCTGAGCCTCGAGATACCTCTTCACCTCATGAAACCAGGGTTTATCTGCTACCTCTTCAGTCTCAATATCACAGCAATGTGCAAGTTCGTCCAGTCTTTCAATGATAATCCGGGGAGCTTCGTTATCCCAGTTGACTTTGAACATAGAAGACATCGTAGCTAGCGCGTCCGATAACTGATTCTCCTCTCTTGGGAAGTGTTCAAAGGTTATCTCTTCGAAATGGGGAAGCAATGTCAATACATACTCCTTGTAAGGAATAAGGTTCAGGTGTTTTGTATGCCATTCGCCTTTGATCTAACTGATCACGAGAGCGGAATCTCTGAAAAGACTCAAGAACTTAATCCTTAGGTCAATTGTTGCTTGAAGACCCATGATGCACGCTTCATACTCCGCCATGTTGTTGGTGCAGTTGACACATAGTCGGGCGGTAAACAGAGTATGAGAGCCTTTAGGATATATGATCACGGTGCCAATGCCATTACCCAAAGCGTTCGAAGCTCCATCAAAGTACATAGACCATCGGGATCCTTCCTCAGGTCCTTCATCCGGTCCAGGTGTCTTACAGTCAGTTACTAACATGATATTCTCATCTGGAAATTCAAAGTTCATGGACTGATAATCATCCACGGCCTGATGTGCCAAATGGTCTGCTAACACACTTCCCTTGATTGCCTTCTGGGTCGTGTACTGGATGTCATACTCAGTCAAGATCATCTTCCATCTTGTTATTCTTCTGGACAATGAAGGCTTCTCGAAGATATACTTGATTGGATCCATCTTTGATATCAATAGAGTAGTGTGAGTCAGCATATACTGTCTCAGTCGGTGAGCAGCCCATGCCAAAGCACAACAAGTTTTCTCGAGCAACGAGTATCGGGTCTCGCAGTCGGTAAACTTTTTTCTAAGGTAATAAATAGAATGCTCTTTTCAGCCAGACTCGTCATGATGCCCCAGCACACACCCCATTAAGTTGTCAAGTACTGTCAAGTATAAGATCAAAGGTCTCCCTTCAACTGGAGGCATCAAAATGGGTGGCTCTTGGAGATACTCTTTGATCCTTTCAAAAGCGTCCTGACATTCATCGTTCCAACATACTACTTGATCTTTCTTCAGTAGCTTGAAGATTGGCTCACAAGTAGCAGTCAGGTGTGAGATGAATCGAGCAATATAGTTCAAACGTCCCAGAAAGCATCTGACTTCTTTTTTTGTTCGGGGTGCTGGCATTCCATGTATAGCCTTCACCTTTGCAGGGTCCACTTGAATTCCTTTATCGCTTACAACGAAACCTAGAAGCTTACCAGATCTCACCTCGAAGGTGAACTTGTTCGGGTTTAACCCCAGCTTGTACAACTTCAACCTGTCAAACAACTTCTGAAGATGGTCGAGATGTTCTTCTTCATTCTGGGATCTCGCAATCATGTCGTCGACGTATACTTCAATTTCATGATGGATCATATCATTGAACAAAGCACACATGGCACGCTGATACGTTGCCCCAACATTCTTCAGTCCAAAAGGCATGACCTTGTAGCAAAAGGTACCCCACTGAGTAACAAAAGTTGTCTTCTCCATGTCTTCGGGAGCCATTTTAATCTGATTATAACCGGAGAAACCATCCATAAAGGAGAAGACCTTATGCTATGCGGTGTTGTCAACCAGAACGTTGATATGAGGTAGAGGGAAGTCATATTTGGGGCGGGCCCTGTTCAGATCCCTATAGTCAACACACATTCGAACTTTACCATCCTTCTTCGGCACTGGAACCACATTGGCCACCCACTGTGGGTAAGAAGTAACCGCTAGAAAACCGGCGTCAAAGTGCTTCATAACTTCAGCCTTGATTTTCTCAGACATATCTAGGCACATTCGGCGGACCTTCTATTTCGCTGGAGGACAATCTTCCTTGGTAGGTAATCGGTGAACCACAATATCGGTATCCAACCTAGGCATATCTTCATAAGACCAAGCAAAGATCTCAACATAGTCACTCAACATCTGAATCAACCGTTGCTTCATACTAAGCTCCAGATTTGCCCCAATCTTGACCTCTTTCTTGTCTATCTCTGTACCCAGATTTACTGATTCCACCGGCTCTTCGTGTGGCTGTATAGCCCTCTCTTTTTGGAGTAGCAGTCTAGCAAGTTCAACAGACACTTCGCAATCATCTTCACCTTCGTCTTCGGCAAAGTTGATCGGACTTTCGAAGTCAAAACTGGCAGTAGCATAGTCGTTACCAGTAAGATCTAGAGTGGATGTAGACCTGTATATGTGAGTGTGTGTAAAATAGCTGTTTTGCAATATATAATAAAATAAAAACAAGGAGCGCACAATTTGAAATGCAAGAAACGTCCAATGCTTTTATTAATGATATATGAAAATGACACACATAAAGCCCTCACAAATGAAGCCCTGATGCGCCGGGTAAGACACCAGGCCATAAAGTTTAAAACATTGTTTGTTACAAATTCAAAACAAAAAGTCTCATTACTGGGTAACAAAAGAAATTGGGATGAAGTTCTTTGTTGTCCAGTTGCCTAGTCCACCATCAATAGTAGGATACATCCAACTGTCGAACTCAGACTCTTCAACATCATCTTCAATGGCATTCACTCCTGAATTACTGATGAACAAGGGAGGTCTTCTGATCCGTGCATTCCGAACAACCTTTTGAGCTTCTGCAGTGAAACCCAAACCAAACTTATTAGTCTTCTGTGCAAAATCAGGGAGTTGGCTCCAATTTGTACACCCACCTTTCTCGACAACAGCCCGGGCATCCTTGAAGGAAGCCATCTTCATGGGAGGATCTTCAACAACAATATCAATTGACGCCAGTGTTTGGGGAACCTCTTCAAAATGCTGAAATGGGGTCTCAATGAACTCCCCATCCATCTCTACATATCGGAAAGAGTTGAGGTGGCTCACCATATACTCCTCTTCTCCTTGCACTGTCACAATCTTCCCTTTCACTGGGTACTTTAGCTTCTGGTGGAGCGTAGACGTCGCTGCCCCAGCTATGTGGATCCACGGACGACCCAGCAAACAAGAATAAGATGGCCGAATGTCCATCACATAGAATGTAGAGGTGAAAACCTGAGAAACAACCTTAATTGGAATATCAGCTTCTCCATGCACCATCCTCTTAGACCCATCAAAGGCCCTGACGACAATGTTGCTTGGTTTCAGCTCCAACCCTTTACAATCCAACCGGTCTAGAGCTTTCTTAGGTAAAACGTTAAATGAGGAACCAGTATACACTAATACATGAGCAAGAGTAGTGCCCTTGCATTCAATGGAGACATGCAAGGCGTCGTTATGATTCTTCCCCTTAACAGTCAAGTCGGCGTCAGAGAAACCCAACCCATTATCAGCAGTCAAACTAGCCACGCAATCTTTAAACTTATCAGCTGATGTTTCTTGAGGTACATGTGCAGTCTTCAGGAATGCAATCAGAGCCTTGGCATGGGCCTCTGAGCATAGCAACAGTGATAACATGGAGATTTTGGATGGGGTTTGCCCCAGCTGCTCGACGACATTGTAGTCGCTCTTTTTGATGATCTTCAAAATTTCCTCCATCTCTTGTCTAGAGGCTTCAGCAGTAATCTTCTTTGGCGCGTCCGTCCTGGCAGGCTCATCAATGGTCCCTTTTCCCCGAGCGTTAGAGGACTCGGCAACATGGGTAAGAATGGGAACTTGAATAGGAATAGTATCAGGTACACTGGCAGGTGTAATAACAACAGGTTTCCGGGCAGTTGGTGGAGAAATATCCGGGGAGAAAACTCTTCCGCTGCGGGTGACTTTGGCAGGTCCAACAATATTGCTGACTCCAGTATCAGCATCCAAATCTTGTTTAAATCCATGATAATAAACATCAGCCCCGTAATGCCAAGGGACGGCTTTATCAGATGTATATGGGATAGGCCCTGGAACAATGATGATCAACGACGCGATTCTTGGAACAGATGTAATTCTATCAGGCTTTCTCGAGGAAGCCTTGGAAGAATTGTCGAAAATGGTGATAATAGCAACTTCTTCAGCATGGATCAAAGGAACAAGAGTCTTCTCAAATAGAATTTCTTTATTATCCATCAAGCGTTGGACAACTGAGTTCAAAAGATGGCAACCGGTAGGTAGGACAGAACACATACGACAACCTTCGTCACAGCCCGGAAATAAACTGGCTAGCAAAAGGTTCTTATTTACAGTCATCAAAGGGGTAACAATGTCGTTCACAGAAACCACAAACGAGTCTTCATCTTAAGCATTCACTCCATGATTGGGCATAGGAGCAGTCACAACATTAGGTCTTTCAGGTGCTTCAAACTCAATCTCCTTCGCATCAATTAAGTCTTGTACTTTGTTCTTCAAAACCCAACAATCATATTTATCATGCCCCGGGCTATCAGAGTGAAAAGCACAACGGGCATTAGGGTTGTACTTTGGTGATGTAGTGTTGGGATTCTACGGGGCCTCCCTTGGAATCACCAGGTTGGTCTTTAATAATTGTGGCAAAATATGAGATAAAGTCATATTGAGCTGGGTGAATTGTCTTCACGGTCTCTCGGCCTTTGGCTGATTGTTGCTCTGAGGAGCACCAGCAGGTCTCGAAATAACAACCACGTTAACAGCTTGGCGGAGTTCAGGTCTATTCTGGATCTTCGAACTATAAACAACAGAGGACTTTTTCTTAAAAGGCTTCTTCTCGGTGCTTGATGAAGCACCCTTATGTATTTTACCAGACTTAATAACAGCCTAAATCCTTTCCCCGGTCATAATCAGCTCCGTAAATCTGGACGATGAACTCCCAATCAGATGGTTGAAATATTGACCAGATAAGGTCTTCCAGCAAGGTCCCTCCACTTCTGAGCATAATATTTGAAACCTTCGCCCGCACCCATTGCCATACCCTGGAGTTGGGTATGCGTGGGAGCGAGGTCGGCATTGTATTGGTACTGCTTGTAGAAAGCAGCAGCCAAGTCCTCCCAATTACGGATGCTAGTTCCTTCTAACTGGTAAAACCATTCAAGCTGAGTCCCTGAGAGACTGTCTTGAAAGAAGTGGATCCAAAGATTCTTGTCAGCGGTGTACGACTGAATCTTCCTAACATACGACCGGAGGTGCAGTTTCGGGAAAGAAATTCTGTCGTATTTAGAAAAAGCCGGTGCTTTGAATTTGTGGGGAATCACCACCCCAGATGACAGACCTAAATCACCAAAGTCCAGACCAGGCACCTTCTGAACTTCCATCGCACTCAACCGGTCTTCCAGTTGCTTGTATTTATCCTCATCCGAAGGATACTGGTCTTCGTCGAAGTCCGTCTCGTTGTCTGAAACCACAGGGCTTGGAGCCCTCCTTTCTTCCTGGCTATCCTTCCCTCCAGATGAGGTGGTCAAATCAACTTCATCTCGTAACTTGTTTCCAAACCTGTGACCGGTGTTAAATAGGACTGTCCTCTTCTTCTTCTTCTTCTTCTCTTTCAGAATAAGGGTCTTAAGATCTTGCTGACCCTTAGCTAGATTCATGAACAACTCTTGGAATTTGGCATTTTGAGCCTGCAGAGCCTTGATTGCTTGTTCAGTCGATGGTTCAGAAGACATGATGCTGAAATAAACAGCGAAGAAGATGAGAAAACCTGTAAGGGTACCTGTTATGAGGTGCATGGAATGAAATGCGTAGGCTATGATTTCAAAGACATCGATAGATTCAAATTCGTAAATAAGAAATGAAGCACACTTTTATTAGATAAACTTGAAATTCAAATTGTTCAACAAATTCCCTTAAGGCATTATAAGAAAGGAAATACTGAAAAGTAAATAACAACTGGAAATAATCAAAGGACATCAGCGCTCCCATGGTCGTTTTCCTTTAGTGCTGACATAATCATTGATGATCTGTTCCCTCTCTAACCGCCTTGTCAACTTCTGAATCTTCTGCTCTTGCTCGTGATACTTTTCTCGGTAAGTATCCCGTTCTTCTCTCAGTTTCATCCAGGACCTCTTCAATGCCCCAATGTCGGTAGGCATGTAAAGGTGTAAGATAGTAGGAGGAACCCCTTCCTCATCAGCAACTTCAACAATGATAGGCAAGACGGCTTCTTAGGACATTCCCCGCTTTTGGGCACGGATACGAACCCATCAGAGATATGGCTCCATTGGTAGAGAAGTCTTTGCACCCAGCTTGTGTGGATCAGATCTATGTACTCTATCCTAAGCTCTTATGAATCTGCGGCGTTGCTCGTCACTATCCCCTTGAAAATCAAAGACTATACTAGGCATTAGAATCCCATGAGGTCCTTCCCTTATGGCTCGTCCAAACTGACGTAAGGCCAAGCATGGATTATAAGTAATTCCTCAATTGGTTACGATCAGTGGAACATTGGGGTATTCCCCACATAGATCATTAACGACCACCTCGTCCATACCCTTAATAGTCTAAATGATGTCATTGTGAGAGAGAGAGAGACATAACCCTATAAGCCCAGCCCATGCCTTCTTTATTCTTCAGCACTGATTTAGGGAGGTGAGAAATAAACCACCTCGCCAATAATGGAGCACAGCACATCAAGGTTCCCCGTCTCCGAGCAGTACAGGCATAAAGCTGATGAAGAATGTCACCCAAGAGAGTGGGCACAGGATTACCAGAGATGAAGATTTTTACCGTATTCACATCAACAAAGGAGTCAGAGTTAGGAAACAATACCAAGCCATATATCAGAAGAGCCAGAATATCTTCGAATGCCTGGAAGTCTAGAGTATCCCAGAAATGATTAGCTTTACCAACCAAGAACTTAGTCAAAAATCCCTTTGCTCCACTATGAGTTTCCCAATTATCCATTACCTCATCCTTTGTCATATGAAGGGCTGAAGCAATCTCTTATGGTCTAAGGATCTTCTCCCAACCTGTAAATGGGGTCTGCTCCAGAATAGAGATACCGAGCAGATCAGAGAACTCTTCCAAGGTAGGGACCAACTGGTAGTTCTGAAAAGTAAAGCAATGGTACAGTGGATCAAAGAACTAGACTAGGACACTCATCATCTGCTCGTCCAATTTGGAAGTGACCAAACTGAGAAGGTGCCCATGTGTTCTGATGAAGGAGGTAGTATCAGACATCTTTGCAACCAATTCTTTAAGCATAGTGGGAACCTGAACAAAGTTGATACGGATGGTGTTCCTACGCATGGGTGCCATAACCTACAAAACAGAACAAAGATGAATCCCTCCTGTATTTGAAATAGGTTAGTCCAATGCAAGATGTATGCAATGTTATGATGTTATGATGTCATGATAGAAAGCACGCCACAAGTATCCACAAATAGCAAACATGGTAAGGCACACAAGTCACACAGAGAGCCCTTAGATTTCAGGCTGGCAAGGAGCTTAGGTACTACCCTCTTTCAGTTCAGTTGGTTCAAAATTGTCCTAAAAATAGTAACCGGGTTCTAGATGATCTCAATATCACCGACTACCCTCGAGCGGTCATAATTCCAGTTTAGAAACCTTTTCTTGTGTCCGGAATCATCCGAGAGTTTAGTCTCAATGAGTGTAGCATACTGCTACTGTTCTATGGCCAAGTTGGTCAATTTAAAGGTTCTAAGGTCAGTTGATGCTTAATGACCCCTTAGAAGACCCATATTCTCCTCGTTCCAACACAAGGGATATCGATACAAACTAAAGTGCCACACCAACGTGGCTACTGCTTCAACTGTATCATTCTACGCCGTACAATTCCCTCACAGTTTATTGCTACTTACCTAAAGGGTATCCCCCAGATCCGGGTTAGGATCTATAGTAACTCCGATTCAACCCACAAAGATAAAGCATGCAAATCAATCAATTTAAAACACTATAAACTATTCCTAAGGTACACCCCACTTATTAAGTTTCTCCAGCAGAGTCGCCAGTTCTGTGATACGGTGGGAAGAACTGACTGTTTTTTGGAATGCTGTTTTGCGTTTTGTGTTTGTTTTCGCAAAATGTCACGGTAAGCAAGAGTCGCCACCGAATTTTATTTTATCCAACAAGGAAAGGAAAAAAGCACAGAAAAATTCCTTTTTCGAGATATTTCTCAGGTTCGGGGGGTAGATTATAGAAAGGGAAGGTGTTAGCACCCTTTCTATCTGTGGTTATCCACGGGTCTTAGGTACTTGCTCAAATGTTTTCAAAAATTGATTTTTGTGCTTGTGGGTTTGAAAAAGTTTTTGTTTGAAAGGTGTAAGTGTGAAAAAAAAGATTTGGTTTTTCGAAAGAGCAAGTACTTAAGAACCATCTACCTACTCGAAAAAGGAATCGTTCTATGCTATCTTCCTTTAGACAATGCTATCCAACTATTGATGAGTAGGTAGCACCGCTGTTGGAGTTTGAGGGTCAATTCGAATGCGGGACTTACGGTCACCAAAGCAATGTTAGGACGCCTTAGCGGTAACCCTAATGACTTAGATCATTTGTTTTGAGGCAACAATATCCAAGGCAAACGTTTCGAGGCGACTATGATCTTTTAGACAAGAGGGTGACCTCTAAATGACCTATACTCAATGACTGTGTACGAAGGCAACCAGGTGGGGTGTACCCTAAGAGTGCGCATGTGCGAGTGTGTCGTTTTCAGTTAATTTTATCTTTGTACATGTTAAGGCTGATCTAAGTTGATTTTAGGTTAAACATTCATTCTTGTCATGCATTCCTATTATCAAACATCTAACAGTTATATAATTTTCGGAATTAAAATGCGGAAATTAAACTAAATTATTACAAGGCGTCGGGTATTTACATCGCCAAAAACAACCCTTTGAAATTTAAATGCAGAAAAATAAATAAAACGATAAATAAATTGTCCTAATTATCTATTATTTTCCGGGAACAAGTACAATATTGAATAAAATGGTTCGCGTGCGGGAAATTAAATCGAGCGCAAGTTCTAGGGTTTTGACCCTTTATTATTTAAAGAGAAGATTTTTTGTTTGTTTTTGAATTAAGAAAGAAATTATCTAAGTTAAATATTACATTAATAAATTAATTATTTAATGAAAATAAATATTTTTGGTATTTATAGAAATAAAATAAAATAAATTAATGTTAGTAAAAACCTAATTAAGTCTAAGTTAATTTTAATTATTTACAAAAATGTATTAAAGTTAATTCTAATTAATGGCCTAAATTAATTAAATTAATATTTGTTAATAAAAATTAAAATTTGATTTTTATGAAGAAAATATTTTTGTGGTTTTAATTTTATAAAAAAAAATTGATTGGTTAGTTGATAATAAAAATATAATAAAATAAACAATTAAATAAAATTAAAATGAAATAGAAAGAGTTAGGGGGTGTGGGCCTGATTAGAGGTGTTTGAGAAGCAAATTCCATGGCCCAAACGAGCTGGCCCTGTATTGACTTTCCTGGAGTTGGTGTGGACACGTTGACTGGACTCCATGGTGGACGTTCCCCTCTTGACCACCAGATCTGGCCAAGGGCCGTCTGGCAATTAATGGAGTGAGGGAGTATGGTGGGCTATACGCTTGGGTACACATACAATTGCCTGCAAGAAAAAATCAAAGAGGAATTTGGAGGACCCGGGATTCAAACCCAGGTCCTATAGGCGTTTGGATGCACACGTTTACCACTCAGCCATTGTGTTCTAATTGTTAATATATTAAGCAATAATAATAATAATAATAATAAGAGATAATGCGCCATATGCCATAAAAAAAAATAAAAAAATGTGCGAATTATTTGAACCAGCCACTGGGGAGATGACACACCATCGTCCCCTACCTCCAGCCCCTGTAACTTTACCTGCGAATTTAGATCCGCAACTAAATGCGCAGGTCGATCCCAAAATTAATTCCAGGCCATATAAACTCCTCCCAAGACCATGGTTGCGTTCGTCTTTCTCTTCCGGTCATGTCCATGGCCATCATTGGGGCTAATTTTACCTGTAAGAGAAATGCCCAAAAACGAACCACAAAACCCTAGATATGGTACTTGGCTTTACAGGTCAGATAAATAAAATTAACTAATGCAAAAAGCTTTGAAATGTCATGAGGATCACAAATATATCAATGATTTGCCCAGAGGATGCAAGAATTGAGAGTTAAGATTTCAAATATAGGGCTGAAAAACGTGATGCTTACAGTGTTTTTGAGGGCTTCAAGACGCGTGCTTTGGATACAGGAGGGTTATGTGATCACCCAGGAATCGATTGGTATCAATATCTGCTTCTGAAAACGCCTCTAAGTATGATTTAGGTTTCACACTTTTTAATGAATTTTGCAAGTTTTGTTTTGCTTATTTCTGCATCCTCCAGCCTTGTTTTCGTGCCCTCTAGCTTCCTTATGTATTATAGAATGCATTAGGTTAAGAATTATGGATTGAATCCTTCCACATCAATGCCATGAGACTTGATTTGATTCACCATTACTAAACCTTCCAAAATTGTCAAAACTCAATATTTTTGCACATGGATTGCTTGATACGAGTTTGATACCCTTGATGATGATGATTCAGTCCTGAAATAGCCAAAAAGATATCAAGTAATCAATATTTGGATTTTATTTGATTTAATTTGATTTAAAATGAAATAATTCAATAAAAAAATCAAATAAAATAATAAAATAAGATATGATCTCAAGGATGAAGCTAGGACACGTGTGCAATGGGGAAAATCAAATCAAGTGGAAAAGAATGGGCCCATTTGATAAAATTTGAAGTTTTTGGGATAATGGACTTTTAGCAATTTTGCAAAAATTCCCAACTTCAACAATGCATAACTTCTTTAATTTTGAGATTTTGGAGGTGTTTTTGGACTTTTTAGAATGCTTGAGATGTCCTATAACTAACTATTTTGGTCTCATATAATTTTGATATTCCAGGTTCAAGTTATAAGCTTTGACAAAAAAGGTGTTTTTATTGACTTTCAAAAATGACCTATAATGTCCAAATTTATAACTTCTTGTGAGTGCATTTTTTGATCTTGGGGTTTGAATATGGATTGTAGGAAATTGCATCCTCTTCAAAATTAGCTTTGTATGGGTCATTTCGCATAAAGTATAAGAAAGTTATGCTTGGTCAAAGTTGAGTTGACTTTTCCTATAAACCCTAATTTAGCAACTTTTGAATCTTGATGAATTTTGAGCAATCCTTGATGAATCATGATCAACCCTTGATCAAATGATGAAATAACCTTAAAAATGAGAATGTTGGCAAAAAATCTCGATGTTTGACTATTTGTAGGTCACAGTTGATTTTTGCCCTAGCATAGTCGATTTTTGGACCCCTTGAGCAATTGACTGAGCAAACTTCCTCTACAAGGCTTGAAATTTGACATGAATGACCTTGAGAACATATTAGGACATTGGGGAGCACTTGAGGTCATTTGGACTCAATGATCTTGATGCAACACAAAACCCTAATTTGGGGTTGACTGCCTTAGGAGATAGCTTGACTGTCCAACTCTTGAGCAATCTTGAGCTACTTGGAGATTTTTCTTGCAATGTCTTGAGAAATATGAGAGGGCAAATTTTAGAGTACAACAGCTACCCCTGTTCAATCTTCTTAAACCTGAGGATATAGATTGGCTTTCGTGCCTTTCGTGATACGAAGGTGGAAGATGATTGAACACTAGAGTGCCCAGAAATTTGCACTCGCATGAAGTGGTATCAGCCTTGTGATGTTGGGAATGGGCTTATAGATGCCATTCGAAGATTGTTGGCAGGAAGATGGGCTTACAGATGCCATCTGTTGGAGCGTCGATCGCATAAGAGATTCCTTAGCGAGAACTTGCATACCTGCTGTTGTAGAAGATCCCGCTGGGGAAGTCTAACTTTTATCGAGATTTGGGAACTGTCTGGTCTTCAACATAGTATACCGTTGAGATTTTAAAACTCGTCCACATTATGACGGGGGAAAAAAAATCAAGAGGTAGGAACTTCTGGTCTTCAACGTAGTATACCGTTGAGATTGTAGAACTCGTCCATGCTTTGACGGGGGGAAACATCTTCATCAAGATCTAGGAACTGTCTGGTCTTCAACGTAGTATACCGTTGAGATTGTAGAACTCGTCCATGCTTTGACGGAGGGATACATCTTCATCAAAATCTAGGAATTGTCTGGTCTTCAACGTAGTATACCATTGAGATTGTAGAACTCGTCCACACTATGACGGAGGAAAACATCATGATCTAGGAACTGTCTGGTCTTCAACGTAGTATACCGTTAAGATTATAGAACTTGTCCACACTATGACGAAGGAAAACATCAAGATCTAGGAACTGACTGGTCTTCAACGTAGTATACTGTTGAGATTGTAGAACTCGTCCACACTATGACAGAGGAAAACATTAAGATCTAGGAATTGTCTAGTCTTCAACATAGTATACCGTTGAGATTATAGAACTCGTCCACACTTTGACGTAGGGAAACATCTTCATCAAGATGTAGCAATTGTCTGGTCTTCAACGTACTATACCGTTGAGATTGTAGAACTCGTCCACACTATGACGGAGGAAAACATCAAGATCTAGGAACTGTCTGGTCTTCAACGTAGTATACCATTGAGATTGCAGAACTCGTCCACACTATGGCGGGGAGAACATCTTCATCAAGATCTAGGAACTGTCTGGTCTTCAACGTAGTATACCGTTGAGATTGTAGAACTCATCCACACTATGATGGAGGAAAACATCAAGATCTAGAAACTGTCTGGTCTTCAACATAGTATACTATTGAGATTATAGAACTCGTCCACACTTTGACATAAGGAAACATCTTCATCAAGATCTAGGAACTATCTGGTCTTCCACATAGTATACCGTTGAGATTGTAGAACTCGTCCACACTATGACGGAGGAAAACATCAAGATCTAGGAACTGTCTAGTCTTCAATGTAGTATACTGTTGAGATTGTAGAACTCGTCCACACTATGACGAAGGAAAATTGTCGAGATTGAGAACCTTATCTGAAATTCAACCGAGGATACTTCAGTTGAGATTTAAGAACCGGTCAGGTCTTCGACATAGTTGAGAACTTTTAACTGTATCTTTCCTGAAAGGTAAAGGTCAGTCATATGCAATGCATGATATGGATCAAGAAATGATGTTCTCAAAATAAATGAGATCGTGTTGTATGATGCGTATATGAATGCATCATGATGTATGGAAATGTAATGTTTCTAGCTGGGGAAAATAAATCCCGAATAGCTGCTGGAGAATAGAGTTGGATTCTTCGTTTCCGCTGGAGATGGCGAACAAAGATGATTGTGAGAATAAACCTGCTGGAGAGGATAACTCCGTTGGGGAATAAACTGAGGAGGAGATTACTCTGTGGGGAAGAGATGTTCTGCTGAGGTTTCAACCAATAAATTCCACTGGGGATGAATTACCGTTGCTGGTGATACTGAATCCTGTTGGGGTTTTGAATTCTGTTTGTGAAAGGAAAAAACTTCGCCGGGGATGATCTTTCAGTTGCGACTTCACTGGGGATAACCTGTTAGACTCTTGTGGGGATAATCCTTTGAGATTTGCTGGGGACAATCTTCCTTTGACTCGGCTGGGGATATTCATTTTTATACTCCACCGGGGATGAACTTCCAGAGTCTACTAGGGATGATTCTTCAACTCCACTCGGGAAGCTTTTTTCAGACTGCACTGGGAAAATTTTGACTCCATTGGGGATATCTGGTATTCCGCTAGGGAATATCCTTATACTCCGTTGGGGAATATTAAGACTTTCGGGGATATTAAGCCTTTTCAGTGCTGATGGTAGATAAACTCTACTTGGGGAGAATATTACCGATGCGTTCACAATTGCGAGTCTCAGTTGGGGAGAGCTATCATTACCGTCCTTTCTTACTCTGCGGGGAGTGAAAGTACCTTAACCACATTCTTCAGCTGAATTTACCTTGTACCTGGTGGACAGAGCAACTGTACAACTTGGACAATTCTTATTTGCCCCTGTTTCTGATATTACCAGTAATCGTCTTTTGTTTCGTATGCAAATATTTATGAGCAGCAGTTAATGTCGAGTGCATATATCAAAAATGAACATTGGACGTTCTTTGCAAAACAAAACAGATAAAGGAAAAATAGCTTGAAATTTCTTTGAAAATGAATTGTATTGATTTTGAAGTTTGGCCTGTGAAATAGGCGTTTTTGTACAAGAGGCTGGCGTCCTAGTAGGAGAACGCCGTCGAACAAATATAGTTTATACAATTTGTGAAAAGAAAACAAAACAGCTATGTGAATAATCCCACTGGGTTCCAACTCTTCTATTGCCTTTATGTCCTCGAGCATCTCATCCCTTTGTTATTGGTTGAAGGTAGATCAGATTGATTAGCATCGTCCGAGCTTGATAGTCGATACCGAAGTCTGGATGCAAGGTGATCCAATGAGACACAATGTTACTCTTTGATCCCTAATTTTTTCTTGGACCGCCCTTTCGTGTTTTCAGTCCACCGAGATACCCTTTTTTGCCCAAGTCGCCCTTTTGGGTTTTCGAATTGCCGGGTGTACAATTTTTTTTCTCATTTTCATCCCTTATTTTTGCCCGGACCCTTTTGGTTCGCTGGGAAGCCCTTATTTTTGCCTAGGCCAGTCAACCTAGCGGGTCTTTGATCATGCATAGTATTTTTTCACTATGTCTGCATTGACGGGGTGAGGAAGGTCGTCACCATCCATGGTGGTTAGAATCATAGCTCCTCCTGAGAAAATGTCCTTAACAACAAATGACCCTTCATAAGTAGGGGTCCATTTTCCCCTGGGATCACCTTGTGGCAGTATGATGCGCTTGATAACCAAGTCCCCAACTTGATACTATTGTCGTCTAACTTTCTTGTTAAATGCCTTGATCATCCGCTTTTGATACGTTTGACCATGACAAATAGCAGTAAGTCTCTTTTCGTCGATTAAGTTCAGCTGATCAAGCCGGGTTTGAATCCAGTCATCTTCACTCAAACCTGAATCCTTCATAAACCGAAGAGAGGGTATCTGAACTTCAATGGGCAGTACGGCCTCCATGCCATATACAAAGGAATAGGGTGTTGCCCCTGTTGACGTCCGTGCTAAGGTACGGTACCCATGAAGAGCAAAAGGTAACATCTCGTGCCAGTCTTTGTATGTCACTGTCATCTTCTGCACAATCTTCTTAATGTTCTTATTAGCCGCTACAACTTCCCCATTCATCTTCTGCCGGTAGGGAGAAGAGTTGTGATGTTGTATCTTGAATTGCTTGCAGAGCTCAGTGATCATCTTGTTGTTGAGATTTGTACCATTGTCCGTAATGATCCTCTCTGGTACACCGTATCAACAGATCAGATTATGCCGAATGAACTGTGCCACGACGTTCTTGGTTACGATAGCAAAGGAAGTTGCCTCAACCCACTTTGTAAAGTAATCAATCTCTACCAGGATGAAACGATGCCCATTAGATGCCGTAGGTCTGATCTCGCTGATCATGTCAATGCCCCACATTGCAAAAGGCCAAGGTGCCATCAAGACGTTCAGAGGAACTGGAGGTATGTGCACCTTATCAGCATAGACCTGGCACTTGTGACATGTCCGAGAGTGTTGATAATAGTCAGCTTCTATAGTGGACCAATAATATCCTACCCGTAGGATTTTCTTCGCCATGGTGTGTCCACTGGAATGAGCTCCGAATGTACCTTCATGTAACTCTGTCATGATCCTTTCTGCTTCGTTCTTATCCACACATCGCAGTAAGGTCGAACCATGGTTACATTTGTAAAGAATGCCATTGCTGATGAAGAACTTTGCCGCGAACCTCCTCACAAACTTCTTATCATTAACAGACGCGCCCTCGGGGTACTCCTGAGCCTCGAGATACCTCTTCACCTCATGAAACCAGGGTTTATCTGCTACCTCTTCAGTCTCAATATCACAACAATGTGCAAGTTCGTCCAGTCTTTCAATGATAATCCGGGGAGCTTCGTTGTCCCAGTTAACTTTGAACATATAAGACATCGTAGCTAGCGCGCCCGCTAACTGATTCTCCTCTCTTGGGAAGTGTTCAAAGGTTATCTCTTCGAAATGGGGAAGCAATGTCAATACATACTCCTTGTAAGGAATAAGGTTCGGGTGTTTCATATGCATTCTCCTTTGATCTAACTAATTACGAGAGTGGAATCTCCGAAAACACTCAAGAACTTAATCCTTAGGTCAATTGCTGCTTGAAGACCCATGATGCATGCTTCATACTCCTCCATGTTGTTGGTGCAGTTGAAATATAGTCAGGCGGTAAACAGAGTATGAGAGCCTTTAGGAGATATGATCACAGCGCCAATGCCATTACCCAAAGCATTCGAAGCTCCATCACAGTACATAGACCATCGGGATCCTTCCTCAGGTCCTTCACCCGGTCCAGGTGTCTCACAGTCAGTTACTAACATGATATTCTCATCTGGAAATTCAAAGTTCATGGACTGATAATCATCCATGGCCTGATGTGCCAAAAGGTCTGCTAACACACTTCCCATGATTGCCTTCTGGGTCGTGTATTGGATGTCATACTCAATTAAGATCATCTTCCATCTTGCTATTCTTCCGGACAATGCAAGCTTCTCGAAGATATACTTGATTGGATCCATCTTTGATATCAATAGAGTAGTGTGAGTCAGCATATACTGTCTCAGCCGTCGAGAAGCCCATGCCAAAGAGCATCAAGTTTTCTCGAGCAACGAGTATCGGGTCTCGCAGTCGGTAACCTTTTTTCTAAGGTAATAAATAGCATGCTCTTTTCGGCCAGACTCGTCATGCTGCCACAGCACACACCCCATTGAGTTGTCAAGTACTGTCAAGTATAAGATCAAAGGTATCCCTTCAACTAGAGGCATCAGAATGGGTGGCTCTTGGAGATACTCTTTGATCCTTTCGAAAGCGGCCTGGCATTCATCGTTCCAACGTACTACTTGATCTTTCTTCAGTAGCTTGAAGATTGGCTCACAAGTAGCAGTCATGTGTGAGATGAATTGGGCAATATAGTTCAAACATCCCAGAAAGCCTCTGACTTCTTTTTCTGTTCGGGGTGCTGGCATTCCCTGTATAGCCTTCACCTTTGCAGGGTCCACTTGAATTCATTTATCGCTTACAATGAAACCTAGCAGCTTACCAGATCTCACCCCGAAGGTGCACTTGTTCGGGTTTAACCTCAGCTTGTACAACTTCAACCTGTCAAACAACTTCTGAAGATGGTCGAGATTTTCTTCTTCATTATGGGATCCCGCAATCATGTCGTCGACGTATACTTCAATCTCATGGTTAAAGCAACCATGGCACGCTGATACGTTGCCCCAACATTCTTTAGTCCAAAAGGCATGACCTTGTAGCGAAAGGTACCCCACTGAGTAAAAAAAGTTGTCTTCTCCATGTCTTCGGGAGCCATTTTAATCTGATTATAACCGGAGAAACCATCCATAAAGGAGAAGACCTTATGCTGTGCGGTGTTGTCAACCAGAATGTCGATATGAGGTAGAGGGAAGTCATCTTTGGGGCTGGCCCTGTTCAGATCTCTATAGTCAACACACATTCAAACTTTACCATCCTTCTTCAGCACTGGAACCATATTGGCCACCCACTGTGGGTAAGAAGTAACTGCTAGAAAACCTACGTCAAACTGCTTCATAACTTCAGCCTTAATTTTCTCAGACATATCTGGGTGCATTCGGCGGACCTCCTGTTTCATTGGAGGACAGTCTTCCTTGGTAGGTAATCGGTGAACCATAATATCAGTATCCAACCCAGGCATATCTTCATAAGACCAGAAAAAGATCTCAACATAGTCACGCAGCATCTGAATCAACCGTTGCTTCACACTAAGCTCTAGATTTTCCCCAATCTTGACCTCTTTCTTGTCTATCTCTATACCCAGATTTACTGATTCCACCGGCTCTTCGTGTGGCTGTATAGCCCTCTCTTCTTGGAGTAGCAGTCTAGCAAGTTCAACAGGAACTTCACAATCATCTTCACCTTCGTATTCGGATAAGTTGATCGAACTTTAGAAGTCATAACTGGCAGTAGCAGAGTCGTTACCAGTAAGATCCAGAGTGGATGTAGACCTGTATATGCGAGTGTGTGTAAAATAGTTGTTTTGCAATATATAATAAAAGAAAAACAAGGAGCGCAAAATTTGAAATGCAAGAAACGTCCAATGCTTTTATTAATGATATATGAAAATGACACACATAAATCCCTCACAAATGAAGCCCTGATGCCCCGGGTAAGACACCGGGCCATAAAGTTTAAAACATTGTCTGTTACAAATTCAAAACAAAAAGTCTCATTACTGGGTAACAAAAGAAATTGGGATGAAGTCATTTGCTATCCAGTTGCCTAGTCCACCATCAGTAGTAGGATAGATCCAACTATCGAGCTCAGACTCTTCAACGTCGTCTTCAATGGAATTCACTCCTGAATTGCTGATGAACAAGGGAGGTTTTCCGATCCGTGCATTCCGAACAGCCTTTTGAGCTTCTGCAGTGAAACCCAAACCAAACTTGTTAGTCTTCTGTGCAAAATCAGAGAGTTGGCCCCAATTTGTACACCCACCTTTCTCGATAACAGCCCGGGCACCCTTGAAGGAAGCCATCTTCATGGGAGGATCTTCAACAACAATCTCAATTGAAGCCAGTGTCTGGGGAACCTCTTCAAAATGCTGAAATGGGGTCTCAATGAACTCCCCATCCATCTCTACATATCGGAAAGAGTTGAGGTGGCTCACCATGTACTCCTCTTCTCCTTGCACTGTCACAATCTTCCCTTTCACTGGGTACTTTAGCTTCTGGTGGAGCGTAGACGTCACTGCCCCAGCTTTGTGGATCCACGGACGACCCAACAAACAAGAATAAGATGGCCGAATGTCCATCACATAGAATGTAGAGGTTAAAACTTGAGAACCAACCTTAATCGGAATATCCACTTCTCCATGCACCATCCTCTTAGACCCATCAAAGGCCCTGACGACAATGTTACTTGGTTTCAACTCCAACCCTTCACAGTCCAACCGGTCTAGAGCTTTCTTAGGTAAAACATTCAATGAGGAACCAGTATCCACTAATATATGAGCAAGAGTAGTGCCCCTACATTCAATAGAGACATGCATGGTTTCGTTGTGATTCTTCCCCTTAGAAGTCAAGTCGGCGTCAGAGAAACCCAACCCATTATCAGCAGTCAAACTAGCCACGCAATCTTTAAACTGATCAGCTGATGTTTCTTGAGGTACATGTGCAGTCTTCAAGAATTCAATCAGAGCCTTGTCATGGGCCTCTGAGCATAGCAACATTGATAACATGGAGATTTTGGATGGGGTTTTCCCCAGCTGCTCGACTACATTGTAGTCACTCTTTTTGATGATCATCAAAATTTCCTCCATCTCTTGTCTAGAGGCTTCAGCAGTAATCTTCTTCGGTGCCTCCGTCCGGGAAGGCTCATCAGTGGTCCCTTTGCCCCGAGCGTTAGAGGACTCGGCAACAGGGGTAAGAATTGGAACTTGAACAGGAATAGTATCAGGTACACTGGCAGGTGTAATAACAACAGATTTCCGAGAAGTTGGTGGAGAAATATCCGGGGAGAAAAGTCTTCCACTGCGGGTGACTTTGGAAGGTCCAATAATATTGCTGACGTCAGTATCAGCATCCAAATCTTGTTTAATTCCAGATAATAAACATCATCCCCGTAATGCTAAGGGACAACTTTATCAGATGTATATGGGATAGGCCTTGGAATAGTGATGATCAACGGCGCGATTCTTGGAACAAATGTAATTCTAACAGGCTTTGTCGAGGAAGCCTTGGAAGAATTGTCGAAAATGGTGATAATAGCAACTTCTTCAGCAGGGATAAACGGAACAAGAGTCTTCTCAAACTGAATTTCTTTATTATCCATCAAGCATTGGACACCTGACTTCAAAATATGGCAACCGGTAGGTAGGACAGAACACATACGGCAACCTTCGTCACAGCCCGGAAATAAACCAGCTAGAAAAAGGTTCTTCTTTACAGTCATCAAAGGGGTAACAATGTCGTTCACATAAACCACAAACGAGTCTTTATCTATAGAATTCACTCCATGCTTGGGCATAGGAACAGTCACAACATTAGGTCTTTCAGGTGCTTCGAACTCAATCTCCTTTGCATCAATTAAGTCTTGTACTTTGTTCTTCAAAACCCAACAATCATTTGTATCATGCCCCGGGCTATCAGAGTGAAAAGTACAAAGGGCATTAGGGTTGTACTTTGGTGATGTAGTGTTGGGATTCTATGGGGCCTCCCTTGGAATCACCAGTTTGGTCTTAAATAACTGTGGCAGAATCTGAGATAAAGTCATATTGAGCTGGGTGAATTGTCTTCGCGGTCTCTCGGCCTTTGGCTGATTGTTACACTGAGGAACACCAGCAGGTCTCGAAATAACAACCGCGTTAACAGCTTGGCGGTGTTCAGGTCTATTCTGGCTCTTCGAACTGTAAACAACACTGGAATCTTTCTTAAAAGGCTTCTTCTCGGTGCCTGATGAAGCACCCTTCTGTATTTTACCAAACTTAATACCAGCCTCAATCCTTTCCCTGGTCATAATCAGCTCCGTTAATCCGGACGATGAACTCCCAATCAGATGGTTGAAATACGGACCAGATAAGGTCCCCAGAAACATATCAACTAACTCCCTATCAGCCAAGGGTGGTTGCACTCTTCCAGCGAGGTCCCTTCCACTTCTGAGCATAATCTTTGAAACCTTAGCCTGCACCCATTGACATACCCTGGAGTTGGGTACGCGTGGGAGCGAGGTCAGCATTGTATTGGTACTGCTTGTAGAAAGCAGCAACCAAGTCCTCCCAATTACGAATTCTAGTTCCTTCTAACTGGAAAAACCATTCAAGTTGAGTCCCTGAGAGACTGTCTTGAAAGAAGTGGATCCAAAGATTCTTGTCAGCGGTGTACAGCTGAATCTTCCTAACATACGACCGAAGGTGCAGTTTCGAGCAAGAAATTCTGTCGTATTTAGCAAAAGCTGGTGCTTTGAATTTGTGGGGAATCACCACCCCAGATGACAGACCTAAATCACCAAAGTCTAGACCAGGCACCTTCTGAACTTCCATCGCACTCAACTGGTCTTCCAGTTGCTTGTATCTATCCTCAACCGGAGGATACTGGTCTTCATAGAAGTCCGTCTCGTTGTCTGAAACCACAAGGCTCAGAGCCCTCCTTTTTTCCTGGCTATCCTTCCCTCCAGATGAGGTGGTCAAATCAACTTCATCTCGTAGCCTGTTTCCAAACCTGTGACCGGTGTTAAACAGGACTGTCCTCTTCTTCTTCTTCTTCTTCTTCTTCTTCTCTTTCAGAATAAGGGTCTTCAGATCTTGCTGACCCTTAGCTAGATTCATGAACAACTCTTGGAATTGGGCATTTTGAGCCTGTAGAGCCTTGATTGCTTGTTTAGCCGATGGTTCAGAAGACATGATGCAGAAATAAACAGCAAAGAAGATGAGAAAACCTGTAAGGGTACCTGTTATGAGGTGCATGGAATGAAATGTGTATGCTATGATTTCAAAGACATCAAGAGATTCAAATTCGTAAACCAGAAATGAAGCACACTTTTATTAGATAAACTTGAAATTCAAATTGTTCGACAAATGCCCTTAAGGCGTTACAAGAAAGGAAATACTGAAAAGTAAATAACAACTGGAAATAATCAAAGGACATCAGCGCTCCCATGGTCGTTTGCCTTTAATGCTGACATAGTCGTTGATGATCTGCTCCCTCTCCAGCTGCCTTGTCAACTTCTAAATCTTCTGCTCTTGCTCGTGATACTTTTCTCAGTAAGTATCCCGTTCTTCTCTCAGTTGCATCCAGGACCTCTTCAATGCCCCAATATCGGTAGGCATGTAAAGGTGTAAGATAGTAGGAGGAACCCCTTCCTCATCAGCAACTTCAACAATGATAGGCAAGACGGCTTCGTAGGGCATTCCCAGCTTTTGGGAACGGATACAAACCCATTAGAGATATGGCTCCATTGGTAGAGAAGTCTTTGCACCCGGCTCGTGTGGATCAGATCTGTGTACTCTATCCCAGGCTCTTATGAATCTGCGGCGTTGCTCGTCACTATCCCCTTGAAAATCAAATACTAGGCATTAGCAGCTCATGCGGTCCTTCCCTTCTGGCTCTCCAAAACTGACGTAAGGCCAAGCATTGATTATAAGTAATTCCTCCATTGGTTCCGATCAGTGGAACATTGGGGTATTCCCCACAACGATCAATAACGGCCACCTCGTCCATACCCTTAATAGTCCAAATGATGTCATTGTGAGAGAGAGATATAACCTTATATGCCCAGCCCATGCCTTCTTTGTTCTTCAGTACTGATTTAGGAAGGTGAGAAATAAACCACCTCGCCAATAACGGAGCACAACACATCAAGGTTCCCCGCCTCCGAGCAGTACAGGCATAAAGCTGATGAAGAATGTCACCCAAGAGAGTGGGTACAGGATTACCAGAGATGAAGACTTTTACCGCATTCACATTAACAAAGGAGTCAGAGTTAGGAAACAATACCAAGCCATATATCAGAAGAGCAAAAATATCTTCGAATGCCTGGAAGTCTAGACTATCCCAGAAATGACTAGCTTTACCAACCAAGAACTTAGTCAAAAAGCCCTTTGCTCCACTACGAGTTTCCCAATTAGCCATTACCTCATCCTTTGTCATATGAAGGGCTGAAGCAATCTCTTCTGGCCTAAGGATCTTCTCCCAACCTGTAAAGTGGGTCTGCTCCAGAATAGAGATATCGAGCAGATCATAGAACTCTTCTAAGGTAGGGACCAACTGGTAGTCCTGAAAAGAAGAGCAATGGTACAGTGGATCAAAGAACTGGACTAGGACACTCATCACCTGCTCGTCCAATTTGGAAGTGACCAAACTGAGAAGGTGCGCATGTCTTCTGATGAAGGAGGTAGTATCAGACATCTTTGTAACCAATTCTTTAAGCATAGTGGGAACCTGAACAAAGTTGATCCCGATGGTGTTCCTACGCATGGGTGCCATGACCTACAAAACAGAACAAAGATGAATCCCTCCTGTCTTTGAAATAGGTTAGTCCAATGCAACATGTATGCAATGTTATGATGTTATGATGTTATGATGTCATGATAGAAAGCACACCACAAGTATCCACAAATAGAAAACATGGTAAGGCACACAAGCCACACAGAGAGCCCTTAGATTTCAGGCTGGCAAGGAGATTAGGTACTACCCTCTTTCAGTTCAGTTGGTTCAAACCTGTCCTAAAAATAGTAACCGGGTTCTAGAGGATCTCAATATCACTGACTACCCTCGATCGGTCATAATTCCAGTTTAGCAACCTTTTCTTGCGGTCAGAATCATCGCGAGAGTTTAGTCTCAAAGAGTGTAGCATACTGCTACTGTTCTATGGCCAAGTTGGTCATTTTAAAGGTTCTAAGGTCAGTTGGTGCTTAATGACCCTTAGAAGACTCATATTCTCCTCGTTCCAACACAAGGGATATCGGTACAAACTAAAGTGCCACAGCAACGTAGCTACTGCTTCAACCGTATCGGTCTACGCCGTACAGTTCCCTCACAGTTTATTGCTACTTACCTAAAGGGTATCCCCCAGATCCGGGTTAGGATCTATAGTAACTCCGATTCAACCCACAAAGATAAAGCATGTAAATCAATCAATTGAAAACAGTATGAACTAATCCTAAGGTACACCCCACTTATTAAGTTTCCCCAGCAGAGTCTCCAGTTCTGTGATACGGTGGGAAGAACTGACTGTTTTTTGGAATGCTGGTTTGCATTTTGCGTTTGTTTTCGCAAAATGTTGCGGTAAGCAAGAGTCGCCACCGACTTTTATTTTATCCAACAAGGAAAGGAAAAAAGCACAGAAAAATTCCTTTTTCGAGATATTTCTCGGGTTCGGGGGGTAGATTATAGAAAGGGAAGGTGTTAGCACCCTTTCTATCTGTGGTTATCCACGGGCTCTTAGGTACTTTCTCAAATGTTTTCCAAAATTTATTTTTGTGCTTGTGGGTTTGAAAAAGTTTTTGTTTGAAAGGTGTAAGTGTCAAAATAAAAGATTTGGTTTTTCGAAAGAGCAAGTACTTAAGAACCATCTACCTACTCGAAAAAGGAATTGTTCTACGCTATCTTCCTTTAGACAATGCTATCCTACTATTGATGAGTAGGTAGCACCGTCGTTGGAGTTTGAGGGTCAACGGTCACCAAAGCAATGTTAGGACGCCTTAGCGGTAACCCTAATGTCTTAGATAATTTGTTTTGAGGCAACAATATCCGAGGCAACCGTTTCGAGGCGACTATTATGTTTTAGACAAGAGGGCGACCTCTAAAGTGACCTATACTCAATGACCGTGTACGAAGGCAACTAAGTGGGGTGTACCCTAAGAGTGCGCATGTGCGAGTGTGTTGTTTTCAGTTAATTTTATCTTTGTACATGTTAAGGGTGATCTAAGTTGATTTTAGGTTAAACATTCATTCTTGCCATGCATTCCTATTATCAAACATCTAACAATTATATAATTTGCGGAATTAAAATTCCGAAATTAAACTAAATTATTAGAAGGCGTCGGGTATTTACATCGCCAAAAATAACCCTTTGAAATTTAAATGCGGAAAAATAAATAAAACGATAAATAAATGGTCCTAATTATCTATTACATTCCGAGAACAAGTACAATATTGAATAAAATGGATCGCGTGCGGGAAATTAAATCGAGCGCAAGTTCTAGGGTTTTGACCCTTTATTATTTAAAGAAAAGATTTTTTGTTTGTTTTTGAATTAAGAAAGAAATTATCTAAGTTAAATATTACATTAATAAATTAATTATTTAATGAAAATAAATAATTTTGGTTTTTTTGGTATTTAAAGAAATAAAATAAAATAAATTAATGTTAGTAAAAACCTAATTAAGTCTAAGTTAATTTTAATTATTTACAAAAATGTATTAAAGTTAATTCTAATTAATGGCCTAAATTAATTAAATTAATATTTGTTAATAAAAATTAAAATTTGATTTTTATGAAGAAAATATTTTTGTGGTTTTAATTTTATAAAAAAAATTTTGACTGGTTAGTTGATAATAAAAATATAATAAAACAAACAATTAAATAAAATTAAAATGAAATAGAAAGAGTTAGGGGGTGTGGGCCTGATTAGAGGTGTTTGAGAAGCAAATTCCATGGCCCAAACGAGCTGGCCCTATATTGAATTTCCTGGAGTTGGTGTGGACACATTGACTGGACTCCATGGTGGACGTTCCCCTCTTGACCACCAGATCTGGCCAGGGGCCATATGGAAATTAATGGAGTGAGGGAGTATGGTGGGATATACGCTTGGGTACACATACAATTGCTTGCAAGAAAAAATCAAAGAGGAATTTGGAGGACTTGGGATTCGAACACAGGTCCTATAGGCGTTTGGATGCACACGTTTACCACTCAGCCATTGTCTTCTAATTGTTAATATATTAAGCAATAATAATAATAAGAGATAATGCGCCATATGCCAGAAAAAAATAAAAAAACGCGCGAATTATTTGAACCAGCCACTGGGGAGATGACACGCCATCGTCCCCTACCTCCAGCCCCTGTAACTTTACCTGCGGATTTAGATCTGCATCTAAATGCACAGGTCGATCCCAAAATTAATTCCAGGCCATATAAAGTCCTCCCAAGACCATGGTTGCATTCGTCTTTCTCTTCCGGTCATGTCCATGGCCATCATTGGGGCTAATTTTACCTGTAAGAGAAACGCACAAAAACGAACCACAAAACCCTAGATATGGTACTTGGCTTTACAGGTCAGATAAATAAAATTAACTAATGCAAAAAGCTTTGAAATGCCATGAGGATCACAAATATATCAATGATTTGCCCAGAGGATGCAAGAATGGTGAGTTAAGATTTCGAATATAGGGCTGAAAAACGTGATGCTTACAATGTTTTTGAGGGCTTCAAGACGCGTGCTTTGGATCCAGTAGGGTTATGTGATCACCCAGGAATTGATTGGTATCAATCTCTGCTTCTGAAAATGCCTCTAAGTATGATTTATGTTTCACACTTTTTAATGAATTTTGCAAGTTTTTTTTTGCTTATTTCTGCAGCCTCCAGCCTTGTTTTCATGCCCTCTAGCTTCCTTATGTATTATAGAATGCATTAGGTTAAGAATTATGGATTGAATCCTTACACATCAATGCCATGAGATTTTATTTGATTCACCATTACTAAACCTTCCAAAATTGTCAAAACTCAATCATTTTGCACATGGATTGCTTGATACGAGTTTGATACCCTTGATGATGATGATTCAGTCCTGAAATAGCCAAAAAGATATCAAGTAATCAATATTTGGATTTTATTTGATTTAATTTGATTTAAAATGAAATAATTTAATAAAAAAATCAAATAAAATAATAAAAATAAGATATGATCTCAAGGGTGAAGCTAGGACACGTGTGCAATGGGGCAAGATCAAATCAATTGGAAAAGAATGGCCCCATTTGACAAAATTTGAAGTTTTGGGGATAGTGGACTTTTGGCAATTTTGCAAAAATGCCCAACTTCAACAATGCATAACTTCTTCAATTTTGAACTTTTGGAGGTGTTTTTTTGACTTTTTAGAAATATTGAGATGTCCTCTAACCAACCCTTTTTGTCTCATCTCATTTTGATAGTCCATGCTCAAGTTATAAGCTTTGACAAAAAAGGTGTCTTTGTTGACTTTCAAAAATGACCTATAATGTCCAAATTTATAACTTCTTGTGAGTACATGTTTTGATCTTGGGGTATGAATATGGATTGTAGGAAATTTCATCCACTTAAAAATGAGCTTTGGATGGGTCTTTTCTCATAAAGTATGAGAATGTTATGCTTGGTCAAACTTGAGTTGACTTTTCCTACAAACCCTAATTTAGCAACTTTTGAATCTTGATGAATTTTGAGCAATCCTTGATGAATCATGATAAACCCTTGATCAAATGATGAAATAACCTTAAAAATGAGAATGTTGGAAAAAAAATCTTGAAGTTTGATTATTTGTAGGTCACTGTTGACTTTTGCCCTAGCACAATCGATTTTTGGACCCCTTGAGCAATTGACTGAGCAAACTTCCTCTACAAGGCTTGAAATTTGACATGGATGACCTTGAGAACATATTAGGACATTGGGGAGAACTTGAGGTCATTTGGACTCAAGGATCTTGATGCAACACAAAACCCTAATTTGGGGTTGACTGTCTTAGGAGAAAGCTTTATTGTCCAACTCTTGAGCAATCTTGAGCCACTTGGAGATTTTTCTTGCAATGTCTTGAGAATATATGAGAGGGAAAATTTTGGGGTACAACAGATGAAATAAAATTTGGTGGTGACTATTGCTTACCGCGACATTTGCGAACAAAAAACGCAAATCAGTATAACTGTCGGTTCTGCCACTGTATCACAGAACTAGCGACTCTGTTGCGGACTTATAAAAAGTGGGGTTTACTTTAGGATCTAGGTCATTATTATATGCTTCATTGGTTTGTATTGTTTGATTTATCTTTAAGGGTTTATGTTTGGGTTGTTTGGATCCTAAACCCGGATCGGGGAATTCCTTTTAGGTAAGTAGCAATAAACTGTGAGGGAGTTGTGTGGGGTATACCGACACGGTTGAAATAGTAGCTACATTGATGCGAGACTTTGGTGTTTACCGGTAGCCCTTGAGTAATCAAGGAGAATACGGGGCCGCTGCGTGGTATCATAAAGCATAAATTTACATTAGCACCTTAATTGTCCAACTTGGCTTTTAGGACGTAGTGAGATAGTCGTCTTTGGTGTAAACCTAAAGTCAGTTGATACTCGATGCTACACTAATTGAGGTTTGACGCTTGAGTTTTGTTTGGTGGCAAGTCAATTGTCTATCGGAACAAAATTTGGGGGAAAGATCGATGATATTGAGATCCCTTAGAACTCGGTTACTATATTTAGGACAGGTTGAACCAACCCAACTTCAAGAGGGTATACCTTAAAATCCACGCAAGCCTTAAACCTAAGGTGTTTGTGTGATTCAGCTGTGTGTGCTATATCTGCTATATCTGAGCATAATCATGACATCATAACATAGCATATCATACTAACCATTTCAAGGATTCTTAGGGTTTATCTTTGTCTTGTTTTGTAGGACATGGCCCTTGCCCGCAGATTCACTATACAAGTCAGTCTGGTAAAGGTACCTCCTCAGCTTAAGGAATTGGTATCAAGGGTTCCTGAAAGCTCTCCCTTCACTTAAAGACATGTTTGACTTCTCAGCTTAGTCACCTCAAATCCTGATGAAGAAATGCTAAAAGTACTCTTTCAGTTTTTTGACCCTCTACATCACTGCTTCACTTTTATAGATTACCAGTTAGTGCCTACTATGGAGGAGTTTTCTCTGTTACTAGGGATGCCTATCCTTAACAAGGTAACTTTCAATGGAATGGAAGGAGACCCTAAACCTGAAGACATTGCTAAAGCTCTGTCCTTACAACGGGTTGACGTAGTGGCAAATTGGGAAACCAGGAGAGGTGTCAAGGGTTTTTTGGCTAAGTTCTTGTTTGAGAAAGCTCATAATTTTTGGGATACCCTGGACTTATAAGCTTTTGAAGAGGTATTAGCCCTTCTCATCTATGGGTTGGTACTGTTCCCTAATCTGGAACACCTCATAGACATGAATGCGATTAATGTTTTCTTGTCATGCAATCTGTTACCTACTTTGCTTGGAGATATCCTACATTCTCTGCATACTCGCAATATAAGGAAAAGAGGGACCCTTCTGTGTTGCAAACCCCTTTTGTCTAGGTGGTTTATTTCGCACCTACCCCGATCCATCTTGAAGAATGAGCAGGGTGTAAGATGGTCTCATAGGCTAATGACTCTTACATATTTGGGTATTCATTGGTGTCCTCGAACCTCGGAGAATGTTACCATCATTGATCGATGCAGAGAATTCCCTAATGTCCCTCTCTTAGGTATTAGGGGAGGAATCACTTACAATCCTTGTTTGGCACTGCGACAGTTTGGATACGCGAGAAGGGATGGTCCCCATAATACACTTATCCAAGGAATCATCTTCGACTATGAGAATGATGCTCAGGGTTACCGTAAAAGGTTCATGCGAGCTTGGGGAATGGTACATAGAGTTCATATCAAGACATTGGGGCTCAATAATTCAATCCCTCTTGAGCCTTATCTCAAATGGGTGTGAGCCCGTGCTCAAAGCCTTATGATTCCTTACCCCGCTGTCCTACCAACGATTGTGGAACGGGTTGCTGAAGGAGACATTTCTTATCTTGTTCTCCATCCTGACATGCCAACTGATCATGACGAATTACAAAAATCCTGGGATCAACTCAAAGAGGAGTGGGATACGTTTGAAACTCAATTCTACACCAGCGAGAAGAAGGTCTTGGAACTCACTAGGCTACTTCACGAAGAGAGGAATATAAACGCCTACATTGCACCAAAGAGGATGCGCTCGTAGGAGACCTAATTTTCTTTTTTTCTTTAATTTTTTTTTGTAAGCCTAAAAGGCACCATTTGTAACAATTCAAACTTATTAATACAATTAACATGTGTTTCTTTTGGTTAAACAAATTTTAGCCTTTAAGAGTCCTTGAAATCATTGCATACGCATATCATCCATGACATTGCATAAACATGTTTCATAACAGGTTTCTCATCTTCTGCGCTGTTTATTTCAGCAAAAATGTCTTCTGAACAAAGCATCAAGGACCTCCAAGTACAAAATGCCCAATTTCAACAAATGATCGTAGCCTTGGCTAAGGGGCAGGAAGATCTGAAGGCCTTTATTCAGAAAGAGAAGAAAAAGAAGAAGATCGCTGGTGTCCTGAATCTGGGCAGAAGATTCAAAGGACCATTGAATCAACCGGTTGATCTGACCTCCTCGTCCAAAGAAGGGGAGAATCAAGGAGGAGAGATAAGGGAGGAGGACCCTAGCCCTGAGATTTATGATAATGACACAGATTACAATGATGAACAGATTCCTCCCACTGAGGATAAATACAAACAGTTAGAGGATTGGCTGAGCGCAATGGAGATCCAGAGAATAGCAAGACTGGATTTTAAAGAGTTGGGTTTGGTATTTGGGGTAGTCATCCCACAGAAGTTCAAGGCTCCGGTATTTGCGAAGTATGATGGGGTGTCTTGTCCCAAGCTTCATCTCCATTCCTATGTGAGGAAGATTCAGCCTCACACTGCTGATAGGAACTTGTGGATCCATTTCTTTCAGGACAGTCTGTCTGGGACTCAACTTGAGTGGTTCTATCAACTGGAGGGAACCAATGTCCACAATTGGGAAGATCTGGCTGCTGCTTTTTGTAAGCAGTATCAATATAATAGTGACCTTGCCCATACCTGTACTCAACTCCAGAGTATGTCCATGGGTGCAGGTGAAGGTTTCAAGGACTATGCGCAGAAGTGGAGAGATCTGGCAGGGAGAGTCCAACCCCCTTTGTCTGATAGGGAGTTGGTTGACATGTTTATTGGTACGCTATCTGGTCCATTCTTCAAACATTTGATTGGTAGCTCCTCAGTTGGTTTCACCGAGCTGATATTGACTGGAGAAAGGGTAGAAGCTGGGATCCGGAGTGGCAAAATCCAGAAAGATTCCCCGTCAAGTACATTGAAGAAGAAATTCACGGGTAAGAAGGAGTTCAGTGGAATTTATAACCTAAGAGGTTAGAGCAGAGTTGAGCGTCGTCCAATGGTAGGGACTGTGATGATACCTTGGCCTGCGACTACTCAACAACGAAATAATTAGCAAAGGATAGAAAGAATGCCAATGCAGTTCACCCGGATTAATATGATGTTGACTGAGGTTTTATCCCATCTGCTAAGATCCAACTTGGCAACCTTAAAGGAGGCTCCCAAGAATCCTAACACCTCATCTCCCCATTATAATCCAAACGCTCGGTGTGCTTACCATTCTGAGAGTCCAGGCCATGATACAAATGATTGTTGGGCTCTGAGAAATAAGATACAGGATCTGATCGAAGCTAAGGAGATTGAGTTTGATGCTCTGGAGAAGCCTAATGTCATAACTGCTCCCATGCCCAAGAACAACCGTGGTGTTAATGCCGTTGATACTGAACTATTTGTTACCTATGTTGATGAAGTTTCCACTCCTCTCATTACTATCAAGAAGAATTTGTTGCTAGCTGGTTTATTTCCGGAATGTGGTGAAGGTTGCCACATGTGCTTATCTCTACCTTCTACGTGATATTTGCTGAAAGCAAGTGTCCAACGCCTGCTAGATAACAGAGAAATTTTGTTTGAAAATACTCCGATTCTGACTGTTCCGCTTGAAGATGTTGCTATCATAACCATTTCCGCAAATCCTTCCAAGGTCTCCTCTAAAAGAACTGTTAGGATTACACCTGCTCCAAGATTTTCTCCGTTGATAATAACTTTTCCTGGTCCTGTACCGTACTCCTCGAACAAAGTTGTCCCTTGGAATTATGGTGCCGACGTTTACTATCATGGCGTCAAATAGGATTTGAAGACTAAGGAGGCTGATCCCGATGTCAGTAACATTGTCGGGACTAGAAAAGCTACTCGAAGTGGAAGGGTTTTCTCTCCCGAGATCTCCCTGAAGACTGTTACTAAGCCATTTGTTATTCAATTTGTTGTTCCTACTAGTACTTCTGTTACTACTCCCATCCTTACTCTAGTTGTTACCCCTGTCGATGAGTCATCTGGGACTTGGGGAAAGAAGATATAGGTGAGTCTGCCCGGACGGAGGCACCTAAAAAAGTTGTTGTGGAATCCTATAAGCAAGAAATAGAGGAATTTAAAAATAATTAAGAAGAGCGACTATAATGTGGTCGAGCAGCTTGAGAAGACCCCTTCGAAGATATCAATGTTTTCTCTGTTGTTGTGTTCTGAAGACCATGCAAAGGCTTTAATTGTATTCCTCAAGATTGCACATGTGCCGCAAGAAACCTCTGCTTACCAATTCAAGGACTGTGTGGCCAGTTTGACTACTGACAATGAGTTGGGTTTTTCAGATGCCGATTTGACACCAAAAGGGAGAAATCATAATGATGCTCTGCATGTCTCGATCGAATGCAGGGGCACTACTATGGCTCATGTGCTGGTGGACACTGGGTTGTCACTGAACATTCTGCCTAAGAAGGCTCTTGATCGGCTAGATTGTGAAGGCTTGACCTTAAAGCCCAGTAACATTGTGGTGAGGGCTTTTGACGGGTCAAAAAGAATGGTTCACGGGGAAGTGGACATCCCTGTCAAAGTGGGTTCCTAGACCTTTGAATCCACCTTCTATGTGATGGATATCAGGCCATAGTACTCTTGTTTGTTGGGTCATCCTTGGATCCATGATGCTGGAGCAGTTACTTCTACGCTCCACCAAATGTTGAAGTATCCAGTGAAAGGGAAGATTGTCACCGTACATGATGAAGAGGAGTATATGGTAAGCCACATGAACTCTTTCAGGTATGTGGAGATGGATGGGGAATTCATAGAGACTCCTTGTCAAAACTTTAAAGAGGTTCCACAGATTATGGTATCAACTGAGGCCATCACTATTGCGCTGAAGATCACCAAATCTCCTTTGAAGATGGCTTCTCTCGAGGATGCCAGAGCGGTAGTTGAGGAAGGTGGGTGTACCAATTGGGGACAGATTCCTGATTTTCCTCATAAAACTGACAAATTGGGTTTGGATTTTACTTCAAAAGCTCAAAGGGTTGTTCGACGCGCTTAGGCTGGAGGACCTCCCCTACGCATCAGCAATTGTGGGGTCAACCCTATTGAAGACAATGATCAGGATTCTGATATTGACAGCTGGATCTACCCTACTACCAACGGTGGACCTAGTAACTGGACGACCAGAGATTTTGTGCCAATTTCTTTTGTTCAACAGTAATTGTCTTACTTGTTTTTCAAATTTGTAATAAACAATACAAACTCTATGGCCTTATGTCTTACCCGAGGCACAATGGTTTATTTGTGAGGGTTATTATATGTCATTATCATATGTCATCAATAAAACATTGGACGTTTCTTGCATACAAATGTTGCGCTCTCTGTTTTTGTTTTCTGCTTTTTCACTTTATCAATACAGCTATGCTCTTACACACACTCACATATCAAACTACAAATCCATATTCACTCTGGATCCCATTGATAACAGTTCTGTTATTTCCATTTATAACTTTGAAAATCCGATCAACCAAACCGAGGACGAAGGTGAGGAATATTATGAGGTGACTGGAGAACTTGCTAGGCTGTTACAGCAGGAAGAGAGGGCTACACAGCCTCATGAAGAGCCAGTTGAGACGATAAACATGGGAACGGAGGTAGACATAAAAGAAGTCAAGATCGGCGTAAATCTGGAGAATAATGTCAAACAACGGTTGATACAGATGTTGCATAATTATGTTGAGATCTTCGCCTGGTCATATGAAGACATGCCTGGTTTAGACACTGATATTGTGGTACATCGTCTGCCGACTAAAGAAGATTGTCCTCCGGTTAAGCAAAAAGTTCGTCGTATGAGCCCTGAAATGTTAGAGAAGATTAAAGTAGAGGTTATGAAACAGTTCGACGCTGGGTTCTTAGCTCTCACCTCCTATCCGCAGTGGGTTGCTAACGTCGTTCTGGTACCTAAAAAAGATGGTAAAGTTCAAATGTGTGTGGACTACAGAGATTTGAACAGGGTGAGCCCTAAAGATGACTTTCTGCTTCCCCACATCGATGTTCTGTTTGATAACACCGCACAACACAAGATCTTTTCATCATGGATGGGTTTTCTGGGTAGAATCAGATCAAAATGGCTCCTAAAGACATGGAGAAGACAACCTTCGTCACACAGTGGGGCACCTTCTGTTACAAGGTGATGTTGTTCGGGTTAAAGAATGCTGGGGAAACTTATCAGCAAGCCATAGTAACTTTGTTCCACGATATGAGTCACCATGAGATAGAGGTTTATGTTGATGATATGATAGCTAGATCTCAAATCGAAGAAGAACACCTTAATCATCTACAAAAGTTGTTTGACAGGTTAAAGACATACAAGTTGAGGTTGAATCCGAACAAGTGCACCTTCGAGGTAAGGTATGGTAAGCTTCTGAGGTTCATCGTCAGTGAGAAAGGTATTCAGGTAGACCTTGCAATGGTAAAGGCAATACAAGAGATGCCGACTCCCCGTACTGAGAAGGAAGTTAGAGGTTTTTTGGGACGCCTAAATTATATCGCCAGGTTCATTTCACATCTGACTGCTACTTGTGAGCCGTTCTTCAAACTCCTGAAGAAAGATCAAGTGGTAAAGTGGAATGATGAATGCCAGACCGCTTTCGAAAGAGTCAAGGAATACCTTAAAGAACCACCAATTATGATGCCTCCGGTTGAAGGAAGACCTTTGATATTGTACTTAACGGTGCTAGACAATTCAATGGGGTGTGTGCTGGGGAAGCATGACGAGTCTGGTCGAAAAGAGCAGGTAATATACTAACTTAGCAAAAATTTTACCGACTCTGAAACCCGATACTCACTGCTCGAGAAAACTTGTTGCGTTTTGGCATGGGCTGCTCGCCTACTAAGACAGTATATGTTGACCCACACTACTTTATTGATATCCAAGATGCATCCAATCAAGTACATCTTCGAGAAGCCCACCCTCTCCGAAAGAATAGCAAGATGGAAAATGATCTTAACCGAATACGATATACAATATACAACCCAGAAAGAAATCAAAGGAAGTATATTAGTTGATCATTTGTCCCATCAGGCCGTGGATGACTACCAGTCCATGAATTTTGAGTTCCCAAGCGAGAATATTATGCTAGTAACTGACTATGAAGAACCTGGACCGAATGAAGGACCTGAAGAAGGATCCCGATGGACCATGGTTTTTGATGGAGTTTCGAACGCACTCGGTAATGGAATTGGTGTTGTAATCATATCTCCTAAAGGCTGTCATACTCCTTTCATCGCCCGACTATGCTTCAACTGTACTAACAACATGGCGGAATATGAAGCCTGTATCATGGGTCTCAAAGCTGCTATCGACCTAAGGATCAAGTTTTTCAATGTTTTCGGTGATTCAGCCTTGGTGATAAGTCATATCAAGGGAGAATGGGATACGAAGCATCAGAATCTCATCCCGTACAAAGAGAACGTGCTAACATTGCTCCCACACTTTGAGGAGGTAACCTTTGAACATTTCCCACGAGAGGAGAACCAGTTAGCGAACGCGCTAGCTACCATGTCTTCTATGTTCAAGGTCAGGTGGGACAACGAAGCTCCCCGAATCACTATCGAAAGGTTGGATGAACCAGCGTACTACTGTGAAATTGATACTAAAGAGGTAACAGATAAACCTTGATTTCATGAAGTAAAAAGGTATCTTGAGGCTCAAGAGTATCCCGAGGGGGCATCTGTCAATGATAAGAAGTTTCTGAGAAGGTTCGCCGTGAAATTATTCCTCAGTAATGGAATCCTCTACAAGCGTAACCATGACTCTACCTTACTGTGGTGTGTAGACAAGAGCGAAGTAGAGAGGATTATGACAGATTCACATGAAGGTACCTTCGGAAGCCATTTAAGTGGAGACACCATGGCTAAGAAGATCCTACAGGCAGGATACTATTGGTCCACTATGGAAGCAGATTGTTATCAGCACTCCCGAACTTGTCATAAGTGCCAAATCTATGCTGATAAGGTGCATGTGCATCCGGTTCCTTTGAATATCTTGACGGCTCCTTTGCCCATTGCAATGTGGGGCATTGACATAATAGGAGAGATTATACCTACCACTTCTAATGGGCATCACTTCATCCTGGTGGCCATTGATTACATTATGAAGTGGGTTGAGGCTGCCTCCTTTTCTACCGTTACCAAGAATGTTGTGGCGCGGTTTATCAGGCATAACCTGATATGTCGGTATGGTGTGCCAGAGAGAATAATCACTGACAATGGTACAAATCTCAATAACACGATGATCATTGAGCTCTGTAAGCAATTCAAGATACATCATCATAACTCTTCCCCCTACCGACCGAAGATGAATGGCGCTGTTGAAGCTGCTAACAAAAACATCAAGAAGATCATACAGAAGATGATGGTGACATACAAAGACTGGCATGAGATGTTACCATTTTCTCTTCATGTGTACCACACCTAAGCACGAACGTCGACAGGGGAAACACCCTACTCTCTGGTATATGGCATGGAGGTAGTCCTACCTATTGAGGTCCAGATCCCTTCTTTAAGGATCATGAAGGAAGCGAATTTGAACGAAGACGACTGGATCCAGACTCGACTTGATAAACTGAATATAATTGATGAGAAGAGACTTACTACTGTCTGTCATGGTCAAATGTATCAAAAACGACTGATCAAAGCTTTCAACAAAATAGTCACACGCCAAGAATATCAGGTCGGGGATCTAGTGATCAAGCGCATCATACTTCCGCAAGGTGATCCCAGGGGAAAATGGACTCCCACATACGAAGGGCCATTTGTGATCAAAAACATTTTATCGGGTGGAGCCATGATTCTAACCACCATGGACAGTGACGACCTTCCTCACCCTGTCAATGCGAACATTGTGAAAAGATACTACGCATGATTAAAGATCCACTAGGTTGACTAGCCTAGGCAAAAATAAGGGCTTCCCGGCGAACCAAAAGGGTTCAGGCAAAAATAAGGGATGAAAACGAAAATAATTTGTACACCCGGCAAGTCAAAAACCTGAAAAGGCGGCTTGGGCAAAAAGGGGTATCCTGGTGGACTGAAAACCAGAAAGGGCAGTCCAGGAAAAAGTTAGGGATGTAAATCATATCACTATGTCCCATTGGATCACCTTGCAACCTGACCTCAGTATCAACTGTCAATCTCAAATGACAGCGATCAATCTAATCAGTTTCAGACAAGTAGCAAAGTGATGAGATGCTCGAAGACATAGCGGCAATAGCATGATTCAAACTTAAAAGGGATTATTGCACATAGCTGTTTTCTTTTCGTTGTACACAATATTGTATAGCTTCCATTTTTACGGGGGCGTTCTCTTACTAGAGCATCAGATTCCTTGTACAAAAAACGCCTGTTATAGGCCAACTTCAAGAAATTAATACAAGTCATTTTTAAAAAACCATTTGTTTTTTCTTTTTATTTTTTGTTTTGCAAAAAACGTCCAATGATTTATTTTTGACATATGCATTTAAATGTGATTGCCGGTCATAAATATTTGTATAGGAAACGGAAAGACAATTGCTTGTAACTTAAGAAACAGGGGAAAAAACTAAAAAATGTCAAACCCGATAGTTACTCTATCCAACAGGTACAGGGGCAGAGACAACGTTGAAATAAAGTCATCAGTACATATGACCCCGTGACGTCTATACTCCCCACAAAGTAAAGGCAATTAAAGCTTTGACATCGGCTTCCCTAAAATAGGAGGTACTCTCCCCAGCCAGGTTCCTTTAGAAAACTGACATCTATTTTCCCCAACCGAATTTTATAATCGGAAGCGGGTCATAAAGTTCTCTCTCAGACAAAGTTTATTTCTCTGAATACAGAAGCTCAATCCCCGGCAAAGATTATCCCTTCAGCTATGGAAGTTCATCCTCCAACAGAGTTAAATCCCCGCAAAGTTATTCTCAAACAGAATCTCTCCCCCTGTAGAATATTCGTAAACAAGGAGAAAATCTCCAGCAAGTCATCTCCATTCACCATCCCCAGCGGAAGTAGAAGAACCATGATTTTCTACAACAGTCAGGAATGTTATTCCCAATACTCTCCAGCACCATTCAGGGATTTATTTTCCCAGACTCGGATATGTCACAATAGCATCTCGTGTTCATACATCATGACATGCATATACATATCGCATACAGCATAATCTCATTTGTTTTGAGAACATTATCCCACAATGCATTTCATGCATCGCATATAATTAACCCTGTTATCTTTTCAGGAAATACAATTATCATCAACAATCCCAACATTTATACGTGTCACATCTGCAGACAACTAATGGAAAATCAGTTCCCGAAACCAAACGGGTCAACCAACCTACGTGATCAAATGAAGCAACCTTACCCAGGTTCCTTCTCGGTTCAGATGCAGTTTTACCCAAACTCCTCACGAAGCAACCTTACCCAGGTTCCTTCCCGGTTCATATGCAGTTTTACCCAAACTCCTCACGAAGCAACCTTACCCAGGTTCCTTCTCGGTTCAGATGCAGTTTTACCCAAACTCCTTACGAAGCAACCTTACCCAGGTTCCTTCTCGGTTCAGATGCAGTTTTACCCAAACTCCTCACCAAGAAACCTTACCCAGGTTCCTTCTCGGTTCAGATGCAGTTTTACCCAAACTCATCATGAAGCAACCTTACCCAGGTTCCCTTTCATAAGCCCTACCATCCATGCTTTCCTCTCGAAGTAACCCTACTATCCAGGTTCCTTCCCATAAGCCCTACCATTCAGGCTTTCATTTCTAAGTAACCCTACTATCTAGGTTCCTTCTCATAGCCCTACTATCCAAGCTTTCATCTTAAAGTAACCCTACTATCCAGGTTTCGTCCCATAATCCCTACTATCCAGACTTTCATTTCAAAGTAACCCTACCATACAGGTTCCTTCCCATAAGCCCTACTATCCAGGCTTTCATTTCGAAGTAACCCTACTATCCAGGTTCCTTCTCATAGCCCTACTATCTAGGCTTTCATCTCGAAGTAACCCTACTATGCAGGTTCCTTCCCATAATCCCTATTATCCAAGATTTCATTTCGAGGTAACCCTACTATCCAAGTTCCTTCTCATAGCCCTACTATCCAGGATTTCATCTCGAAGTAACCCTACTATCCAGGTTCCTTCCCATAAGCCCTACTATCCAGGCTTTCATTTAGAAGATACCCTACCATCCAGGTTCCTTCCCAAAAGCCCTACTATCCAAGCTTTCATTTCGATGTAACCCTACTATCCAGGTTCCTTCTCATAGCCCTACTATCCTGGCTTTCATCTCGAAGTAAGCCTACTATCCAGGTTCCTTCTCATAGCCCTACTATGCAAGCTTTCATCTCGAAATAACCCTACTATCCAGGTTCCTTCTCAAAGCCCTACTATCCATGCTTTCATCTTATACCCTACTACCCACGCTTTCATTTCGAAGCAACCCTACTATCCATGTTCCTTCTCTATTATCTCCAGATAACAATTTACATCACTGTAAAACCTAGACCCGACCAAATAGGGTCGGTTTCACATTTCCCAAGTAAGTCATTGTGCAGCCTGGACCCTGACCAGATATGCAATTTACTTCCACCTACTCGATCAAGAGTTAATTCTCAAGTAGAGTAGCATACAACCGAAGTTCCTAGCCTCTATTTACCAAGACATAAATCAACATTCCCAGGTGAAGTTCTCCTCAACGACATTTATAGGAATTCTCGCAAAGGAATCTATTATGCAACCGATACCTTTTCTGGATGGCATCTTTAAGCCCATCTCTAAAGATTCTCCATCGACTTCCAAATGGCATCTGTAAGCCCATTTCCGATATCACCAATCAGTATTACTTCATGCGAGTGCAAATTTCTTGGCACTCTAGTGTTCAATCATCTTCCACCTTCAGATCACAAAAGGCAGACCAACCAATCTACATCCTCAGGTTTAAGAAGAATGAACAGGGGCAGTTATTTTACCCCAAAATTTTCCCTCTCATTTCACTCAAAGGCATTCCTCTAGAGGTCCTCAACTACTCAAGTTTGACTAAGGGTTGGCCAAACAAACTCTCTCCTAAAACAATGAATCTCCAATTAGGGTTTCCATTTTCATCAAGATGGGTGAGCTCCAAAGGCCTCAAATCTTTTCCATGGTCCTAATATGTTCTCAAGACCATCCATGTCAAGTTGCATGCCTTTCACAAGAAGTTTGCTCAGTCAACTGCTCAAATGCCTAAAAATCAATTGTACTAGGTCAAAAGTCAATTGTGATCCACATACAGTCAAACTTCAAGATTTTTGGTCAACATAATTTTTTTTTGAAGTAGCATCCATAATTTGATCAAGGTTTGATCATGATTCCTTAAGGAATGTCCCAAATTCATCAAAATTCAAAAGTTGCTAAATTAGGGTTTCTATAGGAAAAGTTAAACAAACTTTGACCAATCATAACTTTCTCATACTTAATCAGAAACTTCCCATACAAGGCTCATTTTGAAGAGGATTCAATTACCTACAACTCATCTTCATCCCTAAAGTTCAATAAATGCACTCATGAAAAGATATAAATTCAGACATTATAGGTCCTTTTCAAAATTCAACAAAAATACCTTTTGGGTCAAAGCTCCTTACATGAACATGGAAGATCCAATTGAGATGAAACTAATAGGGTTGTTTATAGGACATCCTAAGCTCTCTAAAAAGTCAAAGAAAACCCTCTTAGGATTAAAAATGAGAGAGATATGCATTGCTAAAGTTGACCAATTTTTTGAAAAGTGCATGAAGCCAATATTGACCAAACTTGAATTTTTTTCCAAATGGGCCCATCTTTTCATGCTTGAAACTTGTTTCCAACATGGCCCACGACCCTTGAGCTCATACATACATTATTTTACTATTTATATTATTTATTTTGATATTTTATTAAAATGCAAAATTAAATAAATAAAGGAAACAATGGAAGATTTGATTTGGAATCTTTGTCTCATCAAATAATAAGCAAGATGTGCTGGCATATCAAGGAAACTTTATGGAGAAAGAGGAAGATTAGATTTGTTCTCAAAAAAGCCAAAAATCACACAATTGAAAGAAAATATTTTCTCAATAAAATCATGGATATTCTTCCAATTTTGTTGACCTAATATGGCCTAATATATATGCACAACAAAGTCAAACCTAGGGAAGAGGCGCAACTGTTACAAAAAACCCTAGTCAAATAGTTCAAAATTGGTTCAAGGTGGTGCAACGCGAGACCTCTCTCTCCGGACACTATCAAAGCATTCCAAGAACTCCATTAGTCTCCTGTTAATCTCAGCAGTCAAACCATACATGTACTGAAGGCCAAAGGATCCTAGAACTCATCCTCTTACAATCCACGATTTGGTAAGATTCTCAAACCTCAAACTTTTGATTCATGCGATATCAATTTATTTTTTGCACTAATACATATTCGTAATGATGTTCTGAGTCGTTTTGAACCATTAGTGTCTAGCATGCACACAGGATCATCAGTTTTCCATTGTTAGGGCCAGGTTTCAGGCGAGCATCGTAGCTCCCTATACAGGGACTTTCAAACTAAACCACCACCATGGAGTTCGTAGCCTAGGAATTAGGGGGAGGGGTAGCCGGAGCTTGGTGCCTTGATTCCATGTATTTTTGTCGTTTACATTTTTGCAGGGCTGGAGAAGATGACCGGAGTGCAGCTCTGGCATCGTTGACTAAGGCGAAGACCCTGCATGGAAATCCCTTACGTTTTGATTGGTTGGTTTGAAATCTAGGGTCCCGCTGAAAGGGCGCGCGCTAACAACTCAGCATTCATGTTGTTTATATCTTATATTATTATTTTGTCATTGATATAAATGAATAACAGGTTGGCCTGGTGGTAAGGAAGAATGCATGTGAGGTGAGAGACCTGGGTTCGATACCTAGGTCTGGAGTTTTTGTATTTTCTAACCATTTTATTTCAGATCCAATGCATCATCATCCCAGGCGTATACCTTGCACCCTCAGATCCAGCCATTGGATCATTTATCATACAGATCCAATGCTCCTGATTTGCAGCCCCATGGTGAACTTTCCAAATGTGACAACACCAGATCTCACGCATATCTTGGGGCCAACACATATGGGCTTAACAATTCAGCTTCACACCCCGAGATTGCTAACAACAGTAATAGGCCCAATTTATTTCTATTTTAATTTATTTTGTTTTAATTATTTGTTTAATTATTTTTACAAAACAAAATCATTTTTTTTATTAAATCAAAAAATCACAAACATAGAATTAGGGTTTTTATAATTAAAATTAATTTTTGAAAATTAATTATTTTAATAATTTCAACATTGATTATTTTGTTAAATAAAATTAATTAGAAAATTAGGTTTAACTTGCAAATTTAAACTATTTTTCTCAATAAAAAATAAAAAAATATTTCCTTTAATTAATTAGATTCATTAGGATATTTAATTCATGTGTTCCTCCTCACGCGCGTTTTATTTATTTATTTTTCCAATTATTGTAACTACCAAGGGTTGTAATAGTTTTTTAGTTAGGTCTTATTACTGTTTTTACTTATTATTTTTCCCCTATTTTGGCTATGTAACCCCCTCCCTAAAGCCTTGTAATAGATAGGTTTTTATTCTTGCACTTAACTTTCCGATATTATTAACTACTAGATGATTGATAATAGAATTGTATGCAAAAGACAAATGAAATTAAAAAGGTAGAAAACCCTAATTGTGCAAAGATAAATAAACTGAAAAGTAACCACTTGCACATGCTCACTCCTAGAGTTTGCCCCACTTCGGTGGCCTTCGGTAGACGGTCATGAAGTATAGGAAGTTTTAGTGATTGTCCACTAGTCCCAAAAGATAAAAAATGACCCGTTCGAATATTGTCTCGAAAAGATCTTTAGGAATTTAGTGTAACTAATAAGGTTTCCTAACCATTGCTTCAGCGACCATAATTGTCCCTTTGAATGTCCCTTTAACTCCAATGATGGGGCTACCTACTCCTTAATAGTAGGATAACATTGGCTAAAGGGAACAAGAAAACGAACAGTCTTTTTTGAGTAGGTAGAAACTCTTAAGTACTTGCTCAAAACAACAAAAATTCTTTCAAACAAACACTTTCAAAACAGTTTTCAAAAACAACTTCGTCACACTCTTGAGGACACATACAAGGGTTACCACGAAGTTAAACAAAAACTTTTCAAAATACACACAAGCAATTTAAAGATGAACAAGTACCTAAGAGCCCATGGAAAACCACAGATAAAAAGGGTGATAATACCTTCCATTTCTATAATCTACCCCCCGTACTCAAAAACATCTCGAAAAAAGGTTTTTTCTGTTCTTTTTTCCTTTTCCTTTGTTGGATGAAATAAAAGTCGGTGGCGACTCTTGCTTACCGCGACATTTGCAAACAAAAAACACAAACCAGTATAACTGTCAGTTCTGCCACCGTATCACAATATTGCATACAACTAACTCTTTACCTTTTTTAGGAAAAATCAATCAATAGACAAACATCATCAACTACTTATATGACCCGACAATAATTCTCAAAGGCTACACCTGACAAAGGGCTATTTAAGAAATTTCCTCAGAGGGTCATTCTCAAATAGACTTCTTCTGGCTCAGATTAAATCGAGTATAGATTTATTCTGATACTTCTTCCAGTTAAAGACAGGCGTAGACATCTTCTGGCTCAGATTAAATCAAGCGTAGATTTATTCTGATACTTCTTCCAGTAGACATTTTCTGGCTCATATTAATTTAACCATAGATTTATTCTGATACTTCTTTGAGTTAAAGATAAAAGACCTCTTCTGGATCAGATTAAATTGAGTATAAATTTATTCTAATACTTCTTCCAGTTAAAGACATGCGTAGATGTAACACCCGAATTCTATCCGACAACTAATATAAAAATAGGTTACAAAATTCCGACAACCGAATCAGGATGCTACACATTCAACTTAAAACAACAACATTCATTACAAATACATAACACATTAAACTGGAATGAACCAACAACAACATAATTTAATCTTTTAAAAACCAACAACTTTCATAACTACGCAGCAGAGTCAAATATTCATCTTAAAAGAATATATCATCTTTGTCCAACTGAAACAACTTCAATAACAAGTATTTAACGAACAACAACTTAAAGTTCAATCAACTGAAATAATAACAACAAAATAGCAAACGTTCACTCCCTGAGTGTTACGTATCAGAGCAATGACATTGAATCAAACTATTGAAGGTAAACCGCCTTCACTCTGGATTACTTGCACGTTACCAACATCGGTGTAACATTTAAACAGAAGGGGTGACATAACGAACAATATAATCAGATGTATGATAATATTACATTAGAATTAGTCTATGCTAAATCACCACTTCACAACTTTAAACAACGCCAATCACAATGAAAACATCAATGAAATATAATAAATAATTTACCAACACAATAACTCATTATGCAACGTGAAATGCAACTTATTACTATGCACATGCATGTGGTAGCAATGGAGCAGAACTACAAACTTAGAAATCTTGCCAATTAATAGAGGCATCAACAAGGCATAATCCTTCAACTTAATATTTTGCCAATCCAAGCCAACTTAACGAGCATTAGATCCAAGTTGATATGTGATGTATGCGACAACATGATTAAATTCAACATCAACAACAACAACATAACAATATTGGCATAAGCCTACAACTTAATAATTGCCAATCAATAAAGGCAACACAACCAAAATTCATCAACTACAACTTCAACAATTAATAACAACAACGCAACTTACACATGCCAATAATATTATTAACACATTCCTACTAAGGTACTTCCACTAAATTATTCTGCCATAAGCCTCATCAATAGTTTTCTGCTAACTTAGTGAAACTATTATTTTCCTGCTACTTAAGTTATATCTACTACTAATATATTTTGGGTACTAATAATACTGTTATTTAATGCAAATTCTGAAACTAAAACTATACCAGTTATTAATTATGCAATTTACTAATTATTCTTTCTAAATATCTACTGCTATTCCTTTCATAAATCACTGCTACCAACAATTTTCATTACACTGTTTGCTAACTACTAATTTTATGCTAACCTTCACTAACTCAAGTACTCATTAATATTACCTGCTACACTTATGCTAATTTACAAATTGATCACTTCTGTTACTAATAAACAATCCTTGTTGTTAATCATTTTCCTCTAAACCTGCTACATACATTCATTTAACTAAGTACTACATCAACAATTAACAAATATGCAAGACAAACACATGAATCAGGCAAAAAAAGTAACAGACACGCGATGTGCCCCTTGGCACACAAGTTGTGCCACTCGGCACTTACACCAACAAACTGTGTCGCTCGACACGCTCTTTGTGACGTCCGCCATAGCTGAATTTCCCGTGCCCTTCGCCACACTAACAATGGTCCTCGACAAAGCAAGTTTTCACGCAACCTCTCCTCTGTTACTGATACCAACACAGAATCCTCCCGTTTTTCCTTCGATCACAGGTCTCATACAAAAACAATATATTTTTGCACAAACATCAATTGTTCATAGAAACAAAAACTTTATGGGGACTAGAATTTCCCCCAATTAATCACATATATCAATCATATAACCTCCATTAATCGTATTAATCAAAGATATTACACAATTTTACAGGAAAAACTCCCACATAATACTAACCATATACCCAATTATAGAGTCATAACCCCACCCTTACCTTGGATTGAGGGTCGCTCTATAATTTTTCAATAGAATCCCAAATAGAATCATGTCCTCTTGAGGTATTAGGTAATCTCGTCACAAAGTCCATCTAAATGCCATCCCATTTCCATTATGAAACTTCTTACGGTTGCATTAACCCTGCCGACTTCTGATGTTCAACTTTCGACTTCTGACAAGTTAAACATGCATACAAAAACCGAGCCACATCTGTTTGCATCCCAGGCCACCAAAATCAAATTCTTCAATCTGGATACATTTTTGTAGCTCCCGGATGAATGCTTAACATGCTTCTATGAATTTCCTCAAGGATCACTTTCTTCATCTCTTCATCATTTGGAATACAAATTCGATTACAAAATCTCAACATACCTTGCGCATCTAACTTAAAATAATTATTCTCAGACTGATCGATCCCAACCATCAAATCTACCAATTTTACATCCAACTTCTGAGCTTCTCTGATACTGTCCAGAAATTCATTTTTAATCTTCAACATCCCTAACATAACACTCAGCGGTGTCACTTTGCAAACTAAGCTCATATCTCTGAATTGTTCAATTAATTCCAACTCTTTAACCGTCAATGCATACATATGCAAATTTTTAAAACTTAACACATCAGCCACTACATTAGCTTTTCCTGGATGATAATTCAAACCAAAATCATAATCCTTTAACAACTCCAACCATCTTTGTTGTCTCATATTCAACTCCTTCTGGTCAAATAAATACTTCAAACTATTATGGTCGCTAAATACTTCAAATCTAGAGCCATAAAGATAATGCTTCCCGTGATACGGTGGCAGAACCGACTATTAATACTGGTTTGCATTTTTTGTTCGCAAAATGTCGCGGTAACTAAGAGTCTCCACCAAATTTTATTTTCTCCAATCAGGAAAAGGAAAAAGAACAAAAAAAAACCTTTTTCGATATATTTCTAAGTACGAGGGGTAGATTATGGAAAGGGAAGGTATTAACACCCTTTCCATCCATGGTTTTCCATGGGCTCTTAGGTACTTACTCATTTTGAAAATTGCTTGTGTGTGCTTGCTTTCAAAAGTTTTATTTTACTTCGTTTTAACCCTTGTTTCTGTCCTCAAGAGTGTTACGAAGTTGTTTTTGAAAACTTTGTTTGAAAAGTGTTTGTGTAAAAGATTTTTTGTTTTGAGCAAGTACCTAACAGTTATCTACCTACTCGAAAAAGTCATTCTTTTCCTTTAGACATCGCTATCCTATTATTAAGGAATAGGTAGCACCGCTGTTGGATGTTTAAAGGGATTTTCGAAGGGACGAAATAGTCACTGAAGGCAACAAGTAAGGATACCTTAGTGTTTCGAAGGGACTATTGTCATATAGGCAACATCGAGGGACAAGATCATTTCTCGTAGGAAACTCGAGGGACGTTAAGGGACTATGATCTTTATGATGACTTTTAGATTGAGGGTCTTTTGCTAAGATATCCCTACGTTCGAGGGACATGACCATTGTTTTCTGAGGCAACCAAGTGAGGCATACCCTAAGGGTGCAAGTGTGAAGAAGTGTTTGATTTCAGTTATTCAATCTTTGCACAATTAAGGTGATCTACTGTTTTAATTTTATTTGTCTTTTGCATGCAAGCTTATTATCCATACATCCAGACAGATCATAGTTGCGGAAATTAAAAGCGAAAAAGTAAATCTATGCTATTACAAGGCTTCGGGGAGGGGGTTACATGACCAAAAATCAGGGATTAAACAGTAAATAATATGCGGTAAGCTCTAATTTAAAACTATTACAAACCCGAAGCAAATACAATAAGTGGAAAATAAAATATTGCGCGCGAGAATTAATTACGGGAATCAAAGTTTAAATTCTCAAATCTAATCAATTAAAAAGAAAATATTTGTTTGTATTTTATTGTTGAGAAAAATATTTGAAATCTTAACCTAAATCTAATTAATTAAAGAAAAATATTATTTGGTATTTTATTGAGAAAATTAAATATTTGTGAATTAAACCTAATTTGTCTAATTAATTTTAATTATGAAAACAATCAAGTCAATATCATTAAATTAATTATTTTCCAAAAAAAACTAATTTTAATAAAAAAAATAATTTTACATTTTTGTGGTTTCTTGATTTTATGATTAAATAAAAAAATGACTTTTTTTTGTGTTATTTTTGTAAAAGGAAATAATTAAAATAATAGAAATAAAATAAAAAAATAAAAGAAATTGGGCCTGTATTGTTGAGCAATTCAGGGGGTGTAGTACTGAATTTGTTAGGCCCATTCCCTATTCAGCCCAATCAATGCGCTAGATCCAGTGTGATGCTCTTTCTGACGGTCCATGGTATGACTGGAGCTTTAGATCTGGATTGATGATGAATGCAATGGCTGGTTGGTTAGTTGTAAATATAATAACATAAATAAAATATAAAGGAAATAAAGTGGTATTTCCCAAACGTGCACGTGATTCAAATCACCCAATAGGATTCTGGCACCTAATTGTCTTCTTCCCCATAATTGTTGTTTTTGGCCAAACTCTTACCTACAGTCGTTTCCGTCACTAAAAGCTATACTGACAGATTTTGTTCGTAGCCATAAACTTGTAAAATTCAAAAATGCAACACAAGCAGAATAAATTCAAACCAAAGACATGGATCAATTGTAAATCATCTTCTAAGCATGATAGTATCCCTGATTTTGTCCAATTTTTCCTCTATATGGAATTCCCAATTTGGGACCTCAAAAGCCTAACATTGGCATCATGCCATTCCTGCACTTAAACTTCAATCAAACCAATCAAAAACATTGCAAATATAATAGCAAGCATGGATATATGATCAAAACATGTTTATGATGGATAAATTATTGAAAACGAATCTTGAAAAAAGATGCAAACTGTGGCACTGTGAGGCGTGATTTATGAAGGTTTTAAGGCTTGAGGATGATTGGAATGGCTTCAGAAAATGTCCAGGAACGGATTGCTGGCATTGGAATTGCTTGAATCAGTCTATGGAAGAATATGTGATCTGCACTTTTTTTAGACAAAAATTTGAAGTTGACTCCTTTGTTTTCATGACCAAGAACCCTTTTTTATGCTTTGGAAATGTTGTGTATATATGATAAAATGATTTAGGTCAACAAAAACTGATCATATCTTTGCAAATTATGGATATTTGATTTCATTCTTTGCCTTGTATGATTTGTTTCCAAAATAAACCAAATTAAGATCTTTTCCAATCAATTAGCTCTTGCATTAATTTTTTGATTTGCTAGATGTTCATGGACTCATAATATGCTCATAAAATCAAACTTTGATTTTATTTGATTATTATACTATTTAAATTGATTTATTTTTATTTAAATGGATAAAAAATCAAAATAAATAATAAAAATAATAAAATAATAGGTGGATAAGCTCCGGGGTCGTGGGCCATCTTAGGAACAAGTTTCAAACAAGAAAACATGGGCCCATTTAGAAAAAAAGTCATTTTGATCAATGTTGACTTCATGCATATTTCCAAAATTTGGACAAATTTGACAATACATATCTCCCTCAATTTTAACCCTAGATAGGTGTTCTTGGACTTTTTAGAAAGCTTAGGATATCCCCTAAACAACCCTTTTGGTTTCATCTTATGATGCGGTGAGAGAACTGACTTGATTTTTTGTGTTTTGATTGCATTTGTGCGGATAGCAAGAGTCGCCACCGAGTTTTCTTTTATCTAATAAGGAAAGGTGAAAAAGCAGAGGAAAGACCTTTAGAGATGTTTTCTTGAGTTCGGGGGGTAGATTATGAAAAGGTAAGGTATTAGCACCCTTTTCATCCATGGTTTTCCATGGACTCTTAGTTACTTTCTAGATCACTTGCTTTTGTTTGAATGTGCTTGTGGGTTTTGAAAGTATTTTGAAAATGTAACTTTGTAATGGCTCTCGTTTCTATAAGAACGCATACAAAGTGTTTGTTTCGAAAATAGTTCAAAGAGGTGTTTGTGAGATGTGTTTTTTTTGAAAGTATTTTGAAAATGGAACTTCGTAATGGTTCTCGTTTCTATAAGAACCCATAAAAAGTGTTGTCTTTTAAAATGTTTCAAATGAGAGTGTTGGTGTAAAAATATTTTTGTTTTGAGCAAGCGAGTAACTAAGAGCAAACCTACCTACTCAAAAGGTCTTAGATGTTATTTTCCTCCTCCTTTAGATGTTGTTATCTTACCATTGATTTGGTAATAAACCCCATCGTTGGATGTGAAGATACGGGCGTTGGGACGTTTGTATAGTCATAGAAGGCAACATATAGGACGTTTTAGCAATGTCGTTTTAGGGACTAGATCGTTTACCGAAGGAAACATCGAGGGTCATCGAGGGACTACGATATTTTATCGAGGGTCTTTTGCTAAAACGCCCATGTTCGAGGGACATGACTATTTTCCGATAGGCAACAAGTGATATTACCCTAGAGGTGCATGTGTGAATAATGTGTTTTATTTGCATGCATTTAGTCTTTGATTAGGGTGGCCTATTTGTTGGTTTTATCTTACCATACATCCTAGTTACTAACATTTGTATAAAGCAATAAAAATGCAGGAAATAAATATCCTACACTATTACAACCATATTAAAAGGCAAGAAAATGTAAAGGAAAAAACAAAATAAAAGAAAGGAAAATGAGATCTTCGACCCAGGCAGTAGCACCCTTCGACTCAAATCTTCATGCCCCCTTTCGAATCTGCATTTTTTGTTTCCTTCGACTGCATGAGTGTTAGCCGGTAACCTTCGACTCACCCTTTTCTATTTCTTTTGACATGCTTTAGGAATCAGCAAAGTCATGTCTTTCGATTGGGCAGGCACCAGTAGGGTCATGTCTTTCGATTGGCCTGGCAGTCAGTGTATGGCGAAGCCTTCTGGTTCTGCCTTGTTGCCTTGTTCGACTGGAGGTTGAAAGCAGTGAGGGAATTCCTTTCGACTGAGCCTGGAATCAGTGAAGGCATGCTTTTCGTATGGGCCTAGAAGTCAACATAGTTTTCCACCTGGTTGTCTCTTTCGTTTGACCTGGAGAAAGAGGGTAGAAGCCAGAAGCTTCGTTTCCTATTTCCTGTTTCCTATTTCTTTCATTTAAAGCATTAAATGGAAACATGGCCTAAGGCCATGCTAGTATTTGTCTTGTAAACAGTTTAAGAGTTAAAGCAAGTTCAGGTAAACAGAAAGCAAAACGAAAGGGTTAGCTCTAAAAAATATGTTAAAAGGGTGGAATCAAAAGGAACAGTGGTATGTACATGTTTCAAACGAAAGGGAAAATTACTATGCCATAAAACGAAAAGTTCAAAGGTAAGAATAACTTACCTTGCTTCAGGCCTTGAATGGATGTGGGACCTTAAGTGTAGGCCCGAGATGCTGGATTCAAAAGAGGGGGTCAATAGCTGTGCTTGGAACGCTGGATTCGAAGGAAGGGAAAAAGCAAGTGTGATGCTTCTTTGATTCGAAGGAGACTGAAGTGTGGTTGTTCTTCAAAATTTAAGGAGATGAATGTGATTCTGGGATTTCCGTGATTTGTCAAGTGTTGATGAACTTGAGAGTTTTGTTGTGTTTGAGAAAATTTGGGGGATTCTTTCCTCTGGTCCAAAGATCCTCCCTTAGCTTTGCAAAAATTCCTCTATTCATAGAGAAAAAGAATGGACATGTTTTCAATAGCCAGCTGTTGTACCCAAAAATTTGCCCTCTCATTCTTCAAGGCCTTTCTCACAAGGATTCTCAAGGTTCAAGCTTGCACAAGTACTTTGGAATTTTCTAGTACCAAAATTAAAAGGAAACTGTCAAAAAAAGGAGAAAACAGATAAAAATAACATTTTGACAAATTTGGAGGAAAATAGGTCTCCTTCGATTCAGCACCCTTTGATTGACTCTTGGCCTCCTTCGAATGCAACTTGGATTACATCCTTCATTTTGAACTTAAAGCCTCCTTCGAATGCCAGTTTAGGTACATCCTTCATTTGGATTTGAAACCTCCTTCAAATGCAACTTAGGTACATCCTTCGTTTGGATTTGAAACCTCCTTCGATTCAGCCTTTTGATTGGACAAGTGTTCTACCTATATGGTTTCAAACAAAGGCCATGACATGTTGGCCACACATGCCCCCTGTAAGGAAACCTTTTCGATTCACCAAGCGTGTTGCCTGCAAAGCCTACTTCGATTTGGACAAGTTTACTGCCTACAAGCCTGCTTCGACTGGACAAGTTTACTGCCTACATGCTTGCTTCATTTGGACAAGTTTCGATGGGACAAAGTAACCATCTCTATTCATCCTTCAAATCCAATTGCACACTTTGCTTCATACAAGTTTAGTTTGATCCAAGAAGTATCTTCATACAATATGTGACTAAGTTCTTGCTTCCCTTGAAAAAGCGCCCTTCAACTCAGAAGCCAGGAACTTCCATCATGCTAAAAAAGACACAAGGAAATGACTCCCTTTATGTTTGTTTCGATCCACATGCTTCGATTGGGCAATACGCTTCCTTCAAGCGTGAGCTTTCAATTTGGAAATATGTTTTCTTCGATACAAGCTTCAAATGGGCATTAGCTTGTTTCAACCACAAGCTTCGACTGAGGGAAAGGCTTCCTTTTGGTTTTCTTCAATTCAAAAAGTCAATAATGTTCTGAAAGCTTCCTTTGATTCAGAAGTTAATAACCTTCTGAAAAGGTCCATTCGAAGAACACACAACTGGTTCATTCGAAGGACACACAAGTTGAACATTTAGACCCACAGGCTAGGCTACGTGTTTTCCCTTTTCAGGCCTCAAACCTATGACTCACCCTATACTTAATTGTTTATGCAAGATAAAATAGGCCTTTACCCATTTGTTTTCCAAGACCACTTGCACTTAATAGTATAATATTACCTTTTAGAAAAGTTTTTCTTGAGCCTTGCTCCTATTTTCCTTCAGAAGGAAGCAACCCATCTGAACCATTCATCTTGCTTTTATGGCACAAGTGGACATTTACTTTCCAGCTGAGCCTTATTTTATTATTTTTGCTCCCCAAGCTTCCCAAAAGCCTTTCTCTATAAATAGAGAGTTCATTTGCACAAAGAGAGAGGATCTTTGGACCAGAGGAACGAATCCCCCAAATTTTCTCAAACACAACAAAAAAACTCTCAAATTCATCAACACTTGAGAAATCACAAAAAGCCCAGAATCATATTCATCTCCTTCAATTCTAGAGAACAAAAACACTTCAGTCTCCTTTGAAATCGAAGAAGCATCACACTTTCTTTTTCCCCTCTTTTGAATCCAGCATCCTGGGCCTCCATTCAAGGTCCCACATCCATTTAAGGCCTGAAGCAAGGTAAGTTATTCTTACCTTTGAACTTTTCGTTTCATAACATGTAAATACAATTCCTTTTCGTTTGAAACATTGTACATACCATTGTTCCTTTCGTTTCCACATTTTAAACATATTTTTCAGAGCTAACCCTTTCATTTTGCTTTCTGTTTACCTGAACTTGCTTTAACTATAAAACTGTTTACAAGACAAATACTAGCATGGCCTCAGGCCATGTTTCCATTTAATGCTTGAAATAAAAGAAACAAGAAACAGGAAATAGGAATCGAAGCTTCTGGCTTCTACCCTCTTTCTCCAGGTCAAACGAAAGAGACAACCAGGAGGAAAACCATGCTGACTTCCAGGCCCAGCCAGAGACACGCTCACACTGATTTCACTGGCCCAATCGAAGAAGGCAACAAGGCAGAAAGGCCTAGCCAGAGGCACACTTGCACTAAGTCCAAGATCAGACGAAAGGCACTTCCATGCCGATGCCAACTTCCAATCGAAGTACATGACCTGACTGGTGCCAAAGCCCAATCGAAGGCCACAACCTCACTGGTGTGAACTCCTAATCGAAGGAAGCCTAGAAATGAAAATCGAAGGCTGTTCCTGCCCAAATCGAAGGAGCTCATTTTTTCTTCTTTTTATCTTATTTTTTCCTTTATATTCTTCTGCACTTCAATATGGTTGTAATAGTGTAGGATATTTATTTGCTACATTTTTATTGCTTTATACAAATGCTAGTAAATAGGTGTGTATGGAAAGATAAAACCAAAAAGTAGGAAACCCCTAATCAAAGACAAATGCATGCAATAAAACACACTTTGCACACATGCACCCTTAGGGTAATTCCACTTGTTGCCTTCAAAAATGGGCCATGGTATGCATGTCAAGTACTTTGGAAAAACAAAAAGATCATAGTCCCTCGATGACGCTGTCTTGGTTGCCTAAACAAAATGATCAAGTCCCTCAAGAAAATTGCTAAAAATACTTGACACAATTGCTATCATGGTCTATACGATGACCCGCGCCTGTCCCGTTAACATCCTAACACAAGGTTGTTCACCAAATACAATGGTGAAACAACACGGTTAAAAGGGTTAAAAACATGAGAAAGATCTTTGAGTAAAATAGGGTAGACAAACTCTTGGTTACTTGATCAAAAATCTTGCAAAACATCCTTTCCATTTTTTCAAACACACATCACAACACAACCTCAAAAAACAACTTTCAAAACATTGAAATATCTTTTCAAAAAGACATACACCTTTGTATACATTCAAACAAGAATCATTACAAAGGTTGCCTAGACAAGGCATATTTTTCAAAACATTTTCAAAACCACACACACAAAGCACCATTTCAAACAATTGAAAAGCAAAGGCAAGTGATCTAAAAACAAGTAACTAAGAGCCCATGGATAACCATGGATGAAAAGGGTGCTAGCACCTTCCCTTTTCATAATCTACCCCCCGAACCCACGAAAACATCTCAAAGGTCTTTTCTGTGCTTTTTGACCTTTCCTTAGGATAAAGTAAAAAGTCGGTGGCGACTCTTGCTAAACCGAACATTTGCATACACAAACACAATCCCAAGTCAGTTCTCCCACCGTATCACAGAACTGGCGACTCTGCTGGGGAAATTTCTAAAAGTGGGGTTACCTTAGGGTTTTAGATCATTATGTTTTCAATTGTATGCTTTTTATGCTTTAATTTTGTGGGCTTGTATCGGAGTTCTATAGATCCTAACCCGGATCTGGGGATACCCTTTAGGTAAGTAGCAATAAACTGTGAGGGATCTGTCCGGCGTAGACCGAAACGGATAAAGCAGTAGCTACGTTAGTGTGACACCTTGGTCTGTACTGATATCCCTTGTGTTGGAACGAGGAGAATATGGGTCTTCTAAGGAGTCATTAAGCACCAACTGACCTTAGAACCTTAAATTGACCAACTTGGCCATAGAACAGTAGCAGTATGCTACACTCATTGAGACTAAACTCTCGCGATGATTCCGGCCGTAAGAAAAGGTTGCTAAACTGGAATTATGACCGATTGAGGGTAGTCAGTGATATTGAGATCCTCTAGAACCCGGTTACTATTTCTAGGACAGGTTTGAGCCAACTAAACTCAAGAGGGTACTTACCTACAAACCCCATGCAAGCCTAAAACTAAGGACTTGTTTGCTTTGTGTGAATATGATTACATGTATATACACTTGCTTACTTTTGCATACATGTACATATCATCATAACATCATACCATAGCATTTTCAATAACTATTTCAAGGATCTCGAGGGTCTTTCGATGCAGGGTCACGTTGAGCCAGATGTCTACCAAGGGGCAAGAGGGTTCTCCTCTAAACAAACGCCGTCAAAGATCAAGTGCAACAACTTGAATCAGGGGCTATGACCCACTTGACATGGTGAGCTTGATTCTCGTGGAAAGACATCCACCGATACAAAGTTCTCCAATCAAAGATGTTGATCAAAGTTCAATCTCTAACATTTTCTTGTGTTTACCCCGCGAGATTATTGGAAACATGCCTCCACATATCATGCATCGCATCATGACAGGTTTCTCCCATACAGGTCTCCTTATCTTCCTACTGTTTATTTCAGTAAGATGGATATGGAACAAACGGTGAAAGATCTCCAAGCTCAAAACGCTCAATTCCAACAAATGTTTCTGGCTATGGCTAAGGGGCAAGAGGACCTGAAAGCTCTCCTTCTCAAAGAAAAGAAGAAAAAGTCCAAGAAGTCAGTAAGCATCTTGAACTTGAGAAGAAGACCTAAAGCCCTAGATCTTTCAACTTCATCCAGCATAGGGGATAGTCTTGAAGAAGACCATAATTTGGAGATTAATGAAGTTGAAACTGACTACTCCGAGGAACAATACCCTCTCGTTGATGACAAGTATAAACAGTTGGAGGATCGCCTCAGTGCTATGGAGATTCAATAAATACCTGGCTTGGATTTAGGAGACATGGGTTTAGTTCATGGATTGGTCATCCCGCCAAAGTTCAAAGTCCCTATCTTTGCCCTGTACGATGGAGTCTCTTGCCCTAAGATGCACTTAAAGTCTTATGTCCGCAAGATTCAACCATACACAACTGATCCAAAGCTTTGGATCCATTTCTTCCAAGAAAGCCTGGTAGGGACTCAACTCGAGTGGTTTTATCAATTGGAGAGTTCCCGAATCCACACCTGGGAGGATCTAGCTGCTGCTTTTTACAAACAGTATCAGTACAATGTTGATCTTGCACCAACTCGTGTGCAATTGCAGAACATGACCATGGGTTCCAACGAGAGCTTCAAAGGATACGCCCAAAAGTGGAGAGATCTAGCTGGTAGGGTGCAACCCCCTTTAACTGACAGGGAGTTGATTGAAATCTTCATGGGAACATTGACATGGCTTTTCTTCAAACACTTGATCGGAAGCTCTTCAGCCGGGTTCACCGAGCTAATACTGACCGGCGAAAGGGTCGAAGCTAGCATCAAAAGTGGGAAGATTCAAGAAGCTACACCTTCTGATGCTCAGAAAAAGCTTTACAGTGGGAAGAAAGAGTCTAATGCTGTGTACAGTCAAAATAGTCGCCATGACCAACACGTAGGGGCAGTTCTGATCTCTGGTTCTGTGTCACACCGACAACAACAAAGGGGAAATCAACGAAGGCCAGACGAGCCTAAAAGACAGTTCACCAACATCAATACGCCGTTGTCTCAAGCGCTGCAACACTTGTTGAGGATGAATCTGATTACATTGATAGGACCTCATCCAAACCCCAAAACTTCTTCTCCTAACTACAATCCTGATGCAACATGTGCTTATCATTCTGACAATCCCGGGCATGACACTAATGATTGTTGGGCATTGAAGTACAAAATTCAGAATTTGATTGATGCCAAAGAGATCAAGTTTGATCCTCCGGAGACTCCAAACGTGACATCTTCTCCTACGCCGAATCATTGAGAGTGTCTTGTTCATTTTGAATTCTCAATTGTAATTCCTTTTGTTGTTCAAACAATTATCTATTAATGTCAAACTTTGTTTCATTAATGCATTGCATATGTCATGTCTTGAATTAATTCATTCGTTGTCATTTCATTTAAACTATGCTTTTTACCCACTTTATGAAATTTAAGTCTTGCTAAAATTTACAAGCCTTTAGAGGGAGGATGACGAAACAATGCCATAATCTCATACGGTATGCTTTTGGACAGACCTTGCTGACAATGTACAGGCGTTTCTTTCAAATCCTAAACACTGGAGTTATAAGGAAGATAATCCCTAGTCAACCCCTTCGAGCCAAAGAAGTAGGAGTTTTCTATTTTAAACACAAACTGAAACCTTTAATTTAAACCTGGGGCAGGGTAGTCTCTCAGTTAATTCAAAAGATGCGCTTTAAGCCACAAACTCTCACTTCGGCATACAACGAATGACATCAAAAAATATTCCTCTGGAATCAAAAGACGGTGATGGTTCCCTATCACATAGGCAGTCATTGTATCTCAAAAAAGTAAAGCCCACTGTACCAAAACCTATGAAGGAGGCTTAAGAAAGCTGGGGCATCCCGCTGATTGTAATCTCAAAAACAGGAACAATCAGGCAAAAGTTAGGGATAACAAATCAAAAGAACGAGGTCGCTACAAATCCTCAACAACATGAAAAATGTTGCAAAAATGACTGCCTTCCAACAAATTAAGGTTGTGTGAACCATCACCAAAAACGTCGTTCCAGACTCATTTGGAGTTCAAATGCACAATTAACTGAGTTTAGGACTGAAGAACATCACGAAGAACGGGTGGGTACAAATACACTTTGAGCCTTTATCCTTTGTTTCTTAAACCGTGAACCAAGCCACGTTACAACCCTGCAAAAGTCCTAATTGAAGCATGTGTTAGTTCGAAAGCATATTGTTACCAAAGGTATCCTGACTCCTGTAAGGCTTTGCTCTAAATCCTGAGTTGAATTTTTCTTACAAAATTTCTTTACTTACATAAACGCATTTTTCAAAACTTCAAGACAAACATAAACTTTGCATCACTTAAATATCATTGTTTGCATATGGCTATTTGTTTGACAGTGGATAAATTCACACAATGAATATCCGATGAACGAAAGCTCTCTCGGTGAACCTAAACTTCAAGACGGATGACACTTCCATTGACAAGTCTCCTATCAATAGGGGGACATGACATGTCACTCTCCATCACACCTGGGGCAGTCTAGTCAAGATTCTAAGAAATCTCTCATGAATTGCAGAGTAACCAGGGGCAAATCTCCATCTCAGTCACTTGGGGCATTAAACGTCAATCTCAGCAAAGGGTTACGTACAATCAAACATTTCCAGGAAGTGCCACAAACACTCGCCACTAGGGGCAATGACAAATTCCCCTAAAATCCTTCTCATAGGATGATTCCCCAGAGTTTAATCTCTGAAAACCTTTCACAAGATGAGACAACCTCAAGAGTCCTCAAAGACTCTCCCCAACAAAGTTGTCACCTCTCTAGCAGACTAACAACAGGGTTTATTTCCCCAACAAACTACAGATTCCCCGGTTTGAATTTTCCTCTCCAAATCAAAGGACCATAACTTCTCTTCTCCAGCAGACTACTCTACAATCCCAAGCAAGTTACTGTGAAACTTGGACCCGATCAGATATCAGTTCAACTTCGACTCCTCAGTAGAGAAACGGACAACCGAGACTCCTGAACTTTTTTCCTAGGTAGGAATAAACATTCTCCCCACAGAGTTTTCAATATTCCCCAGTGGAGTTCTCCTCAAACAACAAAACAAGAATCCCTGGTAGAAGTATTCTAAGCCAAGTTTGGAGACACACCAACTTCTCAACAACAGTCCAGGGTTTAACGACTCCCCAGCATTTGTCAAGGATTTATTTTCCCAGACAAAAGTACATTCATTAACATTTCGCATTTCATACATCCTATTTACATACATGATAAGTGCATACAACGCAATCTCATTTATTTTTAGAACATCATGACATCGTGCATTTCATACATCATGACATTGCATACAACTAACGTTTTACCTTTTTCAGAAAAAGGTCAATCAACAGATGGCTACCATCAACCTTTTCAAGTTCCAGATTAATACCTGAAACCAGACATGACAATTATCTACTTGACCATCATGAAGCAACCCTACATCGGTTCCTTCTCTTTCCAAGATGCAGTTTTACACGGACTCATCATCATGAAGCAACCCTACACCGGTTCCTTCTCAAATTCAGGTTCCTTCCTTCCAAGATGCAGTTTCACACGGACTCATCATCAGGCGACCCTACACCGGTTCCTTCTCAAATTCAGATGTAGTTTTACACGGACTCATCATCAGGAAACCCTACACCGGTTCCTTCTCAAATTCCAGATGCAGTTTTACATAGACTCATCATCAGGCAACCCTACACCGGTTCCTTCTCAAATTCCAGATGCAGTTTTATACGGACTCATCATCAGGCAACCCTACACCGGTTCCTTCTCAATTCCAGATGCAGTTTTACACGGACTCATCATCAGGCAACCCTACACCGGTTCCTTCTCAGATCCAGATGCAGTTTTACACTGACTCATCATGAAACAACCCTACACCGGTTCCTTCTCAAATTCAGATGCAGTTTCACACGGACTCATCATCAGGCAACCCTACACAGTTTCCTTCCTTCCAAGATACAGTTTCACATGGGCTCATCATCAGGCAACCCTACACAGGTTCCTTCTCAATTCAAGATGCAGTTTTACACGGACTCATCATCAGGCAACCCTACACCAGTTCCCTCTCTTTCCAAGATGAAGTTTTACACTGACTCATCATTGAAGCAACCCTACACAGGTTCCTTCTCAATCCAAGATGAAGTTTCACACGGACTCATCATCAGGTAACCCTACACAGGTTCCTTCCTTCCAAGATGCAGTTTCACACGAACTCATCATCAGGCAACCCTACACCGGTTCCTTCTCAAATTCAGATGCAGTTTCACACGGACTCATCATCAGGAAACCCTACACAGTTTCCTTCCTTCCAAGATACAGTTTCACAAGGGCTCATCATCGGGAAACCCTACACAGGATGAATTTTTACACGAACTCATCATCAGGCAACCCTACACAGGTTCCTTCTCAGGAAATTTCAGATGCAGTTTTACACGGACTCATCACCAAACAACCCACCTTTTGATACATTTCAATTTCACTCCAGACATGGACGCAATTCTGATACTCATTCTTTCAACTTTCAAATTACAATTCAACAAGCATTCATGGATGGCATCTACAAGCCCATCTCCAACAAGATTCTATCACCTATCCAAATGGAATATTTAAGCTCATTCCTCCTATCATCGCATCGCCGAGTGCAAATTTCTGGGCACTCTAGTGTCCAATCATCTTCCACCTTCGAGTGACGAATGGCAGAACTCGCCAATCTAACTCTTCAGGTTTAAGAAGATTGAACAGGGGCAGCTATTGTACCCCAAAATTTTCCCTCTCATTCTTCAAGGCCTTTCTCACAAGGATTCTCAAGGTTCAAGCTTGCACAAGTACTTTGGAATTTTCCAGTACCAAAATTAAAAGGAAACTGTCAAAAAAGGAGAAAACAGATAAAAATAACATTTTGACAAATTTGGAGGAAAACAGGTCTCCTTCAATTCAGCACCCTTCGATTGACTCTTGGCCTCCTTCGAATGCAACTTGGATTACATCCTTCATTTTGAACTTAAAGCCTCCTTCAAATTCCAGTTTAGGTACATCCTTCATTTGGATTTGAAACCTCCTTCGAATGCAACTTAGGTACATCCTTCGTTTGGATTTGAAACCTCCTTCGATTCAGCCTTTTGATTGGACAAGTGTGCTGCCTACATGGTTGCAAACAAAGGCCATGACATGTTGGCCACACATGCCCCCTGTAAGGAAACCTTTTCGATTCACCAAGCGTGTTGCCTGCAAAGCCTACTTCGATTTGGACAAGTTTACTGCCTACAAGCCTGCTTCGACTGGACAAGTTTACTGCCTGCATGCTTGCTTCGTTTGGACAAGTTTCGATGGGACAAAGTAACCATCTCTATGCATCCTTCAAATCCACTTGCACACTTTGCTTCATACAAGTTTCGTTTGATCCAAGAAGTATCTTCATACAAGATGTGACTAAGTTCTTGCTTCCGTTGAAAAAGCGCCCATCAACTCAGAAGTCAGGAACTTCCCTCATGCTAAAAAATACACAAGGAAATGACTCCCTTTATGTTTGTTTCGATCCACATGCTTCGATTGGGCAATACGCTTCCTTCAAGCGTGAGCTTTCGATTTGGCAATATGTTTTCTTCGATACAAGCTTCGACTGGGCATTAGCTTGTTTCAACCACAAGCTTCGACTGAGGGAAAGGCTTCCTTTTAGTTTTCTTCAATTCAAAAAGTCAATAATGTTCTGAAAGCTTCCTTTGATTCAGAAGTTAATAACCTTATGAAAAGGGCCATTCGAAGAACACACAGTTGGTTCATTCGAAGGACACACAACTGGTGAAAATGAATGTTGTGTTGTTCTAGTCTGGTCGAAAGGTGTAGAAAGATGGAGGATTCGACTCAAAAGATCAAGTTGAACATTTAGACCCATAGGCTAGGCTACGTGTTTTCCCTTTTCAAGCCTCAAACCTATGACTCACCCTATACTTAATTGTTTATGCAAGATAAAATAGGCCTTTACCCATTTGTTGTCCAAGACCACTTGCACTTAATAGTATAATATTACCTTTTAGAAAAGTTTGTCTTGAGCCTTGCGCCTATTTTCCTTCAGAAGGAAGCAACCGATCTGAACCATTCATCTTGCTTTTATGGCACAAGTGGACATTTACTTTCCAGCTGAGCCTTATTTTATTATTTTTGCTCCCCAAGCTTCCCAAAAGCCTTTCTCTATAAATAGAGAGTTCATTTGCACAAAGAGAGAGGATCTTTGGACCAGAGGAACGAATCCCCCAAATTTTCTCAAACACAACAAAAAAACTCTCAAGTTCATCAACACTTGAGAAATCACAAAAAGCCCAGAATCATATTCATCTCCTTCAATTCAGGAGAATAACAACACTTCAGTCTCCTTTGAAATCGAAGAAGCATCACACTTGCTTTTTCCCCTCTTTTAAATCCAACATCCTGGGCCTCCACTCAAGGTCCCACATCCATTCAAGGCCTGAAGCAAGGTAAGTTATTCTTACCTTTGAACTTTTCGTTTCATAACATGTAAATACAATTCCTTTTCGTTTGAAACATTGTACATACCATTGCTCCTTTCGTTTCCACATTTTAAACATATTTTTCAGAGCTAACCCTTTCATTTTGCTTTCTGATTACCTGAACTTGCTTTAACTATTAAACTGTTTACAAGACAAATACTAGAATGGCCTCAGGCCATGTTGCCATTTAATGCTTGAAATGAAAGAAACAGGAAACAGGAAATAGGAATCGAAGCTTCTGGCTTCTACCCTCTTTCTCCAGGTCAAACGAAAGAGACAACCAGGAGGAAAACCATGCTGACTTCCAGGCCCAGCCAGAGACACGCTCACACTGATTTCACTGGCCCAATCGAAGAAGGCAACAAGGCAGAAAGGCCCAGCGAGAGGTACACTTGCACTAAGTCCAGGCTCAGACGAAAGGCACTCCCATGCTTATGCCAGCCTCCAATCGAAGTACATGACCTGACTGGTGCCAAAGCCCAATCGAAGGCCATGACCTCACTGGTGTGAACTCCCAATCGAAGGAATCCTAGAAATTAAAATCGAAGGCTGCTCCTGCCCAAATCAAAGGAGCTCATTTTTTCTTCTTTTTATCTTTTTTTCCCTTTATATTCTTCTGCACTTCAATATGGTTGTAATAGTGTAGGATATTTATTTGCTACATTTTTATTGCTTTATACAAATGCTAGTAAATATGTGTGTATGGAAAGATAAAACCAACAAGTAGGAAACCCCTAATCAAAGACAAATGTATGCAATAAAACACACTTTGAACACATGCACCCTTAGGGTAATTCCACTTGTTGCCTTCAAAAATGGGCCATGGTATGCATGTCAAGTACTTTGGCAAAACAAAAAGATCATAGTCCCTCGATGACGTTGTCTTGGTTTCCTAAACAAAATGATCAAGTCCCTCAAGAAAATTGCCAAAAATACTTGACACAATTGTTATCATGGTCTATACGATGGCCCGCGCCTGTCCCGTTAACATCCTAACACAAGGTTGTTCACCAAATACAATGGTGAAACAACACGGTTAAAAGGGTTAAAAACATGAGAAAGATCTTTGAGTAAAATAGGGTAGACAAACTCTTGGTTACTTGATCAAAAATATTGCAAAACATCCTTGCCATTTTTTCAAACACACATCACAATACAACCTCAAAAAACAACTTTCAAAACATTGAAATATATTTTCAAAAAGACATACACCTTTGTATACATTCAAACAAGAATCATTATAAAGGTTGCCTAGACAAGGCATCTTTTTCCAAACATTTTCAAAACCACACACACAAAGCACCATTTCAAACAATTGAAAAGCAAAGGCAAGTGATCTAAAAACAAGTAACTAAGAACCCATGGATAACCATGGATAAAAAGGGTGCTAGCACCTTCCCTTTTCATAATCTACCCCCCGAACCCACGAAAACATATCAAAGGTCTTACCTGTGCTTTTTGACCTTTCCTTAGGATAAAGTAAAAAGTTGGTGGCGACACTTGCTAAACCGAACATTTGCGCACACAAACGCAATCCCAAGTCAGTTCTCCCACCGTATCACACCAGCCTTGCAAAATAATAAAATAATAGGTAACGTGAAAGGTACAAGTGGGGGGCCTGTTGGCAGTTGATTAGACTTGTGCCTTTGGCCCTGCTTTTCGTTCAGACGAAATTCAGGTGGAAAGCTGCTTTTGTGATAAAAGTACTTTCTATGAAAAGAAAGGGTATGTAGCCTTTAACCAAAGATAGTATTATCCAAAAGACAAAGTTTAAAACCCTTGTACAAGCCTCTGATTATGTAAATATTCAGAAGCAACATAGCCTGGAAAATTAGATTTGGTCTTGAGTCGAATGAAAGAATGAGATCGAAACGCACTTGTTCGAAGGAAGCCTTTGCCTCAGTCGAAGTTTATGGTCGAAACAAGCTTACTCGAAGGAAGTTAATTCCCAGTTGAAGCTTGGATCAAAACAAACATATTGCCCAATCGAAAGCTCGTGTTCGAAGGAAGCATGTTGCCCAATCGAAGCATGTGGAATGAAACAATCATAAAGGGAGTCATTGCCTTTTAGCGTGAGGGAAGTTCCTGGCTTCTGAGTCAAAGGGTGTTCCTTCAAGGGAAGCATGAACTTAGTCAAATCTTGTATGAAGATATCTCTTGGCTCAAATGAAACTTGTGAGAGGAAAAGTCTGCAAGAGGCCCTTGGTGCAAGTGGATTCGAAGGAGGTTTCAAATCCAAACGAAGGATGTACCCAAGTTGCATTCGAAGGAGGTTTTAAATCCAAACAAAGGATGTACCTAAACTTGCTTTCGAAGGAGGCTTTAAGTTTAAAATGAAGTACATACCCAAGTAGCATTCGAAGGAGGATCTTTCCCCAAACGAAGGATGTAATCCAAGCTGCATTCGAAGGAAGCTCTTGCTCAACTGAAGTTTGCATACAAGCACACAGAAGGTGAGTGCCCAAACGAAGACTTGCATGCAGGCACTTGTGTCCAAATGAAGACTTTGCTTTGCAAGGGGTACATGTGGCCAGTAGGTCATGGCCTTCGATTGCAAGCATGCAGGCAACATACCTATCCAATCGAAAGGCTTGCCCTGCATGGGACACTTGTGGCAACAAAAATTGGTTTTCAAAGCAAGCGTGCAGGCAACAAAAGACACAAACGAAGCCTGCAACAAGAAGTCGCATGCCCAGGAGAAAGAGGCACGCTAGCAGCCATTTTGAGTAATCGAAGGGGGCCAACAGAAAATTGAAGGGTGCTGAATTGAAGGAGACCTGTTTTCCTCCAAATTTGTCAAAATGTTATTTTTATCTGTTTTCTCCCTTTTTGACAGTTTCCTTTTAATTTTGGTATTGGAAAATCCCAATGCACTTGTTCAAGCTTGAACCATGAAATCCTTGTAAGAAAAGCCTTGAGAATTGAGAGGGCAAATTTTGGGGTACAACAGCTGCCCCTGTTCAATCTTCTTAAACTTGAAAAGCGAGATTGACGCGTTTGTCGTTCGCGGCTTGAAAGTAGAAGGTGATTGAACACTAGAGTGCCCAGAAATTTGCACTCGAAGATGTATGGTGAATGGGCTTATAGATGCCATTTGGAGGAATGTAGGAAATCGCTGTAATAAGTATTAGCACAAATCTTTTGTTGATTCGTACTAAACTTCTTGTTTTACATGCTACGATGTATGAGTGTGAAACGTGTGTTTTCAACCGGGAAAATAAATCCCTGACTCAGATATCAGCTGTTATCTGGTCGGATCCAGGCTTCATAGTGTCTTCAATTGGAATGGAAATCAGAGAGATCTTAGCATCGATATGACTGAACCAGAAAAGGTCTTGGATTAACTTTGACTGGATAAGAATCAGAAAAATCTTAGACTCGATTAAATGAACCATACGAAAATCTTGGAATGTCTTCAACTGGAATAAGAATCAGGGAGATCTTAGCATCGATCTGACTGAACCAGAGAAGGTCTTGGATTAACTTTGACTGGATAAGAATCAGAAAAATCTTAGAATCAATTTAACTGAACCAGACAAAAGTCTTGGAATATCTTTAACTGGAATAAGAATCAGGGAGATCTTAGCGTCGATATGACTAAACCAGAGAAGGTCTTGGATTAACTTTGACTGGATAAGAATCAGAAAAATCTTAGAATCAATTTAACTGAACCAGATGAAAGTCTTGGAATATCTTCAACTAGAATAAGAATCAGGGAGATCTTAGTGTCGATCTGACTGAACCAGAGAAGGTCTTGGATTAACTTTGACTGGATAAGAATCAGAAAAATCTTAGAATCTATTTAAATGAACCAGACGAAAGTCTTGGAATATCTTCAACTAGAATAAGAATCAGGGAGATCTTAGCATTGATCTGACTAAACCAGAGAAGGTCTTGGATTAACTTTGACTGGATAAGAATCAGAAAAATATTAGAATCGATTTTAACTGAACCAGACAAGGTCTTGGAATATCTTCAACTGAAATAAGAATCAGAGATATCTTAGTGTCGATCTGACTGAACCAGAGAAGGTCTCAGCAAGACGATGAAGGAATCATGGATGATTACTTCCTCAGCAGGATGATGAAGGAATCTTGGACGATTACTACCTCAGCAGGATGATGAAGGAATCTTGGATGATTACTACCTCAGCAGGATGATGAAGGAATCTTGGATGACTACAACCTCAGCAGGATGATGAAGGAATCTTTGATGACTACAACCTCAGCAGGATGATGAAGGAATCTTGGATGACTACAACCTCAGCAGGATGATGAAGGAATCTTGGATGACTACAACCTCAGCAGGATGATGAAGGAATCTTGGATGACTACAACCTCAGTAGGATGATGAAGGAATCTTGGATGACTACAACCCCAGCAGGATGATAAAGGAATCTTGGACGATTACTACATCAAAAGGTAATGATAACCTTTATCTGTCGATCGATCTTTCCTGAAAAGGTAAAGAGTTAGTTGTATGCAATGTCATGATGCATGAAATGCATGATGTCATGATGTTCTCAAAATTAATGAGATTGTGTCGTATGCACCTTATCATGTATGTAAATAGGAGGTATGAAATGTGAAATGTTGAAGAAGGTATTTTTTTTTGGGAAAATAAATCCTTGACAGATGTCGGGGAACCGTTAAATCCTGGACTGTTGTTGAAGAGTTGGTTTGTCTTCAAACTTTTCTTAGAATATTTCTACCGGGGATTCCTATTTTGTTGTTTGAGGAGAACTCCGCTGGGGAATATTGAAAACTCTATGGGGAGCATGTTTATTCCTGCTTGGGAAAAAAAGTTTAGGAGTCTTAGTCGTCCGTTGCTCTACTGGGGAGTCGAATTTGAACTGATATCTGGTCGGGTCCAGGTGTTGTACCCTAAAATTTTCCTTCTCATATTATCAAGATTTTTCCTCACAAGACTTCTTGGATTCATGACAGGATTAGGGTTTGCTCAGCTCAAGACATCACCTTACACTGATGACCTGAAATTAGGGTTTGAGTTCGCACAAGGATTTTTAGACCATAAATGCTTCATATGACTTTCATTCACCATCTTGGACCCCTAAGATTTCTCATACCAAGTTTCAATCCTTGAATCACATTTTTGCCCAGTCAATTGGACAGTTGACCTAAACATCAACTGTATTGGGGAAAAAGTCAACCATGGCCAATTTACAGTCAAACTTCATAATTTTTTATCCACAACAACATTTTAGACTCCTATGTACCATTTGATCAAGTTTGGATCATAACTCCTCAAGAAATTTGATCAGATCATCAAAAGGGCAAAATGGTCAAAATTAGGGTTTTGACTGAGAAAGGGAAATTTCTAATTTTTAACCTAGACAATAACCAATTGGGTTCAATCATGACTTCAAGGACTCAATGGCATCATCTTGACATAATCACATAGTTCAAAATATCTCAAATGCATAGGATTGACAGATGAATTTTGCAGTCAACTAATAAAAAGTCAACTATACACTGAAAAGTCAAACTTTGACTTTTTGGTCAAAATCAAGTGCCAAGGGTCATAATTCATCAAGATATGTCAAAATATGAAAATTGTTGACCAAGAAACCTAAAATTGCAAATTAGGGTTTTAATTTGAAAATTTTCATAACTTAGAATTTTTCTAAGTATGGAAAATTTCTAATTTTCCCCAACTTTCCCCAACTTTTTCACCATGATGCAATTGGATTCAAAGAAAACTTCCAACATGAAAGTTGTATTACTCCATGAAATATACAACTTTTATTCACAAAGTTTTCCCAAAAGATGCTTGCATCTCAGGTTATGAAATTGTAAATAGGGGTCCATAAACTTTTTACCTTAGTGAAATTTTGCCCTCGTTTAGCCAGGTTTTTGATCTAACTTCATGGCAACTTTTAACCTAGTTCCAAGAGGTATCTCAAGTTGAATTTCAAAGTTGGATTGTAGATCATGTTACAAGCTTTCCAAAATGTTAAATAACTCTCCAAGATCATTTGTGGTTAGGGAGAATCGAAGAAGAGAAAATGGCATTTTATCACTTTTGTTCAAGCCATTTTCACAATGCACCAACTTGCAAATCAGATCCTAGCATGCTTGTACCTTGAACTACAGGTCTTAATACCTTCTACACTCCATAATTAAATGCTATCTCAGTGGTTAATGGCTTTATTTTGACCTTTAGAGAATTGTACAAGAGTTTAATCCATAAATGGCATAAAGGGCACATTGCCATTTTCATAAAGCATGCTTTTTGCAACTTTGCAATTCTTGAGCCATGGACCTGTTTCTTTTGTGCAAGCATTATCCACAAATATCAAGCTTTGCTAACCAACTCTCTGCAGTCTATAAGCAAGCAAGTATAAGCCTTTTGCATAGTCACTTCAACTTTTCTTCAAAAGCAAGAAAAGTTGCAAAAGTCAAGGAAACTTGCACATCTGATAAAGGGTGAGCTTGGCTTCATTCTAAACGACTTCACAAACTTGTCTCAAGCAGAAATACGAAAGAAAAAGATCCTAAGAACTCTCAAAATGAAAAAACACATTTTCCTGCCCAAGCATTGCAGTTTCTGCAAAACACTAGCCATCTCAATATTTGCTCGTGCGTTTTTCTTTGTAACACATCAAACATCTTCCAAACATCCTACCTAAACTATCCAAGTCCTTGACCTGGTTCTGTAAGCCCTATTTCAGACATCACCATTTTCATTTTGGAAGGTTGCAGGTTGACTCGTGTAGGAAGTTTCAGCCATCCACAAGGCCAGCTAAGCATGGGAATAGCTTGAGGGAACTTCAAGGAAGCTCGCACGATCTCCAGGCCTCCGTCAAAGTCCCTACATTGCCATATCCAAACTCAGCTGAACAAGGTATTTTTCAAAACTCTATCTCTCTATTTAGGAATCCTCAAGCTTTTATTTTTGAAGCAAAGATGTAGTCCTTAACATGGTGAAGCTATACATATGCATAGTTGTCATTTATATTAACTGAGCTAAGAGAATTTGATTGTTAAACCTGCTGAAAAAACTAGGTCAGAAATTAGGGGTGATTAAATTCTCTCTGATCTTTGAGAGTTAGTTTACAAACTTTATATCACTGGAATCGTGAGATCATAAGCTACATTTTTGGTGTTATAAGTTTTTGATTTTATGCAAGCTAGAGCAAGATACAGGTTTGAAGCAAAAAGCCCGCGTTTGGGAGAGGCTGGAGGACAGGGATGAAGTCCTGGGCCTGGCGCGCCTTGGGCCTTTTTGTTCTACTTTCCACACACCCCTGATCCACTATCCACACCCCCTTTGCATATTTTGTATATTTTTCATATTTTCTTTTCATTTTTATATTTATTGCTTTTATTTATTTTTCTGAACATGAAAAAATCTTGAAAAATATTTTCTTAATTTTTTGCATTTTATTTTATTTTTTATCTTATTTTTTGCATAAAATATTGATTATTTAGAATAAATAGAATCTATTTTCTTAAAATAAATAGTAAACACATTTAAAAATATCATACATTTTTATTTTTATTATTCATACAAATAAAATATTATTTCCGCATATATTTTAATTTTTAATATTTGTAAATAATTTTATTTATTTTTTGTACATAAATGGATAAAATAAATAATAATAGAAAACATAATTTTCTTTTAAATCAAAATTAGGGTTTCCCTTTTCAAAAATAACAATATTTTTTCTTCTTCTTATTTTTTAGGACTTAAATAACTTTATTTTATCATACATAAAACAAAATACAAAATATTTTTTGCATAATCACATTTTATTGCATATTTAAATACTTGTTTATTTATTTAATTTGCAAATATTCAATTGGGTTGTAATAGTATTTTAGGGTTTTATTTTGTGCAAATATCCCCATTCAAAAACTTGTATCCCCCCTCCCATAATAATTGTTGTAATAGCTTAGATTTACTTTACGCAATTTATCGCATTATATATTTGTGTAGTAAACTAGGGTTTGCATGATAAGACAAAAATCAAACAAATAGCATGACCTAATGCAAGACAAACAAATGCATGTAAAATGACAACACATTGCACACAAGCACCCCTAGGGTTTCACCCACTTGGTTGCCTTAAAATAAATGGCCATGGTATGCATGCTAAGTATCTTGGAAAAACAAAACAAAACAAAAGATCATAGTCCCTCGATGACGCTATCAAAAAGTTTCCTATATAAATGATCTAAGTCCCTCAAAATGCTAAAGATACTAGGCAACATTGCTATCATGGTCATACGATGACCCACGCCCGTCCCGTTTAACATCCATATATAGGGTTGTTTACCAAATCAATGGTAAATCAACAACATAAAAGGAATAAAAATGTACAAGAAAGACTTTTGAGTAGGTAGACATGCTTCTAGTTACTTGATCAATTTGCAAACAATCCTTGTTATTTTCAAACAATCACACACACATTTTAAAAACATTTCCAAACAACTTTCAAAACATTGAAACATTTTTCAAAAGACAAACGTCTTTGTATACATTCTTACGAACGAGAATCATTACAAAGATTGCCTAAACGATGACCTCTTTTCAAAATACTTTCAAAACCACAAAAAGCACCATTTCTAACAATTTCAAAAGCAAAGCAAGTGATCTAAACAAGTAACTAAGAGCCCGTGGAAAACCATGGATGAAAAGGGTGCTAGCACCTTCCCTTTTCATAATCTACCCCCCGAACCCAAAAACAACCTCAAAGGTCTTTCCTGTGCTTTTTTACATTTCCTTTTGGATAAAAGAAAAGTCGGTGACGACTCTTGCTAACCGCAATATTTGCAAACACAAATGCAAAACCTCAAGTCAGTTCTCCCACTGCATCACAGAACTGGCGACTCTGCTGGGAAAATATAAAAGTGGGGTTACCTTAGGGTTTTAGATCACCTTTACATGCTTATCTTGCTTGACTTGTTTGCTTTACACTTTGGTCCTATTGTTTGGGTTTGAATCCTCTACCCGGATTTTGGAAACATTCATAGGTAAATAGCAATACGTTGTGGAAACTGTGCAGGGTATACCGACATGGTCTAAGCAATAGCTATATTAGTGCGACATATTTGTGGGTACCGGTATCCTTTGAGTCAATCAAAGAGAATACGGGGCCGCTGAGTGATGTCATGAGCACTAATGGACTTCTAGAACCTTTACTTGACCAACTTGGCCATTTAGGATGTAGTGAGATGACCGGCTTTGGTGCAGTCTGAAGTTGGTAGATACTCGATACTACACTCATTGAGGGTTGGTTTCTTGGAATATTTCGGTCGCCCGTAAAGAGGCTGAATTGAAACAATGAACAAGGAAACAATCTAGTCATATTGAGCTCCTTAGAACCCGGTTACTATTTCTAGGACAGGTTGAGCCAACTAAATTTCAAGAGGGTATTTACCTATGAAACCCCATGCAAGCCTAAACTAGGAACTTATGTGATTTGCTTGTACATATATACTTGTGCATAACATCATGGACATCATGAAGCATCATATGCATCCACTAACCATTTCAAGGATTTTGGAGATTCATCTTTGTTCCTGTTTTGTAGGTTATGGATTCACTTCGCAGGAAAACTATTCAAGTCAACCTTGTGAGAATTCCTCCATAACTCAAGGAGCTAGCTTCAAGGATTCCTGAGAATTCTCCATTCACCGAGAGACATGGTCATCTACTCAACTTGGTCACCGCCAACACAGAGGAGGATATGATGAAAGTTCTCTTCCAGTTCTTTGACCCTTTGCATCATTGCTTCACATTTCCTGACTACCAACTTGTGCCTACTTTGGAAGAATTCTCTCAACTTTTGAGGATTCCTATTCTCAATCAACTACCCTTCAACGGTACAGAAAGATATCCAAATCCAGAAGAGATTGCTCAAGCCTTACACTTGCACTCATCTGATGTCACAACACATTGGGAAACTAGAAGTGGTGTCAAAGGCTTCTTGTCAAAGTTTCTATTTGAGAAGGCCCAAAGTTGTTGGAATTCTCTAGAATTGCAAGCTTTTTAGGAGATCGTAGCTCTTCTCATCTATGGGATGGTCTTGTTCCCTAACCCTGACCCACTCATAGATGTGAGTGTTGTCAAAATCTTCATGACTCGCAACCCGGTGCCTACATTGCTTGGGGATATCCTCCACTCTTTTCACACTCGTACAATGAGGAAGATAGGTGTTCTCATGTGTTGCACTCCTCTCTTGGAAAGATGTTTTATTTCTCATCTTCCCCAATCAGTCTTGAAGAATGTGCAAGGTTTGAGGTGGTCACAATAGTTAATGACACTTAACCATTATTATATTCATTGGTGTTCTCGATCAAAAGAGAATGTTATTATCATTGACCGTTGTGGGGAATTCCCTAATGTCTCTCTACTTGGCATTAGGGGAGGCATCACCTATAACCCTTGATTGCCTCTGAGACAGTTTAGTTATGCCCAACGAGATGACCCACATGACATGCTGATTCAAGGCTTGGTTTTCGACTTCGAAAACGACAATCAAGGACTTCATCAAAGGTTCATTCGAGCTTGAAGGATGCCAACAAGGTAGACAGTAAGACCTTTGGACACAAGAATTCCATCCCTCTTGAGCCTTACCTCAAATGGGTACGAACCCGCGCCCAAAGTCTTATGATGCCTTACCCCTCCATTCTCCCAGTGATTATAGAGCATGTTATGGAAGGAGAGGTTCCATACACCCTCCTACATCCTGACATGCCAACATCACGCGAAGATCTACAAAGGAATTTGATACAGCTCAAGGGAGAGCGCGATACTTTCGAATCCGAATTCTACGCAAGCGAGAAGAAGGTTTTGGAACAAACTCGGCTACTTCACGAAGAGCAGACTCTCAACACCTACATTGCACCAAAGAGGATGCGCAACGTCTTTTTACCTTAGAATTTTGTATTATTTTGCCCAATGGGCATTGATGTACTAACAAATTCTATCTTATTAATATGACGTGTGTTTCTTTTTGTTTAAAACAAATTTGAATTTATGAATCCTTGAAATCATTACATGAATACATATCATTCATCATATGCATAAACAGGTCTTCACACCAATTTTCCTCATCTCTCTGCTGTTTATTTCAGCAAGATGGATCTAGAACAAACGGTCAAAGACTTACATGCTCAGAATTCACAATTTCAACAGCTAGTCTTGATATTAGCCAAGGGGCAGGAGGAGCTCAAGACTCTACTAGAGAAAGAGAAAGAGAAAAAGAAAAAGAAGCGAGCCGGTGTGGTTATCATGGGCAGAAGGTTTGAAGGATAAGCCAGACGGACCTTGGAATTCCCATCAACATATGAAGAGGGGGAAGGAAAAGGAAAAGGAACGGCAGTGCCATCTGATTCTGAAGCAGAAGAAGAGGAAGATGAGGACTACTCCCAAAAGCAGTACCCTAAGGCCGATGACAAATACAAAAACTTAGAAGAGCGTCTAGATGCTATGGAAATACAGAGAGTACCTGGGCTAGACTTTCAGGAGTTAGGGTTGGTTTTTGGAATTGTAATCCCTCCTAAGTTTAAAGTGACACTGTTTGCTAAGTATGATGGGGTGTCTTGCCCAAAAATGCACCTCAGATCCTATGTTAGGAAGATTCAACCACATTCTTCTGACAAAGATTTATGAGTCCACTTTTTCCAGGACAGTTTGTCAAGAACACAGCTTGATTAGTTCTAACAGTTGGAGAGGTATGATGTGCATAATTGGGAAGACTTGGCAGCCGCCTTCTATAAATAGTACCGATACAACGCCGACTTGGCACCAACCTGTACTAAGATATAGAGTATGGCTATGGCTACCAATGAGGGCTTCAAAGACTACGCCCAAAATGGAGGGATTTAGCCGGAAGGGTGCAACCACCTTTATCTGAAAGAGAGCTAGTGGACATGTTCTTGGGGACTCTGTCAGGTCCTTTCTTTAATCACCTAATTAGAAGCTCCTCTGCAGGTTTCACTGATTGATTCTAACTGGCGAGAGAGTGGATGCCGGTATTAGAAGCGGGGAAATTTAGAAAGATGTGTCTGCCTTAACTACTGTAAAGAAGCCCTTCATCGGAAAGAAGGAAGTGTCTGCTGTCTATGCTCAGAGGAATCAGGGAAGAACATAACGACGGCCAACAATGGGGGCCATTATGATTCAAAAGTCTGCATCATACCAACCGAGAAACAACCAATCGAGAAATGATCAGCCGAGAAATAACCAGCAAAGGGTGGAAAGGCCTGTACGGAAATTCACCAAGATAAAAATGACTCTTGCTCAAGTCCTACCACATCTCTTGAAGTTGAACCTGACCATGCTAAAGGAGGCCCCTAAAAATCCTAACACTACTTCTCCACACTACCATCCGAACGCCAGATGCGCGTATCATTCGGAAATTCCAAGGCACGACACTAACAACTGTTGGGCCCTGAAGAATAAGATTCAAGATCTAATTGACACAAAGGTAGTTGAATTTGAAGCTCCTGAAAAGCCGAATTTTATCTCCGCCCCAATGCCGAGGCATGGGCACAATGCCAATGTTGTGGAAGAAGATCTGTTTGTTTCTACTGTGGATGAGCTGTTAACTCCTCTCTTAACCATCAAGTTGAATTTGTTGAAGGCTGGCGTCTTCTCAGGTTGCGACCAAGATTGCCATGCTTTCCTATCATCCCCATTTGACTGTCCTCTATTGAAGAAAGGAATCCAACAATTGATTGATAACAAGGAAATTTTGTTTGAAAAAGCTCATGTCTCACCCATTCCAGTTCCATAAGTTTCAATAATAACCATCTACGCCAATCCTTCCAGGGTTCCTAAAAAACCCGTTAGGATTACATCTGCTCCAGTGACTACTCCGTTGAAAATAACAATGCCCGGGCCAACCCCATACAAAACCAATAAAATGGTACCATGGAACTATGGTGGAGAAATCTACTACCATGGTGTCAAACAGATTGAACTGACCATTGAAGAAGAAATCTCTGAGGAGGATAATCCCGACGTCAGTAACATTGCAGGAAAAAGAAAAATTACTCATAGTGGGAGAATCTTTTCTCCAAAGATTGCTCCTCCAACAACAGTCTTTGGACCCGCGACCATTCCGAAGATTACACCTATATCAGTAATTGTACATGCAAGTGTACCCACTGACAAAAACAATACAATTCCCATCCCTATTTCCGCTGCTGAGAAAAAAGGAAAGAATGTACAAGAGGAGCTTGTATTGACGAAGGCTCAATCACTAGTCATTCCTGAAACATCCTAGAAAGAGATGGAAGAAATTTTGAGGATCATTAAGAAAAGTGATTATGATGTGGTGGAACAACTGGGGCAGACCCCCTTCAAAATCTCTATGTTAGCCCTGTTGATGTGCTCTGAGGCACACACTAAAGCTTTGGTCAATTTTTTGAAGACGGCCCACGTGCCACAAGTGACTTCGGCTGATCAATTCCAAGAGTATGTAGCCAGTTTAACAGCTGATAATGGCCTGGATTTTTCCGATGCAGACTTGACCTCCAAGGGGAGAAAACATAACGATGCACTGCATGTCTCGGTGGAGTGTAGGGGGATGACCCTAGCTCATGTCTTGGTTGATACTGGGTCATCTTTAAATGTCTTGCCGAAGAAGGCCTTGGATAGGTTGGATTGTGAAGGCCTAACCCTGAAACCCAGCAATATAATTGTGAGAGCATTTGACAGCTCTAAAAGGATGGTCCATGGGGAGGTGGACATCCCGATCAAGGTGGGTACCCAGACGTTCAATTCAACATTCTACTTGATGGACATTCGTCCTTCCTATTCTTTCCTGTTGGGAAGACCTTGGATCCACCATGCTGGAGCTGTCACTTCTACTGTGCATCAAATGCTCAAGTATCCTGTCCAGGAGAAAATCATAACTGTTCATGGCGAAGAGGAATACATGATCAGTCATCTGAATTCTTTCTCTTATGTAGAATTGGATGGGGAATTCATCAAAACTCCTTTCCAGCATTTTGAAGAGGTATCCTAGGAGATAGCGGCGACCAAGACAGTGTCCTCTGTACCCACGATTACTAGACCTCCGCCTCGGATGTCATCTCTCAAGGATGCTAGGGAAGTGATGGAAGAAGGCGGATCCACCATCTGGGGGCAGCTTCCCGACTTTCCTTTCAAATCAGACAAATTCGGCTTGGGGTTCACTTCGACTGGTCAGAAGGCTGTGCGCCGCTCCCATGACGGAGGGCCACCTGTGAAGATCAGCCACCAAGGGGTTAATGCACTAGAGGTCAGTGAAAAAGAGGGCAGCTTGGAAGACTGGATTTTTCCTACTGTTGGCGGAGGACTGTGCAACTAGGAAGCAAAAGACTTTGTTCTGATTACTTTCATACCGCAGTAATTTATCTTTTCCATTTCTGTTGGATCTGTAATAATTCACAAACAATTCGTACTTTATCAACCTTGTGTCTTACCCGAGGCACATAGGTCCATTTGTAAGGGTTCTTATTTCATTTCATATGTCATTTTAATGAATCATGGATGCTTTTCATATATAAACCTTTTGTGCTCATTGTCTTTCTTTTACATTTCATTGTTTTAAGATTGTTATACCCTTACATACACCTACACTCACAAATGCAGGTACCCTTCCATTCCGGAACCCATGGGTAACAATATTGCTATAGCCTTCAGTGACTCTGAAGATATGATCTACCATGCCAAATACGAAGGTGAGGAAGATTGTGAGGTACCTGGGGAATTGGCCAGATTATTACAGCAAGAGGAAAGAGCAATTCAGTCTCATGAGGAGCAGTTGGATACAATAAACTTGGGAACTGAGGATGATAAAAAGGAAATCAAGATAGGTGCCAACCTAGAGCCGAGTGTCAAGGAGCGCTTAATTCAGCTATTGAATGATTATGTTGAGATCTTTGCCTGGTCATACGAAGACATGCCGGGACTTGATACAGACATCGTGGTACACCGTCTACCCACCAGAGAAGACTGTCCACCAGTGAAACAAAAGGTCTGCCGCATGAGACCTGACATGTACGAGAAGATCAAAGCAGAAGTTATAAAACAGTTCAATGCTGGATTTCTGGTTGTTACTTCCTATCCTTAATGGGTTTCTAACATTGTGCCCGTGCCTAAAAAGGACGACAAAGTCAGAATGTGCGTGGATTATAGAGATTTAAACAGGGCCAGCCCTAAAGATGATTTTCCACTTCCGCACATCGACATCCTGGTTGACAACACAGCTCAACACAAAGTATTTTCTTTCATGGATGGATTATCAAGCTATAACCAGATCAAAATGGCACCTGAGGACATGGAGAAAACTACGTTTGTCACACAATGGGGTACGTTCTGCTACAAAGTGATGCCATTCAGACTGAAGAATGTAGGGGCAACCTATCAACGTGCCATGGTAGCTTTGTTTCATGATATGATACATCATGAGATAGAGTTCTACGTAGATGACATGATAGCCCGATCACAAACTGAAGAAGAACACCTTGATCACTTGCAAAAGCTGTTTGTCAGGTTGAAGGAGTACAAGCTAAGATTAAACCCAAACAAGTGTACATTCGGAGTCCGGTCCGGTAAGCTCTTAGGTTTCATTGTCATCAACAAAGGCATCAAGGTTGATCCTGCCAAAGTCAAAGCTATACAAGAAATGCTTGCTCCTCGCACTGAGAAGGAGGTCAGAGGTTTCTTGGGACGCCTAAACTACATTGCTAGGTTCATTTCTCACCTAACATTTACCTGTGAACCAATCTTCAAGTTGTTGAAGAAAGATCAGGTAGTTAAATGGAATGATGACTGTCAGATTGCTTTCGATAAAATCAAGGAGTATCTGCTAGAACCTCCTGTCTTAATGCCACCCGTCGAGGAAAGACCGCTAATCATGTATCTGACTGTCTTAGATAATTTAATGGGGTGCGTACTGGGGAAGCATGACGAGTCTGGCCGAAAAGAGCATGCCATTTATTACCTTAGCAAAAAGTTTACCGACTATGAAACAAGATATTCACTGCTCAAGAAAACTTGATGCGCTTTGGTATGGGCTGCTTGCCGGCTAAGGCAATATATGTTGACTCATACCACTTTACTGATATCTAAGATAGATCTGATCAAGTACATCTTTGAGAAGCCTGCTTTGTCCGGAAGGATCGCCAGATGGCAGATGATCTTAACGGAATACGATATACAGTACACGACCCAAAAAGCTATAAAGGGGAGTGTGCTAGCTGATCATCTAGCCCATCAAGCTGCCGAAGATTACCAGTCCATGAAGTTCGACTTCCCTGACGAAGACATCATGACATTGGACAATGTTGAAGATTTCAGGCCATATGACGGACCTGAACAATGATCCCGATGGACCCTGTACTTTGATGGGGCCTCCAATATGCTTGGTAACGGTATCAGTGTTGTGCTTATATCTCCAAAAGGATGTCATACTCCTTTCACCGCCAGACTTTGCTTCAACTGTACGAACAACATGGCAGAGTATGAAGCATGCATCTTTGGACTCAAGACTTCCATAGACTTGGGAATCAAATCCTTAGATGTGTTTGGGGACTCAGCTTTGGTCATCAGTCAGATCAAAGGAGAATGGGATACTAAACATCCAAACCTCATCCCCTACAAAGAACATGTCTTGACATTGTTACCACATTTCGAGCAGATTACCTTCGAGCACTTCCCGTGGGAAGAAAATCAGTTAGAAGATGCTCTAGCTACAATGTCATCTATGTTTAAAATTGATTGAGACAATAAGGCTCCCTAAATCTCCATTGAACGGATGGTCGAACCTGCACATTGTCACGAGATTAATACCGAAGAAATAGTGGACCAACCATGGTTTCATGAAGTCAAAAGGTATCTCGAGGCTCAAGAATATCCTGAAGGAGCTTCGGTCAACGACAAAAAGTTCTTAAGGAGATTCTCAGCTAAGTTCTTCCTAAGTAATGGCATCCTATACAAGCGCAATCATGATTTTGTTCTGCTCCGTTGTGTGGACAAGGTTGAGGCTGAAAGGATTATGGCTGAAATGCATGAAGGTACCTTTGGCACTCACTCTAGCGGGCATAAGATGGCTAAGAAGATTCTACGGGCAGGCTATTACTGGTCTACCATGGAAGCTGACTGTTATCAACACTCCCGCACTTGTCACAAATGTCAAATCTATGCAGACAAGGTGCATGTGCCTCCAGTTTCTCTAAATGTCTTGACAACTCCTTGGCCCTTCTCTATGTGGAGAATCGACATGATTGGAGAGATCAAGCCTACATCATCTAATGTACATCGCTTCATTCTAGTAGCCATTGATTATTTCACCAAGTGGGTCGAAGCGGCGTCCTTCGCATCCGTTACTAAGAATGTTGTTGCCCACTTCATCAAGCAGAATCTTATTTACCGGTACGGTATCCCCGAAAGGATCATCACTGATAATGGTACAAACCTTAACAATACTATGATCACTGCCTTATGCGAGAAGTTCAAGATTCAACATCACAATTCATCCCCCTATCGGCCAAAGATGAATGGCGCAGTTGAAGCTGCTAACAAAAATATCAAAAAGATCATACAAAAGATGACAGTCACTTACAAGGACTGACATGAGATGCTACCGTTTGCTCTTCACGGGTACCGTACCACAGCACGCACATCAACTAGGGCAACACCCTATTCTTTGGTATATGGCATGGAGGCTGTTTTACCTATTGAGGTTCAGATTCCCTCTTTGAGAATCATGAAAGATGCTGGTTTGAGTGAAGACGATTGGATTCAGACCCGGCTTAATCAGCTAAACTTGATTGATGAAAAGCGACTTACTGCTATTTGCCACGGTCAGACGTATCAAAAACGAATGATCAAGGCTTTCAACAAGAAAGTCAGACACCAGAGATATCAAGTCAGAGACCTAGTGATCAAGCGCATCATCTTGCCACAAAGTGATCCCAGGGGCAAATGGACTCCTACCTACGAAGGACCATTTGTAATCAAGAACATCTTTTCTGGTGGGGCAATGATCTTAACCACCATGGACGGTGACGACTTTCCGCACCCTGCGAAAGTAGACATAGTCAAAAGATACTACGCATAAATGACCCGCTAGGTTGACACACCTAGGAAAAAAAGGGCATCCCGGTGAATCGAAAACCCGAAAGGGCGGTAAAGGCAAAAATTAGGGATAAACAAAAAAATCTGTACACCCGGCAAGTTGAAAACCTGAAAGGGCGACTTGGGCAAAAAAGGGTTTCCCGGTGGACTGAAAACCCGAAAGGGCGGTCCAGGCAAAAGTTGGGAATTAAAGCGTATGATTATATCTCGTCGGATCACTTTAAGGACAATCTCTTCACTGACAAACTCTGAGTTTCTGATCAATTCAATCATCTTCGGACGAAGCGACGAATGGACAAGATATTCGAAGATACGAAGGCTATAGCGGAATGGGAACCCCATCTGATTCTTTCACACATAACTATCTTTCTTTGTATAAATTTTTCTTACTTTTATGACACCATCTTCTTACTAGGATGCCTGTCTCCTTTGTACAAAACACTTATTCAAAGTAAATACAAAGATATCTCTTTCAAAGTACAAAAAACTATTTGCCTTTTCTTTACACTTGTGTTTTTATTTACAAAAACGTCCAATGATTCATTATTGAACATATGCATTTGAACATAATTATTGTTTACAAATAAACAAAGTGGAAAAGAACAATTACTGACAGACTGAAAGGAAAGGAAAATGTATTTAGGCTATTCCACGAGCGATCCCTATGGTACATCATCTAGGTCCCCAGCGGAGCCAAAACCTTGAAATACATATCCCCAGCGGAGTTATAATTTCAAATTACAGATCCCCATCAAAGTTAAAACTTCAAACTCCCAATCCACAACGGAGCCAAAACTTCTAACTATCAATCCCCAGCGGAAACCTTTCAGTCAATCCAATTTCCCCAACAAGTTATCTTGAAGCCTGGAAGTCAACTAGATAACAGTTAACTTTTGTCTCTCCCAAACCTAGGATAACTCTCCAGTAGAGTGGCAGACAACCCAAACTCCTGAACTTACTCCTCAGCAGTAAGCCTTCTTCCCCATAGAGTTTTTACTCCCCAACAGAATGAAGATTCTCATTCTCAATTCCCCAGTGAAGTCACCAAAGTTTTCATCGCTCCCTAACAGAATGAAGATTCTCATTCTTAGTTCCCCTCAGAAGTCATCAGAGTCTTCCTCATTCTCCAGCAGATCAAGGATTCCCATTATGTAACCCCTAATAGAAGTCATCAAATTCTCTGGATTCCCCATGCTGATTTCTCAAGCAGTATACGGCATTGCTCGCAACAAAATTTTTGTCAATACTCCAACTTCAAGACATGAAGGATCCTCATATCCCCACATAAGTTATCAAGGATTTTCTATCTCCAACAGTCTCCAAGGATTTCTTATCCTCAGCAGTCAAGGATTTATTTTCCCCGGCAGCAGTCAAGAGTTTTATTATCCCCAACTGTCAAGGATTTATTTTCCTCAGCAATACAGCAAATCAGCTTACATGCGCATACATCATCTCCATATATCATAAACATTGATAAAACACATATATTGCATCATACATTTCATGCAACATAACTTTGTGTTTCAGCTAACATTTTACCCTTTTTAGGATAAGACTAACAAGATACCGTTAACGGTATACAATCATGATACAGTACAGATACACTCCAGACATGGAAGTTATTCTGTTGCTCATTCAGATTCAGATTTCAGATACAGTTCAAATACGCTCCATATACGGATGCCATCCTGATACTTATTCAGATTCCAACTATCAGATACAAATTAGATACGCTCCAGACACGGAAGCCATTCTATTTCTCATTCAGACCTTAACATTCAGATACAGTACAGATACGCCCAGACACAGTTGCTATTCTGTCACTTATTCAATTCCATCTTTCAAACTTTAGATGCAGTCCAGATACGCTCCAGACACAGATGCCATCCTGATACTTATTCAGATTTCAACTCTCATATTTATATTAGATCCACTCCAATCACGGAAGCCATTCTATTTCTCATTCAAGATTCAACTATCAAATCCAGTCCAGATACGCTCTAGACACGGTTTCCATTCTGTCACTTATTCTGATTTTCCCAGTTCAGATACGCTCCAGACACGGAAGTCATTCTGTTACTTATTCAGATTTATAGTACGGATACGCTCCAGACACGGCTGATATTCCTTTGCTCATACAGATTCAAGTCTCCAGATACAGTTCAGATATATTCCAGATACGGACACCATTCTGAATACTCATTCTTTTGACTTACAACTTACAATTCAACAAATATTCTTGGATGGCATCTTTAAGCCCATATCCAACAAGATTATATCACCTCTGCAAATGGCATCTTTAAGCCCATTCCCTCAACTACACTTTGACGAGTGCAAATTTACGGGCACTCTAGTGTCCAATCATCTTTTACCTTCGAGTCACGAACGACAAACTCGCCAATCTAACTCTTCAGGTTCAAAAAGATTGAACAGGGGCAGCTGTTGTGCCCTAAAATTTTCCTTCTCATATTATCAAGATTTTTCCTCATAAGACTTCTTGGACTCAAGACATGATTAAGGTTTGCTCAGCTCAAGACATCACCTTACACTAATGACCGAAAATTAGGGTTTGAGTTTGCACAAGGATTTTTGGACCATCAATGCTTCATATGACTTTCATACACCATCTTGGACCCCTAAGATTTCTCATACCAAGTTTCAATCCTTGAATCACATTTTTGCCCAATGAATTGGACAGTTGACCAAAAAATCAGTTGTATTGGCGAAAATGTCAACCATGGCCAATTTACAGTCAAACTTCATAATTTTTGATCCAAAACAACATTTTAGACTCCTATATACCATTTGATCAAGTTTGGATCACAACTCCTCAAGAAATTTGATCAGATCATCAAAAGGGCAAAATGGTCAAAATTAGGGTTTTGACTGAGAAAGGGCGATTTCTGATTTTTAACCTAGCCAATGACCAATTGGGTTCAAGAGTGACTTCAAGGACTCAATGGAATCATCTTGACATAATCACATAGTTCAAAAGATCTCAAATGCATAAGATTGACAGATGAATTTTGCAGTCAACTGATCAAAAGTCAATTGTACACTAAAAAGTCAAACTTTGACTTTTTGGTCAAAATCAAGTGCCAAGGGTCATAATTCATCAAGGTATGTCAAAATATGAAACTTGTTGACCAAGAAACCTAAAATTGCAAATTAGGGTTTTAATTTGAAATTTTTCATAACTTAGAATTTTTCTAAGTATGGAAACTTTCTTATTTTTTATCAACTTTCCACAACTTTTTCACCATGATACAACTTTTATTCATAAATTTTTCCAAAAATATGCTTGGATCTCAAGTTATGAACTTGTGAATAGGGATCCATAAACTTTTTAACTTAGTGAAATTTTGCCCTAGTTTAGGCAGGTTTTTGACCTAATTTCATGGCAAATTTTCACATAGTTCTAAGAGGTATCTCAAGTTGCATTTCAAAGATGGATTGTAGATCATGTTACAAGCTTTCCAAAATGACCAAGAACTCTCCAAGATCGTTTGTGGTTAGGGAGAATCGAAGAAGAGAAATTGGCTTTTTATCACTTTTGTTCAAGCCATTTTCACAATGCACCAACTTGCAAATCAGATCCTAGCATGCTTGTACCTTGCACTACAGGTCCTAATCCCTTCTACACTCCATAATTAAATGCTAGCTCAGTGGTTATTGGCTTTATTTTGACCTTTAGAGCATTGTACAAGAGTTTAATCCATAAATGGCATAAAGGGCACATTGCCATTTTCATAAAGCATGCTTTTTGCAACTTTGCAATTCTTGAGCCATGGACCTGTTTCTTTTGTGCAAGCATTGTCCACAGATATCAAGCTTTGTTCACTAACTCTCTGCAGCCTATAATCAAGCAAGTACAAGCCTTTTGCATAGTCACTTCAACTTTTCTTCAAAAGCAAGAAAAGTTGCAAAAGTCAAGGAAACTTGCACATCTTATAAAGGGTGAGCTTGGCTTCATTCTAAACGACTTCACAAACTTGTCTCAAGCAGAAACACGAAAGCAAAAGATCCTAAGAACTCTCAAACTGAAAAAACACATTTTCTTGCCCAAGCATTGCAGTTTCTGCAAAACACTAGGCATCTCAATATTTGCTCGTGCGTTATGCTTTGTAACACATCAAACATCTTCCATACATCCTACCTAAACTATCCAAGTCCTTGTCCTGGTTCTGTAAGCCCTATTTCAGACATCACCATTTTCATTTTGGAAGGTTGGAGGTTGACTCGTGCAGGAAGTTTCAGCCATCCATAAGGCCTGCTAAGCATGGGAATAGCTTGAGGGAACTTCAAGGAAGCTCACACGATCTTCAGGCCTCCCTCAAAGTCCCTACATTGCCATATCCAAACTCAGCTGAACAAGGTATTTTTCAAAACTCTATCTCTCTATTTAGGAATCCTCAAGATTTGATTTGTGAAGCAAAGATGTAGTCCTTAACATGGGGAAGTTGTACATATGCATAGTTGTCATTTATATTAACTGAGCTAAGAGAATTTGATTGTTAAACATGCTAAAAAAACTAGGTCAGAAATTAGGGGTGATTAATTTCTCTTTGATCTTTGAGAGTTAGTTTACAAACTTTATATCACTGAAATAGTGAGATCATAAGCTACATTTTTTGTGTTATGAGTTTTTGATTTTATGCAAGCTAGAGCAAGATACAGGTTTGAAGCAAAAAGCACGCGTTTGGGAGAGGCTGGAGGACAAGGATGAAGTCTTGGGCCTGGCGCGCCTTGGGCCTGTTTGTTCTACTTTCCACACCCTTTGATCCACTATCCACACCCCCTTTGCATATTTTGTATATTTTTCATATTTTCTTTTCATTTTTATATTTATTGCTTTTATTTATTTTTCTGAACATGAAAAAATCTTGAAAAATATTTTCTTAAATTTTTGCATTTTATTTTATTTTTTATCTTATTTTTTGCATAAAATATTGATTATTTAGAATAAATAGAATCTATTTTCTTAAAATAAATAGTAAACACATTTAAAAATATCATACATTTTTATTTTTATTATTCATACACATAAAATATTATTTCCACATATATTTTAATTTTTAATATTTGTAAATAATTTTATTTATTTTTTTGTACATAAATGGATAAAATAAATAATAATAGAAAACATAATTTTCTTTTAAATCAAAATTAGGGTTTCCCATTTCAAAAATAACAATATTATTTTTTATTCTTATTTTTTTGGACTTAAATAACTTTATTTTCTCATACATAAAACAAAATACAAAATATTTTTTGCATAATCACATTTTATTGCATATTTAAATACTTGTTTATTTATTTAATTTGCAAATATTCAATTGGGTTATAATAGTATTTTAGGATTTTATTTTGTGCAAATATCCCCATTCAAAAACTTGTATCCCCCCTCCCATAATAATTGTTGTAATAGCTTAGATTTACTTTACGCAATTTATCGCATTATATATTTGTGTAGTAAACTAGGGTTTGCATGATAAGACAAAAATCAAACAAATAGAATGACCTAATGCAAGACAAACAAATGCATGTAAAATGACAACACATTGCACACAAGCACCCCTAGGGTTTCACCCACTTGGTTTCCTTAAAATAAATGGCCATGGTATGCATGTTAAATATCTTGGCAAAATAAAACAAAACAAAAGATCATAGTCCCTCGATGACACTATCAAAAAGTTGCTTAAACAAATGATCTTAGTCCCTCAAAATGCTAAAGATACTTGGCAACATTGCTATCATGGTCATACGATGACCCACGCCCGTCCCGTTTAACATCCATCGATAGGGTTGTTTACCAAATCAATGGTAAATCAACAAAATCAAAGGAATAAAAATGTACAAGAAAGACTTTTGAGTAGGTAGACATGCTTCTAGTTACTTGATCAATTTGCAAACAATCCTTGCTATTTTCAAACAATCACACACACATTTTTAAAACATTTCCAAACAACTTTCAAAACATTGAAACATTTTTCAAAAGACAAACGTCTTTGTATACATTCTTACGAACGAGAATCATTACAAAGATTGCCTAAACGATGTTCTCTTTTCAAAATACTTTCAAAACCACACAAAGCACCATTTCAAACAATTTCAAAAGCAAAGCAAGTGATCTAAACAAGTAACTAAGAGCCCGTGGAAAACCATGGATGAAAAGGGTGCTAGCACCTTCCCTTTTCATAATCTACCCCCCGAACCCAAAAACCATCTCAAAGGTCTTTCATGTGCTTTTTTACCTTTCCTTTTGGATAAAACAAAAGTCGGTGGCGACTCTTGCTAACCGCAACATTTGTGAACACAAATGCAAAACCTCAAGTCAGTTCTCCCACCGCATCACACCAGGTTTTGCAGTAACTTGTTAGGGATTGTAGAGTAGTCTACTGGGGAAGAGGAGTTGTGGTCCTTTGATTTGTAGTAGTCGGAAAGGCTACCTCAAGCTGGGGAATTCTGTCGTTTGTTGAGGAAATAAACCCTGTTGTCGGTCTGCTTGAGAGGTGATGACTTCGTTGGGGGAAAGTCTTCGAGGATTATTGAGGTTGTCTCAGCTGGGGAAAGGTTTTCAGAGATTAAACTCTGGCTGGAGAATCATCCTGTGAGAAGGATTTTTGGGGAGATTTGTCATTTCCCCTAGTAGAAAGTGCTTGTGGCACTGCCTGGAAATGTTTGACTGTATGTAACCCTTTGTCGGGATTAACGTTCAATGCCCCCTGTAACGAAGATGGGGACTTTCCCCTGGTTACTCTACATTTCTCGAGAGATTTCTTAGAATCTGGACTGCCCCAGGTGTGCTGGATAGTGACATGTCATGTCTCCCTATTAATAGGAGATTTGTCTATGGGAGTGTCATCCTACTTGAATTGATTTTGTTCAATGAGAGAGCTTTCGTTCACTGGACATTCATTGTGTGAATTTCTCCGCTGTCAAACAATTAGCCATATGCAAACAGTGATATTCAAGTAATGCAAAGTTTATGCTTGTCTTGAAGTTTTGAAAAATGTGTTTTTAACAAGTAAATAAGTTTTGTAAGAAAAATTCAACTCAGGATTTTGAGTAAAGCCTTACAGGAGTCAGGATACCTTTTGTAACAGTATGCTTTTGAACTAACCCATGCTTCAATTAGGACTTTTGAAGGGTTGTAACGTGGCTTGGTTCATGGTTTAAAGAAACAAAGGATAAAGGCTCAAAGTGTATTTGTATCCACCCATTCTTCGTGATGTTCTTCAATCCTAAGCTTAGTTAATTGTACGTTTGAACTCCAATTGAGTCTGGAAAGATGTTTTGGTGATGCTTCAAACAAGTTAAGTTTGTTGGAAGGCAGTCATTTTTGCAACATTTTTTTCATGTTGTTGAGGATTTGTAGTGACCTCTTTCTTTGATTTGTCATCCCTGATTTTTGCATGACTGTTCTTGTTTTGAGATTACAATCAGCAGGATCCCCAGTTTTCTTAAGTCTCTTTTATAGGTTTTGACTTAATGGGCTTTTCTTTTTTAGAGATAATGACTGCCTATGTGATAGGGAACCATCACCGTATTTTGATTCTAGAGGAATGTTTCTTGATGTCATTCATTGTATTATGAGATGAGAGTTTGCGGCTTAACGCGCGTTTGAATTAACTGAGAGACTACCCTGCCCCAGGTTTTGATTAAAGGTTTAAATTTGTGTTAAAACAGAAAACTCCTACTTCTTTGGCTCGAAGGGGTTGACTAGGGATTATCTTCCTTATAACTCCAGTGTTTAGGATTTGAAATAACGCTTGTACATTGTCAACAAGGTCTGTTCAAAAGCATACTGTATGAGATTATGGCATTATTTTCGTCATCCTCCCTCTAAAGGCTTGTAACTTTTAGCAAAAGTTGAATGTCATAAAGTGAGTAAAAAGCATAGTTTAAATGTAATGAAAATGAAATAATTCAAGACAAACATATGCAATGTATTAATGAAACAAAGTTTGACATTAATAGGTAATTGTTTGAATAACAAAAGAAATTACAACTTGAAACTTCAAATGAAACAAAAGCCTTCAAGGATTTGGCATAGGAGCAGGGATCAAGTTTGGAGTCTCTGGAGGGTCAAACTCGATCTCCTTGGCATCAATCAAGTCTTGGATCTTGTCCTTCAGAGCACAACAGTTGTTTGTATCATGCCCAGGATTATTGGAGTGGTATGCACATAATGCATTGGGATGATATCTAGGAGCAAAGGTATTGGGATTCCGAGATGATTCCTTAATTTGACCAAATTCAAGTTCAACAGGTGTTGTAAGACCTGCGACATAGGCATGTAGAGTTTGGTGAACTGCCTAACGGCTGGGACCTGTTTACTTCAGTTACCATGTCCTTGTTGATGAGGTGGTTGCTGGGTTTGTGACGCTGAAGCAAATTGGGGAGGCTTTCTCCTGGCTTCTGGTCTCAAGGGAGTCTGAATATTGACTTGATCCCCAATCCTAGATGTTTGCCCCATTTGGTTACATCCATTCCGACAAAGCTTGTTGATGAGGACCCTCAGCTCTTCTTGTCCTTGTGCCAGGTTTCGAATAAGAGCCATCTGGCCCACCAGCTGTCCCATCAGTTGGACCCTCATTATGGCTATTTCAGTTTTTAACCTTTCCAACTGATCATCCTTGGTGGCTTCCATATTCCCCATGACCATGCCCCTTGTGAGGATAGCTTTCACCTCTTCTTGCCCCTTGGATAGGTTCAAGAACATCTCTCGAAGTTGAGCGTTTTGAATCTGAATGCTCTTGATGATTTGTTCTAGGGCCATCTCTACTGAAATAAACAGTAGGAAGATAAGGAAACCTGTATGGGAGAAACCTGTCATGATATGATGCATGATATGTGGATGCATGTTTTCAAGGATCTCTCGGGGTAAATATAAGAAAAAGTTAGAATTTGAACTTTGATTAACATCTTTGATTGGAGAACTTTGTATCGGTGGATGTCCTTCCACGAGTATTAAGCTCACCATGTCAAGTGGGTCATATCCCTTGACTCTGGTTCATTGTACCTGATTTTGACGGTGTTTGTTTAGAAGAAAACAAATCCCCCTGCCCCTTGCTAGACGTTTTGTTCATCATAACCTGCATCGAATACCCTCGAGATCCTTGAAATGGTTATTGAAAATGATATGGTATGATGTTATGATGTTATGTACAAATATGTGAGGTAAGCAAGTGTATATACAAATAATCATATTCACACAAAGCAAACAAATCCTTAGTTTTAGGCTTGCATGGAGTTTGTAGGTAAGTACCCTCTTGAAGTTTAGTTGGCTCAACCTGTCCTAGTTAATAGTAACCGGGTTCTAAGGGATCTCAATATCACTGACCTTTCCCATACTCTCAATATCACTCGAATATCAACCAATTTTCAACTTTACACCAAAACCGGCTATCTCACTACTTCCTAATAGCCAAGTTGGTCAAGTAAGGTTCTGAGGTCAGTTGTTGCTTCATGACACCACGCGGCGGCCCCGTACTCTCCTTGACTGACTCAAGGGTTACCGGTACCAACCAAAGTGCCACATCAACGTAGTTATTGCTTCAACCATGTCAGTATACGCTGCACAGTTCCCTCACAGTCTATTGCTACTTACCTAAAAGGTGCCCCCAAATCCGGGTGTAGGACTTAAAACAAAACCCAAACAAGGAACCAAAATGTAAATCAAACAAATCAAACAACGTAAGCAAGTAAAGGTGATCTAGCCCTAAGGTAACTCCACTTTTAAGTATATTTCCCCAGCAGAGTCGCCAGTTCTGTGATGCGGTGGGAGAACTGACTTGATGTTTTGTGTTTTGATCGCATTTGTGCGGATAGCAAGAGTCGCCACTAAATTTTCTTTTATCCAATAAGGAAAGTTGAAAAAGCACAGGAAATAACTTTAGAGATGTTTTCTTGAGTTCGGGGGGTAGATTATGAAAAGGGAAGGTATTAGCACCCTTTTCATCCATGGTTTTCCATGGGCTCTTAGTTACTTTCTAGATCACTTGCTTTTGTTTGAATGTGCTTGTGGGTTTTGAAAGTATTTTGAAAATGTAACTTTGTAATGGCTCTCGTTTCTATAAGAACACGTACAAAGTGTTTGTTTCGAAAATAGTTCAAAGAGGTGTTTGTGAGATGTGTTTTTTTTTAAAGTATTTTGAAAATGGAACTTCGTAATGGTTCTTGTCTCTATTAGAACGCATACAAAGTGTTGTCTTTTAAAAATGTTTCAAATGATAGTGTTGGTGTAAAAATGTTTTGTTGTGAGCAAGCGAGTAACTAAGAGCGAACCTACCTACTCAAAAGGTCTTAGATGTTCTTTTCCTCATCCTTTAGATGTTGCTATCTTACCATTGATTTGGTAAGAAACCCCGTCGTTGGATGTGAAGGAACGTGCGTTGGGACGTTTGTATAGTCATAGAGAGCAACATACAGGACGTTTTAGCAATGTCATTTTAGGCACTAGATCGTTTACTGAAGGCAACATCGAGGGTCATCGAGGGACTACGATCTTTTATCGAGGGTCTTTTGCTAAAATGCCCATGTTCGAGGGACATGACTATTTTCCGATAGGCAACAAGTGAGATTACCCTAGAGGTGCATGTGTGAATAATGTGTTTGATTTGCATGCATTTAGTCTTTGATTAGGGTGGCCTATTTGTTGGTTTTATCTTACCATACATCCTAGTTACTAACATTTGTATAAAGCAATAAAAATGCAGGAAATAAATATCCTACACTATTACAACCATATTGAAAGGAAAGAAAATGTAAAGGAAAAAACAAAATAAAAGAAAGGAAAATGAGCTCTTCGACCCAGGCAGTAGCACCCTTCGACTCAGATCTTGATGGCCCCTTTCGAATCTGCCTTTTTTGTTTCCTTCGACTGCAGGAGTGTTAGCCGGTAAACTTCGACTCACCCTTCTTGCTATTTCTTTTGACAGGCTTTAGGAATCAGCAAAGTCATGTCTTTCGATTGGGTAGGCACCAGCAGGGTCATGTCTTTCGATTGGCCTGGCAGTCAGTGTATGGCGAAGCCTTCTGGTTCTGCCTTGTTGCCTTGTTCGACTGGAGGTTGAAAGCAGTGAGGGAATTCCTTTCGACTGAGCCTGGAATCAGTGAAGGCATGCTTTTCGTCTGGGCCTAGAAGTCAACATGGTTTTCCTCCTTGTTGTCTCTTTCGTTTGACCTGGAGAAAGAGGGTAGAAGCTAGAAGCTTCATTTCCTATTTCCTGTTTCCCGTTTCTTTCATTTAAAGCGTTAAATGGAAACATGGCCTTAGGCCATGCTAGTATTTGTCTTGTAAACAATTTAATAGTTAAAGCAAGTTTAGGTAAACATAAAGCAAAATGAAAGGGTTAGCTCTGAAAAATATGTTAAAAGGGTGGAATCAAAAGGAACAGTGGTATGTACATGTTTCAAACGAAAGGGAAAATTACTATGCCATGAAACGAAAAGTTCAAAGGTAAGAATAACTTACCTTGCTTCAGGCCTTGAATGGATTTGGGACCTTGAGTGGAGGCCCAGGATGCCGGATTCGAAAGAGGGGGTCAATAGCTGTGCTTGGAACGCTGGATTCGAAGGAAGGGAAAAAGCAAGTGTGATGCTTCTCTGATTAGAAGGAGACTGAAGTATGGTTGTTCTTCAGAATTGAAGGAGATGAATGTGATTCTGGGCTTTTTGTGATTTCTCAAGTGTTGATGAACTTGATAGTTTTGTTGTGTTTGAGAAAATTTGGGGGATTCGTTCCTCTGGTCCAAAGATCCTCCCTTATCTTTGCAAAAATTCCTCTATTTATAGAGAAAAAGAATGGACATGTTTTCAATAGCCAGCCTTGCAAAATAATACAATAATAGGTAACGTGAAAGGTACAAGTGGGGGATCCTGTTGGCAGTTGATTAGACTTGTGCCTCTGCCCTGATTTTCATTCAGACGAAATTCAAGTGGAAAGCTGCTTTTATGATAAAAGTACTTTCTATGAAAATAAAGGGTATGTAGCCTTTAACCAAAGATAGTATTATCCAAAAGACAAAGTTTAAAACCCTTGTATAAGCCTCTGATTATGTAAATATTCAAAAGCAACATAGCCTGGAAAATGAGATTTGGTCTTGAGTCGAATGAAAGAATGAGATCGAAACGCACTTGTTCGAAGGAAGCCTTTGCCTCAGTCGAAGCATGTGGTCGAAACAAGCTTACTCGAAGGAAGCTAATGCCCAGTTAAAGCTTGGATCAAAACAAACATATTGGCCAATCGAAAGCTCGTGTTCGAAGGAAGCATGTTGCCCAATCGAAGCATGTGGATCGAAACAATCATAAAGGGAGTCATTACGTTTTAGCGTGAGGGAAGTTCATGGCTTCTGAATCGAAGGGTGTTCCTTCAAGGGAAGCAAGAACATAGTCAAATCTTGTATGAAGATATCTCTTGGCTCAAACAAAACTTGTGAGAGGCAAAGTCTTCAAGAGGCCCTTGGTGCAAGTGGATTCGAAGGAGGTTTCAAATCCAAACGAAGGATGTACCCAAGTTGCATTCGAAGGAGGTTTTAAATCCAAAAGAAGGATATACCTAAACTTGCATTTGAAGGAGGCTTTAAGTTCAAAATGAAGGACATACCTAAGTTGCATTCGAAGGAGGCTCTTGCTCCAAACAAAGTATGTAATCCAAGCTGCATTCGAAGGAGGCTCTTGCTCAACTGAAGTTTGCATACAGGCACACAGAAGGTGAGTGCCCAAACGAAGACTTGCATGCAGGCACTTGTGTCCAAATGAAGACTTTGCCTTGCAGGGGGTACATGTGGCCAGTAGGTCATGGCCTTCGATTGCAAACATGCAGGAAGCATACTTATCCAATCGAAAGGCTTGCCCTGCATGGGACACTTGTGGCAACAAAAATTAGTTTTCAAAGCAAGCGTGCAGGCAACAAAAGACCCAAACGAAGCCTGCAACAAGAAGTCACGTGCCCAGGCGAAAGAGGCACACTAGCATCCATTTTGAGTAATCGAAGGGGGCCAAGAGAAAATTGAAGGGTGATGAATCGAAGGAGGCCTGTTTTCCTCCAAATTTGTCAAAATGTTATTTTTATCTGTTTTCTCCCTTTTTGACAGTTCCTTTTAATTTTGGTATTGGAAAATCCCAATGCACTTGTTCAAGCTTGAACCTTGAAATCCTAGTAAGAAAATCCTTAAGAATTGAGAGGGAAAATTTTGGGGTACAACACATCTCAATTGTGTCTTCCGTGTTCATGTAAGAATCTTTGACCCAAAAGGTGTTTTTGTTGACTTTTCAAAAGGATCTATAATGTATAAATTCATATCTTTTGAGGAGTGCATATTTTGAACTTGGGGGATGAAGATGAATTGTAGGGAATTGCATCATCTTCAAAATGAGCCTTGGATGGAAAATTTCTGATAAAGTATGAAGAAGTTATGCTTTGTCAAAGTTTGGTTGACTTTTCCTAAGAAACCCTAATTTAACAACTTTTGGGTTTTGATGAATTTGGGGCATTCCTTGAGGAATCATGATCAAAACTTGATCAAATGATGGATATCACTTCAAAATGTTGATGTTGACAAAAAATATTGAAGTTTGACTATATGTGGGCCACGATTTACTTTTGACCTAGTACAGTTGATTTTCAGGCATTTGGGCAATTGACTGAGCAAACTTCTTGTGCAAGGCATGAAACTTGACATGGATGATCTTGAGAACATATTAGGACCATGGAGGGCATCTTGGACCTTTGGAGCTCCCCCACCCTGATGAAAATGGAAAACCTAATTTGAGGTACATTGCCTTAGGAGGGAGTTTGTCTGATCAACTCTTGGGCATCCCTGAGCAAGTTGAGGACCTCAATGGGCATGTGTTGAGTAAAATGAGAGGGAAAATTTTGGGGTACAACACCTCCAAATCTTCAACACAAAAAACTGCAACAAGTTCTAAATCATGCGTTGGATAGTTCTTTCCATGAGTCCTCAACTGACTTGATGCATAAGCAACTACCTTTTTTATTATGCATAAGCACATCTCCTAAACCCATCTCAGAAGCATCACAATAGATCACAAAAGGTTCTCTTGGATTACATAATGTCAAAATCGGAGCCGATGTTAATCTTTTCTTTAATTCCGTAAAAATTTCTTCACACTGAACATCCTATAAAAAAGCTCTACCTTTACAAGTCAACTTAGTCAACGGAAGTGCCAAATTAGAAAAACCTCCAATAAACCTTCTATAATAACCAGATAATCCCAAAAAGCTTCTAATCTTGGTAGCCGACTTTGGATTTTACCATTGCAACACAACATCTACTTTAGATGGATCTACAGAAATGCCACTACCTGAGATAACATGACCAAGAAAACTAACCTCCTTTAACCAAAATTCACACTTAGACAACTTTGCAGACAACTTCTTCTCTTTCAAGACTTGCAATACTATTCTTAAGTTTTGAACATGCGCTTCTTCTGATTTAGAGTAAATCAAAATGTCATCAATGAAAACCACTACAAACTGGTCCAAATAAGTATGAAAGATACAATTCATGTATTCCATAAATACTCCCGACGCATTAGTAACACCGAAAGGCATCACTGAATACTCATAATGTCCATACCATGTTCTGAAAGTTGTCTTCTGGATATCTTCATCCTTCACTTTAATTTGATGATAACCCGATCTCAAATCAATCTTGATAACACATGAGTATCCACCAATTGATCCATCAAGTCAAAAATTCTCGGAAGCGGATACTTGTTCTTAATCGTAACTTTATTCAATTGTCTATAATCAACACAAAGTCTCATACTTCAATCTTTCTTCTTTACTAGTAACACTGGAGCTCCCCACGACGATACACTAGGTCTCACAAATTTCTTATCAAGTAACTCTTCTAATTGCTTCTTCAATTCTGAAAATTCATATACACACATCTTGTATGGTTCCATAGAAACAGGCCTGGTACCAGGTACAAGATCAATAGAAAATTCAACTTCTCTCTCTGGTGGTACATCAGGAATTTCATCAGGGAGAACTTCAGGAAATTCATGCACCACTTGCAATTCCTTAATTATGGCTTGATTCTCGACAGATAGCGATGCCATCAACGAGAACATATGATCCTCATCTTGCATCAACTTACTCAACTGTCTAGAAGACAACAGACAAGCTTCCTCTTCTTCAGGAGTAGAAAACCTCACAGACTTGTTATAACATTTAATATGAACATATTAATGCTCTAACCAGCTCATACCTAAGATCACATCCAACCCACTTAAAGGCAAACAAACTAAATCAACGACAAAGTCTCTATCGAATATCGACAAATGACACTTTAAACACACAAGAGAAGTAGTCACCAATCCCTTGGCTGGAGTATCGACGGCCATCTCTCCATTCATAGAAGATAACATAAAACTCAATCTTTCAACACAATCAGCAGCAATAAAGCAATGAGTAGCATCAATATCAATAATAGTAATTAAAAGAGTACTATTAATGAAACTTGTACCTCTGATGAGTCTGTCTGTTGCACCCAAAAATTTTCCTTCCCATTTTATATAAGGCATGCTCATTAAGGTCCTCAATTGCTCAAAGTTGACTAAGAATTGATCAGACAAATTCTCCTCCTAAGCAATGGCCTTTCAACTAGTTTCACTTTTCACCAATATGTGTGAGCTCCAAAGGTCTCAAATGTTTTCCATGGTTCTAATATGTCTTCAAGTTTGTCCATGTCAAGTTTCATGCCCTACAAATTATCTTATCCTTAAGCTCAAGAAATGCATCATTTGGAAGGTACAAGCTCATACATTACAGGAGGCTATTGCACCCCATACGCCTCAGTATAATGGCATAACTGAAATAACGAATAAAAGTGTACTAAACTTGATGAGATGTAAGTTGAAAGCTAAAAATATGCCTAAGAGATTTTGGGTCGAAGCAGCTTCGACAACAATATACATTCTGAATAGATGCCCAAAGAAGAAGTGTTAGCTGGGAAATTCGATTACACAAGAAAGAATAGTTTGAAAGAAAGTGTGAGGAGGCTTTTATGAAGTCTTAGATTGATGAAGAGCTAGTAAATAGCTTTACTACGTTGAACCGTTATCAAAGGGTTCGTTTTGAACTATTGAAATATAAGTTGTTCGAAGTATTACAAGGAAAGACATTATGACTATCACGTTATTTGAATTGGCGCATTGAAAAGAAGAAGATTTTAAATTCAAAAGCTTTGAGGAAACACGTGGAAGTCTAATGGTTTGAAGGACATGCAACCTTCAAACGTGGCATGATTTCATAGAAGGAATTAGGGTCTAATTGTTCAAATATAAGTCATCTTAGAGTTTTTGGATCAGTGTGTTTCAGGCATGTACCTGAACAGGAGAGGAAGGAGTTGGATGATTGAAGTGAAGTCTTGGTGCTCATATGTTATCATTAGATTGGTACATACAAGTTGTATTCACAATATAATATAAACTAGTGGTCAGTAAAGATGGTCTTGTAGCGAAAGCAAAGGGTAGGGTTGGAGTCAAAGTTCAGTTCGACAAGAAGATGAACAAAATGAAGATTCGACACAGTCACAACTTTGTTCGAAGATAGAAAAGAACATAATGAAGCTTAGACAAGTAAAAATGAAGAGGTGATACTTCGATTGGTCAAATCGAAGGAAAGGAGATCGAAAAGAATAGAACGAAGCTTCGACAAGTCAGGATGAAGAGGTGATACTTCGATTGGTCGAATTAAAGGAAAGGAGATCGAAAGGAACAAGAACTGAGTTCGACTAGGATGATTGGGTATGAGGGGTTTCCAGATTATACAATCGATGCAGATGGTGACTAAGTCGAAGAATCCATGATGATGAAGCCTTATTCAATTCGAATTGGAACTCAGAGCCATCATAAAGAACAAAGCTTGGGAGCTTGTCGAAAGAATCAATTGATATGAAATGGAGATGCAAGGCGAAATGAAAACCTAATTGGATGAAGCTTTTTGGGCTTGGACTGGATAGCTCAAAGCCCAAATTCTAGCAAGACACCAACCATAACATGTATAGGTTCATTATGTTTCAAGAATGGCAAGAAAATTATCAAAATGGAAACTTTTCAAATCTTTCAATTTTGCTTTCAAGGCCATGGTTAATGGATGATTCATGCCATATTTTTTCACCACCACACCCCTATAAATACAAGACTAAATCATAAGCAAAAGGGGAGGATATGGACTATCGAAGCTCCACAAAATTGTGAGACACATAAATTGCCTCAAAGAGCCACAGGAAGACAATACCTCAAATCACCACACACTGCCTCAAAAACCATATCAAAATTAACAAAAATTGCAAAATATTCAGAAGAGATGTCAAATTTGAAACCAGCTTGGCAAGCTCCCTCAGTCCAACCAAACACTAGATTCGTGTTCTTGAGATTGCCAGGATTAAGCCCAGTCCTTCTCCAGACGGGAAAAGCCCAAGAATCTGTGGATCACGTTACTCCGATCAAGTATAGAATTTTGATCTTGGATCTTTAATTTCTCACATTGTAAACTATTTCTAAGCTTCCATATATACTCATACTAATGCTTGGGATGGCTTAAGATTTGTTATTTTGAGTTTCAGCGCAGGAAGCATAAGGTGGAATTGTTATGGCACGATTTGGAAATGGTGGTTAAATTGTGATAAAGGGACCTTTTTTGATTTTAAACCCAGATTCGGACTCAGGGTGTTCGAATTAGGGGGAGATCGAATTAAGGGGCAACACCAGGGTTCGACATCCAGGTTATGCATTTTGTTTTTTTAACAATTGTATTCCAGATCCCATGCTTGCAGGTCGAAGGAGTAAACCATACACCATCATTCCATTTCTGCCAGATGCTGGCTGTTGTACCTCAAAATTTTCCCTCTCACTTATCAAGAATTTTCTCACAAGATTTCTTTGACTCAAGACTACATTAGGGTTTGACCAGCTCAAGACACCTCCTCATGCACTGATGACCAAAATTAGGGTTTAAGCACAAGGATTTTTGGACTATCAATGTTTAAAATGACTTTCAAGGATCAATATGGACCCCCAAGAATACTCATGCCAAGTTTCAAGCCTTGAATCACATTTTTGATCAGTCAATTGGACAGTTGACCTAAAAATCAGTTGTATTGGGGAAAAAGTTAACCATGGCAAATTTACAGTAACACTTCATAATTTGTTATCCACATCAACATATTAGGCTCATATGTATCATTTTACCAAGTTTGGACCATAATTCCTCAACAAATTTGATTAAATCATCAAAAGGGCAAAATGGTCAAAATTAGGGTTTTTACTGAGAAAGGGCGATTTCTGATTTTTGACCTAGAAAATGATCAATTGGTTTGAAGTATGATTTCAAGAGTTCAATTGCATCATCTTGACCCAATGACATGGTTCAAAACATTACAAATCCATTGGATTGACAGATGAATTTTTCAGTCAACTGATCAAAAGTCAATTATACACTAAAAAGTCAAACTTTGACTTTTTGGTAAAAATCAAATGCCAAAGATCATAATTCATCTAAACATTTCAAAAGGTGAAACTTGTTCATCAAGAAACCAAGGATTTAAGATTTGGTTTTAGAAAGTTGAAAATTTTAACTTAGAAATTTTTCTAAGTATAGAAAATTTCTTATTTTTTCTCAACTTTAAGCCAAATTTTCTCCATAATGCAAGATGATTCAAAGGAAACTTCCAACATGAAATTTGTAGATCTCCATGAAATCTACAACTTTTCTTCAAACAATTTCTCCTAAAAATGCTTGGATCTGAAGATATAATTTTGTGAGTACATGCTCGTGAACCAAATTAACTTAGTGAAATTTTTCCCTAGTTAGGCAGATTTTTTACCTAACTTCATGCCAATTTTTCACATAGTTCCAAGGGGAATATTCAAAATAAATTCAAATATGAGTTGTATAGAACATTGCAAGCTTTCCAAAATGTCAAAGAACTTCTTGAGATCATTCTTGAGTAGGGAGAATCGAAGAGATGAAGTTGGTGATTTATCGCTTTGATTTCAAGCCATTTCATGAAGAACAAAAATTCAAATCCTCAAGCATGCCGAACAAATCTTACTTTGCAGGCTCTTAACTTTTTTCTCACTCCATAATTAAATGTTTTCACAGATGTTGGAAGCTTTATGCCAAACATTAAATGCATTGTACAAGAACAATTCCATTTTTGGCACAAAGGTTCCATTTCCATTTTGATAAAGCACTACTTTTGCAATTTTCCACTCCTTGAGCCGTGCACTTGTTTTCTCTGCACACAAGCAAAGCCAAAACCAAAAGAAACTTTCCAGAAGCCTCTACCAAACCAGACCATGCTTGTACAACACTTAGGGACTTGTCTCCTCACTTTTCTTCAAAAGCAAGTAATAGAGCCAAAAGGCTATAACTCATAAATATTGAGAAATATTGATGGCTAACCTCTTCCATACTAATACACAAGTGTATTGAAACCTAACAAAAAAAGGCTAAGACCCAGAAACACTCCCAAACATTTTGCCATTGAAAACTGCCATAGCTTGACAATTTTGTATTTTACATAGCCATCTCCAAAATCACCCGTGCATTTTGAGTTTTAACCACCTAAACACTTAATATACTTCATATCTAAGTGATCTAGACCCATGTTCCCTCACTATAACTCCTCCTCCTCCATCCACCATTTTCAAATATCAAGCTTGCAGGTTGACCTGAGTAGGGGGATTCAGAGACTTTCGAGACAAGGTAAGGATTGGAATATACTCAGGGAAGTCTAGGCAAGCTAAACAGATCCTCAGGCCTTCTCAAAACTTTCCTAAACTCCATTCACGGTCTCAACTGAAAGAGGTAAAAACTCAAACTTCTATCTCTTCATACAAGTATACTTTGGTCCTGATTTGTGAAAGAAAAATGTAGATATCCTTGCACTAAAGTTAACCATGTTCCTAGATTTCATTTATATTAACTATGCATAGAGAATTTTGGATTTGAAATTTCTATAAAAATTAGGTTTCAAATTAGGGAAAGTAAAATTAGCTTTGATCTTTGATTGTTAGTTTACATAAATTATATGGTTGAACTCGTGGGAAGAAACCCCATACTTTTCATGTTTGGACTTTCCATTTTCATGGAGAAATGAGAGAGATATAGGTGGTCCGGCCATGGCTCAAGGTTGAAGATGAAGTTGCCTTCAAGGGGCGTTTTCTAATATATATTTATCTTTGTGTTTCTATAAACGGATGTACAGCCACCCCAGTGGTAAGGCAGCGCGCAAAAATGCCATAGGTCACGGGTTCGAGCCTTGGCGCCTGCCTTTTACAATTTTTCTCACATTTTGCCTTTTTTTGTCCCATTTGCAGCACTGGGCTTTTTGTTCCATTGGGCCTATGTTTTTTTTTCTAACTTTGCGTCCTGTTTGCTTGCAGCACCCCTGGCCCATTATATTTTTACTATTCATTTTATTTCCATTTTTATTTTATTAAATATATATTTCTTAATATTAAAAATCAAAAAATTGCATTTTGGCTCATTTTATTTTATTATTCTCATGTAAAATATTTTATTTAGTTAAATATATTATCCATTTTTCTTAATTAACTTTGTAAATTAAATTAGGACTAGTTTAATATTTATTTTTCTTTATACTCATTAAATATTTATTTTACTATAAAAAAGAGACTAAAATATCTCATAGGGCCATATATTATTTTCAAGATAAAAAATACAAAAAAATACTTATTTTTTCTTAAACAAATTTATCTTATTTTAATAAAATAAAATTATGGTTTATTCAAAAATCTTTTCAAAAAATAATTTCTTTTTCTTAATTGATTTAAGATTAATCTTGATTTATTTATTAGGTTTAGGTTAAAATCTTTTTCACATAAAAAACGAAACAAAAATCTTCTTTGCATTTACATACCTTTGCATATTTTATTAATTTTTATATATTATTTATTCCAATATTTTTACATATTCAATTTGGTTGTAATAGACTAATTAGGTTTATATTATTGTAACCCCCATTCATAAATTGTATACCCCCCCCCCCCCCCCCCCCCCTCCCACAAATGTTGTAATAGCGTAGGACATTTAAATCTCATAATTTATCGTTTTTATATAACATGCTAGTAATTAGGATTTGTATGGAAAGATAAAAATCAATCAAATAGAAAACCCTAATTCAAGACAAAATCAAGCATGAAAATCACACACTTGCACACAAAACACCCTTAGGATTATCCCACTTGGTTGCCTTACAAAAATGACCATATTACGCATGTAAGGTGTCTTAGCAAAAACAAACAAATACAAGATCATAGTCCCTCGATGACGCTATTCAAAGTTGCCTTATAAAATGATCTTTAGTCCCTCAAAAATACTAAGATACCTTGCAACATTGCTAATCATGGCTATACGATGACCCACGCCCGTCCTGTTTACATCCAAAGATAAAGTTGCTTACTAAATCAATGGTAAGACAATAATGTCAAATGAAAAAAATGAACAAGAAAGACATTTGAGTAGGTAGATTGCTCCTAATTACTTGCTCCATTTCAAAACAAACATTCTTTCTATTTTAAAAAACAAACAAACATTTTCAAACATCTTACAAACATTGAAAATATTTTCAAAAAAGATCAACATCTTTGTATACATTCTTACGAACGAGAATCATTACAAAGATTGCCTAAACAATGGCCTCTTTTACAAAATACTTTCAAAACCACACAAAACACTATTTCAAACAAAAGCAAGTGATCTAGCAAGTAACAAAGAGCCTATGGAAAACCATGGATGAAAAGGGTGCTAACACTTTCCCTTTTCATAATCTACCCCCCGAACTCAAGAAACAATCTCAAAGGTCTTTCCTGTGCTTTTTCACCTTTCCTTTTTGGATAAAAGAAAATTCGGTGGCGACTCTTGCTAAACTCAAAATTACGATCAAACGAAAAACAATCAAGTCAGTTCTCCCACCGCATCACATAACTAACGACTCTGTTGGGGACAATTTTAAAAGTGTGGTTACCTTAGGGATTAGATCACATTTACTTGCTTACATTGTTTGACTTGTATGCTTTATATTATGGTTCTTTGTTTGGGTTTGAATCCTCTACCCAGATTTGGGATACATTATAGGTAAGTAGCAATACATTATGGAAACTGTGCGGGGTATACTGACATGGTCTAAGCAATAACTATGTTAGTGCGACATATTTGTGGATACCGGTAGCCTTTTAGTTAATCAAAGAGAATATGGGGCCGCTGAGTGATGTCATGAAGCACTAATGAACTTCTAGAACCTTTACTTGACCAACTTGGCCTTTAGGATATAGTGAGATGACCAGTTTTGGTGCAGTCCGAAGTTGGTAGATACTCGATACTACACTTATTGAGGTTTGGTTTCTTGGGATATTTCGGTCGCCATTAAAGAGGCTTGAGCTGAAACAATGACTAAGGAAACAATTCAGTGATATTGAGCTCCTTAAAACCCAATTACTATTACAAGGACAGGTTTAAGCCAACTAAAATTCAAGAGGGTACTTACCTATAAAACTCCATGCAAGCCTAAACTAAGGACTTGTTTGCTTTGCTTGTATATGTACATAACATCATGGACATCATGAACATCATATACATCCACTAACCATTTCAAGGATTTTGGGATTCATCTTTGTTCTTGTTTTGTAGGATATGGATTCACTTTGCAGGAAAACTATTCAAGTCAACCTTGTGAGGATCCCTCCAGAGCTTAAGGAGCTAGTTTCAAGAATTCCTGAGAACTCTCCATTCACCGAGAGACATGGTCGCCTCTTTCAGTTCTTTGATCCTTTGCACCATTGCTTCACATTTCCCGACTATCAACTTGTGCCTACTTTGGAAGAATTCTCCCAAATCTTGAGGATTCCCATTCTCAATCAACTACCTTTTAGAGGTACGGAAAGAGACCCAAAGCCAGAAGAGATTTCTCAAGCTCTACACTTGCACTCATCTGATGTCATAACCCATTGGGAAACTAGGAGTGGTGTCAAAGGCTTCCTAGCAAAGTTTCTGTTTGAGAAAGCCCAAAATTGTTGGAATTCTTTAGAATTGCAAGCTTTGGAGGAAATTGTGGTTCTCCTCATCTATGGGATGGTTTTGTTTCCAAATCCTGACCAACTCATAGATGTGAACACCGTCAAAATCTTCATATCATGCAACCCAGTGCCTACATTGCTAGGGGATATCCTATACTCTTTTCACACTCGCACAATGAGGAAAAGAGGTTTCCTTATGTGTTGCACTCTTCTCTTGGAAAGATGGTTTATTTCTCATTTCCCCAATCAGTCTTAAAGAATGAGCAAGGTTCAAGGTGGTCATAAAGGTTGATGACGCTCAAGCATTCAGATATTCATTGGTGCTCCTGATCCAAAGAGAATGTTATCATTATCGACCGTTGTGGAGAATTCCCTAATGTCCCTCTACTTGGAATTAGGGGAGGAATCACATACAACCGTTTCTTAGCCTTAAGACAGTTTGGTTACGCCCGAAGGGATGACCCGCACGAGATGCTGATCCAAGGTTTGGTATTCGACTACGACAACGACAATCAAAGTCTTTGCCAGAGATTTATCCGAGCTTGGAGGATACTAAACAAGGTGGATATCAAGACTTTAGGGAACAAGAATTCCATCCCCCTTGAGCCTTACCTCAAATGGGTACGAACTCGCGCTCAGAGTCTTATGATGCCTTATCCCTCCATTATCCCGGTAATCATTCAGCCTGTTAAGGAAGGAGATGTTCCATACACTATCCTACATCCTGACATGCCCACATCTCTTGAAGACCTCCAAAGGGATTAGATATAACTCAAAGGAGAGAGAGATACTTTTGAAGCCCAATTCTATGCAAGCGAGAATAAGGTTTTGGAGCTCACTAGGCTACTTCATAAGGAGAAGACTCTGAATTCCTACATTACACCAAAGAGGATGCGCACTAATTTTCTATCTTAGAGTTTTGTATTATTTTGCCCAAGGGGAATTGATGTACTCAAACTTTATCTTATTAATATAACGTGTATTTACCTTTTGTCTAAAACAAATTTGAATCTTTGAAATCCTTGAAAACATTACATATGTACATATCATTCATCATATCATATGTAGGTCTTTTGCAACAAGTCTCCTCATCTCTCTACTGTTTATTTCAGTAAGATGGATCTCGAGTAAACAGTGAAAGATCTCCAAGCTCAAAATATGCAGTTTCGACAGTTGCTCATGACCCTAGCCAAGGGGCATGAAGAGTTGAAGACTCTGTTGGCTGAAGAGAGGAAGAAGAAAACAAAGAAGGTAACCAGAGTCTTAAACATGGGAAGAAGATTTCATGGGCAGAAAAGAAGGATTTTGTACTTTGCAACAACATCCGGTGAAGGAGAAGGGAAAGGCGAGGAAACAGTTTTCCCGTCAAAATCAAAAGAGGAAGAAGAAGAAGACTACTCTGAGGAGCAGTACCATCCAGCTGACGATAAGTATAAACACCTTGAAGAGAGGTTGAGCGCGATGGAAATCCAAAAGGTTCCAGGCTTGGACTTTGAGGAATTGGGTTTAGTATTGGGGATTGTGATTCCTCCGAAATTCAAAGTGCCTATATTTGCCAAATATGATGGAGTGTCATGCCCTAAAATGCATCTCCGATCGTATGTGAGGAAAATTCAAGCCCATACCGCTGATAAAGACTTATGGGTGCATTTCTTCCAAGACAGTCTGTCTGGGACTCAACTTGACTGGTTCTACAACCTAGAAAGGGATAATGTTCACAATTGGGAAGATCTTGCTGCAGCTTTCTACAAGCAATATCAGTACAATGCTGATTTGGCGACTACCCGTACTCAACTCTAGAGTATGGCCATGGTGTCCAATGAAGGTTTCAAGGACTATGCACAAAAATGGAGAGGTTTGGCTGGAAGAGTTCAACCCCCTCTGTCTGAGAGAGAATTGGTAGAAATGTTCTTAGGCACCTTATCTAGTCCTTTCTTCAATCATTTAATCGGAAGTTCATATGCGGGCTTCACTGAACTAATATTGACCAGAGAGAGGATAGAAGCCGATATAAAGAATGGAAAGATTCAGAAAGACACATCTTCTTCAACAACTGTAAGGAAGCCCTTTATCGGAAAGAAATAGGTGGTTGTCGTATATCCGTAAAGAAACCAAGATAGAGCCAAACGCCGACCAATGGTGGGGGCTGTTATGATCCCAAAGCCTACATCTGATCAGCAAAGAAGTAATCAACCAAGGGTAGAAAGGCCAGTCAGGTAGTTTACTAGAATCAACATGACTCCGTCTCAAATATTACCTCAACTATTAAGATCAAATTTGGTGACCTTGAAAGAAGCTCCAAAAAACCCCAATACAACATCCCCTCATTATCATCCCAATGCCCGTTGCGCATATCACTCTGAAAGTCCTGGTCACGATACTAATAACTGTTGGGCCTTGAAGTACAAAATACAAGACCTCATTGAAGCAAAAGAAATTGAGTTTGATGCACCCGAGAAGCCAAATATCATTTTTGCTCCTATGCCCAGACATAGACATAATACCAATGCCATTGAAGAAGTTTTGTTTGTTACCTCAGTTGACGAGTCATGACCCCACTTCTGATTATTAAGATAAACTTGTTGAAAGCCGGTGTGTTCCCGGGCTGTAATAAAGTTTGCCATCTCTGCTTATCCTCACCAACTGGTTGTCCTTTGTTGAAGGCAGGCATTCAGTGCCTGATAGATAACTAAGAGATCTTGTTTGAAAAGACTCGTGTTCCACCTATCCCTTTTAAAGATGTTTCTATCATTAACATTTCCGCCAATTCTTCCAGGGTCTCCACCAAAAGACCCGTTAGAATTACATCAGTTCCGAAAGCAGCTCCTTTAATAATCACAATGCCTGGGCCAGTCTCATATATATCAGACAAAACTATACCGTGGAATTATGGAGGGGATTTCTATTACCATGGTATTAAGCAAGACTGGCCGGCCGCCGTAGAGATAAATTTCGAGAAAGAAGACTCTGACGTCAGTAATATTGCCCAAACTAGCAAAATTACCCAAAGTGGTAGGATATTTTCTCCAGAAATTGCTCCCCCAAAAGCGGTTTCTGGACCCGTAATTATCCCTGTGGCTGCTCCAAAGGTTACTCCTACACCTGTAATCATCTCTGCAAGTACTCCAATTGACAAAGCCTTTAAAACCCCTGTACTCATTCTCAGTGACTCTCCTGCTTCCGAGTTAACCGAGGCTCAAGGAAAAAGTGTTATGGTTGAGCCTGTCCGGACAACGGCTCAGTCATTGACTATCCCTGAGACCTTCAAGAAGAAAATGGAGGAGATCTTAAAAATTATAAAGAAAAGCGACTACGATGTAGTTGAACAACTGAGGAAAACTCCCTCTAAGATCTACATGCTGGCATTACTACTATGTTCCGAGGCACATGCAAAAGCCTTGGTGAAGTTCTTAAAAACAACCCATGTACCTCAAGAGACATCTGCTGATCAATTCCAAGACCGCGTGGCTAGCCTAACTGCAGACAATGGTTTAGGTTTTTCAGATGCTGATCTGACGCCGAGGGGAAGAAAGCATAATGAGGCGTTGCATGTCTCAGTGGAATGTAGGGGCACCACTCTGGCACATGTTTTGGTGGACACTGGCTCATCTTTGAATGTTTTACCCAAAAAAGCTCTTGACAGTCTTGACAGTGAAAGGTTAACTTTGAAGCCAAGCAACATAGTGGTAAGGTATTTTGACGGTTCAAAGAGGATGGTACATGGGGAGGTAGACATTCCCATAAAGGTTGGAACCCAAACTTTCAATTCAACTTTTTATGTGATGGACATCCGCCCTTCATACTCCTGCCTGCTAGGCCGACCATGGATCCACAATGTTGGCGATGTTACCTCTACATTGCACCAGATGCTGAAGTACCCGGTTCAAAGGAAGATTATCATTGTCCATGGAGAGGAAGAATACATGATCAGCCATCTCAATTCCTTCAGATATGTGGAACTGGACGGAGAATTCATTGAAACTCCATTTCAACACTTTGAAGAGGTCCCCCAACAGGTGGCAGTGACCAAGGTTGTTCCCAAGATTACAAGGCCTCCACTCTGGATGTCGTCGCTGAAAGATGCCAAAGCAGTAGTAGAAAGAAGAAGGAGGATGCACTATATGGGGACAAGTCCCAGATATCCCATATAAGTCTGACAAGTTTGTCCTAGGTTTCACTTCAAGTGCTCAAAAGGTTCTACGTCATGCCCGTGCTGGAGGGCCACCCTTGAAGATCAGCAACCGCGAAGTCAACACAGTAGAAGATAGTGAAGATGGCTGCAACCTGGAGGAATGGATCTTCCCGACTGTCAATGAAGGGCTCAGAAATTGGGAGGCTAGAGACTTCATCCCAATCACTTTCATCCCTCAATAATTTATCTTTACATTTTTGTTGGATCTGTAATATTCAAAACAATTCGCACTCTTAAAACCTTGTGTCTTACCCGAGGCACAATGGTCCATTTGTAAGGGTTATTATCTCATTTTTCATATGACATCAATGAATCATGGACGTTTACGCATTCAAACTTTTGTGCTCATTGTTTTTCTTTTACATTTTACTTTCTTTCAAAGATAGCTATACCCTTACACACACCCACAATCACAATGCATGTATACATCCATTCTGGATCCCATGGGTAACGATACTGCTATGGCCTTTTGTGACTCTGAGAATCTAGTCTACCAAGCTGAAGTCGAAGGTGAGGAAGATTGTGAAGTACCAGGGGAACTTTCCAGACTACTACAACAAGAAGAGAGAACCATCCAGCCTCACGAGGAACCCATGGATACGATCAATCTAGGTATCGAAGAAAACAGAAAAGAGGTCAAAGTGAGTACCAATCTGGAACCCAGTATCAAGAAGCGTATGATTCAGTTGTTGCATGATTATGTTTAAGTCTTTTCCTGGTCGTATGAAGACATGCCAGGACTTGATGAAGATATTGTGGTACATCGTCTGCCTACAAGAGAGGATTGTCCGCCAGTAAAGCAAAAAGTTCGCCGAATGAGGCCAGATATGTCAGAGAAGATTAAAGTAGAGGTCATGAAGCAATTCAATGTTGGATTCTTGGCTGTCACCTCTTACCCCCAATGGGTTGCCAATGTTGTTCCCGTGCCCAAAAAAGACGGCAAAGTGCGAATGTGTGTGGACTACAGAGATTTGAATAGGGCAAGCCCTAAGGATGATTTTCCACTCCCCCACATCGATATCCTAGTTGACAATACGGCACAACACAAAGTGTTTTCCTTTATGGACGGATTCTCAGGTTACAACCAAATCAAAATGGCGCCTGAGGACATGGAGAAAACAACATTTGTCACACAGTGGGGCATATTATGTTACAAGGTGATTCCATTCGGACTGAAGAATGTTGGGGAAACCTATCAACATTCCATGGTAGCTTTATTTCACGACATGATACATCATGAAATAGAAGTATATGTGGACGATATGATAGTCAGATATCAAACGGAAGAAGAGCATCTTGATCACTTTCAAAAACTGTTTAAGAGACTAAAGAAGTACAAGCTGAGGTTGAATCCAAACAAATGCACCTTTGGGGTACGGTCTGGTAAACTCCTAGGCTTTGTCATCATCAACAAAGGTATCGAGGTCAATCCTGCCAAAGTTAAAGCAATACAAGAAATGCCTGCTCCTCGCACTGAAAAGGAAGTCAGAGGATTCTTGGTACGTTTGAACTATATTTCCAGATTCATCTCTCACCTGACAACTACTTGTGAACCAATCTTCAAACTTTTGAAGAAAGATCAAGTAGTCAAATGGAATGATGTGTGCCAAGTTGCTTTCGACAAAATCAAGGAATACTTACAAAAGCCTCATGTGTTGATGCCACCAGTCGAGGGAAGACCGTTGATCATGTATTTGACTGTTTTAGAAAACTCAATGGGGTGTGTATTGGGGCAACATGACGAGTCTGGCCGAAAAGAGCATGCCATTTACTACCTGGGCAAAAAGTTTACCGACTGTGAAACCAGATATTCACTGCTCGAGAAAACTTGATGCGCTCTGGCATGGGCTGCTCGCCGGCTAAGACAATATATGTTGACTCATACTACCTTGTTGATATCTAAAATGGATCCGATAAAATACATCTTTGAGAAGCATGCTCTTTCTGGGAGAATGCCGAGATGGCAGATGATCCTGACAGAATATGACATACATTATACTTTCCAGAAAGCTATAAAGGGGAGTGTACTAGCTGATAACCTTGCTCACCATGCTGTACAAGACTACCAGTCCATGAAATTCGAATTTCCGGATGAAGACATCATGACATTAGACAACTGCGAAGAATTCAGGCTATATGACGGACCTGAACAAGGATCCCGATGGACCCGGTTCTTTGATGTAGCATCCAATATGCTTGGCAATGGTATTGGTGTTGTACTAATATCTCCGGAAGGGTGTCATACTCCCTTTACTTCCAGACTTTGCTTCAATTGTACAAACAACATGGTGGAATACGAAGCGTGCATCTTCGGTCTCAGAGCTGCCATAGACTTGGGAATCAAATCCTTAGATGTGTTTGGAGATTCAGCTTTGGTCATCATTCAGATCAAAGGGGAGTGAGACACCAAACATCCAAACCTTATCCCTTACAAGGAACATGTTTTGACATTGCTACCGCATTTTGAGAAGATTACCTTCGAGCATTTCCCACGAGAAGAAAATCAGCTACCAGACGCTCTAGCCACAATATCATCTATGTTTAAACTTAATTGGGATAATGAGGCCCCCAAGATCACTATCAAACAAATGGATGAACCAACACACTGTCACGAGATTAATACTGAAAAAGTAGTGGACCAGCCTTGGTTTCACGAAGTCAAGAGGCATCTCGAGGCTCAAGAATATCCAGAAGGAGCTTCAATCAATGATAAGAAGTTCTTAAGGAGATTCGCGGCTAAATTCTTCCTTAGTAATGGCATCCTATATAAACGCAATCATGACTATGTGTTACTTTAGTGCGTAGATAAGGTTGAAGCTGAAAAGATCATGGATGAATTGCATGAAGGCACTTTTGGTACCCATTCTAGCGGGTATACAATGGCAAAGAAAATCCTACGGGCAGGCTATTACTAGTCTACCATGGAAGCAGATTGCTATCAACACTCTCGAACTTGTCATACATGCCAGATTTATGCAGATAAGGTGCACGTACCTCCGGTTCCTCTGAATGTCATGACGACTCCTTGGCCCTTTGCTATGTGGGCAATATATATGATTTGGGAATTCAAGCCGACAACCTCCAATGGACACCGCTTCATCCTAGTGGTCGTTGACTATTTTACAAAGTGGGTGGAGGCAGCTTCCTTCACTTCTGTCACCAAGAACGTTGTTTCCCGTTTCATCAAGCAAAATCTCATTTGCCGGTACGGTATCCCCGAAAGTATCATCACTAAAAACAGTACAAATCTCAACAACACTATGATCACCGCCTTGTGCGAGCAATTCAAGATTCAGCATCACAATTATTCTCCCTATTGGCCAAAGATGAATGGCGTTGTCGAAGCTACAAATAAGAACATTAAAAAGATCATACAGAAAATGACAGTCACATACAAAGACTGACATGAGATGTTACCATTCGCTCTCCACGGATATCATACCATGGCTCACACATCAACCGGGGAAACACCATATTCTTTGGTTTATGGCATGGAAGTTGTCTTGCCTATCGAGGTTCAGATCCCCTCTCTGAGGATTATGAAGGATGCAGGGCTGAACGAAGACGATTGGTTCCAGACTCGACTTGATCAACTGAACTTGATCGATGAAAAGAGACTTGTTGCTGTTTGCCATGGTCAAATGTATCAAAAACGAATGATCAAGGCTTTCAACAAGAAGGTTAGACGCCAAGTGTATCAAGTTAGAGATCTAGTGATCAAACGCATCATCTTGCCACAAGGTGATCCAAGGGACAAATATACTCCTACCTATGAAGGACCATTTGTAATCAAAGACATATTCTCTGGTGGGGCAATGATCTTGACCACCATGGATGGCGACGACCTGCCACACCCTGCGAACGCAGACATAGTCAAAAGATACTACGCATAAGAGACCCGCTAGGTTGACACACCTAGGCAAAATAAGGGCATCCCGGTGAACCAAAAAGGTTCGGGCAAAAATTAGGGATAAAACAAAAAAATCTGTACACCCGACAAGTTGAAAACCCGAAAGGGCGACTTGGGAAAAAAAGGGTTTCACGGTGGACTGAAAACCTGAAAGGGCGGTCCAGGCAATAGTTAAGGAATAAAAGCGTATGACTATGTCCCATTGGATCACTTTATGGACAACCTTTGGCTTCCACTGACAAACTCAGAAGTTCTGATCAATTCAATCATCTTCGGACGAGGCAGCAAATAGACAAGACGCTCGGAGATACGAAGGCTATAGCAGAATAGAAACCCCATGGGATTTTTTGTACACATAGCTATCTTATCTTTGTATCAAATTTTCATTTTTTACGACAACATTCTCTTACTAGAATGTTTGTCTCCTTGTACAAAAAATACTTATTCAAAGTCAATACAAAATATTCCTTTGAAAGTGCAAAAAACTATTTGTCTTTTCTTTACGCTTGTTTTGTTTACAAAAACGTCCAATGATTCATTGTTGAGCATATGAATTTGAACATAATCATTGTTTAAAAATAAACAAAATGAAAAGAGACAATTACTGATAGGTTGAAAGGATAGGAAATATCTCTAAGCTATTCCATAAGTAAACCCCTACAGTACGTCATTTAAATCCTCAGCCGAATAAAGTTTCAAATTGTGAATCCCCAGTAGAAGTCGTCAAAATTCTCAGGATTCCCCAGTAGGATTTTACAAGCAGTATACGGCATTTCCCTTACAACAGAGTTTATTTCTCTAAACAGAAATTCATCAACACTTAGGCTTCACAACATGAAGACTTATACACCATATCCTCAGCAGTAGCCAGGGATTTATTTTCCCCAGTCCAACAACAGTGCAACAAACTAGCTCATATACGCATGCATTGCATCCATATATCATAAAAATTGATAACACGAATGCATTATACCATGCATTTCATACAACATAAACATTAGGTTTTAGCTGACATTTTACCCTCTTCAGGATAAGGTTAATAGCTACCATTAACAAATATTCAAAGTCTTTTGATACAGTAGAGATACACTCTAGACACGGATGCCATTCTGATACTCATTCAGATTCAACCCTCAGATACAGTTCAGATACGCTCCAGACACGGATGCCATTCTGATACTCATTCAGATTCAACCCTCAGATATAGTTCAGATACGCTCCAGATACAGATGCCATCCTGATACTCATTCAGATTCAACTTTCAGATACAGTTCAGATACGCTCCAGACACGAATGTCGTTCTGATACTCATTCAAGATTCAATTTTCAGATACAGTTCAGATACGCTCCAGACACGGATTCCATTCTAATACTTAATCAAAGCCCCTTCCAGATATAGTACAGATACGCTCTAAACACATACGCCATTCTAGTATTCATTCTTCCAACTTACAAATCACAATTCAACAATCACTCTTTGATGGCATATTTAAGCCCATCTCCTACAACTTTATATCACCTCTCTAAATGGCATCTATAAGCCTATTCCCTCTATCGTCGCACCGCTGAGTGCAAATTTCTGGGCACTCTAGTGTTCAATCATCTTCCACCTTCAAGTCACGAATGGAAAAACTTGTCAGTCTAACTCTTCAGGTTTAAGAAGATTGAACAGGGGCAGATGGTGTACCCAAAAATTTTCCCTCTCACTTATCAAGAATTTTCTCACAAGATTTCTTTGACTCAAGACTACATTAGGGTTTGACCAGCTCAAGTCACCTCCTCATGCACTGATGACCAAAATTAGGGTTTAAGTTTGAACAAGGATTTTTGGACTATCAATGCTTCATATGACTTTCAAGGATCACTATCGACCCCCAAGAATACTCATGCCAAGTTTCAAGCCTTGAATCACATTTTTGATCAGTCAATTGGACAGTTGACCTAAAAATCAGCGGTATTGGGGAAAAAGTAAACCATGGCCAATTTACAGTCAAACTTCATAATTTTTTATCCACATCAACATCTTAGGCTCATATGTATCATTTGACCATGTTTGGACCATAATTCCTCAAGAAATTTGATCAAATCATCAAAGGGCAAAATGGTCAAAATTAGGGTTTTGACTGAGAAAGGGCAATTTCTGATTTTTGAACTAGCAAATGATCAATTGTTTTGAAGTATGATTTCAATAGTTCAATTGCATCATCTTGACCCAATGACATGGTTCAAAACATTACAAATCCATTGGATTGATAGATGAATTTTTCAGTCAACTGATCAAAAGTCAATTGTACACTGAAAAGTCAAACTTTAACTTTTTAGTCAAAATCAAATGCCAAAGATCATAATTCATCAAAACATGTCAAAAGGTGAAACTTGTTCATCAAGAAACCAAGGATTTAAGATTTGGTTTTGGAAAGTTGAAAATTTGAACTTAGAAATTTTTCTAAGTATAGAAAATTTCTTATTTTTTCTCAACTTTAAGCCAAATTTTCTCCATGATGCAAGATGATTTAAAGGAAACTTCCAACATGAAAGTTGTATCCATGAAATTTACAACTTTGCTTCACACAAAGTCTCCTAAAAATGCTTGGATCTCAAGATATAGTTTTGTGAATACATGCTCATGAACCAAATTAACTTAGTGAAATTTTGCCCTAGTTAGGCAGATTTTTTACCTAACTTCATGCCAATTTTTCACATAGTTCCAAGGGGAATCTTCAAAAGAAATTCAAAGATGAGTTGTATAGAACATTGCAAGCTTTCCAAAATGTCAAGTCACTTCTTGAGATCATTCTTGAGTAGGGAGAATCGAAGAGATTAAATTGGTGATTTATCACTTTGATTTCAAGCCATTTCATGAAGAACAAAAATTCAAATCCTCAAGCATGCTGAACAAATCTTACTTTGCAGGCTTCTAACTTTTTTCTCACTCCATAATTAAATGTTTTCACAGATGTTGGAAGCTTTATGCCCAACATTAAATGCATTGTACAAGAACAATTCCATTTTTGGCACAAAGGTGCCATTTCCATGTTGATAAAGCACTACTTTTGCAATTTTCCACTCCATGAGCCTTGCATTTGTTTTCTCTGCACACAAGCAAATCCAAAACCAAAAGAAAATTGCCTGAAGCCACTACCAAACCAGTTCATGCTTGTACAACACTTAGGGACTTGTCTCCTCACTTTTCTTTAAAATCAAGTAATAGAGCCAAAAGGCTATAACTCAGAAATCTTGAGAAAGCTTGATGGCTAACCTCTTCCATACTAATACACAAGCGTATTTAAACCTAACACAAAAAGGCTAAGACTCAAAAACACTCCTTAACACATTTCCATTGAAAACTGCCATAGCTTGACAATTTTGTATTTTACACAGCCATCTCCAAAACCACTCGTGCGTTTTGAGTTTTAACCACCTAAACACTTAATATACTTCATATCTAAGTGATCCAGACTCCTATTCCCTCACTGTAACTCCTCCTCCTCCATCCACCATTTTCAAATATCAAGCTTGCAGGTTGACTTGAGTAGGGGGATTCAGAGACTTTCAAGACAAGGTAAGGATTGGAATACACTCAGGGAGGTCCAAGCAAGCTAAACAGATCCTCGGGCCTTCTCAAAACATGCCCAAACTCCATTCACGATCTTAACTGAAAGAGGTAAAAACTCAAACTTCTATCTCTTCATACAAGCATCATTTGGTCCTGATTTGTGAAAGAAAAATGTAGATATCCTTGCACTAAAGCTAACCATGTTCATAGATTTCATTTATATTAACTATGCATAGAGAATTTTGAATTTGAAATTTCTGTAAAAATTAGGTTTCAAATTAGGGCAAGTAAAACTAGCTTTGATCTTTGATTGTTAGTTTACATAAATTATATGGTTGAACTCTTGGGAAGAAACCCCATAATTTTCATGTTTGGACTTTCCATTTTCATGGAGAAATGAGAGAGATACAGGTGGTCCGGCCATGGCTCAAGGTTGAAGATGAAATTGCCCTCAGGGGGCGTTTTCTAATATATATTTATCTTTGTGTTTCTATAAACGGATGTACAACCACCCCAGTGGTAAGGCAACGCGCAAAAATGCCATAGGTCACGGGTTTGAGGCGTGGCGCCTGCCTTTTGCAATTTTTCACACATTTTTCCTTTTTTTGTCCCATTTGCAGCGCTGGGCTGTTTGTTCCATTGGGCCTATGTTTTTTTTTATAACTCTGCATCTTGTTTCCTTACAGTACCCCTGGCCCAATATATTTTTATTATTCATTTTATTTCCATTTTTATTTTATTAAATATATTTTTATTAATATTAAAAATCATAAAAAATATAAAAATGATAGATTTGCATTTTGGCTCATTTTATTTTATTTTTCTCATGTAAAATATTTTATTTAGTTAAATATATTATCCATTTTTCTTAATTAACTTTGTAAATTAAATTAGGACTAGTTTAATATTTATTTTTCTTTATACTCATTAAATATTTATTTTACTATAAAAAAGAGACTAAAATATCTCATAGGGCCATATATTATTTTCAGGATAAAAAATACAAAAAAATACTTATTTTTTCTTAAAGAAATTTATTTTATTTTAATGAAATAGATGTATGGTTCATTCAAAAATCATTTCAAAAAATATTTTCTTTTTCTTAATTGATTTAAGATTAATCTTGATTTATTTATTAGGTTTAGGTTAAAACCTTTTTCACATAAAAAACCAAACAAAAATCTTCTTTGCATTTACATACCTTTGCATATTTAATTCATTTTTGTATATTATTTATTCCAATATCTCTTCATATTCAATTTGGTTGTAATAGACTAATTAGGTTTATATTATTGCAATCCCCATTCATAAATTGTATACCCCCTCCCACAAATGTTGTAATAGCGTAGGATATTTAAATCTCGTTACTTATCGTTTTTATATAACATGCTAGTAATTAGGGTTTGTATGGAAAGATAAAATCAATCAAATAGAAAACCCTAATTCAAGACAAAATCAAGCATGAAAATGACACACTTGCACACAATCCCACTTGGTTGCCTTACAAAAATGGCCATATTACGCATGTAAGGTGTCTTAGCAAAAACAAACAAATACAAGATCATAGTCCCTCGATGTCGCTATTCAAAGTTACCTTATAAAATGATCTTAGTCCCTCAAAAATGCTAAGATACCTTGTAACATTGCTAATCATGGCTATACGATGACCCACACCCGTCCCGTTTACATCCAAAGATAAGGTTGCTTACCAAATCAATGGTAAGACAATAATGTCAAAGGAAAAGAAAATGAACAAGAAAGACATTTGAGTAGGTAGATTGCTCCTAATTACTTGCTCCATTTCAAAACAAACATCCTTGCTAATTTCAAAAACAAACATACATTTTCAAACATCTCACAAACATTGAAAACATTTTCAAAAAAGATCAACATCTTTGTATACATTCTTACGAACGAGAATCATTACAAATATTGCCTAAACAATGGCCTCTTTTACAAAATACTTTCAAAACCACACAAAACACTATTTCAAACAAAAGCAAGTGATCTAGCAAGTAACTAAGAGCCCATGGAAAACCATGGATGAAAAGGGTGCTAACACCTTCCCTTTTCATAATCTACCCCCCGAACTCAAGAAACAATCTAAAAGGTCTTTCCTCTGCTTCTTCACCTTTATTTTTTGAATAAAAGAAAAGTGGGTGGCGACTCTTGCTAACCGCAACATTTGCAATCAAATGCAAAACAATCAAGTCAGTTATCCCACCGCATCACAGAATTGGCGACTCTGCTGGGGACAATTCTAAAAGTGGGGTTACCTTAGGGATTAGATCACATTTACTTGCTTACATTGTTTGACTTGTATGCTTTACATTATGGTTCTTTGTTTGGGTTTGAATCCTCTACCCGAATTATGGATACATTATAGGTAAGTAGCAATACGTTGTGGAAACTGTGCGGGGTATACCAACATGTTCTAAGCAATAGCTACATTAGTGTGACATATTTGTGGGTACCGGTAGCCTTTGAGTTAATCAAAGAGAATACGGGGCCGCTGAGTGATGTCATGAAGCACTAATGAACTTCTAGAACCTTTACTTGACCAACTTGGCCTTTAGGATTTAGTGAGATGACCGGCTTTGGTGCAGTCCAAAATTGGTAGATACTCGATACTACACTCATTGAGGTTTGGTTTCTTGGGATATTTTGGTCGCTATTAAAGAGGCTTGAGCTGAAACAATGACCAAGGAAACAATCCAGTGATATTGAGCTCCTTAGAACCCAGTTAGTATTACTATGACAGGTCTAAGCCAACTAAACTTCAAGAGGATACTTACCTATAAAACTCCATGCAAGCCTAAACTAAGTACTTGTTTGCTTTGCTTGTATATGTACATAACATCATGGACATCATGAACATCATATACATCCACTAACCATTTCAAGGATTTTGGGATTCATCTTTGTTCTTGTTTTGTAGGATATGGATTCACTTCGCAGGAAAATTATTCAAGTCAACCTTGTGAGGATCCCTCCACAACTTAAGGAGCTAGTTTCAAGAATTCCTGAGAACTCTCCATTCACCGAGAGACATGGCCGCCTACTCAACTTGATCACCTCCAACAGAGATGAGGATATGATGAAGGTGATCTTTCAGTTCTTTGATCCTTTGCACCATTGCTTCACATTTCCCGACTATCAACTTGTGCCTACTTTGGAAGAATTCTCCCAACTATTGAGGATTCCCATTCTCAATCAACTACCTTTCAACGGTACGGAAAGAGACCCAAAGCCAGAAGAGATTGCTCAAGCTCTACACTTGTACTTATCTAATGTCACAACCCATTGGGACATTAGATGAGTACAAGTGTAGAGCTTGAGCAAAACAAACATCCTTGCTATTTTTAAAAACAAACACGCATTTTCAAACATCTTACAAACATTGAAAACATTTTCAAAAAAGATCAACATCTTTGTATACATTCTTACAAACGAGAATTATTACAAATATTTCCTAAACAATGGCCTCTTTTACAAAATACTTTCAAAACCACACAAAACACTATTTCAAACAAAAGCAGGTGATCTAGCAAGTAACTAAGAGCCCATAGAAAACCATGGATGAAAAGGGTGCTAACACCTTCTCTTTTCATAATCTACCCCCCGAACTCAAGAAATAATCTCAAAGGTCTTTCCTGTGCTTTTTCACCTTTGCTTTTTGGATAAAATAAAAGTCAGTGACGACTCTTGCTAACTGCAACATTTGCAATCAAACGCAAAACAATCAAGTCAATTATCCCACCGCATCACACTGGCCAATCTTGATCCAGTGCCTTCGACGTGCAGTCTGCCGTGCATTTTCGACAATCTCTCTCATTGGATCGAAAGCCAGCTTGGGCCTCTTTTTAGATTCGGGCCTGCGTTACGCAAATTATACCCCCTATTTACTAGTCAGCCTGACCTATTTATTTGTTTTTTTATTTCTTTTAGTTTATGAATTCCAAGCTTTTTTCTATTATTTAATTATAAAATCAGATAAAAATCACAAAAATATTAGGTTAGCATTTTCTCAAATAAATTAATGTTGTAAATTAATTGATTAATTATTTTAATCTTTTTCTTAATTAAAAAAGTTAATAGACTTAGGATTTAATCATTTTTATTTCTTTTCATAAATAAAAAATGTCCAAAAAAATATTAATTTTGTTTAGAATTAATTTTTAATTAATATTTTTCTTTCCACTTTTTATTTTAATCAAGTAATTAGACTTAATTTAATTTAGCATTTTCCATATAAAACAGAACAAAAAAACAAAAAGATTTTCTTTAAACTTAGAAATATCTTAGGGTTTAGACGTCCTTTCTAATTCGCGCGCGTTATTACTTTTCACATTTTCATTTCCATATTTTCTATAACTGCCTACTGGGATGTAATAGAATTAAACTAGGAATTTACATTTACTGCTTTTATTTCCCTCATTTTTGGACTTGTAATAATCCCCCTCCCCGAAGCCTTGTATTAGTTTAGGATTTACACTTCCGCACTTTAAATTCTTGCATACTATTAACTGTCTAGATGCATGACTAATAGGATTGTATGACAAGAATATAAAATCAAACTCTAGAAAACCTAATGCAAAGACAAAAACAACTAAAAACAACACAATTGCACATGCACACCTCTAGGGTATCCTCACTTCGGTTGCCTTCGGAAAAACAGTCACAACTCTCGAAACATGAGAGACTTTAGTGGCTACCCTCCGATTTAAAAGATCATAAGTCCCTTGATGACCCTCTCGATGTTGCCTCGGTAAAAATGATCTTAAAACCCTAGGGTAGTTATTAAGATTTCTAGCCCAGTTGCCTTTGTGACTGTATAAACGTCCCTTCGAATGTCCCTCAAATATCCAACGACTAGGGCTACCTACTCACTAATAGTAGGATAGCATTGTCTAAAGGAAAAGAGGAAAAGAACAACCCTTTCGAGTAAAAAGTAGATAGTTCCTAGATGCTATGCTCAAACACTTTTTCACGCCTCACACTTTCAAAACCATTTTCAAAAATGCTTTATCAACACTCTTGAGGACTGATACAAGAGTTATCATAAAGCAAGTTGCCTTACTATTGGCATTTCAAAACTTTTTTTTTCAAACAGACACAAAGCATTTCAAAATGAGCTAAGCATATAAGAGCCCAAAGAAAACTACGGATGGAAAGCGTGCTAACACCTTCCCTTTCCATAATGTACCCCCTTACTCAGAAAACTCTCGAAAGGTCTTTTTCTGTTCTTTTCACCCTTTCCTTTGTTGGATAAAAGAAAAGTCGATGGCGACTCTTGCTTACCGCAACATTTGCGAATTCAAATGTAAAACCAGTATAACAGTCGGTTCTTCCACCGTATTACAGAACTGGCGACTATGTTGGGGATTTTAATAAAAAGTGGGGTTACCTTAGAGCTTAGTTTATTTTAAATTACTTTCATTGTGTGTTTTGTATGCTTTACTTTTGAGGGCTTGTTTGGGTTGTTACTAAAGATCCTACAACCAGATCTGGGGAACCTTATTAGGTAAGTAGTAATAAATCATGGAAGTTGTACAGCATAGGCCGATACAGACAAAGTGGTGGCTATGTTAGCGCGATACTCTGGATTGTACTAATGTTCCTTGAGTAAGTCAGGGATAACATTAGGCTTCCTCATAGTGTCACTAAGCGCTAACTGACCTTTAGAACCTTTAATTGACTCATCCTATCCATTAGGAAGTTGTGATATAGCCGACTTTGGTTCCGACTGAATACTGGTTGATACTCGATACTACACTCATTGAGATTGGACTTTCGGGATATTTTGGCTGCAATGCTTCGGTGTTTGAGCTGAAACAATGCCTGACGGAAAGGTCAATGATATGAGACTCCTTAGAACCCGGTTGCTATTACTAGGATAGGTTGAGCCAACTGAAACTTCAAGAGGGTATTTACCTACAAACCTCATACAAGCCTAAACCTAAGGCTACTTATGTGACTTGTTTATTTTAAATATCCAACAACTTAATTTCCCTGCAGGGTTTTGTCTGTATTCATTATCTTACAACGTGAATTCCTTGCAAGACTTGTTTATAGTCATTATACAATAATATGAACTTCTTGAAAGACTTACTTGTCTTTATCACCTTGCACTTTTTCTTGACGCATAGCATACACATCATAACATCATACCATAGCATTTCCTTAACCATTTCAAGGATCTCAAGGGCCTGTGGTGCATGTTATGTTAAGTCAGGCGTCTAGCAAAGGGCAAGGGGATTTATTTTCCTCTAGCCAATGTTGTCAAAAGACCAAAACACAGCAACTTGAGTCAGAGGCTATGACCCACTCGACATGGTGAGCTTGATTCTCGTAGAAGGACATTCAACGATATGAAAGCTCTTCCATCAAAGATGCAATCAAAATTCAAACATTTTTCTTGTGTTTACCACGCAAGATCCTTGAAAATATTGCATGCATGTCATTACATAACAGGTCTTCCAGTACAGGTTTCTCATTTTCTCGTTTTTTATTTCCACAAGGAAAATGGCTCTCAAACAGAACGACAGAGATCTCCAAACTCAAGATTCTCATTCAAGGAAATGTTCCTAAATCTATCCAAGGGGAAAGAATAATTGAAAGCACTCCTCGCTGGGAACTTGACCAAGAAAAATCCTGACAACAACAAGGATGACCAGTTGAAACAACTGCAAGTTGAGATGGAAATGATGAGAATCCAGATGAGTAGTCAGATGGCTCTTATCCAAAGTTTAGCTCGGGAACAAGAAGAGTTAAGAATTCTCATCATCAAGCTTCATCAAGACATATACGACCATCTGGGGCAAACTGGTAGAGCTTGAGGCCTAATCAATGATCAACCTCTCTTGGCAGATAAGGAATTGGGTGACATGTTCATGCGAGAGCATGTTGAAAATAAACTCAGGAGCAGTGAAATTTAGGGGACTGCATCTTCAAGTACTCAGAAGAGACCATACAGTGGAAAGAAGGAGTCTAGTATTGTGTATAACCAGAAGGGCCTCAATAAGAGTAATCTCAACCAATATGTTGGGGCAATTATAATTTCTAGTCCTACACCAGTGCGACAATAACAACAGGGTAATAAGAAAAGGCAAGACGAGCCCAAGAGACAGTTTACCAAAATCAACATGCCGTTGTCTCAAGCATTGCAACACATGTTAAGGATGAATCTGATTACGTCGATAGAACCTCATCCAAACCCCAAAACTTCTTCTCCTAACTGCAATCCTGATGCAAGGTGTGCCTATCATTCTGGCAGTCCTGGACACGATACTAAAGATTGTTGGGCGCTGAAATACAATATTCAAAAAATGATTGATGCAAAGGAGATTAAATTCGACCTTCTTGAGACTCCCAACATGATCATTTCTCCCATGCCAAATCATGGCCAATATTGAGAGGTTTAGTTTCATTTGAATTCTTAAATTGTAATTTCTATTGATTGTTCGAACACTTATTTTATGTCAAACTTTGTTATTCCATTAATGCATTGCATATGTTTGTCTTGAATTAATCCATTCGTTTTCACTATATCGAAACTATGCTTTTACTTCCTTTTTGTGATACTCGACTCTCGATTGAAAGTTGTAAGCCTTTAGAGGGAGGGTGACGAAAAAGATACCACAATCTCTACAATATGCTTTTGAACAGATCTTGCTGACGATGTACACGCGTTGTTTCAAATCCTAAATAATGGAGTTATAAGGAAGATAATCCCTATTCAACCCATTTGAGCCTAAGAAGTAGAAGTTTTCTTTCTCACGCAAATTGAAACCCTTAATCAAAACCTTGGGCAGGGTAGTTTCTCAGTTAATTCAATGGTGCATTCAATCGCAAGCTTTCCCTTCGTACATGACGAGTAGTGTCAGAGGTATCCTTCCAAAACAAAAGATGGTGATGGTTCTGCTTAATCATTTAAAATAGGCAGTCATTATTTTTCAAAAGAAAATCCCGCTAAGTCAAAACCTATGAAGGAGACTTAAGGAAAAACCAGGGCATCCCGCTGACTGTAATCACAAAAGAAACATTTCAGGAAAAATGTAGGGATAATAAAATCAAAAAAAGAGGTTGCTAAAAATCCTCAACAAAAAGAAAATATTACAAAAAATGATTGCCTCCTCAAAATAAACCTTCAGTATCCGAACCATCACTGGAATATCAGGGCAAAGATTCCAGACTTAATCGGGATTTAAACGCACAATTAACTAAGTATAAGACTGAAGAACATCACAAATAACGTACAAATAAATTTCGAGCCTTTATCCTTTGTTTCTTTAACCGTGAACTAGGCCACGTCACAACCCCTCAAAGTCCTAGCTAAATCATGGGTTAGTTCGAAAGCATATTGTTATAAAAAGGTATCCTGACTCCTGGAAGGTTTGCTATAAATCCTGAGTTGATATTACATTCCTTTAAATTTTGTTTTACTAAAAAATGCATTTAAAAAACTTCAAGACAGACATAAGCTTTGCATTTTTAATACCACTGTTTGCATATAACTAATTGCTCAACAACAGAGAAGTTTGCACGAAGAATATTCAATGAACAAAAATCCTCTCAATAAACAAAATCACCTCAGATGGAAAGACATTTCCAATAACAGGCCTTTCATAATCAAGAGACATGACATGGTGTCTAAATTGATCTGGGGGCAGTCGAGTCAAGATTGAAGAAATCCCTCAAAAGTGCCGAATAGCCAGAGGCAGACCTCCATATGAATCACTAGAAGCATTGAACAGGAAGGGCCACGTGCGATCAAGAAAACATTTTTTGGCAGTGCTACAACACTTACTACTATGGACAATGATAATTTTCCGCACCCTGTGAACATGGACATAGTTTCAAAATACTACGTATGAAAAAAGACCCGCTAGGTTGACTGGCCTAGGCAAAAGTAAGGGCATCCCAACGAACCAAAGGAGTTCGGGCAAAAATTAGGGATATATAAATAAAATTGTACACCCGGCAAGTCGAAAACCTGAAAAGGCGGCTTGCACAAAAAAGGGTATCCCGATGGACTGAAAATCAGAAAGGACAGTCCATGAAAAAGTTAGGGATTAAAGCGTACGACTATGTCCCATCAACTCATCAATTCTCGATAAGTAGAAGGCTTATCACCCTGATCAACATTTTCTCAAGGCTCCAGGAGTTGGGATAACATTCAAACCATTCATAAAATACCCTCAAAGTAACCACCCCCAGGGGACTATCTTCATGGAGTTCATCATCAATAAGGATACATTCCAAAGTACGTAGAGACAGAGACGTCCTCCTGCAAAGTCATTGTCATGTCTTCTGTATATAACCTAACAATTTCAGACATTCTGAAATATTCTTAATAGATCAAAAGCTTCAATCATCTCCCCAACATCTTGGAGATTTCTTTGAATCGGTTCATAAATTACTTGGGTTCCCCAACATGAATTTAATAAAATCCCCAAGTGGTTTGTGGATTTTCCTTCTCCCGAATAAAGTTTATTTCTCTAGCAATGGAAATCCATTACCCAACATTTCAACTTCAACAAATAATGAAAAATTACATTCTTCATCCCCGACAACAATCAGGGATTTATTTTCCCCAGTTCAATAATTATGTAATAGAACAACTGATGCATTCATACATTTCATTCATACATCATTTTACAAACGCCATAGCATATGTAGTACAAATGCATATATCACAATCTCATTTATTTTGAGAACATCATTACCCAATGCACTTCATGCATCATGATAATGCATACAACTAATTCTTTACCATTTTAGGAAAGATCAATAAACAAACATCATCAACATTTTTCAACAGTTCCAGATTAATTCCTAAAACCAGACAGGGCAACTATTTGTGAACAACTGATTCTGGATCAATTCCTAAAACAAGACGGGGTGCTATCTACGAGACCAGGTTAGAGATTAATTCCTGAAACAAGACAGGGCAACTATCTGAACGACCAACCAAAGCAAGCTCCAGATTAATTCCTGAAACCAGACAGGGCAACTATCTGTGAACAATTGATTGTGGATCAATTCCCAAAACAAGACGGAGTGACTATCTACAAGACTAGGTTATAGAGTCATTCCTAAAACCAGAAAGGGCAACTATCTCAACGAAAAACAAAAGAAAGTTCTAGATTAATTCCTGAAACCAAATAGGGCAACTATCTATGAACAACTGATTGTAGATCAATTCCCGAAACAAGACAGAGCGACTATCTACAAGACCAGGTTAGAGAGTAATTCCTGAAACCAGACAGGGCAACTATCTCAATGAACAACAAAAGAAAGTTCTAGATTAATTCCTGAAACCAGACAAGGCAACTATCTGTGAATATTGACTGTAGATCAATTCCCGAAACATGACGTGCGACTATCTACAAGACCAGGTTAGAGATTAATTCATGAAACAAGACATGGAAACTATCTCAACGACCATCAAAAATAAGTTCCAGATTAATTCCTGAATCCAGACAGGAAAACTATATGTGAACAACTGATTGTGGATCAATTCTCGAAACAAGACAGGGTAGTTATCTCAACGACCAACAAAAGCAAGTTCCAGATTAATTCCTGAAACCAGACAGGGAAACCATCCCTGAACGATTGATTGTAGGTCAATTTCTAAAACAAGATGGGGAGGCTATCTACAAGACCAGGTTAGAGATTAATTCCTGAAACCAGACACGGTAATTATCTCAACGACCAACAAAAGCAAGTTCCTAATTAATTCCTGAAACCAGACATGGCAACTATTTGTGAATGACTGATTATAGATCAATTCCCGAAACAAGATGGGGTGACTATCTACAAGACCAGATTACAAATTAATTCTAGAAACCAGACATGGCAACTATCTCAACGACCAACAAAAGCAAGTTCCAGATTAATTCCTGAAACCATAAATGGCAACTATCTGTGAACGACTGATTGTAGATCAATTCCTGAAACAAGACGGGGCGACTATCTACATGACCAGGGTAGAGATTAATTCCTGAAACCATACAGGGCAACTATCTCAATGACTAACAAAAGCAAGTTCCAGATTAATTTCTGAAACCAGACAGGGAAACTATCTATGAACGATTGATTGTAGATCAATTCCCAAAAAAATATGGGGCGACTATCTACAAGATCAGGTTAGATATTAATTCCTGAAACCAGATAGGGAAACTATCTCAACGACCAACAAAAACAAGTTCCAGATTAATTCCTGAAACCAGACAGGGAAACTATTTGTGAACAACTGACTGTAGATTAATTCCTGAAACAAGACGGGGCGACTATTATACCCCAAAATTTTCCCTCTCATTTTACTCAATACATACTCCTATAGATCCACAATTTGCTCAAGTTTTCCCAAGAGTTGACCAGACAAACTCTCTCCTAAGGCAGTGTGTCTCAAATTAGGGTTTCCATTTTCATTAAGATAGGTGGACTCCAAAGACCTCATATACTCTCCATGGTACTAATATGTTCTCAAGACCCTCCATGTCAAATTTCAAGCAGTGCACAAGAAGTTTGCTCAGTTAACTGCTCAGATGCTTGAGAATCGACTGTATTAGGTCAAAAGTTAATTGTGGCCCACATATAGCAAACTTCAAGATTTTTGGTCAACATCCACATTTTGAAGTGACTTTCATCATTTTATTAAGGGATGATCATGATTCTTCAAGGAATGCCCTAAATTCATCAAAACCCAAAAGTTGGTAAATTAGGGTTTCTTAGGAAAAGTCAACCAAACTTTAACCAAGCATAACTTCTTCACACTTTATCAGAATTTTTCCATCCAAGGCTCATTTTGAAGAGGATGAAATTCCCTACAATTAATTTTCAGCCCACAAGTTCAAAATATGCACTCATCAAACGATATGAATTTCTACATTATAGGTCCTTTTGAAAAGTCAACAAAAACACCTTTTGGGTCAAAGCTTCTTACATGAACATGGAAGACCCAATTGAGAGGAAACAAATAGGGTTGTTTAGGGGGCATACTAAGATTTCTAAAAAGTCCAAGAACACCTTCTTAGGGTTAAAAATGAGAGAGATGTGTATTGTCAAAGTTGACCAATTTTTGGAAATGTGCATGAAGTCAACATTGATCAAAATGACTTTTTTTCCAAATGGGCCCATGTTTTATTGTTTGAAACTTGTTCCTAAGATGGCCCACGACCCCTGATCTTATCCACCTATTATTTTATTATTTTTTTTTTATTTTGATTTTTTATCCATTTAAATCAAAATAAATCAATTTAAATAGTAGAATAATCAAATAAAATCAAAGATTTGATTTTATGAGCATATTATGAGTTCATGAACAACTAGTAAATCAAAAAATTCGTGAAAGAACTAATTGATTGGAAAAGATCTTAATTTGGTCTATTTTAGAAACAAATCATACAAGGAAAAAAATGAAATCAAATCTCCATAATTTGCAAAGATATGATCAGTTCTTGTTGACCTAAATCAGTTTATCATATATACCTAACATCTCTAAAGCATAAAAGAGGGTTTGGGGGTCGTGAAAAGAAGGGGAAGAAATTGCAAATTTTGGAAGAAAAAGTGCAGACTGTATTCTCTTCCATAGGCCGTTTCAAGTAATTCCAAAGCCAACAATATGTTCCTGGACGTGTTCTGAAGCCATTCCAAACATCCTCAAGCCTTAAAACCTTCAGAAATCACGCCTCACAGTGCCACGGTTTGCATCTTTTTTCCAATATTCATTTTCAATGATTTATCCATCATAAACATTTTTTGATCATATATCCATGCTTGTTATCATATTTGCAATGTTTTTAATTGGTTTGATTGAAGTTTAAGTGCAGGAATGGCACGATGCCATTGTTAGGGTTTTGAGGTTCCAAACTGGGAATTCTATATAAAGGTAAAATTGGAAAAAATTAGGGGTACGATCATGCTCAAGAGATGATTTGCAGTTGATCCATGTCTTTGGTTTGAATTTATTCTGCTTGTGTTGTGTTTTTTTTGAATTTTACAAGTTTATGGCTACGAATAAAATCCATCATTATAGCCTTTAGTGACGGAAACGACTGTAGGTAAAAGTGTGGCAAAAAACAACAGTTATGGGGAAGAAGAAAATTAGGTGGCAGAATCCTATTAGGTGATTTGAATCACGCACGCGTTTGAGAAATATCACTTTATTTCCTTTATATTTTATTTATGTCATTATATATACAACTAACCATCCCAGCAAATTTTGTTTTCTTACTTTGTTTCTACAGATTCAATGCATCATCATCCAAAACTCCTACCATGCACTACCACTATTTGGCCATTGGATGTATCAATAATTCAGATCCAACACCTCAAACAATGAAGGACTATGGTGCACTCTCAGCCTGGCACAACACATGCCCATTCTTTTCTTTTCTTTTTTTATTTTTTTAATTTTTTTTTTACTAATTATTTTCTTTTATTAAAATAACACCAAAAAAATCATTATTTTTTTATTTAATCAAAAAATCATCAAAAAAACATAAAAATCATTTTTTTCATAAAAATATTGTATTTCCTTAATTAATTAGTTTAATTTAATTTAGGGAAAATTTAATTCCTTTTTTTATAATTTAAATTAATTAGAAATTAGGGTTTTAATTTGTACATAACCTAATTAATTTTTCTAAAAAAACTAACCTAAATCTTTTTACAAGTAGATTTTTTAGGTTTCCTAAATTATTCTTGCATTTAATTCGCCGCGCAAATTTTTTAATTTCCTTTTATTATTATTGTAACTGTTTCGAGGTTATAATAGTAATTAGGATTTAAATTCCGCCTTTTTATTTTCAGTCCAAAATAATTATGTATCTGCAAAAGCCTTGTAATAGCTAGGACTTTAAACTTTCTTGCTTTTAATTCCACAAACTATAAACTGCTTAGATGTATGTTAATAGGATTGTATGGAAAGACAAACTGAAAATTAATATGGTAGAAAACCCTAAATGTGCAAAGATAAATTAACTGAAAATTACACTCGCACATGCTCACTCCTAGGGTTTGCCTCACTTGGTTGCCTCAGAAATAATGGTCGTGTCTCTCGAACGTAGGGATATCTTAGCAAAAGACCCTCAATCTAAAAGTCATCATAAAGATCATAGTCCCTTAACGCCCCTCGAGTTGCCTACGAGAAATGATCTTGTCCCTCGATGTTGCCTACGAATATATGATGACAGTCCCTTCGAACTGCTAAGGTATCCTTACATGTTTCCTTCAATGACCATTTCGTCCCTTTCGATAGTCCCTCAAACTCCAATGACGGTGCTACCTATTCCTTAATAATGGGATAGTGTTGTCTAAAAGGAAAGCGAACGAAGCTTTTTTCGAGTAGGTAGAAAATCTTAAGTACTTGCTCAAAACAATAAAAACTCTTTTACACAAACACTTTCAAAATTGTTTTCAAAAACAACTTCGTCACACTCTTGAGGACAGAAACAAGGGTTAAAACAAAGTAAAATAAAACTTTTCAAAACAAAGCACACACAAGAAATTTAAAAATGAGCAAGTACCTAAGAGCCCATGGAAAACCACAGATAGAAAGGGTGCTAACACCTTCCCTTTCTATAATCTACCCCTCGTACTCAGAATATTCTCGGAAAAAGGTTTTTTCTGTTCTTTTTCCTTTTCCTGGTTGGATAAAATAAAAGTCGATGGCAACTCTTGCTTACCGCAACATTTTGCGAACAAAAAATGCAAACCAGTATAACAGTCGGTTCTGCCACCGTATCACAACTTCTATCTACAAGACCAGGTTAGAGATTAATTCGTGAAACCAGACAGGGCAACTATCTCAGCGATCAACAAAAGCAAGTTCCAGATTAATTCCTGAATCCAGACTGGGTAACTATCTGTGAACAACTGATTATAGATCAGTTCCCAAAACAAGATAGGGAAACTATCTACAAGACCAGGTTAGAGATTAATTCCTGAAACCAGACAGGGCAACTATCTCAGCGACCAACAAGAGCAAGTTCTAGATTAATTCCTGAAACCAGACAGGGTAACTATCTGTGAACGACTGACTGTGGATCAATTCCTGAAAAAAGACAGGGACACTATCTACAAGACCAGCTTAGAGATTAATTCCTGAAACCAGACAGGGAAACTATCTCAATGACCAATAAAAACAAGTCCCAGAGTATTTCTTGAAACCAGATAGGGCAACTATTTATGAACAGTTGACTGTGGATCAATTCCCGAAACAAGAAGGGGGCGACTATCTACAAGACCAGGTTAGAGATTAATTCCTGAAACCAGACAGGGAAACTATCTCAATGACCAACAAAAACAAGTTCCAGAGTAATTCCTAAAACCAGACAGGGCAACTATTTGTGAACAACTGATTGTAGATCAATTCTCGAAACAAGATGGGGCGACTATCTACAAGACCATGTTAGAGAGTAATTCCTGAAGCCAGACAAGGAAATTATCTCAACAAAAGCAGGTTCCAGATTAATTCCTGAAACAAGACAGGGAAACTATCTGAAGTAACAACTCATTAAACATTGTGAAGCCTGTACCCGACCAGATGACAGTTAACCTCATATTTAAGTTGAAGCATGGACCCGACTAGATAACAACTTAATTTCTTTAAAACACTGAAACTCGGACCCAACCAGATAACAGTTTACAACTATTGCAAAGCCTATACCCGACCAGATGACAATTAACCTCAAATTCAAGTTGAAGCCTGAACTTGACCAGATAAGAACTTAATTTCTTCAAAACACTGAAACCCGAACTCGACCAGATAACAATTAATAACTATTACCGAAGCCTGGATCCAACTAGATAACTGTTCAAGTCACTAAAGCCTGGATGCGGCCAGACAACAGTTCATTTCATTTTCCCCAGTAAGTCATTGTGAAGCCTGGAATACGACCAGATGACAGTCAAACTTTATTACCCTTAGCAAGTTATGGTGAAGCCTAGATTTTGACCAGAAAACAGCTAAGTTTCACCTCTCTAGTCTAGAGATAACTCCTAAGTAGATCCATGTACAACTAAAGCTCCTAGACTCTATTCCCCATAGAGTTTTTCTCAAGCAAAAGAACAGAAATCAACATTCCCCAGTGGAGTCCTCCTCAGACAACAAGAACAGGAATCCCCATAAAGAGATCTCTTATGAAGTCAGCATCTACTTTGGATGGAATCTTTAAGCCCGTATTTGAAATCTCTCAGTTATCTTCTCCAAATGGAATCTGTAATCCCATTCCTGATATCATCAACCAATGGCGTTACTTCATGCAAGTGAAAATTTCTGGGCACTCTAGTGTTCAATCACCTTCCACCTTCAGATCACGAAAGGCAGACAATCCAATCTAAATCTCTAGGTTTAAGAAGATTGAATAGGGGAAGCTGTTGCACCCCAAAATTTTCCCTCCCATTTTATTCAAGGAATGCTCATTAAGGTCCTCAGTTGCTCAAGGTTGACCAAGAATTGATCATACAAATTCTCCTCCTAAGCAATGACCTTTCAACTAGTTTCACTTTTCACCAAGATGTGTGAGCTCCAAAGGTCTCAAATATTTTCCATGGTCCTAATATGTCTTCATGTTTGTCCATGTCAAGTTTCATGCTCTACAACTTCCCTTATCCTCAAGCTCAAGAAATGCATCATTTGGAAGGTACAAGCTCATACATTACAGGAGGTTATTGCACCCTATACGCCTCAGTATAATGGCATAACTGAAAGAAAGAATAAAAGTGTATTGAACTTGATGAGATGTAAGTTGAAAGCTAAAAATATGCTTAAGAGATTTTGGGTCGAAGCAGCTTCGTCAGCAATAGACATTCTGAATAGATGCCCAACGAAGCAGCGTTAGCTGGGAATTTCGATTACACAAGAAAGAATAGTTCGAAAGAAAGTGTGAGGAGGCTTTTTTATGAAGTCTTCGATTGATGAAGAACTAGTAAAGAGCTTCACTATGTTGAATCGTTATCAAAGGGTTTGTTTCGAAATATTGAAATATAAGTTGTTCGAAGCATTACAAGGAAAGACATTTTGATTGTCATGTTGTTTGAATTAGCGCTTCGAAAAGAAGAAGATTTTGAATTCAAAAGCTTTGAAGAAACACGTGGAAGTCTAATGGTTCCAAAGACATGCAACCTTCGAACGTGGCGTGATTTCATAGAAGGACTTAGGGTCAAATCAACCAAATATAAGTCATCTTAGAGTTTTTAGATCAATGAGTTTCAGGCATGTACCTGAGAAGGCGAGGAAGGAGTTGGATGATTGAAGTGAAGTCTTGGTGGTCATAGGTTATCATTTGATTGGTACATATAAGCTATATTCACAAATCGAAGATAAAATAGTGGTTAGCAAAGATGGTCTTGTAAACGAAAGCAAAGGGTAGGGTTGGAGTCGAAGTTCAGTTTGACAGGAAGATGAACAAAACGAAGATTCGACGCAGTCACAACTGTCACAACTTTGTTAGAAGATCGAAAAGAACATAATGAAGCTTCGAAAAGTCAAAATGAAGAGGTGATACTCCGATTGGGAAAATCGAAGGAAATAAGATCGAAAAGAACATAACGAAGCTTCGAAAAGTCAGGATGAAGAGGTGATACTTTGATTCGTCGAATTGAAGGAAAGGAGATCGAAAGGAACAAGAACTGAGTTCGACTAGGCTGATTAGGTATGAGGGGTTTCCAGATTATACAATCGATGCAGATGGTGATTAAGTCGAAGAATCCATGATGATGAAGCCTTGAGAAATTCGAATTGGAACTCAGAGCCATCGAAAATAACAAAGCTTTGGAGCTTGTCGAAAGAATAAATTGATGTGAAATGGAGATACAAGGCGAAACGAAAACCTAATGGGATGAAGCTTGTTGGGCTGGGAATGATTATCTCGAAGCCCAAATTCGAGCAAGACACCAACCATAACATGTCTAGGTTCATTATGTTTCAAGAATGGCAAGAAAATTATCAAAATGGAAACTTTTCAAATCTTTCGATTCTGCTTTCAAGGCCATGGTTAATGGTTGATTCATGCCATATTTGTTCACCACCACACCCCTATAAATACACGACTAAATCAGAAGAAAAATGGGAGGATATGGCATATCGAAGCTCCACAAAATTTTAAGAGACACACAAATTGCCTTAAAGAGCCACGGGCAGACAATACCTTAAATCACCACACACTGCCTCAGAAAAACCATATCAAAATTCACAAAAGTTGCAAAATCTTCACAAGAGCTGTCAAGTTCAAAACCAACTTGGAAAGCTCCCTATGTCCAAACAAACACTAGATTAGTGTTCCTGAGATTCCCAGGATTCATCCCAGGCCTTCTCCACACGCGAAAAGCCCAAGAATTTGTGGATCACGTTGCTCCGGTTAGGTACAAAATTTTGATCTTAGATCTTTAATTTCTCACATTGTAAATTATTTTTAAGCTTCCATATATACTCATGCTAATGCTTGGGATGGTTTAATATATTTTCTTTTGAGTTTCAGCGCAGGAAGCATAAGGTGCCATTGTTATGGCACGATTTGGAATGGTGGTTAAATTGTGATACATGGACCTTTTTCGATTTTAAACCCAGACTAGGACTCAGGGTGTTCGAATTAGGGGGAGATCGAATTAATGGGAAGGACCTGGGTTCGACACCTAAGTCATGTATTTTTTTCTCAAACAATTGTATTCCAGATCCCATGCTTGTAGGTCGAAGGTGTACACCATACACCATCATTCCCTTTCTGCTAGATGCTGGCCAATCTTGATCCAGTGCCTTCGACGTGCAATCCGCTGTGCGTTTTCGAAAACCTCCCTCATTGGATCGAAAGGCAGCCTTTGCCTCTTTTCATCCGGGCCTGTGTTCCGCAAATTACACCCCCTGTTTACTAGTAAGCCTGACCCATTTATTTGTCCAAGAAAATATTAATTTTGTTTAGAATTAATTTTTAATTAATATTTTTCTTTCCTCTTTTTATTTTAACCAAGTAATTAGACTTAATTTAATTTAGCATTTCCCATATAAAACAAAACAAAATAACAAAAAGATTTTATTTAAACTTAGAAATATTTTAGGGTTTAGATGTCCTTTCTAATTCGCGCGCGTTATTACTTTTCGTGTTTTTATTTACATATTTTTTGTAACTGCCTACTGGGATCTAATAGAATTAAACTAGGACTTTACATTTACTGCTTTTATTTCCCCCATTTTTGAACTTGTAATAATCCCCCTCCCCGAAGCCTTGTAATAGTTTAGGATTTACACTTCCGCACTTTAAATTCCCACACACTATTAATTGTCTAGATGCATGACTAATAGGATTGTATGGCAAGAATATAAAATCAAACGCTAGCAAACCTAATGCAAAAACAAAAATAATTGAAAACAACACAATTTCACATGCGCACCTCTAGGCTATCCTCACGTCGGTTGCCTTCGGAAAAACAGTCACAACTCTTGAAATGTGAGAGACTTTTGTGGCTACCCTCTGATTTAAAAGATCATAAGTCCCTCAATGACCCTCTCGATGTTGCCTCGGTAAAAATGATCTTAAAACCCTAGGGTAGTTATTGAGATTTCTGGCCCAGTTTCCTTTGTGACTGTATAAACGTCCCTTCGAATGTCCCTCAAATATCCAAGGACTAGGGATACCTACTCACTAATAGTAGGATATCACTGTCTAAAGGAAAAGAGGAAAAGAACCACCCTTTCGAGTAAAAAGTATATAGTTCCTAGATGTTATGCTCAAACACTTTTTCACGCCTCACACTTTCAAAAGCATTTTAAAAAATGCTTTATCAACACTCTTGAGAACTGATACAAGAGTTATCATAAAGCATCTTGCCTTACTATTGGCATTTCAAAACTTTTTTTCAAACACACAAAAGCATTTCAAAATGAGCTAAGCATCTAAGAGCCCGTAGAAAACTACGGATGGAAAGGGTGATAACACCTTCCCTTTTCATAATCTACCCCCTTACTCAGAAAACTCTCTGTTGTACCCCCAAAATTTTCCCTCTCATTTCTCAAGAAATCTCTCATTAGATCTCCATTGATTCAAGACTACACAAGGTTTGATCAGCTCAAGACACCTCCTCAACACTGACAAGTCAAAATTAGGGTTTGAGTTTGTACAAATATAATTGAACTTCTAATGCCTTATATGACTTTTATGGATCATTTTTCATCCCCAAGATTACTCATGTCAAGTTTCAAGCTTTGGATCACATTTTTGCTCAGTCACTTGATCAGTTGACCTAAAATCAACTGTATAGAGGAAAAGTCAAATGTGGTCAATTTGCAGTCAAACTTCATAATTTTTTATCCATATCAACATTATGAACTCATATATGTCAATTGATAAAGTTTGGATCACAATTCCTCAAAGAAATTTGATCAGAACACCAAAAGGGCAAAATGGTCAAAATTAGGGTTTTGACTGAAAAGGCTCAATTTTTACTTTTGACCTAATACATGACTTGTTGGTTTGATACATGGTATCAAGGATTAAAAAACATAATTTTTACCTAATGGAATGGCTCCAAACATTTATCAAGATCAATTGATTGATAATTTAAATTTGGTCAACTGATGGAAAAGTCAATTGTATACTGAAAAATCAAACTTTGACTTTTTGATCAAATTCAAGTTCAAAAATCACATTTTCAACAAGACATGTCAATATATGAAGATTTTTAATCAAGAAATCAAGAAAGTCAAAAATCATTTTGAAAAGTCAAACTTTTCAAGACTTAGAAATTTTTCTAAGTGTCTTTTATACATGATAATTTCATTACTTCATGCCATTCTTTCACCAAGATACAAGACGATTCAAGGAAAAATTCTAACTTGAAAGTTGTAGATCTCAATGATATCTAAAACAATGTAGAGCAGGACTTTTTCTAGAAATGCTTGTATTTTAAGTTATAAATTCATGAAGTCATGGCATTTTTGAGTAAACACTTAGAGAAATTTTCAGCAGTTTTGGTCAGATTTTTATCCCAACTTCTTGGCCAATTTTCATCAAGTTCCAATTTGATTTAACAAAAGTGGTCAACATGAAAGTTGTAGAGGGTGTTTCAAGCTTTCTAAAACATCCAACAGGATGAATTTATCATATTTGAGCTAGGAGATTCAAGGGCCTGAAGTTGGGTATTCATTCTTGAATTGCAAGCCATTTTTGTTGAAGAACACATAATCCAATTGGCATGATGTGCTGCATAATATTACTTTGAAGGCCTTGTGAATTGCAAATCTTACCATAATTTAATATTTACACAAACGTTTGAGCTATGGTCCATTTGGTTTAAGCATTATCCAAGTGATCTTTCCATTTTTGGCACAAACTTGACATTGGCATTCTTGCAAAGTAGCTTTAATCACAAAGTCAGCTCTCCTTGAGCCTCTAACTTATTCCTTCTACACACACTCAACATATAAAATCAGAAGTGCATGCTTAAAGTGTCCAATAACTCTATACAACAAATTACAAAGCATTGGAACTATGATCTTCAAGCTTGCTTCATGTACAATCTAACCTAGCCATAACATGTGATTCAAAATCTGAGTTTATTTAAAGTATCAAACCTTCTCTATAAATAGAGAGGCCAATTTCAAGAGAAAGGGGCCAGAAAATAGAAGGAGAAACTAAAACTCAAAATCACTTTTGCTGTCAAAAACCAAATTTGTCCACAAAACCTCAATTTTTGAGCTTTGAAGTCCAAATCTTTGAATCTCATACCTTGCAAGTTTTCTCCAAACAAACCATCCAAACACTTCACAAACACAATATATAAGTTTTTCAAACATAAGAATAACTTCTATAAAATCACTATCACCATCTTCCAAACTCAAAAAAATACATTGCAACTTGACATTGTTGTAGTTGTTCAACCATTTTCAGCATAAAAGGAAGGTTGGAGCTACTTCAAGAAGGTTCAAAGGAGCTCGATCAATCACCACTTTTCACCCAAAAACATATGTATGTGTTCTAAAGCTTCCACTTCGAGAGGTAAACTTTCTAAAACTGTGATATCATTGTTCATACATCATTTACTTTTGCGCTCAAAAGATATAACAAGACAGATCAAAGAGAGAAAACTAGCAAAAAGCCAGACCAGAGGCTGACACGGGTGCCCGTGTCACACGACACATCCCGTGTCAGCTTAGTTGGGTTAAAAACATAATAAAATGCAGGGACAGGGGATAACACGGGTGCCCGTGTCAGTGTTACTGGTTCAGACACGAGCAGAAAAAAGATAGACAAGGGCTGACACGGGTGTCTGTGTCACACGACGCGGCCGCGTCAGATTGGCTGGAACAAATAAAATGTAGATAATTCATGGACAGATCCTGACACGGGTACCTGTGTCCACTGACACGGCCCGTGTCAGCTCAGGCACCAAATTTCTTGATTTTTGAGATTTTTTTAGTTTATTTTGGACATGTTTCATTGCTTGGAAATGACCTAACACTATAAAAGCTTTTTTCAAATGAAACCTCAAAAACATTTTTCTAAACCATTTTTTTTAAAAGTTAACTTAGAATTAGGTTTTTCTTCAATGAAATTAATTACAAAACCTTTTCTATAAAAAAAACGTTAAAAAATAATTTCTCTCACTTTACATCTTCTTGCACATTTTACTATTTTTGCATTATAAATTATGTAATTGTCAAAGCCTTGTAATAGTAATTAGGGTTTACTTTACTTGTCATCCCCATTTGTAAATTTCTATACCCCGTCCCCAAATGATTGTAATAGCGTAGAATATTTACTTTCCGCAATTTATCGCTTTCATATAAATGCTAGAAATTAGGATTTATATGGGAAGATAAAAATCAACAAGTAGATAACCTTAATCAAAGATTAAATGCATGCAAATCAAACACACTATTCACACATGCACCCTTAAGGTTAACTCCACTTGTTGCCTAAAATATGGTCATGTTATGCATGTGAGATGTCTTAGCAAAAACAATCGAAATACAAGATCATAGTCCCTCGATGACGCTACAAATGTTGCATTTCAAATTATATTAGTCCCTCAAAGAGAAATTCTAAGACATCTTACAACATTTCTATCATGATTATACGATGACCCACACCCGTCCCTTTACATCCAAAGATAAGGCTTCTTACCAATCAATGGTGAGATAACAATATCAAAGGAAGGAAGAAATTAACAAAAGACTTTTGAGTAGGTAGAGACGTTCTTAGTTGCTTGCTCACTTTCAAAACAAAACACGCACCAAACATTTTCAAAAACAAACATCTTTTCAAATACACCAACACTTTCCATGAAATATTTTCAAAAGTCCAAAACTTTGTATACATTCTTGTCGAAACGAGAATCATTACAAAGTTCGCCTAAACGAAGGCGCCTTTTCAAAAATACTTTCAAAAACCACCACAAAGCACATTTTCAAACAAAGCAAGTGATCTAGAAAGAAACTAAGAGCCCATAGATAACTATGGATGAAAAGGGTGCTAACACCTTCCCTTTTCATAATCTACCCCCGAACTCAAGAAAATAATCTCAAAGGTCTTTCCTGTTCTTTTCCACCTTTCCTTTTGGATAAAAGAAAAGTCGATGGTGACTCTTTCTAACCGCAATAATTACGATCAAATGCAAAACATCCCAAGTCAGTTCTCCCACGGTATTACACTCTCTGTGATACAGTGGCAAAATTGGACTGTTTTAGGAAAATGCTGGTTTGTGTTTTGCGTTTTTTATTCACAAAATGTCGCGGTAAGCAAGAGTCGCCACCGACTTTTATTTTATCCAACTGGAAAGGAAAAAAGCACAGAAAAATTCCTTTTTCGAAATATTCTGAGTACGGGGGGTAGATTATAGAAAGGGAAGGTAATAGCACCCTTTCTATCCGTAGTTTTCTACGGGCTCTTAGGTACTTGCTCATCATTTAAAAATTGCTTACGTGTTTGTGTATTTTGAAAAGTTTTGTTTTACTTCATTTTATCCCTTGTATCAGTCCTTAAGAGTGTTACGAAGTGTTTTTGAAAACTTTGTTTAAAAAGAGTGTAAGTGTGGAAAAGTTTATTTTGAGCAAGTACCTACTAGTGTCTACCTACTCGAAAAAAGAATGTTTCTGTTCTTATTTCCTTTAGACAGCGCTATCCCACTATTAGTGAGTAGGTAGTACCGTCGTTGGAGTTATAAGGGTCAATTCGAAAGGGACGTACGATCACTAAAGCAATGTTAGGACGTCTTAGTAATAACCCTTGTGTCTTAAGATCATATTCTAGGCAACATTTCCGAGGCAACCTTTCCGAGGCAACATTTTCGAGGCAACATTTGATCTTTGTTTAGATAAGAGAGCGACCACTAAACCACGCTATACTTAATGATCGTTTACCGAAGGCAACCGAAGTGAGAGTATACCCTAGGAGTGCGCATGTGCGAGTGATTTGATTTCAAGTTATTATCTTTGCACATTTAGGGCTTTCTAACCATTTTAAAATTAACATACATTCTTGTCATGCAACCCTATTATCATACATCTAACAATTAATATTTGCGAAAATTAAAATGCGAGAAATAAACTACGCTATTACAAGGTTTCGGGGGAAGGGGATTAATTACATAGCCAAAAACCCGTAAAAACGATCAATAAACGAAAAGTCCTAATTAAACTATTACATCCCATGAGCAATTACATTAATATTGTAAAACAAATAAACGCGCGCGATGAAACGAGAACGAGAGAAAATTAGGGTTTTGACCCCGTCTAAACCTAATTAAAAGAAAAATTACTTTTTGTTGTTTTTGATTATTTTGAGAAAATAAGGTTTTAATTAAATATATACAAACCTAATTACTAATTAAATTAAATTAAGAAAAATAATTAATTTTTGACCTATTTTTGTGTTTTTGCTATTTTAAGAAAATAAAGTAAAAATTAAATTAAACAAATCCTAATTTCTAATTTGTTTTAATTTATTTACAAAACAAATTAAAGTTACCCTAAAATTAAATTAAACTTATTAAATTAATCTTTCATAAAAAAATAAAACCTAAATCTAATTTGATGAAAATTGATTTTATGAATTTTTTGTAAAAAAGGAATTAATTTTATGAGAAAATAATTTAAACAAAATAAATTAAACATAGAAAATATAAAAGAAAAGAGAGAATTAGGCCTGGTATGCTAGCAATTGAGGGGTGTCCATAGCAATTTTGGGCCCAAAAACCTTGGTCCACGTTGACCCTCCTGATTCCAATGTTGCACGTTTGACTAAGATACATGGTAGACCTTCATGTGATGGCCTTTGGATCCAGATTCTGGACAATCTTATGGTTGAAAGATGATGGTCCATGGTGGTCCTTGTGCTTGTACATATGCCTAATCATGTAATTAAAAATATTACGAAATAATAGGGGGACCTGGGATTCAAACCCAGGCCCTTTGGCCTTTTCCACACACCTCCTTACCAACACTGCTAGCGCGCTTGTTTGTATATGAAATATCAAATAAACAATATATTGGAAAGAAGCAAAGACATATATTAAACGCGCGAATTTTTGAATGGATGAATCATGGCCTGCCACGTCTCCTTTCTTCTTCCTCTCTCCGTTGGTAAAAGTCTAATACTTTTACCTACAGACAAATGTCTGTAGCTATAGCCCCTGTGAGTTTCCAAAAATCCCATACACGCACCATAAATGAAATCTAATGCTACAGACCAATTCGTCTTGGCCTTGTGAACATCATGGTACCTCTCTTTTGGGCCAATTTCACCTGCATAAGAAAACCCTAAAACGAACCAAGAAAACCTAACAATGGCATATCTCTGTATGGTTAGCAAAAATGCAATTAATCATTACCAATAGCTTGTAAATGTTTCACTAAACGAGAATATGCAAAGTATTCATGCTACAAATGCCAAAATAATGATATTGGATTTCAAGAAAATGCCAAGGTCGTGAGACACTTACAGTGAGTTTTTGTGCATGAAAATGCTTGCTAAGGATTGTTATGTACTCCTTGAACACCCAGGAAGCGAATGAGATAGCTTGGAAGGCTTGAGATAGACTGGAACTATGAAATCAGATCACCACTTTTTCTTGATTTTTTGAAAGTTGTTCTTCACTCTACACGCCTCTAACCCTTGTGCATTTGATTTGCAAACATTCTATATATGTCCTTGAGTGAATTAGGTTTACAAGTTTGCATCCAATCTTTGCAATTATGAAGATTTGATCCTTGACTGATACTTGTATCCAATCTTTCAAAAACAAGATAAATTCAATCTTTTTGTGTAAAAACACGCCTTACATGATTTGATTTCATTGCTAGCTGTATAAGAGACCTGAAATATGCACAAAATCTCAAGCTTTGATTAGTTTTGATATTTTCATGATTTTATTTTGACTTAATTTGATTTAATTGAAATAAAAATGAAAATAAATGACAAATATAAAATAAAGGCAAGTGGGAAGGATAATGGGTCGTGGACCATGTTACAAACTCAATACAAGCACAAAAAGTTGGGCCCATTTGACAAAAATTTCAATTTGAGGCACTTTTGACTTTTGGCAATTTTGCAAAAAAGGTCAACTTCACCAATTCATAACTCCTTCAATTTTGACTCTATGAGGGTGTTATTGGACTTTTTAGAAAGCTCAATATGTCCTATAAGCAACCCTTTTGTTCTCATCTCAATTGAGTCTTCCATGTTCATGTGTGAAGCGTTGACAAAAAATGTGTTTTTGTTGACTTTTCAAAATGACCTATAATGTCCAAATTCATAACTTCTTGTGAGTGCATATTTTGAACTTTGGAGATGAATATGAATTGTAGGGAATTTCAACCTCTTCAAAATTAGCTTTTGTTTGGTCATTTATAATAAATAATGAGAAAGTTATGCTTGGTCAAAGTTGAGTTGACTTTTCCTACAAAACCTTAATTTAGCAACATTTGGGTTTTGATGAATTGTGAGTAATCCTTGAGGAATCATGATCAACCCTTGATCAAATGATGAATAATACTTCAAAATGAGGATGTTGACCAAAAATCTTGAAGTTTGACTGTATGTGGGCCACAGTTGACTTTTGCCCTAGCACAATCGATTTTCAGGTTTTTGAGCAATTGACTGAGCAAATTTCCTCTGCAAGGTTTGAAACTTGACATGGATGATCTTGAGAACATATTAGGACAATGGTGAGAATTTGGGGTCCTTGGGACTCCAAATATCTTGATGCAACATGAAACCCTATTTTGAGGTAGACTGCCTTAGGAGAGAGCTTGTCTGGTCAACCCTTGGACTTCCTTGAGCAATTTGAGGACCTCACTTGAAATGTATTGAGAAATATGGGAGGGAAAATTTTGGGGTACAACAGCTTCCCATGTTCAATCTTCTTAAACCTGAGGATGTAGATTGGCTTGTCTACCTTTCGTGATCTGAAGGTGGAAGATGATTGAACACTAGAGTGCCCAAGAAATTTGCACTCACATGAAGTGGTACTTGTCTTGTGATGTCGAGAAATGGATTACAGATGCCATTTGGTGATTGATGATAGAAGATGGGCTTAAAGATGCCATCCGAAGGAGTGTCGATCGCATAAGAGGTTCCTTAGCGAGAGTTTGCATACCTGTTGTTGAGGAGGACTTCACTGGGGAATGTTGTTCTCTGTCTTGGGAAAAGTTGAATTTTAGGAGCTTCAGTCGTCAGTTATTCTACTAGGGAATCGTCTCTTGGTTGAAGAGAGGAAAATGAACTACTATCTGGTCGTGATCCAGGCTTCATAGTGATAATATTGGAGAGATGAGATTAAACTTGCTATCCAGTCGTTCTCCAGGCTTCACAATTTCTTAATTCTTATCTGGTCGTAATCCAAGCCTCAGAAGGAATTAAGTTGTTATGCGGTCGCATCCGGGCTTCAACTTGAATTTAGGGCACACTAATATCCGGTTGATTCCGGGCTTCTTAGTAACTGTCCAGGTAAACTGTTATTTGGTCTAAATCCAAGCTTCATAGTGTCTTATACTGTTATCTGGTCGTAATCCCAGGCTTCAGTATCCTTTACCGCTATCTGGTCGTAATCCAGTCTTCATGATGTCTTATACCATTATCTGGTTGAATCCAGGCTTCATGGTGTCATGTACTGCTATCTGGTCGACTCCAGGCTCTACAATACCTTACTTCTTATCTGGTCGTATTCCAGGCTTCAGAAGAAATCAAGTGGTTATCCAGTCGCATCTGGGCTTCCATTTGATTTTAGGCCTACTAATATCCGTTTGACTTCGGGCTTCATAGTAATTGGCCGGGTAAACTGCTATTTGGTCGAAATCCAAGCTTCGCAGGGTCCTTTACTGTTATCTGATCGTAATCCAGGCTTCAGTGTCTTTTATTGCTATCTGGTCGTAATAGACGCTTCACGATGTATTATACCATTATCTGGTCGAATCCAAGCTTCACGACATTTGGAGAAATCAAGATATTATCCGGTCGAATCCGGGCTTCATAACTTGTATTAAAGATATACCACTATCTGGTCGACTCCAGGATTCTTAGTATTTCTTGGCTTCTATCTGGCCGTAATCCAGGCTTCACAATATCTTCTACCATTATCTGGTCGAGTCCAGGCTTTATGGTGTCTTGTATTGCTATTTGGTTGTAATCCAGGCTTCACAATCACTTGCTGAGCTGTTATCTGATCAATTTCCGAGATTCATGGCTTGTGTTTATGATATACCACTATCTGGTCGATTCCAGGCTTCATGGTGTCTTTGTACTGCTATCTGGTCGAATCCAGGCTTCACAGTAACTTGCATTGCTATCTGGTCATTCTCCAGGCTTCACAATACCTTATGGGGGATTAAACTATTATCCAGTCGAATCCGGGCTTCATAGCTTGAATTTAAGATAAACCACTATCTGGTCGATTCTAAGCTTCGCGGTATTTGATACTGTTATCCGGTCGTTCTTCGGGCTTCATAAAATGAAGGAGGAATCAAGATATTATTCGGTCGGGTCCGGGCTTCATAGCTTGAACTTTGTGAGAATTTGATTGTATTTATTCCTGAAATGTAAAGAGTTAATCGTATGTAATGCCATGATGTATGACATGTATCGAGCAATGATGTTCTCAAAGTAAATGAGATTGTGTTGTATGATGCGTATGCGTATGCCATAATGCAATGTTTTTATGATGTTCTCTAGTTAGGGAAATAAATCCTGGACTGCTGCTGGAGAATATAAAGAGTTTCGCTCGCTGGGGATAACGGTCGGAGATGATTTGAGAATAAATTGGCGGGAGAATAACCCTGCTGGAGAATAAACTGGCGAGAAAATGACTTTGTGGGGAAGAGATACTCTGCCAGAAGGTCTGCTGATTTGGAGAAATAACCTCGGCTGGAGATGAATTACCGTTGCCGGTGACGATGAACTCTGTCGGGGATAAAATTTTTGCTTGTGGAAGAAATGAACTCCACTGGGGATAGTCCTCCATTGTTGGTGATAGATAAACTCTGCTTGGGGAGAATTAACACCACTTTCTTTGGGTACTTCTTACTTGGCGGGGAGTGTACGTACCTTTAGTCATATTCTCCAGCTGGGTCTATCCCTGTACCTGGTGGGTAGAGCAGCTGTAAGGTTTGGACATTTTTTGTTTGCCCCTGTTCCTGAAATTACGAGTAATCATGTTTTGTTTCGCATGTAAATATTTGTGAGCAATAATTATTTTCAAATGCATATATCAAAAATGAATCATTGGAAGTTCTTACAAAACAAAACAGAAGAAATAAAAACAATTTTGAAATTTATTGTAAAACGAATCGTATTGATTCTTAAAGTTAGCCTGTAATAGGCGTTTTGTACAAGAGGCCGACGTCCTAGTAAGAGAATGCGGCCGAAAGAACAAAATTTATACAATTTGTGAAAAACAAAGAACAACAGCTATGTGAACAATCCCACTGGGTTCCAACTTTGATATTACCTTTATATCTTCGAGCATCTCATCACTTTACTACTTAGTTGAAGGTAGATCAGATTGATTGGCATCGTCCGAGCTTGATAGTCGATACCGGAGTCTGGTTGCAAGATGATCCAATGAGACATAGTGTTAGGCTTTAATCCCTAATTTTTTCCTGGACTGCCCTTTCGGGTTTTCAGTCCACCGGGATACCCTTTTTTGCCCAAGCCGCCTTTTCAGGTTTTTGACTTGCTGGGTGTACAGTTTTTTTTTCATTTTCATCCCTTACTTTTGCCCGAACCCTTTTGGTTCGCCGGGAAGCCATTATTTTTTCCTAGGCCAGTCAACCTAGCGGGTCTTTGATTATGCGTAGTATTTTTTCACTATGTCTGCATTGACGGGGTGAGGAAGGTCGTCACCATCCATGGTGGTTAGAATCATAGCTTCTCCTGAGAAAATGTTCTTAACCACAAATGGCCCTTCGTATGTGGGGGTCCATTTGCCCCTGGGATCACCTTGCGGTAATATGATACGCTTGATCACCAGATCCTCGACTTAATACTCTTTTTATATGACTTTCTTTTTAAATGCCTTGATCATTCGCTTTTGATACGTTTGACCATGACAAATAGCAGTAAGTCTCTTTTCATCGATTAAATTCAGCTGATAAGCTGGGTCTGGATCCAAACGTCCTCGCTCAAACCTCCATCCTTCATAATTCAGAGAGAGGGTATTTAGACCTCAATGGGTAAGACTGCTTCCATACCGTACACCAAAGAGTAAGGCGTTTCCTCTGTTGATGTCCGCGTTGAGGTACGGTACCCATGAAGAGCGAATGGTAACATCTCATGCCAGTCTTTGTACATCACCGTCATCTTCTGCACAATCTTCTTGATGTTCTTATTAGCCGCTTCAACAACCCCATTCATCTTCGGCCAGTAAGGAGAAGAGTTGTGATGTTGTATCTTGAACTGTTTGTAGAGGTCAGTGATTATTGAACAGTTGAGATTTGTACCATTGTCTGTAATGATCCTCTCTGGTACACCGTATCGACAGATCAGATTTTGTCGGATAAACCTGTTAGAACAATGTTTGAATGTAGTACCCTATATTTGAGTTTTGATGATAACAAAGTGAAAAGATATAGTATTTATATGTTTCATGTTTGAACTATATGCTACCTAAAATTACTATGCTCTGACTTGCAGATACGCTGATTAAAATAAGCAAGATCACTTCTCCAGCATCAGAATTTGATTTCATACACCAGCATCAGAAGTTGCTGAATCAGAACGTCAAGATCAGATGATCAACTCACGTACATGCTGAAGCTTGATGAACAGAACTGCGCGTAAACACTCTGATACAGAAACAATAGTTCATCAGCAGCGAAGCAGAATCAGAATGAGCCAAGCCAGAACGTGCATTGAAGAAGCAACGGTACTGTGCATTGAACGCTAATTAATTCCAACGGCATCATTCTAGACAAGATCTGCTCAAAAAGGAAAGCTTGTTATTAGCATTGAATCAAGAATATTTGCATTCAACGTTCATCTTCTCAAGTGCTATATAAACAAAGCTTCGAAGATTATAATGGCTAATGCTCTCCAATTCTCTACACGCACAAAGCTGAACAATAATCTTCATCTACCAGTTTTGCTAAACCACAAACTCTGATACTCCATTAGTGTTTAGCAATCTAAGTTTCTAAGCTTCATTTGTGTATACATCACAGTTGTGATAAAGTTTTGTAGAAAACATTCACACACATTTGTTTTATACCTTTGTAAGAAAGTGTTGCCTTGACAAACCGGATTGTGGTTTGAATCAAGAAGGCTTTAGCAGTTGTTAAAGCAGTCTGTAATATTCAGTTGAATATAGTGAATTAAGACCTCGTTGGAGAGAGGCGAAATCACCTTGACGGGTGGACTGGAGTAGTTTGAGATCAAACGAACCAGGATAAAAATATCTTGTCAATTGCTTTAAGATTTCAGTTTTACAATTCAACCCCCCCTTCTTGTGTTTTTCACCCCTTCAATTGGCATCAGAGCGCCTGGTTCTGAGCTAAAACACTTAACCGTGTCAGTACAAGATCCAGCGTCAGAAAAACACAATGGCAGGAAACAACTCTCATTTCAGCAATGACAACAATGAGGACAGAGACAGATTCAGCGGCAAACCTCCAGTCTTTGATGGAGAAAACTTTGATTACTGGAAAGACAGAATTGAAAGCTTCTTTCTAGCACATGATGCTGATCTGTGGGATATGGTGACAGATGGATACACGCACCCTGTGAATGCAACTGGTCAGAAGATTGATAGAAAATCAATGACTGATCAACAAAAGCGTGATTTCAAGAATCACCATAAGGCCAGAACCATCCTCCTCAGTGCCATCTCCTATACTGAGTATGAAAAGATCTCCAACAGAGACACAGCTAAGAACATCTTTGATTCTCTCAGAATGACGCATGAGGGCAACGTTCAAGTCAAAGAAACAAAAGCTCTGGCGCTCATTCAGAAGTATGAGGCGTTCAAAATGGAAGAATCTGAATCCATTGAAACTATGTTCTCTAGATTCCAGATTCTGGTAGCTGGTCTCAAAGTTCTGGACAAAGGATACTCTACTGCTGACCATGTCAAGAAGATAATCAGAAGTTTACCCAAGCAGTGGAGGCCTATGGTTACTGCTCTGAAGCTAGCAAAGGATCTCAACAAAATCACTCTGGAGGAACTTATAAGCTCCCTCAGAAGTCATGAGATAGAGCTAGAAGCTGATGAGCCTCAGAAGCAAGGTAAGCCTTTAGCTTTAAAATCTAACAGAAAATCTGAATCTAAAGTTTTGCAGGCAGTTGAAGAAACATCTGATGGATCCTCATCAGAAGAAGACGAACTTTCCCTTCTCTCCAGAAGAGTAAATCAACTGTGGAAGCAAAGACAAAGGAAGTTCAGGAATCCCAGAAGATCTGATCAGAACGAGTCTTCTTCCAGATACAGAAGGACAGATTCTTCCTCTGGATACAGAAGATCTGAAGGCTCCTCCGGTAGCAAGAAGCCAAACACAAAAGACATCATCTGCTACGAGTGCAATGAGCAAGGACACTACAAGAGTGACTGCCCAAAGCTTCAGAGGGAAAAGCCCAAAAATAAGTTTGGAAGAGAGAAGAAGAAAAGTCTCATGGCCACATGGGATGACTCTGACTCGTCTGAAGCTGACTCAGAATCAGATGATGAAAGGGCAAACATAGCGCTCATGGCTAACATTCCAGATGATAGTGAAGCTTCTGAATCAGACTCAGAATCAGACACAAAAGAGGTATTCCCTAACTTCGCTGTTAATTTTACAAAGGCTGAACTTGCTGAAAGCCTCAATGAAATTCTGGAACGTTATCAGCAGATTAGAGCTAAATTCAGAGACCTGAAAAGGAATCTTGAATCTGACTCTAATAAGTCTGAGAGTCTCAAATTGGAAAACTCTGAGCTGAGAGATAAAATTTCAAAATTAGAAAACTCTTTACAAAACTCTCAGAAGGAACCAATTCCTGAAACTCCCAGCAACGCTGATGAGATCATCAAGGAGTATGATCACAGTTTCCAGAAGTTCCTTGCTAAAAGCATAGATAGAAGCAGAATGGCTTCAATGATCTATGGAGTTAGCAGAAACGGCAGGAAAGGAATAGGATACCTAGGTAAGGTTCCTACACCTAAAAATGTCATGGATTTAACCATTAAACACACTCCTCTAAATTCACACTTTGTGTATGGTCACACACATGACATCAAATATACTAGTAGTAAGCACTCTGTGAAACCAAAATTCAACCAGAGTTTTGGTAAAACTAACAAATCAGGACCCAAGAAGATCTGGGTACCTAAGGATAAAATAATACATGTTGCAGATATCTTTAGCAGCAAGTCAGAAACACCAGTCATGGTACCTGGACTCTGGCTGCTCACGACACATGACGGGAAGAAGGCATATGTTCCAAAGCCTGGAACTTAAGCCTGGAGGCCACGTTGGCTTTGGAGGCAATCAGAGGGGAAAGATAATTGGCTCTGGAACTGTAGGTAATGGAAATCTTCCCTCTATTAATAATGTTCTGCTAGTAGATGGATTGATGCATAATCTGTTATCCATAAGTCAATTAAGTGATAACGGTTATGATATAATCTTTAATCAAAAATCATGTAAAGATGTTAGTCAGAAAGATGGGACTATCCTGTTTAATGGAAAGAGGAAAAACAACATTTACAAAATCAAACTTTCTGAACTAAAGAGTCAGAACGTAAAATGTCTTCTGTCTGTTAACAACGAGCAGTGGATCTGGCACAGAAGATTGGGGCATGTTAGTATGAGAAGAATATCTCAGATTAACAAACTCAATCTGGTCAGAGGACTTCCAAATTTGAAGTTCAATTCAGATGCTCTGTGTGAAGCATGTCAGAAAGGCAAATTTGCAAAACCTTCTTTTAAATCCAAAAATGTTGTTTCTACCTCTAAGCCATTAGAACTTCTGCACATTGACTTATTTGGACCAGTTAAAACTGCTTCAGTCAGTGGTAAGAAGTATGGGTTAGTAATCGTAGATGACTATAGCAGATGGACATGGGTAAAGTTCTTAAGACACAAGGACGAGTCACACTCTGTGTTTGTTACCTTCTGTAACCAAGTTCAGAATGAAAAAGATCTTAGAATCGTTAAAGTCAGAAGTGATCATGGTGGAGAATTTGAAAATAAAGATTTTGAGTCATTCTTTAATGACAAAGGCATTCTGCATGATTTCTCTTGTCCTAGAACTCCCCAACAAAATGGAGTTGTAGAACGAAAGAACAGAACATTGCAAGAAATGGCCAGAACCATGATCAATGAGACAAACGTTGCTAAGACTTTCTGGGCAGAGGCAATAAACACAGCGTGCTACATTCAGAATAGAATCTCAATAAGACCTATTCTGGAAAAGACTCCATATGAATTGTGGAAGAACAGAAAGCCCAACATTTCGTATTTTCATCCATTTGGATGTACTTGCTTTATGTTAAATACAAAGAATTATTTGAACAAGTTTGATTCTAAGGCACAGAAGTGTATTATGTTAGGATACTCTGAACGCTCAAGAGGGTACAGAGTATACAATACAGAAACACAGATTGTGGAAGAATCAATCAGTGTTCGTTTTGATGACAAGCTTGACTCTGAAAAGTCAAAGCAGAATGAAAATCTTGCAGGTATAGAAATTGAATTTGCAGGTTCTGAAGACAAGTCATCAGAAGCTCTCAACACAGACATTCCTTCAACGTCTGAAAGGAGCAATGCTAGTAATCCTACAACTGCTGCTGATCAACCTCAGAAGAGATTACCCAGAAGAAGTTTGGATCACCCAGAAGAGACTATCCTAGGAAGAAAGGAAGATCCAATCAGAACAAGAGCAAGCTTCAGAAACTCTGAAGAAACTCTTATGGGACTTGTGTCTCTGATTGAACCTTCTTCTATTGATGAAGCACTTCTGGACAATGACTGGATTCTGGCAATGCAAGAAGAGCTGAATCAATTCACCAGAAACGACGTATGGGATCTCGTTCCCAGACCAAAAGGATTCAACGTCATTGGAACAAGATGGGTGTTCAGAAACAAGCTAAATGAACAAGGTGAAGTCATCAGAAACAAGGCACGACTGGTTGCACAAGGTTATAGTCAGCAAGAGGGGATAGACTATACAGAAACCTTTGCCCCAGTCGCCAGGTTAGAATCTATCAGACTTTTAATTTCATTTGCTGTTAATAGAGGCATCACTCTGTATCAGATGGATGTCAAAAGTGCATTCTTAAATGGTTATATAGAAGAAGAAGTTTATGTTCACCAACCCCCAGGTTTTGAAAATACAAAACATCCAGAACATGTTTTCAAACTGAAAAAGTCACTGTATGGTCTGAAACAAGCTCCCAGAGCTTGGTATGAAAGGCTAAGTAACTTTCTGCTTGAAAATGAATTCACCAGAGGGAAAGTGGACACTACTCTATTCTGTAAAACAGTTAAGAGTGACATTTTAGTCTGTCAAATTTATGTTGATGATATTATTTTTGGTTCTACTAATCCTTCTCTTGGAAGAAAATTTGCTAAGTGTATGCAGGCATAATTTGAGATGAGCCTCATGGGGGAACTGAAATTCTTTCTAGGAATTCAGATCAATCAAACTCCAGAGGGAACTTACATTCATCAGAGCAAATACATCAGAGATCTTCTGAAGAAATTTGACCTCTCAGAATGTAAGCCATCAAAGATTCCAATGCATCCCACGTGCATTCTGGAAAGAGAAGAGGTAAGCAAAAGTGTAGAACAGAAAGTCTACAGAGGTATGATTGGTTCTCTCCTTTATCTGACTGCTTCAAGACCTGATATCTTATTCAGCGTATGTATTTGTGCTAGATTCCAATCAGATCCTAGAGAATCTCACTTAACAGCTGTTAAGCGAATTTTCAAGTATCTGAAAGGTACTACTAATCTGGGTTTGTTTTATAGAAAATCTAGTGATTACAGCTTAGTAGGCTACTGTGATGCTGATTTTGCTGGAGACAGAGTGGAACGTAAAAGTACTTCTGGAAGCTGCCAGTTTTTGGGAGAAAATCTGATCTCGTGGTCCAGCAAAAGGCAATCAACAATTGCTTTGTCAACAGCAGAAGCTGAGTACATAGCAGCAGCAGGATGTAGCACACAAATGCTCTGGATGAAAAGTCAGCTTGAAGACTTCCAGATTTTTGAGAGTAACATTCCTATTCTTTGTGATAATACTTCTGCTATTTGCTTAAGTAAGAATCCCATTTTACATTCTAGAGCTAAGCATATAGAAATAAAACATCATTTCATTAGGGACTATATTCAGAAAGGTATTTTAAACTTGAAATTTATAGATACAGACCATCAATGGGCTGATATCTTTACTAAACCCCTTTCAGAAGATAGGTTCAATTTCATTCTGAAACATCTCAGCATGAAAGTATGCCCAGAATGAAAATGTTTTAATTCCATGTATTTATCTTCAGAATGTAATTATATTACTGTGAACTTCTGATCAATCTTCCTTCAGAAAGATAGAACATGCAGATTGTATCAGATGCAAGTCTAAAGATCTGAGAGTCTAATCTCAAATACAGACGTGCTGATCACTACATCAAACAAGTGTCATCCAATCATCAGCAAATCCCTGAAGCAGAACGCGTGCACGCTTCTGAGAAGGCAAAGCGCTGATTGGGTGCATTGAGACACATGTCTGGTAACCGTTTTTAAGTATCTTTCTCAAATCCCCCAAAATCAGCAAGCATTTAATGAAAAGTAATCACGCTTGTTAATGGCAATCATTATTTTTTTTCTCTCTCTTAAAAAAAAAACGTTTAATTTTTCAAAATAATTTTTGAAAACTCTATTTAAGCACATTAATCCTTCACTCTTATTCTTTACGCTTTCTCATAATCATTCAAGTATTTTCTGCATATTTCTGAGTTTATCTCCCAAACCTTTCTTCTCAAATCATTCTCAAAGCTTTTTTAGTGAGAACAATGGCATCCTCCAGCATTTCTGCAGGAAATCAGAAGAAAGAAACCTCTGAACAATATCAGGTGCCCCTCAGAACTCTTCTCACACCGGTAAAGAATCTTGAAGTTCTCTCTGAGTTAATCATCGACTTTGAAAGTTTGAAGGAAAATGGATTTGACCTAACTGAAGAAATTAGGGCTCAAAAGTGGGAGAGGTATTTCGATAGGTTGGTTGGACCAACATTCCCAGAGCTTGTCAAGGAATTTTGGATTCACGCCAAGATTCATAAACATCTAGTCATCTCTTCTGTCATGGGAAAGAAGATAGTGATTTCTGAAGATCTCATTGCTAGGTTAATCGGTCAAAGTGGTGGTGGAGTCCGTTGTGTGGACATGGCTGACAGATGCCCTGATATAGGTGTGGTAGCCAACAGCATTTTCACTCTTGGATTTCCCAGCAGGAAAATTAAGGATCTGAAGGATCACTGCAGAGTATGGGCCAAGATTGTTCTTGGATGCTTCAATCACAGGAAACCAACAAGTTCTCCTGATTATATAAACGTGGATCAGCAATTTCTGATCTACTTTATTGATCAGAGGGTAAAGATCAATCTGGCACATTTCCTGTTCAACCATCTCAAGACCAGTGTCAAAGAAACAAGAGAAGAAGAAAGGACCAAAAGGGACTGGATATCGTTTGGAAGGCTCATATCAGATATTCTGACAGAGAATAAGCTGATAGAGTATCTGAGTGAAGCTCAAGTGCTGAGCACTATGGAACCAACTGTTGGAAAACCGCTGAACGCTAAGAACCTGAAAAAGATGAAGCTGATAGAAAATATTAGGAAGGAACCCAGAGCTACTTCAACTGCTGACATCTCCAGCAGAAGAGTGCCTCTGAGTGATTTCCCAAAATTTTCTGAAATGGAATCCAAACCTGATATGTTTCTCAAGTATCTAGATTCATACAAGGAAGAAGATACAGGTTCAAAGCTGAAGATCAAAGATCTGAGTCAAGTCCAACCAGAAGTGACTCAGAAGAAGACAAAGAAGAGGAAAGCAGAAGGATCATCTCATCAGACTCCAAAGAAAAGAGGTATTTCATCTGCTGCCCCTATTTCAAAATCTTTTATTATTCCAACATCTGTTGCCCCTTCTCAAACCTCTCACAGAATATCAATTCCAATCCCTACCATTGATGAAACCATACCAGAAGACCCTTCTGAGGCCTTACTACTCAGAAGATCCAGAACTAAGATTCCCAAACAACCAACCGTTTCAACAACACCAGCACTTGATAGAGTGCTAGCTGATATTAAGCGTGAACATGCTTCTGCTCAACCAAATTCTGAACCACCAAATATTCCTCCTCCACAACCACTCACAGAAGAACCTCTGATCCCTGAGCAATCAGAGATTCCACCTCCTCAACCAGAAAATAATCCACCTTCACCACAAACAGAGTTTCACCACTATGAAACCCCTTCTCCTCATCATTCTGACCCTCACTCACCTCAACCTTCACCGCTGGCAATCCAGTTGCCATGTGGAACCACTATTGTCAGGCCCCAGTTGCCATCTTCAGAGGAATCAACACCTCCAAAAACTCCAACCACTCCAATAGTAATATCTGACTCTGATTCTGATAACCCTCCTCCAAAACAAACAACCTCTCAGAAAACCGCTGAAAACCCCAGCAGAACTTTCATTGACTTAACAAGTCTTGAACGTCTTGCTGACTTAAGACACAAAATTGCCATACCCAAACCAAAGCAACCAGATGTTGGCTCTGGTATTTTGAATTTTGAAACAGGTATGCTGCAATGGATTGCTTCTTTGAAGCAAGTCTGTCCGGGGATGATCGACCCAGCTGCTTCTGATCAGCTCTGGTCACAGTTCAGACTATGGGTACGTGCTGAAGCCCTCAAGCTGCAGGACGTCAACTACGAGCAGGCTCAACAGAACTTTAGCAAGCTGCTGAAGGAAGTTGAGAGTCAGCTGCCTCAAGAAGTTGTGCTCCCTCTGGACAGTGAATCTTGGTCTGAGAAAGAGCAAGCTGCACAGGTGCAACCATCAGAAGAAGACAAGACCATTCAGGCTGAAGAAAATCCAGCAGAAGATGTCGCTGAAAGTTCTGAGAAGCTTCCTCCTTCTGACCCTTCTCAAGCTGCCTTGGACAGGCAGGCTCTGGAAGAATTAAGGCTGAATGACTTGCGTCTACAGCAGCGGATGGAAGAGAATGATCAGAAGATGAAAGCAAGAATGGATGTACAGGACATCAAGATTGACACTGTTGTCAACATGGTTCAGAAGCAGAATGAAACTTCTGAAAAGATTCAAGCAATGCTGGAAAGCCTGTTCTCACGCATGCCCCCACAACCTTAAATTTTTTTCATGCATGACATTCTCTATGTTTTCTTCATTTTCTGATGTACAGTTTTGACTATGTTTTGTAATGCTATTTTGCTCTGATTCTAAACTATCTTAATATAATTAGTTTTTCTGATCTTAAGTGTTTTAACACATCACCAACACTTTTTGATTGCTGACAAAAAGGGGGAGAACAAGAATGATATTTAAAATCAATAACGGCTAACTAGACAGAAATTCTCAAACATTCTAACTCTATTACTTGAAATGTTTTTCTGTTTTGTTTTTAAGTCTACAGGCACAAGGAAGCTCCTGAACACTATGAAGACTAGAAGCTAGAAGCTCTGATCAAAATGTAGAAGCTCATGTTGCTCTGATCAAATATGAAGTTCTGATCGACCTAACACTCTGATCCGAAGCAAAGCTCTGACAGGAAAAGCTCTGAAGCTCTGCTCTCTGATAAGTCAAAGACCTATAATCTGATGCTCAAAGATAGAAAAAGATCTGATCCTGAAGAACACGTATATCAAAGGGAAGTAACAAACTCAGGGGGAGTATCTCTTAACTCTGATTTTTCCGTACTTCTTATTCTGATACATTTCCCAGACACCTTTTCACGTTATTTTTCATTTAAAATATCTAGTTTTTGTCATCATCAAAAAGGGGGAGATTGTTAGAACAATGTTTGAATCTAGTACCCTATATTTGAGTTTTGATGATAACAAAGTGAAAAGATATAGTATTTATATGTTTCATGTTTGAACTATATGCTACCTAAAATTACTATGCTCTGACTTGCAGATACGCTGATTAAAATAAGCAAGATCACTTCTCCAGCATCAGAATTTGATTTCATACACCAGCATCAGAAGTTGCTGAATCAGAACGTCAAGATCAGATGATCAACTCACGTACATGCTGAAGCTTGATGAACAGAACTGCGCGTAAACACTCTGATACAGAAACAATAGTTCATCAGCAGCGAAGCAGAATCAGAATGAGCCAAGCCAGAACGTGCATTGAAGAAGCAACGGTACTGTGCATTGAACGCTAATTAATTCCAACGACATCATTCTAGACAAGATCTGCTCAAAAAGGAAAGCTTGTTATTAGCATTGAATCAAGAATATTTGCATTCAACATTCATCTTCTCAAGTGCTATATAAACAAAGCTTCGAAGATTATAATGGCTAATGCTCTCCAATTCTCTACACGCACAAAGCTGAACAATAATCTTCATCTACCAGTTTTGCTAAACCACAAACTCTGATACTCCATTAGTGTTTAGCAATCTAAGTTTCTAAGCTTCATTTGTGTATACATCACAGTTGTGATAAAGTTTTGTAGAAAACATTCACACACATTTGTTTTATACCTTTGTAAGAAAGTGTTGCCTTGACAAACCGGATTGTGGTTTGAATCAAGAAGGCTTTAGCAGTTGTTAAAGCAGTCTGTAATATTCAGTTGAATATAGTGAATTAAGACCTCGTTGGAGAGAGGCGAAATCACCTTGACGGGTGGACTGGAGTAGTTTGAGATCAAACGAACCAGGATAAAAATATCTTGTCAATTGCTTTAAGATTTCAGTTTTACAATTCAACCCCCCCTTCTTGTGTTTTTCACCCCTTCAAAACCGTGCCACGACGTTCTTGGTTACTGTAGCAAAGGAAGCTGCCTCAACCCACTTTGTGAAATAATCAATAGCTACCAGAATGAAGCGATGCCCGTTGGACGCAGTAGGTCTGATCTCGCCAATCATATTGATGCCCCACATTGTAAAAGGCCAAGGTGTTGTCAAAACATTTAGAGGAACTGGAGGTACATGCACTTTATCAGCATAGACTTGGCACTTATGACAGGTCCGAGAATACTGATAACAATCAGCTTCCACAATAGACCAATAATATCCTGCCCGTAGGATTTTCTTTGCCATAGTATGAGCGCTGGAATGAGTTCCGAAGGTACCTTCATGTAACTCTTCCATAATCTTTTCTGCCTCGTTCTTGTCCACACATCACAGTAAGGTGGAATCATGGTTACGCTTATAAAGGACACCATTATTGATAAAGGACTTCGCAGCGAACCTCCTCATAAACTTCTTATCATTAACAGATGCACCCTCATGGTACTCTTGAGCCTCAAGATACCTCATTACCTCGTGAAACCAGGTTTTATCTGCTACCTCTTTAGTCTCGATGTCACAGCAATGTGCGAGTTCGTCCAAGCTCTCGATGGTAATCTGGGGAGCTTCATTGTCCCACCTGACCTTGAACATAGAAGACATGGTAGCTAGCGCGTCCGCTAGCGGGTTCTCCTCTATGGGGAAATGTTCAAAGGTTATCTCCTCGAAGTGTGGGAGCAATGTCAATATATACTCTCTGTAAGGAAATAGATTTGGATGTTTCGTATCCCACTCGCCTTTGATCTGACTGATCACTAGAGCGGAATCTCCGAATACACTCAAGAACTTAATCCTTAGGTCGATAGCAGCTCGAAGACCCAGGATACATGCTTCATACTCCGCCATATTGTTAGTGCAGTTGAAACATAATCGGGCGGTGAATGAAGTATGACAACCCTCTGGAGATATGATCACATCGCCAATTCAATTACCCAATGCGTTTGAGGCTCCATCAAAATACATAGACCATCGGGATCCTTCCTCGGGTCCTTCATCCGGTCCAGGTTCTTCACAGTCGGTCACCAACATGATGTTCTCATCCAGGAACTCGAAATTCATGGATTGGTAATAATCCACGGCCTGATGCGCCAAATGATCCACCAATACACTCCTCTTGATTGCTTTTTGGGTTGTGTATTGGATGTCATACTCAGTTAAGATCATCTTCCATCTTTCTATTCTTCCGGACAAGGAAGGATTTTCAAAGATATACTTGATTGGATCCATCTTTGATATTAATAGGGTAGTGTGAGTCAGCATATACTATCTCAGCTGGCGAGCAGCCCATGCCAGAGCGCAACAAGTTTTCTTAAGAAGTGAGTATCGGGTCTCACAGTTGGTAAACTTTTTGCTAAGGTAGTAAATAACATGATCTTTTTGGCCAGACTCGTCATGCTGCCCCAACATGCACCCCATTGAATTATCCAGTACTGTCAAGTATAAGATCAAAGGTCTTCCTTCAACTGGAGGCATCAGAATAGGTGGCTCTTGGAGGTATTCTTTGATCCTTTCGAAAGTGGTCTGACATTCATCATTCCATTTTACCACTTGATCTTTCTTCAGCAGTTTGAAGATTGGCTCACAAGTAGAAGTCAGATGTGAAATGAATCGGGCGATGTAATTCAAACATCCCAAAAAGCCTCTGACTTCCTTTTCTGTTCGGGGAGCTGGCATCTCCTGTATAGCCTTCACCTTTGCAGGATACACTTGAATACCTTTATCACTAACGATGAAACCCAGCAGCTTACCAGACCTCACCCCGAAGGTGCACTTGTTCGGGTTTAACCTCAGCTTGTACATCTTCAGCCTGTCGAACAGTTTCTGGAGATGGTCAAGGTGTTCTTCTTCTGTCTGGGATCTTGCAATCATGTCATCAACGTAAACCTCAATCTCATGATGAATCATGTCGTGGAACAAAGCGACCATGGCGCGCTGATACGTTGCCCCAGCATTCTTCAATCTGAACGACATGACTTTGTAGCGAAAGGTGCCCCACTGTGTAACGAAAGTTGTCTTCTCCATGTCCTCGAGAGCCATCTTAATCTGATTGTAACCAGAAAAACCATCCATAAAGGAGAAGACCTTACGATGCACGGTGTTGTCGACCAGAACATCAGTGTGAGGTAGTGGGAAATCGTCTTTGGGGCTCTCCCTATTCAGATCTCTATAGTCCACAATATGGGTAAGAAGTAACAGCTAGAAATCCGGCGTCAAACTGTTTCATGACCTCAGCTTTAATTTTCTCAGACATCTCGGGGCGCATATGGCGAACTTTCTATTTCACTGGAGGACAGTCTTCTTTGGTTGGCAGGCGGTGTACCACAATATCGGTGTCCAAACCAGGCATATCTTCATAAGACCAAGCGAAGATCTCAACATAGTCGCGTAGCATCTGTATCAACCGTTGCTTGACACTAGGCTCCAGATTCGCACTTATCTTGACCTCTTTCCTATCTTCCTTTATACCCAAATTTACTGATTCAATCGGCTCTTCATGGGGTTGTATGGCCCTCTATTCTTGTAGTAAAAGCCTAGCAAGTTCCCCAGGAACTTCACAATCATCCTCACCTTCGTCCTCGACTTGGTTGATCGGATTTTCGAAGTCATAACTGGCAATAACAGAGTCGTTATCAATAGGATCCAGAGTGGATGTGGATCTGCATTATGATATGTGAGTGTGTGTAAGACAATAGCTGTTTTGATAAAGTGCAAGATAGAAAAGAAAAACAAAGAGCGTAAAATCTGTAATGCAAGAAAACGTCCAATGCTTTATTGATTATATATGAAAATGACAAATAATAAGCCCTCACAAAAAAAGCCAAGGTGCCTTGGGCAAGGCACCGGGCCGTAAAGTTTTAAACTGTCTGTTACAAATCTCAAAAAAAAAGTCAATTACTATGTAATAAAAGAAACGGGTACGAAGTCCTTCGCCGTCCAGTTGTTCAATCCACCGTTGGTAGTCGAGTAAATCCAGCTGTCAATATCTGACTCTTCTTCATCATCCTTAATTGAATTCACTCCCTGATTACTGATGTGTAGAGGAGGTCTTCTAATCTGTGTGCGCCGAACAGCCCTTTGAGCCTCTACAGTAAAGCCCAAACCAAACTTGTCAGTTTTATGTGCGAGGTCAGGGAGCTGACCCCAATTTGCACACCCACCTTTTTCAATTATAGCCCTGACATCCTTGAGGGAATCCATCTTCATCGGAGGTTTGTCAATAGCAACTTCAGTCGACGCCAGAGTTTGGGGGACCTCTTCAAAGTTCTTACAAGGGGTTTCTATGAACTCCCCATCCATCTCCATATAGCGAAAGGAATTAAGATGACTCACCATGTACTCCTCTTCTCCTTGCACCATAACAATCTTCCCCTTTACTGGGTATTTCAACATCTGATGGAGCGTAGAAGTCACTGCCCCAGCCTTATGGATCCAAGGGTGACCCAGCAAGCAAGAATAAGATGGTCGGATATCTATCACATAGAAAGTAGATGCAAAAGTATGAGAGCCAACTTTAACAGGGACGTTCACATCCCCGTGCACCATCCTTTTCGACCCATCGAAAGCTCTAACAACAATATTACTCGGCTTCAGAATCAAAGAGACAGATCAGCTTCCTGTCGCAACCTATTTCCAAATATGTGACCCATATTCAGAAGAACCACCTTCTTCTTCTTCTTCTTCTTCTCCTTCAGGATGATAGTCTTAAAATCTTTTTGTCCTTTGGACAAGTTCAATAACATCTCTTGGAATTGGGCATTATGTGCCTGAAGAGCTTTGATGGCTTGATCGGTAGGTATTTCAGAAGACATCTCGTGCTGAAATAAACAGCGAAGAAGATGAGAAACCTGTGATGGTACCTGTAATGATGTGCATGATAATGGGATGCATATGTAATGATTTCAAAGACTTTGGCAGATTTAAATTTGCAAACCAAGAAATAAGCAAACTTTATTAGATTAAACTTGTAAAAATGTTTAACAATGCCTTTAAGGCATTACAAAAGGAATAAACTGAAAACAAATATAAACTAGAAAAAGCAAAAATCAGAAATCCCATGGTCGCTTCCCCTTCGTGCTGACGTAGTCATTGATCCTCCTTTCATTCTTAAGTTGCCTTGTGAGCTTCAAGATCTTCCTCTCTTGCTCATGGTACTTCTCCCGGTAAGTATCCCTCTCCTCTTTTAGCTGAATCTAGGATCTCTTTAATTCTCCAAGATCGGTGGGCATGTAGGGATAAAGGACTGTATAAGGAATGCCCTCTTCATTGGTGGCTCCACAATCACTGGCAACATAGCTTCATAAGGCATTCCAAGCTTTTGGGCTCGATCTCGGACCCACTGGAGATAAGGTTGCATAGGGAGAGAAGTCTTTGGTCCTAGCTCTTGAGGGTCAGACCTGTTCACCATGCCCCGAGCTCGTATAAACTTGCGACGATGCTCATCAACGTCCCCTTATAGTCAAAGACAATATTTGTAAGAAGTAGCTCATGAGGACCGTCTCTCCGAGCACAATCAAATTGTCGTAAAGCCAAGCAAGGACTGTAGGTTATTCCCCCTCTAATTCCAAGCAACAGGACATTAGGGTATCCCCCACAACGATCAACGGCAACAATGCTTTCCATAGCCTTAGAAATCCAAAGAATGTCTGTATGGGAAAGGGATATTATCCTGTAAGACTATCCTAAACCTTCCTCATTCTTCAACACGGACTTGGGGAGGTTCGAAATAAACCACCTCGCCAGCAACGACATGCAACACGTGAGAGTCCCTCTTCTACGCACAGTACGAGTATAGAGGGCATGTAGGATATCACCCAGTAGAGTAGGCACAGGATTGCGAGACAGGAAGATCTTAACCGCATTCACATCTATGAAGGAATCTGGATTCGGGAAAAGAACTAAATCTTAGATAAGGAGAGCCAAGATGTCTTCAAAATCTTGAAAGTCCAAGTTATCCCAGAATAGTTGAGCTTGATCCATCAGAAACTTGGCTAAGAAACCTTCAACCCCGCTTCGTGTTTCCCAATTAGATACTACATCAGCCCGTTTCAAATGTAGAGATGAAGCAATGTCTTCTGGTCTAGGAGTCTCTTTCAAACATGTGAAGGGCATCTGCTCAAGGATGGATATGCCCAATAAGTGAGAAAACTCTTCCATAGTGGGAACTAGCTGATAATATGGGAAAGTGAAGCAATGATGCACCAGATCGAAGAACTAGAAAAGCACACTCATCATCTGCTCATCAAACTTTGAGCTAACCAATCTAAGAAGTTGACCATGTATCCTAATGAATGAAGAAGTATTAGAAACTCTTGAGGCCAAATCTTTGAGTTGAGCAGGTATTTGCACAAAGTTAACTCGGATGGTGTTTCTGCGCATGGAAGCCATAATATGCAAAACAAAACAAAGATAAATCCCCTTGGTCTTTAAAATGGTTAGTATAATGAATTATGAATGTTATGTTATGATGCATGATGTCATGATAAAACACACAACAGGTATAGCAGATAACAGACATGGTAAAGGCAAACAAGTCACACAATAGCCCTTAAGTTTAAGACTTGCATGGGGTCTAGGTATTACCCTCTGGAAGTTCAGTTGGTTTCAACCTGTCCTAATAATAGTAATCGGGTTCTAGAGGTTCTCAATATCACTGACCATCCTCCATCGGTCATAGTTTCAGCTCACGCAATCTTTTCTTGTGGCCGGAACTATCTCGATAGTATGGTCTCAATGAGTGTAGTATCAAGTATCAACCAGTTTTCAGCTTTACACTGAGGTCGACTATCTCACTACTTCCTAATGGCCATGTTGGTCAATTATAGGTTCTAAGGTCACTTGATGCTTAACGACACACATAGCAACATCGTATTCTCCTCGTTTCTCCACAAGGGATACCGTTACCAACCAATATGCCACATTAATGTAGCTACTGATTCAACCGTATCGGTCTACAACATACAGTTCCCTCACAGTTTATTGCTACTTACCTAAAATGTGTCCCCAGATCCGGGTTAGGATCTATAATAACTCTAAAACAACCCTTAAAAGTAAAGCAACCAAGACAAACAAGAGAAGCAATATGATGAACTATTCCTAAGGTATAACCCACTTATTTATAGTCCCCAGTAGAGTCGCCAGTTCTGTGATATGGTGGCAGAACCGAACTGTTTTAGGAAAATGCTGGTTTGCATTTTGCAATTTTTATTCGCAAAATGTCGCGGTAAGCAAGAGTCGCCACCGACTTTTATTTTATCCAACTGGAAAGGAAAAATGCACATAAAAATTCCTTTTTTCGAGATATTCTATGTACGGGGGGTAGATTATAGAAAGGGAAGGTATTAACACCCTTTCTATCCGTAGTTTTCTACGGGGTCTTAGGTACTTGCTCATCATTTTAAAATTGCTTCCGTGTTTGTGTGTTTTGAAAAGTTTTGTTTTACTTCGTTTTATCCCTTGTATCAGTCCTCAAGAGTGTTACGAAGTGTTTTTGAAAACTTTGTTTGAAAAGAGTGTAAGTGTGGAAAAGTTTATTTTGAGCAAGTACCTACTAGCGTCTACCTACTCAAAAAAAGAATGTTTCTGTTCTTGTTTCCTTTAGACAGTGTTATCCCACTATTAGTGAGTAGGTAGCACCGTCATTGGAGTTGTAAGGGTCAATTCGAAAGGGATGTACGATCACTGAAGCAATGTTAGGACGTCTTAGTAATAAACCTAGTGTCTTAAGATCATATTCGAGGCAACATTTCCGAGGCAACCTTTCCGAGGAAACATTTCTGAGGCAACATTTGATCTTTGTTTAGACAAGAGAGCGACCACTAAAACACCATATACTTAATGATCGTTTACCGAAGACAACCGAAGTGAGAGTATAACCTAGGAGTGCGCATGTGCGAGTGATTTGATTTCAAGTTATTATCTTTGCACATTTAGGGTTTGCTAACCATTTTATAATTAACATATATTGTTGTCATGCAACCCTATTCATACATCTAACAGTTATTTGCGAAAATTAAAATGCGAGAAATAAAACTACGCTATTACAAGGCTTCGGGGGAAGGGGATTAATAACATAGCCAAAAACCCGTAAAAACATAAATAAATGAAAAAGTCTTAATTAAACTATTACATCCCATGAGCAGTTACATTAATATTGTAAAACAAATAAACACGCGCGATGAAACGAGAACGAGAGAAAATTAGGGTTTTGACCCCGTCTAAACCTAATTAAAAGAAAAATTACTTTTTGATGTTTTTGATTATTTTGAGAAAATAAGGTTTTAATTAAATATATACAAACCTAATTACTAATTAAATTAAATTAAGAAAAATAAATAATTTTTGACCTATTTTTGTGTTTTTTCTATTTTAAGAAAAGAAAATAAAAATTAAATTAAACAAATCCTAATTTCTAATTTGTTTTAATTTATTTACAAAACAAATTAAAGTTACCCTAAAATTAAATTAAATTAATTAAATTAATCTTTGATAAAAAATAAAACATAAATCTAATTTGATGAAAATTGATTTTATGAATTTTTTGTAAAAAAGGAATTAATTTTGTGAGAAAATAATTTAAACAAAATAAATTAAACATAGAAAATATAAAAGAAAAGAGAGAATTGGGCCTGGTATGCTAGCAATTGAGGGGTGTTCATAGCAATTCTGGGCCCAAAAACCTTGGTCCACGTTGACCCACCTGGTTCCAATGTTGCACGTTTGACTAAGATGCATGGTACACCTTCATGTGATGGCCTTTGGATCCAGATTATGGACAATCTGATGGTTGAAAGATGATGGTCCATGGTGGTCCTTGTGCCTGCACATATGCCTGATCATGTAATGAAAAATATTCTTAAATAATAGGGGGACCTGGGATTCAAACCCAGACCCTTTGGACTTTTCCACACACCTCCTTACCAACTCTACTAGCGCGCTTGTTTCTATATGAAATATCAAATAAACAATATATTGTAAACAAGCAAAGACATATATTAAACGCGCGAATTTTTGAATGGATGAATCATGGCCTGCCACGTCTCCTTTCTTCTTCCTCTCTCTGTTGGTAAAAGTCCAATACTTTTACCTACAGACAAATGTCTGTAGCTATAGCCCCTGTGATTTTCCAAAATCCCATACACGCACCATAAATGAAATCTAATGCTACAGACCAATTCATCTTGGCCTTGTGAACATCATGGTACCTCTCTTTTGGGCCAATTTCACCTGCATAAGGAAACCCTAAAACGAACCAAGAAAACCTAACAATGGCATGTCTCTGTATGGTTAGCAAAAATGCAATTAATCATTACCAATAGCTTGCAAATTGTTGTACCCTAAATTTTGCCCCTAACTTTTTTAGTCGCACTTTCATACCATATTTTGTCATTTGGTCACAACCATTAATAAATAGCTTCATTCATCACATTTGCATCCTATCTTTAAGTTTGTTCATGTGTTGTTGACTAACTTCTAATCAAAATACAAAAAATATTTGTCTTTGTCTTTGCATATTTGTGTTTTGTAGGTACCGAGTCGAAGCATATGGCAAATAAGGTTTTCTGGTATTATTTCCCTAAAATCTCTATTTGCAAAGAAAAAGAATTAAAAAATTTCATTTTTTTCACTGTACAATCAATTGCTCCTAGAGTGCAATCGATTGCACAAAGTGAATTTTGCACAATTTTTGGAAAAATACACTGTGCAAATCGATTTGCACTATAGTGCAATCGATTGCACAACGTGAAAATTTGAAAAAAAAATCAGCATTTCAAGCTTGTCAAATTTTTGGCTCCAATTTTCCTTCATTTTTGAAAGATGTATCATTAATTCAAATTTTAGTGCCAATCTTTCATTTTTAAAAAGAATTATCATTAATTCAAATTTTGGCTCTAATATTTGAAATAATTATCATTAATTCAAATTTTGATTCTAATTTCTGAAAGAGTTATCATTAATTCAAATTTTGGGTCCAAGAATCAATTACCAAATTACCACTAATCCCAATCCTAAACTCCATAAATAGAGCCCTCATTTCATTCAAATTTCAAGATTTTGATAGCCAAATCCACCTTGCTAAAAAATCTCTCAAATCTCTCTATCTACCAAATTCACTCAAAGCTCCATTTTCAAAAAGTTAGTAAGCTTTGCATTGAAGCTTACTAATCTTTGAGCTAAACCTTCATCCAAACACTTTTTCTCCATAAATTCTCTACATCCAAGCTTGGTCAATTGATTCTTATGGTTGAATTGAAGCAAATTCTTGAAGTTGTTTTGATGATTCTCTAGATCTACCTTTGGTAAGTTGGATAATTCATCTTTCACAATGTGATCTCTTGGTGATCTTTGGGATTGATTCTTTGAGCATTATTTTGTGATTCCAATGGTGTTATTTTCTCATAATTTGATGGAATTTTCGTGCTCAAGTGGATCCATGATCATAAGGTGTTTGATGGAAAGTTTGAACAAGAAATTGCCCTTTTAAAATTCTGTTTTTGCTACTGTTAATGTGTGCAATCGATTTGCACTATAGTGCAATCGATTGCACAGAAGCAATTTCATGCAGATTTTTGAAAACTATTACTGTGTGAAATCGATTTGCACTATAGTGCAATCGATTGCACAAAAGCAATTTCATGCAGATTTTTGAAAATTGTACTGTGTAAATCGATTTACACAATAGTTCAATCGATTTACACAGGGACATAATGCATTTTTTGCCTTGTTTTGGGGCAGCTTTGATCCAAAATTCTTTTTCTACTCACTCCTTTTTATTGTTGGTTTGGATTGCAATTTTAAATGTCCAATTTGTCTTTAAACTCAATGGACTTTGTGATGTAGATGAAGTTGGATAAATGTTCATCAATTCAAATCTACCTAAGAGTGAATTATTTAATTCATTTTTGGTGTTTTGGATTAATGATATGTTTAGTGCTTTAATCCATCTAGAGGAGTGGTTGAATTTAAAGATGAAAGAATTTTGAAATGGTGATCCAAATTAGCTTATCATTCCCCTCCCTCTTCATCTTATCCCTTTCTTTTTTAATTGTGCTACATGTTAAGGGATGGTGATCTCTATATCATTTATCCAAACATGAAGTACATAGATTGCTATTTACCGGCCTCAAAATAGGTGTGACTTCTACATAAGTCCACTTACGATTGCTTAACATAGCGCTAAATTTTGTCCCGATTCGAATAAATGATCATTTGTGGCCCAAACTTATGATTGCAAGCCCAAGTATGTTAATTTGATCTCTTTGATCCAATAACCTTGAGATTCATTGTGTGGAGGCTTTGGTTCTACCAATCCTCTAATGGATCTACAACACCTTTGGTCAACGTGGATCACTTAAACATCGTTGATCATTACATGTTGCCTTGTGAGAATTCCAAAATGGATGATATACTTGACAAAAAGCAAATGCAACTTGTTGTGTGGAGGCCTTCATTCTATCAACCCTCTAATGAGTTCCAAATGCAAGTTTCAAGATGGTCATCTAACTAACCACTAATTACTAACAATTAACTTTACTTTACGCTTTTATTTTCATGCTTTATGTACCATTTACTTTTAGCATTTTACATTTCATTCTATTTTCATCTTTGCTCACTTGAGCATTTACTTTTATGTCATTTTTATTTTGCTCACTTAAGATTTTCTTTCTTTTTAAAGACACCTAATAATCAACATGAACCATAAAAATCATTAATGATACTTGGACTACATGGTTACTATCCTTTGCATTATGGAGTGATGGACTTCTTGGACTTAGGATTAGAGACCTTGGCCTATCTTGGAGACTTTGTGACTTTATTTGATATTTTGTCTGGAGTTCTTGAGGTTTACCTCAAGACATTGGGTCGTTTGTTTGTTTTGTGTGCAGGTTATTGAGATTACGGTCTTTGTTTGTAATCTGGAATTCACCCGTATACAGTCGTTACTCTGCCCAATTTTTGCGAAGACTTAAAACACTTGAAGTTTGGTTCTTTCAAGAGGTCTAGTATCTTTGCTTGCTTGGTTTCAATCCAAAGAATGGGAATTCTACATTGGCTTATAATGTCAAGTATCGGCTTCATGTTGGTTAGACGTTTCTCTTCCTTAGCTTTTACCTTATGCTTTAGGATAGTCCCTTCATCTCCTCCCATCTTCTTTAATTTTCAAAACCTTCTCATCTTCTTTCAAAATCTTCTTTGTTTTTAAAATCAAACCGCTTTGATAAGAAACCTCGACTTTGTCGAGTGCCTTTTCTTTTAAAAACTTATTTTCTTTAAACGAACTTCAATTCATTTAATCATACTTTGACATTTCATTCAAAATTAACAAAACACTTCAACACATTCAAACTCTTTTGTGCACCCAAAGCACCTTTTCCATTCAAAACTTTTTTTTCAAGGTGATACATGATTCATTGATAGTCGAGCAACATTCTCCTATCCCTATGGTTATAAAGGTGTCGACTTTTCCACTTGAGTACTAGAGGCGTTCTCAAACCCTCACTCTTGTTGACGCAGGGTCCATCTTTCTTACACCTTGTGGGCGTTAGTCGATATTTCTCTCCTAACAATGACGACTTGTCTCCTTGTTTAAAAACAATCAACAAACAAGTCTTTTCTAGATGAACTACGTGTACCCTGATCCCCTATTGCACGAAAGGTGGTATGTAGGCACTAAAGGTTCGCAACCGCGGCGGGTGCAAAAATCATAAAAATATTTCTTTTCTCACCTCCACTATCCATTTTATACATAACACATTTTTATAGCCAAAATATACAGATTTTACAAAGAGGTTCCTGCGGAGTACCGTAGATGTTTAGGGTGCTAATACCTTCCCTTTGCATAACCAACCCCCTTACCTTGAATCTTTCCCCCTCTTTTTGGGTTATTCGCTCTTTTCCCATTCCTTTGGAAACAATAAAGCGCGGTGACGATTTTTATTTTGATTTGTATAAAGTCTAGTCAATCCAATGGCTTAGTCTTGAACATTTCTATCGCTACAGAAAAAATGGCGACTTCACTGGGGAAAGATTGACCTCTTGCTGGTCCATCCCTAAGTGGTCTGAGCCTATCTTTGTTTATATCTGTATATGTGCTATTGTGTTTATGTGTTATATTTTGTATATATGTTTATCTGTATTTTCCTAGTTTGCAGGATGCTTGGGGATTTCTTATAAGTCCTATACCCGGACTAGGGCAAACTTTAAGATAGGACGGGTGGTATAGTCATGTTAATTTTGAGGGAGTAATCCCAAAAAAGGAGGCATGAGATCCCCCACTCAGTGGAGGCCCTTTTGACTGTAGTGTCGTTTACCGAGTAATCGGGAAGACGTACTGCTTTCGACCTGGGAGCCTACTGAAGCTGAGGACCATAGATTACCTAACCCATCTTGGCCTTTTAGGTGTAGTGCGGAAGCTATGACGGAGTAATCCGGAAATAGTTGTCACGCGATACTATGCTCGGACGAGTCTTTCCTAAGAATATTGCTAATTACCGAGTTAATCGGGACGTTGGTAATATCCAAAGGAAGGATGTAGACTCTGGGAACCTCTTAGAACCTTGTTCGGCAGGTGATAACAGTTAGTCCATACCTTATGGGTTGTACCTTTGACTCCAGGCTCGTGACTCTGAATCGTGTGATCTTGTTACTATGAAGTGCATTGCATAACATTGCATATCATTTGCACCCTCTGCATCATTCTGCATACATCTAGGTTGATCAGGATCTTATTCCCAGTCGCTTCTTCCTTCCAGTTAGTCATCTACCGTGAAGCTGATTCCTCAACATAACTACGGGACTAGAGCTGCTGTCAGATTGAGAATGGAAAACCAAGAACAACACAACATGGAAGTTAGAATGGAAATCGACGAGTTAAAGTCAGGCATGGCCAAACTTACTGAGATGATGCAAGTCCTGATTTCCAGAGGAGAGCCACCTCAAAGGACTGTGATATCTGAAATCCCAACAGCTGCTGTTGACACTCAACATATCCAGCATACATCTACTGCATGGCCAGAGTTTAGGTTACCTCAGAATTACTCTCCACCTATTGTAATTACTTCAATGGTTGGTCAGTCTTCCCGACCAGTCTTTCAAGCTCCAGTTTTCACTAAACCTCAGCCAATCGTTCATATTGCTTTTCGTCAACCTGCTGCACAAGCTGCTTTTAGGAATCCTCTCTTTGAGCACCATGCTGCCAGTCCTCGAAGTGTGAGTCAAGGAGACTTCAGTGAGTTTGAAGATTTCAAAGAACAATATCAAACTTTAGAGAAGAGACTCAGAGCTATGGAAGGAAATGAGTTCTTCAGTGTTGATGCTAACAATATGTGCTTGGTTTTTGATCTGGTTATGCCTGCAAAGTTCAAGACTCCCGAGTTTGAGAAATATAAGGGGCACACTTGTCCAATAATTCGTTTGGTGATGTACTTTCTAAAGATGTCTGCTTACACAAAGAATGACAAGCTGCTTATCCATTGTTTCCAAGACAGTCTGAGTGGAGCTTCATTGAAATGGTATATGGGACTTGAGAAAGGTCGTATCCAATGCTTCCAAGATCTTGTTGATGCTTTCATAAAGAAATACAAATACAACCTCGACATGACACCTGATCGTCGCCAACTACAAAATATGTTTCAGAATGAGAAAGAATCTTTCAAGGAGTATGCTCAACGATGGAGAGAACTGGCATCTCAAGTTGAACAACCTCTGGCAGAGAAAGAGTTAACTGGTATGTTCATGGATACTTTGTCCCCTTTCTTTTGGGAGAAGATGATTGGTAGTGTGTCCTCCAGCTTCACAGACCTGGTGACTATTGGCCAGAGATTAGAAGAAGGAATCAAGAATGGTAAAGTGTCTAAAGCTGTTGAATCTTCTAATGGTGCAAAGAAATACCTTGGGAACTTTCAGAAGAAGAAAGAGGTAGAAGCCAATGCTGTCTCGACTGAGGGAAAAGGACCTCGCCGTAGGCCTCAATACACTGATCAACCACAAGTAGTGGTTGTTACTCCTGCGGTCAATGCTCAATCAGTTCATGTCCCTCAACAACAAAATATTGCGCAAAATCAGAATCAGAATAGGGCTCAGTTTGATCCCATCCCTATGACGTACACTGAATTTTATCCTGCATTGGTGCAGAAGGGCTTGATTATAACTAGGCCTCTGATTCCTCGAAATCCTCCTCCAGCTGGGTTCAGATCTGACCTTCACTGTGAGTTTCATCAGGGAGCTGTCGGTCATGATTTAGAGAGTTGTTATGCATTGAAAAACAAAGTGCAAGAATTGGTGAAAAACAATTTTCTCACTTTCAAGGAGGCAGGTCCTAATGTCATCAACAATCCTTTGCCAAAACAAAGTGGCTGAAGACTGAGTTGGGATACCCTCAAGTCACCTCCTAAAGCCATTGTTTCAGACAGGACAACTCATCCTTGTTACTGATTAGTCACTAGGCCATCTTTCTTTCTGTTTGCATTTTCCCTTGTTTATGTTAAAATTGTTGCTTTCAAATGCTTTTATACTTTCATGTTAAGTTTAATGAAATGAGCATTGCAATGTTTTGATTCAAATCATTTTCATTTACTGCTTTCAAATATATTTCTCTTATTTACTCTCTTTATCAAGATTTTGTTTATGCAAATATTTGAGGGAGGATGATGAAAACGAAATACCCATAATTGTTGCTGGTATGCTTTCGAATAAAACTTTGCTGAGGATATACAGGCATTGTTTCAACTCCCAAACACTGGAGAAATAAGGAAGTTAATCCCTCGTTCACCCCTTTGAGCCAGGAAGTTGGAGTTTCTTTCTATACAGAAAAACCCGCAATCTTAACCCGGGGATGGGTAGTTCTCAGTTAATTTGGTTGTGCATTCAATTACAAGAGAAATCATGCAAGACACCTTTCAATAAAGGTCGCAATCAAGCTTTCCTTTGCACACAATAAGAAGTGTCAAAGATGCTCTCAAACAAAAAATGACGAATATGGTTCCCCGTAATCATTGATCAAGGCAGTCATTATCTTTCCAAAAAAGGAAAAATGAAATGAAAATAAAAATCAACAGAAAAATCCCGCTAAGTCAAAACCTATGAAGGAGACTTAGGCAAAAACTAGGGCATCCCGCTGACTGTAATCTCAAATGAAACAGTTCAGGCAAAAATTGGGGCATCTTGTTGACTGTAATCTCAAATGAAACAGTTCAGGCAAAAGTTGGGAATAATAAATTCAATCAGAAGAGGTCTTCAAATCCTCAAAATTCTCCACCAGAATTGACAAAAGTCCTCAAAACAGCAAAAATATGTAAGAAGAAATGAATGTCATTCTCAATAATTCCTTTATCTTCTGAGACATCGTTATTGCTACCATCAGTGCAATTCCAAAATCTCTTGGAAACTGAATGCATATTATGAATTAACTGAATGTAGGACTGAAGAACATCACGAAGATTGGGTTGAGTACAAATAAACTTTGAGCCTTTATCCTTTATTTCTTAAACCGTGAACCAGACCACATTACAACCCTCAAAATACATAGTTGAAGCCGAGTTTCTTTTGAAAGCATACTAAAGCAAGGTTGCGTAAACTGACTCCTATGATCTTTTGCGAATCATTTGTTTTGGTTTCATAACATTGTTTTCACTTTAAAAGTATAAACCACTGTGTTTTAACCAGTGATGCATTTTCTATACACCAATAACATCATTTCAAAAAATTATTTTGTATTCAAAACTTTTGCATGAACTTTGCATTAAAAATACCATGTTTGAATAAACAATTTTGCTTACAAACAAGCTTTCCTCATCAACGAATTTCAAACAGCTGAGAAACTTGGTCAGTGACCCTATCAAGGGCAAGTATCTTCCAGATCCTGTTGTGAATCAGTTCAAGATTTACTGCTCAATGCAAGTTTTCTCAAAATTTTCCAGCCAGGAAATCATTTTCAAGACTCATACAGCGGCATTTATTTACAACAATTATCTCAAGAACTGAAGCCATGATCAGTTTATCTCCAACAATCATTTCAGAACTAAAGCCATGATCAGTTTATTCCCAACAAACATTTCAGAAGCTGAAGCCATGATCAGTTTATCTCCAATAGTCATTTCGGAGCTGAAGTCGTGATCAGCTTATTTCCAGCAACTTTCAACTGAAGCCATGATCAGTTTATCTTCAACAGTCAGCTAATTTGGGACGAGTCCCCAAGTAGCTCTTCATGTCCTTCTTCAGAAGATCATCAGTTCAATACAGTGTACAAGTGTGACAAATTTGGATTCAAGACACTTTCTTTCCAAGCAAATTTGGCAGAGTTCTCCATGTTGAGGGATTAAACTTCCAAACTATTCTCCACAGAAGAGTCAAACTCCATTTTCGTAAACGTCGGCATTACCTGTATAGATCATTCACATATAATGCATAACAAAATTCATACATAATGCATAACAAGAGTGTTTCATCCTCATTTTCATTTTCCAAGGTCTTATTGCAGTCGACATGTCACCTTGAGATCAAATTCCAACTTACTTGGCACCTACCAAAGCAAACATCAGTTTGATTTGTTTCTCTTTTTTCATCCAAAGCCAGTATTGGATGTTGTGATCTTTTCTCTCGTCTAAAGCCATTATTAGACGTTGAGCTTTTCTTTCATTCAAATCCAGTATTGAATGTCAAGATCTCTTTCACTCATCTAAAGCCAGTATTAGATGTTGTGATCTTTTCTCTCGTCTAAAGCCAGTATTAGACGTTGAGTTTTCCCTTCAATCAAAGCCAGTATTGGATGTCGTGTTTTTCTTCCGTCTAGCGTATTCCCTGGACGACTCTGATGTAGCTTCAGATTTGGTCTCATCCCACATCTAATGTTCTTCTAGATGTTTCTGATTGCCTTTTCCACAGAGTCGCTCGCCTCATTCAATGCCATTCTTGGATGTCGCTGCTTGCCTTCTCGAGTTTTATCTTTTTTTTCCAAGTATTGATGGTTACTCCTTGTCACACTGACAGATATTCAGAAGTATATTGTTGCTCCCCGGTGTGTCTTTCCACGTCATTTCATCTAAACTACCACAAGTTTCCAGTTTCGAGTCTTTCCACATTCCCACAAAGTCTGTCTCATCTCATACATCATTCAAAAAATATATGTCAAAAAAGAGTCTATGCATTCATTCATAACATATGCTATCATCTCATCGCATCAGGGACAAAATTCAGGTCTGTTTGTATTTAATTACTTTCCTCCTATCGGGCTAAAAGATAATTAAATAGGGGCAGCTGTTGTACCCTAAATGTTGCCCCTAACTTTTTTAGTCGCACTTTCATACCATATTTTGTCATTTTATCACAACCATTAATAAATAGCTTCATTCATCACATTTGCATCCTATCTTTAAGTTTGTTCTTGTGTTGTTGACTAACTTCTAATCAAAATACAAAAAATATTTGTCTTTGTCTTTGCATATTTGTGTTTTGTAGGTACCGAGTCGAAGCATATGGGAAATAAGGTTTTCTGGTATTATTTCCCTAAAATCTCTATTTGCAAAGAAAAAGAATTAAAAAATTTCATTTTTTTTCACTGTACAATCGATTGCTCCTAGAGTGCAATCGATTGCACAAAGTAAATTTTGCGCAATTTTTGGAAAAATACATTGTGCAAATCTATTTGCACTATAGTGCAATCGATTTCACAACGTGAAAATTTAAAAAAAAAATCAGCATTTCAAGCTTGTCAAATTTTTGGCTCCAATTTTCCTTCATTTTTGAAATATGTATCATTAATTCAAATTTTAGTGCCAATCTTTCATTTTTAAAAAGAATTATCCTTAATTCAAATTTTGACTCTAATATTTGAAAGAATTATCATTAATTCAAATTTTGGCTCTAATTTTTGAAAGAGTTATCATTAATTCAAATTTTGGCTCCAAGAATCAATTACAAATTACCACTAATCCCAATCCTAAACTCTATAAATAGAGCCCTCATTTCATTCAAATTTCAAGCTTTTGATAGCCAAATCCAGCTTGCTAAAAAATCTCTCAATTCTCTCCATCTACCAAATTCACTCAAAGCTCCATTTTCAAAAAGTTAGTAAGCTTTGCATTGAAGCTTACTAATCTTTGAGCTAAACCTTCATCCAAAAACTTTTTCTACATCAATTCTCTACATCCAAGCTTGGTCAATTGATTCTTGTGGTTGAATTGAAGCAAATTCTTGAAGTTGTTTTGATAATTCTCTAGATCTACCTTTGGTAAGTTGGATAATTCATCTTTCACAATGTGATCTCTATGTGATCTTTGGGATTGATTCTTTGAGCATTATTTTGTGATTCCAATGGTATTATTTTCTCATAATTTGATGGAATTTTCGTGCTCAAGTGGATCCATGATCATAGGGTGTTTGATGGAAAGTTTGAACAAGAAATTGCCCTTTTAAAATGTTGTTTTTGCTACTGTTACTGTGTGCAATCGATTTGCACTATAGTGCAATCGATTGCACAGGAGCAATTTCACGCAGATTTTTGAAAACTGTACTGTGTAAATAGATTTACACAATAGTTCAATCGATTTACACAGGGACATAATGCATTTTTTGCCTTGTTTTGGGGAAGCTTTGATCCAAAATGCTTTTTCTACTCACTCCTTTTGATTGTTGGTTTGGATTGCAATTTTAAATGTCCAATTTGTCTTTAAACTCAATGGAGTTTGTGATGTAGATGGAGTTGGATAAATGTTCATCAATTCAAATCTACCTAAGAGTGAATTATTTATTTCATTTTTGGTGCTTTGGATTAATGATATTTTTAGTGCTTTAATCCATCTAGAGGAGTGGTTGAATTTAAAGATGAAAGAATTTTGAAATGGTGATCCAAATTAGCTTATCATTCCCCTCCCTCTTCATCTTATCCCTTTCTTTTTTTAATTGTGCTACATGTTAAGGGATGGTGATCTCTATATCATTTATCCAAACATGAATTACATAGATTGCTATTGACCGACTTCAAAATAGGTGTGACTTCTACATAAGTCCACTTACGATTGCTTAACATAGCGCTAAATTTTGTCCCGATTCGAATAAATGATCATCCGTGGCTCAAATTTATGATTGCAAGCCCAAGTATGTTAATTTGATCTCTTTGATCCAATAACCTTGAGATTCATTGTGTGGAAGCTTTGGTTCTACCAATCCTCTAATGGATCTACAACACCTTTGGTCAACGCGGATCACTTAAACATCGTTGATCATTACATGTTGCCTTGTGAGAATTCCAAAATGGATGATATACTTGACAAAAAGCAAATGCAACTTGTTGTGTGGAGGCTTTGGTTCTACCAATCCTCTAATGAGTTCCAAATTCAAGTTTCAAGATGGTCATCCAACTAACCACTAATTACTAACAATTAACTTTACTTTACGCTTTTATTTTCATGCTTTATGTACCATTTACTTTTAGCATTTTACATTTCATGTTATTTTCATCTTTGCTCACTTGAGCATTTACTTTTATGTCATTTTTATTTTGCTCACTTGAGATTTTATTTCTTTTTAAAGACACCTAATAATCAACATGAACCATAAATATCATTAATGATACTTGGACTACATGGTTACTATCCTTTGCATTATGGAGTGATGGACTTCTTGGACTTAGGATTAGAGACCTTGTCCTATCTTGGAGACTTTGTGACTTTATTTGATATTTTGTCTGGAGTTCTTGAGGTTTACCTCAAGACATTGGGTCGTTTGTTTGTTTTGTGTGCAGGTTATTGAGATTATGGTCTTTGTTTGTAATCTGGAATTCACCCGTATACAGCCGTTACTCTGCCCAATTTTTACCTTATGCTTTAGGATAGTCCCTTCATCTCCTCCCATCTTCTTTAATTTTCAAAACCTTCTCATCTTCTTTCAAAATCTTATTTGTTTTTAAAATCAAACCGCTTTGATAATAAACCTCGACTTTGTAGAGTGCCTTTTCTTTTAAAAACTTATTTTCTTTAAACGAACTTCAATTCATTTAATCATACTTTGACATTTCTTTCAAAATTAACAAAACACTTCAACACATTCAAACTCTTTTTTGCACCCAAGCACCTTTTCCATTCAAATCTTTTTTTTTCAAGGTGAGACATGATTCATTGATAGTCGAGCAACATTCTCCTATACATATGGTTATAAAGGTGTTGACTTTTCCACTTGAGTACTAGAGGCATTCTCAAACCCTCACTCTTGTTGACGCAGGGTCCATCTTTCTTACACCTTGTGGGCGTTAGTCGAGATTTCTATCCTAACAATGACGACTTGTCTCCTTGTTTAAAAATAATCAACAAACAAGTCTTTTCTAGATGAACTACGTGTACCCTGATCCCCTATTGCACGAAAGGTGGTACGTAGGCACTAAAGGTTCGCAACCGCGGCGGGTGCAAAAATCATAAAAATATTTCTTTTCTCACCTCCACTATCCGTTTTATACATAACACATTTTTATAACCAAAATATACAGATTTTACAAAGAGGTTCCTGTAGAGTACCGTAGATGTTTAGGGTGCTAATATCTTCCCTTTACATAACCAACCCCCTTACCTTGAATCTTTCCCCATCTTTTTGGGTTATTCTCTCTTTTCCCATTCCTTTGGAAACAATAAAGCGCGGTGGCGATTTTTATTTTGATTTGTATAAAGTCTAGTCAATCCAATGGCCTAGTCTTGAACATTTCTACCGCTACACAAATGTTTCACTGAACGAGAATATACAAAGTATTCATGCTAGAAATTCCAAAATAATGATATTGGATTTCAAGAAAATGCCAAGGTCGTGAGACACTTACAGTGAGTTTTGTGCATGAAAATGCTTGCTAAGGATTGGTATGTACTCCTTGAACACCCAGGAAGCGAATGAGATAGCTTGGAAGGCTTGAGATAGCCTGGAACTATGAAATCAAATCACCACTTTTTCTTGATTTTTTGAAAGTTGTTCTTCACTCTACACGCCTCTAGCCCTTGTGCATCTGGTTTGTAAACATTCTATATATGTCCTTGAGTGAATTAGGTTTACAAGTTTGCATCCAATCTTTGCAATTATGAAGATTTGATCCTTGATTCATACTTGTATCCAATCTTTCCAAAACAAGAGAAATTCAATCTTTTTGTGTACAAACAAGCCTTGCACAATTTGATTTCATTGCTAGCTGTATAAGAGACCTGAAATATACACAAAATCTCAAGCTTTGATTAGTTTATATATTTTCATGATTTCATTTTGATTTAATTTGATTTAATTGAAATAAAAATCAAAATAAATGACAAAAATAAAATAAAGGAAAGTGGTAAGTATCATGGGTCGTGGACCATGTTACAAGTTCAATACAAGCACAAAAAGTTGGGCCCATTTGACAAAAAATTCAATTTCAGGCACTTTTGACGTTTGGCAATTTTGCAAAAAAGGTCAAATTCACCAATGCATAACTCCTTCAATTTTGACTCTATGATGATGTTCTTGAACTTTTTATAAATATCAATATGTCCTCTAAGCAACCCTTTTGGTCTCATATCAATTGATTCTTCCATGTTCATGTATGAAGCTTTGACAAAAAAGGTGTTTTTGTTGACTTTTCAAAATGACCTATAATGTCCAAATTCATAACTTCTTGTGAGTGCATATTTTGAACTTGGGAGATGAAGATGAATTGTAGGGAATTGCAACCTGTTCAAAATGAGATTTTTATGGGTCATTTATAATAAAGTATGAGAAATTTATGCTTGGTCAAAGTTGAGTTGACTTTTCCTACAAAACCCTAATTTAACAACTTTTTGGTTTTGATGAATTGTGAGCAATCCTTGAGGAATCATGATCAACCCTTTATAAAATGATGAATAATACTTAAAAATGAGGATGTTGACCAAAAATCTTGAATTTTGACTGTATGTGGGCCACAGTTGACTTTTGCCCTAGCATAGTCGATTTCAGGCTTTTGAGCAATTGACTGAGCAAATTTCCTCTGCAAGGCTTGAAACTTGGCATGGATGATCTTGAGAACATATTAGGACAATGGTGAGAATTTTGGATCCTTGGGACTCCAAATATCTTTATGAAACATGAAACCCTAATTTGAGGTAGACTGCCTTAGAAGAGAGCTTGTCTGGTCAACCCTTGGACTTCCTTGAGCAATTTGAGGACCTCACTTGAAATGTATTGAGAAATATGGGAGGGAAAATTTTGGGGTACAACACTCTCGAAAGGTATTTTTCTGTTCTTTTCACCCTTTCCTTTGTTGGATAAAAGAAAAGTCAGTGGCGACTCTTGCTTACCGCAACATTTGCAAATACAAACGCAAAACTAGTATAACAGTCGGTTCTGCCACCGTATTACATTGTCCTCATTAGCTGCCTGATTCTCAGCCAAAGGAAACACGTTTCCACTGGTTTGCGCCTTATTTGGTTTCTGTCACTGAATACTAATGTGTCCTTCTTCACCATAGTTGAAACAAATCATCTCTTTATGCTGGCACTCAGATACAACATGTCTAGTCTTACCACAACGAAAACACCTCTTCACCTCAGCAATACACACATTACTATTATGACCAAGTTTTTCACATTTGAAATAAATCATACCAGCAGGAGCATCTTCCCCACTAGTTCTCTGACCCTGAGCAACTTTTTGTTTACCTTTACCAGTTGGGGCATCATAAGGCTTACCACGGTTCTGTTGGTGCTTACCCCTCTTCTCATTGATAATCTTATAATGAGCATTATTATCATCTTTTTAAATACTTCAACTATCAATCAAATCAGCAAAGACACGAATCTTGTGGCATCCAACTGCCTTCTTGATTTCCGGGCACAAACTGTTCTCAAACTCGATGCACTTCGAAAACTCAGCACTAGTCTCGCTATAGTACGGGTAAAACTTAGCCAAGTCCGCAAACTTTACAGCATATTCAACAATCAAAATACTCCCTTTCTTCAGCTCAAGAAACTCAATTTCCTTCTTACCACAAACATCTTCAGGGAAATAATTCCTTAGAAATTCCCTATGGTACACAGCCAAAGTGACATTATTACCTGCAGCTTCCAATCTAAGACACGTCTCTAGCCACCATTCATCAGCTTTAACTTCTAGTGTATGAGTTCCATATCGAACCTTTTATGCTGGAGTGCAATCCATCAAATAAAAGATTCTTTCAATCTCTTTCAACCAATTCAACGCTCCGTCGGGATCATACTTACCCTTGAATGTAGGCGGATTCTCCCTCTGGAAGGTCGCCAAGCTACGAGATCCAGCATTCCCGTCAGCATTCGGCTTATTCTCCATAGCATGCTCCATCGCTTCTAAAGAAGCAACAAGTGCAACATCATTCCTTTCTTCCATCTCAAGTTATCTCTATAACATAAACAATGGTTAGAACTTAAATTAATAATACTCGATTGTTAGACAAAACTATGACTCGACAACTTGGTCGGGCAGAACAACTTGCTTTGATACCACTAATGTGACACCCCAATTCTATCCGACAATTAATATAAAAATTAGAGTTACAAAATTCCGACAACCGAATAAGGATGCTACACATTCAACTTAAAACAATGACATTCATTACAGATACATAACACATTAAACTAGAATGAACCAACAACAACATAATTTTATCATTTTAAAAACCAACAACTTTCATAACTACGCGGTGGAGTCAAATATTCAACTTAAAAGAATATATCATCTTTGTCCAACTGAAACAACTTCAATAACAAGTATTTAACGAACAACAACTTAAAGTTCAATCAACTGAAATAATAACAATAAAACAACAAGCTTTCATCCCCCGAGTGTTACGTATCAGAGCAATGACACCGTCTCGAACTAATGAAGGTAAACCTCCTTCACTCTAGATTACCTGCAAGTTACCAACATCAGGGTAACATTAAAATAGAATGGGTGAGATATCTAACAATATAATCAGATGTATGATAATATTACATTATAATTAGTCTATGCCAAATCACCACTTAACAACTTTAAACAACGTCAATCACAAAGAAAACATCAACTAAATATAATAAATAATTTACCAACACAACAAATCATTATGCAACGTGAAATCCGACTTGTTACTATGCACATGCATGTCGTAGCAATGGAGCAAAACTCCCAACTTAGAAATCTTGCCAATTAATAGAGGCATCAACAAGGCATAAGCCTTCAAATTAATATTGTGCCAATCCAAGCCAACTTAAAAAGCATTAGCTCCAACTTGATATGCGATGTATGTGACAACATGATTAAATGCAACATCAATAACAACAACATAACAACATTGGCATAAGCCTACAACTTAATAATTTTCAATCAATAGAGGCAACACAACCAAAATTCATCACCTGCAACTTCAACAATTAATAACAACAACATAACTTACACATGTCGATAATATTATTAACATGTTCCTACTAAGGTACTTCCACTAAATTATTCTTCCATAAGCCTCATCAATAGTTTTCTGCTAACTTAGTGAAACTATTATTTTCCTGCTACTTAAGTTATCACTACTACTAATATATTTTGGGTACTAATACTACTATTATTTAATGCAAATTCTGCAACTAAAACTATATCAGTTATTAATTATGCAATTTACTAATTATTCTTGCTAAATATCTACTGCTATTACTTTCATAAATCACTACTACAAAAAAATTTCATTACATTGTCTACTAACTACTAACTTTCTGCTAACCTTCACTAACTCGATTACTCATTAATATTACCTGCTACACTTATGCTAATTTAAACATTGATCACTTGTTTTACTAATAAATAACCCTTGCTGTTAATCGTTCTCCTCTAAACCTGCTACATACATTCCTGTAACTAAGTACTATATCAACAATTAACAAATATGCAGGACAGACACAAGAATCAGTTAAAACAAAGTAACAGACACACGATGTGCCCCTCGACACACAAGTTGTGCCACTAGGAACTTACATCACCAAACCAAGCCGCCCGACACGCCCTTTGTGACGTCTGCCATAGCTAAATTTCCCATTCCCCTCGCCACACTAACCGTGGCCCTTAGAACAACAGGTTTTCACGTAGCCTCTCCTTTATTACTGATACCAACACATAATCCTCCTGTTTTTCCTTCGATCACATGTGTCATACCAAAACAATATATTTTTTCACAAACATCAATTATTCATAGAAACAAAAACTTTACAGGGACTACAATTTTCCCCAATTAACCACATATATCAATCATATAACCTCCATTAATCGTATTAATCAAAGCTATTACACAATGTTACAAAAAAAACTCCCACATAATATTAATCATATACCCAATTATAGAGTCATAACCCCACCCTTACCTTGGATTAAAGGTTGCTCTGAAATTTTCCGATCGAATCCCGCTTTTACCTCTTTTCTTCTTTTCTCTGCAACTTCTATGTTCTTTCTCTCTTCCAACCCTTATTACTCTTCTTCTTGACAAAACCCTCTATTTATATTATTACTAAACTTAATAATAATAGTATTATTTCTATTGGGCTCAATTAGCACACCCTCACTTTACTACATACCCCCATATAAAATAGGCCCACGCGAATATTCTATTAATTCCAACATCATCATTATTATTAATTAATTAATAATAATCTAACAACCAATACCAACAATCCTCAACGTTTCACAACTTCAACAAATAACTTGGAAATAATTTAATTAAATAATTAATTAAATAAACCGGCGTTACAGTAGACATCTTCTGGCTCAGATTAAATCAAGCGTAGATTTATTCTGATACTTTTTCCAGTAGACATTTTCTAGCTCAGATTAAATAAACCATAGATTTATTCTGATACTTCTTCCAGTTAAAAACAAAAAGACCTCTTCTGGCTTAGATTAAATCGAACATAGATTTATTCTGATATTTCCCTCAGTTAAAGACGGACACATACCTCTACTGGCTCAGATTAAATCAAGTGTAGATTTATTATGATACTTCTTCTAGTAGACATTTTCTGGCTCAGATTAAATAGACCATAAATTTATTCTGATACTTCTCCCAGTTAAAGACAGACGCAGATATTTGCTGGCTCAGATTAAATCAAGCGCAAATTTATTCCAATACTTCTTCCAGTAGACATTTTCTGGCTCGGATTAAATCGAGCATAGATTTATTATGATATTTTGCCCAATTAAAGACGGGCGCAGACCTCTGTTGGCTCAGATTAAATCAAGCATAGTTTTATTCTGATACTTCTTCCAGTAGAAATTTTCTGGCTCAGATTAAATCGCCATAGATTTATTCTGATACTTCTCCCAGTTAAAGAAAAACCCAGACATCTTTTGGCTCAGATTAAATCAAGCAGAGATTTATTCTGATACTTCTTCCAGTTAAAGTTGAACGTAGACTTAGTATAATTCCTATCAACAGTCACTCCGGATGGCATCTATAAGCCCATATCCGAAAACCCTTTGTCACCCTTGGATGGAATTTATAAGCACATCTCTGTTGACTCTCCATCATTTCTCCAAATGTCACCTTTAAGCCCATTCCCGGTATAATCAACCAACAACATTACTTCTTGCACTGGCGAGTGCAATTTTCCGAGCACTTAAGTGTTCAATCATCTTCTACCTTCAAGTCACGAATGGCGGACATTCCAATCTAACTCTTCAGGTTTAAGAAGATTAAACAGGGACAGTTGTTGTATCCCAAAATTTTCCTTCCCATTTTCTTCAAAACATGCTCACAAAGGTCTCAAATACTCAAAGCCACTCAAGAGTTAACTGGTGAAACCTCCTCCTAAGCAAGGGTCTTCAACTAGGGTTTGGTGTTTCTCAAAGAAGATTGGGTTGCAAGGGTATCAAATGACTTTCATGGTTTGTCTTAGGTCCTCAATAATGCTTATGTCAGGTTTCAAGTCTTGCATCACATGTTTGCTCAGTCAATGGCTCAAAAGATTGAAAGTCAATTGTATTGGGTAAAAAGTCAATTATGGTCTACGTACAGTTAAACTTTAATATTTTTTTGTCAACATAAACATTTTAAGGTGACATTCATCATTTTATCAAGAGTTGATCATGATTCCTCAAGGAAAGCCCTAAAATCATCAAGGGTAAAAAATTGTCAAATTAGGGTTTTGATTGAAGATGGTTGATCATTAACTTTTGGCCTAGTGCATGACCTAATGGCTTAAAGAATGATCTCAAGGGCTCAAATACAACATCTTGAACTAATTACATGACTTAAGACATTTCCAAAGATACAAGTGATTTTTAGTTGAAGAATTGAATGAATTGATGAAAAGTAAACAGACACACAAAAGTCAAACTTTGACTTTTTGGTCAACATTGGAATTCAAAAATCAAGAATCAACAAAACATTCAAAACCATCAAACTTTATCATCAAGAATCAAGAAATTCAACAAAAGTCAAAGTTGGAAGATTTTCAAGTACTTAAAAAATTCAAGTATTTTGTGCTTAGAAAATCCTAACTTCACAAGCAAGTTTCCTCAAGATACAAGTTGATTCAAGGAAAACTTTCAACATGAAAGTTGTAGGGATCAATGAATTCTAAAACTTTGTTAATGTGGGATGATCCTCAAAAAGTGCTTGGATTAAGAGATATAGGCTCATGAAGTTCTGATATTTTGTATCCAACACTTAGAAAAAATTTCAACATGTTTTGATCAGGTTTTTATCCTAACTTCTTAGCCAATTTTCACCAAGTTTCCATTTGATTCAGCCAAAGTAGTCAACATGAAAGTTGAATATCTTGATTCAAGCTTTCCAAAATGTCTAAGAGCATAAATTTATCATGCTTGAGCTAGGAGATTCGAAGAGATGAAGTTGGGAATCCATACTTGAATTATATAAATTATTTCTTTGACATCCATAAGACAAAACATTCATGCCATGCCTTGTAATATCACTTTGCAGGCCTCTAAACTCCTAAATCTCTCCATAATCAGAAGATTTCACACTCTTTTTGGCTATTATCCCATTGATTCAAGCTTTATCCAAGTTTACTTTCCATTTAAGGGAGAAAGGTCACACTTCCATTCTAGTAAAGCATGTTTTTTTGTACAAATTCCACTCTCCTTAAGCCTCTCAATTGTTTCTTATGCACACACACAATGCCAAAACCAGAAGCAACATGTCTAAAGCCTCTAACCACTTTAGATCCTTTTGTACTATGTATTGGAACAACAATTTTCACCAAAACATGGTTGTTCCATTTCAACCAAACCATAACTCCTTAACTTGACAACCTGATTTTCTCATTACTAAAAAGGATAAAAAGCTCTCAAACACCCTCAATCTCTTTCAAATTCTCAAATTGCTCAAAAAAATCCATTGTTAAGCCAAGAAGTCCATTTCTCCGAATTTCACAACCCTTGCAAGTTCCTTGCAAACTAATCATTTATACACCTTATATACCTCATATAGAACTCATTCAAGCACGAAAACAACTTTTGTAGCATCATTATCATCATCTTCCGAATTCAAAAACCGAACCCTGCAACTTGACTTCGTTGGAGTGATTCAACAATTTTCAAAGCATTCTACTAATTGGAATAGCTTTAGGGAGGTCCCAGCAAGCTTAATAGATCATCATATTGCACCTGGAACAACTAGAAGAAGCTTAGGACTTTTCTCCAAAAAGATCCAATGTGAACTAAGCATACGCGCTCATCATGTGCCTCATGTTACAACTTTCAGATCTCAATCAATCTAGATCTGATGCTACAGATGATTCCCCCACGGTGCACCCCGCTGAGCCAGCCACACATAATCATCACAGGCGCCTGGGATTAGGATGTTGGGCTTGACAAATTTAATTTAATCAGTTTTAATTTAATCATAAAATCATAAAATCATTAAAAAAAAATAGATTTAGATTTTTTAATTAGTTATTTTAATTTTTTTGATAAATAAAAAATTAATTTAATTTAATCAATTTGATTTGATTTTATTAATTAAAAATTAACTAGAATTAGGTTTAATCCCTAAAAGTATTTTTCTAAACAAAAAACAAACCAACAAACGTTAGAAAACCTAATCTCAAGACAAATACTTGAAATCAAAATACTTTGCACATACACACCTCTAGGGTGAGGATTACTTGTTGCCTCAAATAAATAACAGTCATATCCCTCGAGCGTGGGATGCGTTAGCAAAGACCCCCAGTTAAAAGATCGTAGTCCCTCGATGACCCTTCATTGCTGCCTTCGATAAACGATCTTAGTCCCTTACAAATATTGCTAAAGCGTCTTACAAGTTTCCTTCTATGATTGTATGATGACCCACACATGTCCCTCAAACATCCAATGATATGGCTTCCTACTAACTAATGGTAGGATAGCACTATCTAAAGGAAAAGGAAAATAACGCAAAAGACTTTTTGAGTAGGTAGGTAGCTCGTAGTCGCTTGCTCACAAACAAAAACATTTTCTCACAAATACACTCTTTTCTAAAATATTTTTAAAAACAAACACTTTGTATGCATTCTCAACTATACGAGAATCATTACAAAGTTTCCGAACTTAGGCATTTTCAAAATATTTTAAAACTTACACATTCAACAAGCATTTCAACAAATGAGCTAGCGATTAAGAGCCCGTAGATAACTACGGATGAAAAGGGTGCTAACGCCTTCCCTTTTCATAACCTACCCCCCTTACTCAGAAAATTATCAAAAGGTATTTCCTGTTCTTTTCACCCTTTCCTTTATTGGATAAAAGAAAAGTCGGTGGCGACTCTTGCTATCCGCAACACTTGCAATAAAATGCAAAACCTAAAAGTCAGTTCTCCCACCGTATTACACTCATTGTCATAGAGAACAACATGCACTTGATAGGACCCTAGATGTTGTGATAATGAAGAATCTCCTCGAATACATCTAGGTAGTCAACAGGGTCTATAACGCCATCATACTGCTTCAGAAAGGGAGGCTTCTCCATCCCTTTAGGAATAGGGGCGTCCATAATGGCCTGGAATAATGGACCGTGGGGGTCGTCTTTGTTGCTCCGTTCTAGGGAGCAAGAGGGAGACCAATTATAACGGTGGTCTTTGTGTCGGTCTTGGGCACATGGTGTGTTCTGCGACCGAGTCTTCTTTTTTTTTCGCCCCTATTCCTTTTACATTTAGGGGATCGTCGACCCTTGCACAGGGGAGTGTGATTGCCCTTCTAGATAGCTTTGGGCTAGGTCCTCTCCAATGCACGGCCTCGCCCAGTGCGGCGGGGAATGGGCTTCAAGAATTGTCCTGTTTGTGTCTCTGCAGGGGAGAAGGAGTTTGTGAGTCAGGTCTTCGGTGCTTTTTGGGGACCGGAGGGTCTGTTCCAGCATCATCAAGGCCTTGTTTGGTTAATCATCACGAACAAGGCCTTGGTCATAAGATCAATATTCTCAGGAACGGGGATCTCTTGATACACAACAAACTCATAGTATTTCCAGGGAGAGTCAATATTATCGCATGGTTGCAACCTGGTAGAGGAGGATGCATTCAGCCTGTCCCTGATGTCGAGCTCGTGATTTCCAGCATCACTGTTGTTGCTAGGGTTAGAAAAATTAACATTTTGGTCACCATAGTTGACTTGGTCGGCCATGACGATTAGAAAGTTGAGAGAGTTGCTTTGGACTTAGGTAAATGAAAGACAGGGAAGCTAGTTTCCCACAGACGATGCCACTGATCGTACCTAATCAGAAGGTATCGTCACTTGCGCACGAGCTTGAGTTGAACGAAATTTGTTGAATGAAGTGGAGTGGGTGTACCTGTAAGGTACTCCGATGCCAAAGTAAGAATGAGAGCAATCAGAGTGCAAGTACTATAGTAAGAGTGAATGAATGGATGAATACCTGACCCTCTCATGTGAGAGGATATTTATATCCCATAGCGTTGGGCCAAGGTCTCTATGTTATGCATGATAAAGCCCAATAATGAAGACTGTCATGGTTACGTGTGTATGGAGTACAACAAGTGGCCTCTTCCCTGGTCAATTGCTTCGAGAAAATAGGAAAGTTGGACCAATTATTCTCGGAGGGCAAATTGATGGCGGTTATGGTCACTCGCAAGTCACGTTCCCTGAATGGACATGTGAAGAAGTTCTCAACGGTCATTGGTTTGGGCTGCATGCTTTTGGGCCTTTGTAGAGGCACTGGATTGGGCCTCCCCAACGACGGGGCATGAAGGTGTGAAAAACACAAGAAAGGGAGGTTTGAATTAGGTTTTAAACCAAAAATTTTCTTTAAAAATCCCCTTTAACAGAAACAATTTTTCTTCACTTATTGATAATAATGATAAGATTCAAGAAGGAAAGAACAAGTTATATTTATACTAGTTCACTTGAAAACTATCAAGCTAGTCTTGTCCATCGGCCAAAGTGATTTTGCCTTTCTCAACAAGGTCTTAATCCAATAATCACACAGATTATTATAACGTACAAGCTAACGGCAATTGACTAATGTTACAACCTCTAAGACACACTAATCTTAGACCTTCTCAAGGATTCTGACCAACTGGTTCCTTAAGGAAAATCAAACAATTGTTTGAACAAAGTTTGTTTACAAAAGATATGCTTATACACAAGTGATTAAGTAAACAAATTTTTAATAAGTGTATGAACATCTTTTTAGAATGTGAATTAGCAGCCTTCTCTCTTAGTCTTCAAGCCCTTTTATAGCCAATAAAATATTATAACTATTGGAGGATATTTTTGGAATTTCTAAAAAGCTGGAAGCTTGAATAATCACGTGGGGGACAAGATTGTACACAAGGTTTGTTCTTCATTGTAGTGGAATGGAATAATTTGTTTGTACCATGTACTTTTGTACCACACAATCTTATCCTCTTTTCTTCTAACATCAAATGCTTCTGATCAAGCATGTGTTGGAAGAATGATAATAACACTTGGGTCTTCAGAACTTCAAGTCTTCAGAACTGCGTCTTCATTATCTTTAGCACTTGTCTTTAGAACCCTTTATCGAACCTTGGGTCATCAGAAATTCAAGTCTTCATAATATTCAGAATATCGCCTTCATAATCTTCAACACTTGGTCTTGAGAACCCTTTGTCTTTAGAAACATAAGTCTTCAGCATCTGGACTTCAGTTAGAACGCCTATCTTCAGATCTTTAGAACTTGGTCTCTTAGACGATTATTAGAGTCACTACTTCAGAGCCTTCTGAAGCTTTTGCTATTGTTCATCAGAACTTGTGTAGCTTAGAAGTAGATCTTATTCTCTTCTAATGTCTTGGCAGTGTCGTTTATCAGAAGCATGTCCCATTTGTTAAAACATAAAATTATTAAACATTAGAATACCAAAGTTGTTCATACAAACATACTCATTTGTTATCATCAAAACTCAGAGATAAAATTGCAGAACCAAATCTTGTTCTAACAATCTCCCCCTTTTTGATGATGACAAAATTATGTATTTTGATGACACAATGTTGTACATAATAAAAAAATTAAAAATAAGAAGGGTAAGAAACACTTATCCTTTATATGAAAACCCCTGCTAACTCTAAGACTTGATGAAGATCGTATATCTTGATTACGAACCATTTGAGTAGAACTCCCTCTGGTTGCACTAGATCAGATATAAGAATCTTGAGAGTCTTGATGTCAATCATACCAATTGAGATCTTGAAACTTTAGTGTCACAAAGAAAAATTTTAGTCTCAATTCAGAGCCTGATTATGAAGAACCTAATTGTGAACTTAAAACTTCTCAGAGTCTGAATCCAAAAGTTAGAGAAAAGCCTTGTATAACACTTTCAGATCTGGATTCCAATCAGAGTTCATGATTCCTGAAAGAGAAAAATATTCTAACAAGAACAAAATTTTAACTGGGTTAGAATATAAGTAGCTCTTTTCAGAGATGTTTTCCAGAATTTGATTATTAGACTCAAAATATTACTTTCAATTATGTACTCCACCTTTTTGTCATAATAAAAAAGGTAATTATGTGCGAAAAATATAAAAATAAAAGAAATAAAAGAAAAATAAGAAGTGATAAGCTAAAATAAACTTCATTGAAATTCAAACAGCAGAATGAAAAACATCAGAAAGAAAAAAGGAAAACAAAAGTAACAGTGAAAGTCCTACGGTTCAGAGCAAAGGGGAAAATAAATCCTAAGAGCCTAGGGTCCAAGAGCAGGAGAAGGAGCATGAGTAAAAATCTTTTGCAGAATCATCTATAGCATGTTCTGAACATTCTTATTAACAACCTTTTGTTCAGTGATTCTTTTTCTGAAAACCTGTTGTTCTACTCTAATCTCACCAATTGTGTTTTCTAGATGCGCAATGACAGTATCAAAAGAAGACACGACCAAATAATCTTGTCTTGCCTTTTCATCCTCTTCAGCTTCCAAAGCCAACTTGGCATCTTCCTCAGGCTTAAGCCTAGCTTCTTCTACCTCTTAGAGTGATCTAACTTCAGCTTCTATTTGCTTCTTACCAATGAGTTGGAAGACTCTGATTCTTTCCTTTTTTTTCTGTCACCTTCTGAACATCGGCAATTATGGATGCTTCAGAGAAGGTATTCAGCCTTTCAAACTCATAAGACATCCACTTCTGAAATAGCTTCCAGCAATTAGTGCTTGAGCTTGCTTCTTCTCTTAGCTTTGCAATCTTCTTTCCAGACTCGTTTCTAAACAAATTAATGCATTCATCCAAGGTTTTTGGAACAGGATTTTCATAAACAATTAAAAAAATTTAAAAAGAGGTTGGTTTAGAAGTATTGAGTTTAGATGGTTGTGGTTCAGAGGATTTTTGGTCAACAAGATCAATGATTTCAAAAAAATTGAATGGTTTGGTAGTGGGGATTTCAAAATGGTTAGAAATGGTCCTTTCGGACATTTCATGATTAGAAGGTGAATGAGGATCAAAGTGAATAGTGGGTGAGTCAATGTTGATTGGAGATGGGTTGAAAAAGGCAAAATCAAATAATGATTGAGTAACTGGTGGTGGTGTAGTAGTTTCAGAAACGGGAGTAATGATGGTGGTGGTGAATGTAGGAATAGGTTTTGATGAAATGGGTGTAAAGAGAGATGAAATGGTGATTGAAGTAGATGCTTGAGTTGTTGAAGGGAGTGTGGTGGTGGCATGTTAAGATTAAAAAGTGATAGTGGTTTATGGTGAAGTAGAAACATTTGAAGTGAAAGGAATTGTTGTTGAAACGATATCAGATATAGGTGTGATATTTGTAACAGGAACAGAAACATAAGTGTTGTATGTCGATGGTGGAATAGAAATGGTGTAAAAGCGTATGTTTGTGTGATGGAGGTTGGAATGGATGATACAACATTAATAATATTAGAAACAATTTTAGAAACAGAACTAGCAGAAGTAGAAGTACCAGACTTACTTGTTGTTTTTGGATAAGTAGATATAATTACAGTCTTAGAAGTTCCAGACTTATAATTCTTCTTCTTTCCATGTTCAGAAGCTTCTGAGCTCTTCTTCCTTTTACTTCTGGAAGAGTAAGTATTTTCTTGAGCAGGAGGTAAATCAAAATAGTTGAAACTGGACATATCATATCCTTCTTCTTCCATCATCCTGATGTAGATAGAAATGCTATACATGTTATCTCCCTTGGTAAACAAAGGGTTGTTATTCACAAGAATTCTTGAGATTTTGATGAGATCAGAGGGAACAAGTAGAGGTTTATCAATTACTTCTTCTATTTGCCTCATATTCTTCAGAGTTTGTCCATTAAAGAAATCTCCAAGACTAGAAGCCAGATCCCATGTAAACTTAGCTTCTTCAACTAGAGTTTTCACCAAGCCTCTTTCTACCAGGATGTTAGTGATGAGATGTCCAAAAGGAATATAGTTTGAAACCTTCTTCTTGGAATCATCAGTTGTTCTGTTCTTTATAACAGAGACTCTCAAATAATAAAACAAAAGAGCTGGACGACACATCTTCTGATGGGTCATCAATTAGTACAACATGTACTTCTGATTGACATTGAAATTGTCACAAGAACTAGGCGGAGGTCAGAAGAAATAGTCAGAAGAAATAGTCAGAAGAGTAGCTCTTGAAGATGGCTTTATGGGTTGCCTCCTTCACATATATAGATTTTCTATGCATCTTATAAATTTGTTTACCCACCAGACGTTGCATGCCCAGAAGATCAACAATAGACTTTTTAGTAATGATAATTTTCAGACCCAGCACATGAGTAACTACATGAAGATTATCACAATCCGCTTGAATCCAGAAATCCTTAACCAAAGAATCCTAAATAGGACCATGAAGACGCATGAAGAAGTGTTCCATTCCTTGAGCATTCAAGTCAGCAATTAGGTTTTCACCATTTGCAAAAAGGTTATTGAAATCCACCATATATTCACGAAGAACATTTAACTCATGTGGTTTCAAATTACAATGAACTTGAATATATTTATGTGTTATGTGGTGTTCATCAATAACTGATAGAGAAGATGAACCATTTACCATAGAAGAAGAATAACTGGTTGGATCAATTGAAGAAGATGGCCCAAAAGGATTTAGGGCTTGTTCCATTTCTTTAGAAAATTGAACTTCCTCTTATTGTTGAGCATTCATCATTGTTGAAAAGTGTTGAAATTGTAGACGAAAGTGATGATTGTTAATGAAGACCGTTGAAGAAGATGATGAACACAGAGAACTTGTTGAACAGTTTGAGAGAAAAATAGGGTTTAGGGTTTCTAAAGTGTGGAAGTGAAGTGGAGTGTTTGTTTTATAGTGTTTTAGGAGTGAGAGAAAAAAAAACACATTTAGACATAATTATTAGGAGCATTAAATGAAAGTAATAATCATGATTTTAATTAGTTCCAAAGAAAAACGCACACTTCTCATTGCATAGCCTAGGTAGAGTATGATGATTAAGCATAACAAAGGGTTACAACCATTAATCACTACACGTTTTGATATCCTCAGAATCTAGAAAACTAAAAGGTTTCCATATAATTAAAGTTATTTCTGACCAAGACATCTTTTGATTATTGAGGTTCTGAAAAATGAAAATGCTTTTTGATCAAGTTAGAATCTTATTTCTTCAGACTAAGACTAAAGCACATCTGATTCTGATGAAATCTTACTCTGGACATAAGTCCATTTTCAGATTCTTCAGAATAAATAGAAATCTATCTTTCGCTAAGGGTTTTGTAAAAATATCAGTCCATTGATGGTCTGTATCTATGAATTTTAAAGATAAAATCCATTTTTGAACATAGTCTATAATAAAATGATGTTTAATTTCTATGTGTTTATCCTTAGAGTGTAAAATAGGATTTTTACTTCAACAAATAGCAGCAGTATTATCACAGAAGATATGAATGTTACTCTCATAAATATGATAATCTTCCAACTGATTCTTCATCCATAGAATCTGAGTACTACATAGTGCTGCTGAGATATACTCTACTTCTGCTGTTGAAAGAGAAATTGTTGATTACCTCTTGCTTGACCATGAGATCAAATTCTTGCATAGAAACCGACAATTTCTAGAAGTACTCTTCCTCTCTATTCTGTATCTAACATAATCTTCATCACAGAAACCAGAAATAGTGCACTCTGATGTTTTCTCATATATCAAGCCAAGGTTAGTGTTCCTTTCAGATACCTTAGAATTCTTATAACAGAAGTTAAATGAGATTCCCTAGGATCATAATAGAATCTAGCACAAAGATGAACACTTAATAAAATATCAGGTCTAGATGCAGTCAGATACAGAAGAGAGCCTATCATACCACGATACAACTTTTGATGTACCTTTCCACTTCCCTCTTATTTTTCCAGAATGCATGCTGGATGCATTAGAGTCTTTGTTAAGGTTCAGTCTATCATGTTGAATTTCTTCAGAATTTTTTTGGTATACTTACTCTGATGAATGTAAGTAGCTTATGGTTTTTGATCAATTTAAATTCCCATAAAGAAATTTAGTTCTCCCATCAGACTCATCTCAAACTGAACCTACATTAACTTAGAAAATTCCTCGCAAAGAGAGGGATTAGTAGAACCAAAAATATTATCATCAACATAAATTTGAACTTTTAGAATATCATTTTTGAAGGTTTTGCAGAAGAGTGTAGTGTCAACCTTCCCTCTGGTAAATTAATTTTCAAAAATAAAATTACTTAATATGTCATACCAAGCTCTGGGAGCTTGCTTTAGACCATAAAGATATTTCTTTAGTTTAAAAACATAACATGTTTTATTTGAGTTTTCAAATCCAGAAGGTTGTTTAACATGCACTTCTTCTGAAATATAACCATTCAGAAATGCACTCTTATCATCCATTTGGTAAAGGATGGTGTTATGATTTACAGAAAAAGAAATTAATAAACGTATAGCTTTTAACCTAGAGACTAGTGCAAGGGTTTATGTATAGTTTATCCCCTCTTGCTCACTATAATCTTGTGTAAAAAGTCGTGTTTTGTTTCTGACAACTCACCCTTCTCGTTGAGCTTGTTTATGAACACTCATCTGGTTCCGATGACATGGAAACCTTTAGGTTTCTAAACAAGATATCATACATCATTATTTATGAATTGGTTCAATTCTTCTTCCATATCCAGAATCTAGTCTTTGTCTAGAAGATCTTCATAAATAGACGTTGGCTCAACCAGAGACACCAAACCCAGAAGCACTTCATCAGAAGGTCTGAATGATGATTTGGTTCTAACAAGAGCATCTTTGTTTCCCATAATTAAATCTTCAGGATGAGAAGATGAGATTTTTATTTTCCTTTTTTGTGGGGGATCAGAAGGAACAACAATAATATCAGAAGTATGAGCTTATGATTCTTTATCTTCTCCTTAGGTTATGAGAATGTTATCTTCACATCTGCAAGATTTTCAACCATCTTTTACTTTTCATAGTCACGCTTAACATCGAATATGACATGAATTTATTCCTCCGCAACTCGTGATCCTGTGTTATAGACTCTGAAGCCTTTTGAGTGTTCAGAATATCCTAACAACAGGGACTTATGTTCCTTGGAGTCAAACTTGCCCAGATTCTCTTTAGTATTCAACATAAAACATACGCATGCGAAGGTATGGAAATAACAAGTGTTGGGCTTTCTATTCTTCCATAATTCATAAGGAGCCTTACTCAAAATAGATCTTATAGAGATTCTATTTTGAATGTAACAAGTTGTGTTTACTGCTTCTGCCCATGAGTGCTTAGCCATTTGAGTTTCTTGGATTATGGTGCGAGGCATCCTTGAAATGCCCTATTTTTCCTCTCTACAAGCCCATTTTGTTGTGGAGTTCTAGGGCAGGAGAAATCATGGGATATTCCATTATAATCAAAAAGTTTTTTCAAAATATTTGTTTTTAAATTCTCAACCCAGATCGCTTCTAACTCTGACTATTTTTTCAATCTTTTCATTTTGCACTTGAGAGCAGAAAGAAGAAAACACAGAATGAGACTCATCCTCGTGTTTTAAGAATTTTACCCAGGCCCATCTACTATAATCACCAACGATGACTAGTCCATATTTCTTACCATTGACAGAAGCATTTTTCACTGGTCCAAATAAGTCAATGTGAAGAAGTTTTAATGGCTTAGAGGTAGAAACAACCTTTTTAGCTTTAAAAGAGGTTTTTGAAAACTTTCCTTTAAGACATGCTTCAGAAAGAGCATCTGAAGTAGATTTCAGATTAGGCAAGTCTCTGACTAATCCAAGCTTATTTAGTTGAGATATTTTTCTCAAGCTAACATGGCCCAGACATATGTGCCAGATCCATTGTTCTTCTTGAATAGTCATAATACATTTTACATTCTGGCTTTTCAAATCTGATAACCTTATTTTGTAAATGTTGTTCATCCTCTTGCCATTAAATAGAACGGATCCATCCTTCTGACTTACAGCTTTACAAGACCTTTGATTGAAAATGATGTCATAATCATTGTCACTAAGTATGCTAATTGATAAGAGGTTATGCATCAGACCCTTGACTAAAAGAACATTTTTAATAGAAAGAAGTTTACCATTACCAATAGTTCCAAAGGCAATGATCTTTCCCTTCTGGTTGCCTCCAAAAATAACGACTCCTCCATACTTAAGTTAAAAATCTTGGAACATATGCCTTTTACCTATCATGTGTCACGAGCATATAATGTCCAGATACCATGGTTGGTGTCTCAGTGGCACCATCAAGGACATCTGCAACATAGATTACTCACCCTTAGGTACCCATTTTATGGGTCCTTTCTTGTTAGTATTTCCAGAAGTTCTGACACCTTTGGAATCATGTGTAGTAGGATAACCAAGTGGGATATGTGCATGATATTTAGGCTTATAAGTTTCCTTATGTGTTTCTGGTTCTGTTTCTGTAGAATCCGAAACTTCTTATTCTAGACATTTTAGTTTTGTACCAGCAAGCACAAAAGGTTCAGAAAGAGGTTTTAGTTTGACACTCAGAGTCTCATCAATTATTTTTTGATGGTCCTGGATATCCCAAGCCTCTACTTCCATTTCTGCTAACGCCATAGATCATTGAAGCCATCTTTCTTATATCTATGCTTTTAGCTAGAAAGTGCTGAAAAGCTCTATCATATCTGATTACTTCATCAGTAACAGATGTGCTAGTGATAATCTCTTCTTCTAACCTTGAGACTTTACTTCTAAGAGCAAGATTTGATTTTTCTAAAACAATTAATTTTTCATTTAAATCAGAAAAGTTTTGCTCATTCTTAGAAGAGTTCTTAGAAGTAACTACAAAATTCTTTTTTAGGGTTTTGTGTTTACTTAGAAGAAGTTGATATTTTCTCATCATTTCAGATAAACAAGTTTCAAGTTCAAAACGAGAGATAGAAGCCATTACCTCTGCGTCATCTTCAGAGTCTGACTCATTATCAGCTGTTAGCTCACACTCTGAGATAACTTCATCAGTGCTCGTATTTGCCATGAGTGCTATGTTAGCATGTTCTTCATCACATTATTCTTCTTCCGATTCTGAACTATCCCATGTTGCCATGAGACCCTTCTTTGGTTTGAAGAATTTCTTGGGCTTCTTGTCTTTTCTAAGCTTTAGGCATTCATTCTTGTAATTTCCATCTCTTTTCACTCATATCACATCACTTCTTTCTCATAAACTTTCTTTTGACAAGATGTAGATTCAATTCTACCATTTGTTTTTATTGATCCTCTGAACTCGCTCTGTCTGTGTTTCCATATCTGGATTATCCTTCTTGATATCAGAGAAAGTTCATATTCATCTTTATCTTCTTTAGATCCTTCTGATTCCACTTCATCTTGAAAAGCTTTGTCTTTCCAGACTTAGACTTCAGAGCCACAAATTTAACTCTTTTTTGAGGTTCATCTTCTTCAAGCTCTATCTCATGACTTCTTAAAGAACTAATTAGCTTCTCAAGATTGGTATTGTTCAGATCCTTTGACAACTTCAAGGTAGTTACCATTGGTCTCCATTTTTTTGGAAGACTTCTGATAATTTTCTTGTCATGATATACAGTAGAATATCCTTTGTTCAAAACCTTGAGTCCTACAACAAGAGTCTGAAATCTTGAAAACATAGTTTCCACAGATTCATCATCTTCCATTCTCAAGGATTCATATTTTTGGATTAGGGCCAGAGCCTTTGTCTCCTTAACTTGAGCGCTACCTTCATGAGTCATCTGAAGAGAATCAAAAATAGACTTTGCAGTCTCTTTATCTGTGATTTTCTCATACTCATTGTAAGAAATAACAATTAGAAGAATTGTTCACGCTTTGTAGTGATTTTTGTGAACCTTCTTCTAAGAATCTGTCATTGCATTTCTTGTAATATTTAGACCTTTATCATCTACCGTGTGAGTGTAGCCATCAACTACAAAATCCCATAGATCCAAGTCATATCCTAGACCATAACTTTTAATTTTGTCCTTCAAATAGTCAAACTTTTCTCTATCAAACATATGAGGTTTAACACTATAATGGTCTCTACCATTATCCTTATTATCAACAGTTACAACAACATTGTTTGCCATAGTTTTTCATATAGTCTGGATCAGTATGGAACACTATTAGGTGCTTGATAAATATTCAAACTTTTTATTACTTCTCAGAACCAGAGCTCTGACCGAGGCATGGCATGGATTTGTCAATTCATTATCTAGTGAGAATAATAAATTTAAAATGCTAGGAGAAAATGAAGTGACAATTAGGTGGTGTCATAATTTAATTGTATTATTTGGTCTACTAGATCAACATGCATTTTATTTTGGGAGAACACAATAACATAATAGCACCATAATATATAATAGTACAGTGAGGAGTAAATTTGAAAATATTGAAATAAATAAATAAATGAATAATTCCGAAAAATAAATAAATCAAAATAAGAGAATCCAACTAGAAAATAAAAATAATGATGCTAATGAAAAACTAAAGAATGGATAAACACTCCTCCCCTACACTTAGAGAAAATAGTGCCCTCAATATTCTAAAGACATAAATCAACCACCTCTATATTGAAACAAGTGATCTATATTTACCGTAACAAAATCCATGAAACCATAAAATCTATGCGGAGGGCAGTAATATCAGAACGAATATCAGTAAGCTCCATCATGATAGCATCCATAGCAGCAGCGTAATCATACTGAGGAATATGGATAGCAGCAGCAGCAGGAGCTGATGGTGGGTCCCAAGCTGGGTGGCGGTCAAGTAAAGGAGGTTTCACAGGATCAGTCTTTGCCATCTCGGGATCAGACTCGCCCAATCCTATTAGAGGGTCATAATAATGGGGAGATGTCAAAGTATCAGACTCTTCTTCTTCCATGTCATTCTCAACTATACCCTCCAGGTCATAAATCCAATTCTTCTTGTCATGCACACTGGACCGTGCAATGTCAGGAAGTGTGAAGTGGTATACCGGCTCATGATGTATCAGCAACTGAAACTGATTCGGCTCTAAATATCTGATCATCCAAACATTAAAACAAAGGGTAAGGTCTAGCGGGGTATAGTTACCAGCAAGGGTTAGACGGGACAATGGCTCTCTCAAAAATAGGGCTTTAGCGATCAGTCACTAAACCACCAACACAAATCGGGCCATAAGGAGCATGGGTTATACTCAGGAGACGAGAAGTCACAAAAGATGCATCAACTACCAATCTGGACTGAAACATACAGAACATGATAAATAGCTCTTCCTTAGAGACTAAGGTATCATTCTGAGGTTTTCCAAATAGGGTAAATGCAAGAATCATGTGGAAATACCTAATAGTGGGGTTATGAATCTCTGAAGAGTGCCTAGGAATAGAGCTCTCCTATCTCAGATTAGATATCTCTCCCCAAAAGTGGTCAAGCTGGCTGTCCACATACTTGTCATTTGGAATCTTAATGACAATATCAACACTAACCAAGAAATCCAATAAAGCAGCAAATTCACTAACGGTGAACCTGTTGGTAAAACCAAACAATCTGAATGAAACCAAACCTCTGGCCAACCCTAAATCAATATCAGGGTTATAATGCAACGAACTGAGGAAATCTAGTGCCAGGTTACGGTAGGTAGGCTGCTGTTGATGAATAAAATAATCCCAACCAATCTGGTTAAACATGAAGCAGACTCTCTCCCTGATGCCCAGTGCGGACAATGTATGGTCGTGCACAAAGATGGTGGGATACATCTCTCTCAGAGCAAGCATCTCATAACGCTTCTGTTGAGCATCACCCACGAAGGTGACAGGCATAATGTCAGAAAAGTCGATAGAGAAAATCAGTGAAGAAAAAGAAATGTGAATCTTGTTGGTTAATCTGAAAATAGTTTTAAATCAGCATCGGCCTAATGCCTAAAATAGAAAAGAAGAAAAGAACATAAATTTTTTTTAAAACTTTTAAGAGAAACATAAAAAAAAATTTAGTAAATAAAATTTTAATAAAAATGGTGGGTTGCCTCCCACAAAGCGCTTTATTTAACATTGGAAGCTCGACCTATATTGAAAATAGAAAATCTATTTTGGTGACTCAGCTGGCAGCTGTATAAATCTCAAACTAGATGAGTAGTCCATATTCTCAATGCAGTGGTAGTGCTTCAAACACTTCCCGTTTACAATAAACGGGTCGCTGGTTTTTCCTTTGATTTCTACAACGCCACTTGGGAGTATTTTAATAACTTCAAAAGGTTCTGACCATCGAGAGTGAAGTTTCCCTGGAAATAGTTTAAGTATGAAGTTAAACAGGAGTACTACATCACCCTCATTGAATTCTTTCCTAGAGATGCGTTTGACGTGCCATTTCTTAGCTCTCTCCTTGTAGATTTTAGCATTCTCGTATGCATCTAGCCTAAGCTCTTCCAATTCATGGATGTCTAGAATTCTATTTTCTCCAGCGACTTTGTAACTTAGATTCAGGGTTTGATGGCCCAATATGCTTTGTGTTCCAATTCTACGGGTAGATGGCATGATTTACCATAGACCAGTTTGAAAGGTGTGGTTCTAATGGGTGTCTTGTATGCTGTTTTGTATGCCCATAATGCTTCATGTAGTTTAGACGACCAATCTTTCCTAGATGTGGCAACAATTTTATCAAGTATTTGCTTAATCTCTCTGTTAGAGATGTCCACTTTCCCGCTTGTTTATGGGTGGTATGGTGTTGCTACGCGGTGTCAGACTCCATATTTTGCTAAGAGTTTATTGAAAACTTTGGAAATGAAATTAGAGCCACCATCACTAATGACTAATCTCAGAACACTGAATCTTGGAAAAATTATGTTTTTTAATAACCTAATCACTACTTGTGCATCATTTGTTGGAGAGGCTACAACCTCTACCCATTTGGATACGTAATCTACTGCCACTAATATGTAATTATTTCCATAAGACGATGGGAAAGGTCCCATAAAGTCAATTCCCCATACGTCAAATATCTCTACTTCTAGGATACCCTTTTGAGGTATCTCACCGCGCCTAGACATGTTACCAGTGTGTTGACACTGGTCACGTTTTGAAATTGCAGCATGGACATCTTTCCATAGACTGGGCCAATAAAGTCCAGCTTGTAGGATTTTTGCGCAAGTCTTTGAGGTGCTAGTGTGTCCATCATAATGGGCTTCGTGACAATGAGATATTATGCTCTCTATTTCACTCTCAGGAATGCATCAACCGAAAATACCATTTAGGCCTCGCTTGAATAGTAAGGTCTCGTCCTAATAATAGTGTTTGAGATTGTGGAAGAATTTATTCTTCTGCTGATAAGTTAAATCAAGTGGAAGGACTTTTGCTGCTAAGTAGTTGACATAGTCAGCATACCAGGGTAGTGAAATTTGAGTATATACTGCTTCCAATACTTCAGTTGTCTCGTCATTGTTGCAAAATTCAGGGCATTCTTCAGCTGAGTTCTCAGACTTCATCTTGGCTACTAGGTGTTCATATGGAAAATCGTCATTGATGGGTATCTCTTCAGGTTTAATATTTTCCATCCTAGATAGGTGGTCGGCAACAAGATTTTCAAATCCTGTTTTATTTTTGATTTCCAAATAAAACTCTTGTAAGAGTAAGATCCATCTTAATAATCTTGGCTTGGCATCATGTTTAGCTAATAGGTATCTAATAGCTGCATGATCAATGTAGATAATAATATTTGTTCCTACTAGATATGAATGGAATTTATCTAATGCAAAAACGATTGCCAAGAGTTCCTTTTCTGTAGTGGCGTAGTTTATCTGTGCAGAATCCAAAGTCCTACTTGCATAGTATATTGCATGGAGTTTTTTTTCTCTTCTTTGTCCTAGGATTGCACCTACTACATAATCGCTTGCGTCGCACATTATCTCGAATGGTAGACTCCAATCAAGTGGTTGTATGATAGGTGCGGATATGAGAGCTGCTTTTAACCATTCAAACACCTTCAGGAAGTCATCATCGAAGATGAACTCACCTTCTTTCATTAAGAGGTTAGTCAGAGGTTTAGAAATTTTTGAGAAATCTTGTATGAAGCATCGGTAGAAACCGGCATGGCCAAACAAACTTCGTATTTATCTTACGGTTTTTGAGGGTTGGAGGATTTCTATTACTTAAATCTTAGCTTTGTTTACTTCGATCCCCTTTTCAGAAACTATGTGTCTAATAACAATTCCTTGTTTTACCATAAAATGGCATTTCTCCTAGTTCAACACTAGGTTTACCTGTACACATCTTTTCAGTACCCTTTCCAGGTTTGACAGGCATCCTTCAAAACTTTTCCCGCATACAGAGAAGTCATCCATGAAAACTTCCATGATATTGTCTATAAAATCGACAAATATGGACATCATACATCTTTGGAATGTTGCAGGCGCATTACATAGTCCGAACGGCATTCGCCGATAAGCAAACGTACCATAAGGACATGTGAACATTGTCTTTTATTGGTCATCAGGGTGGATAGGAATTTGAAAGAATCCTGAATAACCGTCTAAATAGCAGTAGTAAGAATGCTTAGCCAATTGCTCAAGCATTTGGTAAATAAAAGGTAGAGGGAAATGGTCTTTTCGAGTTGCTTTATTTAGTTTTTTGTAGTCGATGCACATTCTGGCTCCACTCACGACTCTTTCTGCTATTTGTTCTCCCGCTTTGTTTGTCGTGACTGTGGTTCCTCCTTTCCTGGGTACACAGTGGATTGGACTAACCCATTGTCTATCTGAGATTGGATAAATGATACCTAAATTTATAAGTTTAGTTACTTCATCCTTGACTACGGTGCTCAAGATCAGGTTAATTCTTCACTGATGTTCTCTAGAAGATTTACAGTCTTCTTCCAGCATAATGCGATGCATGCAAATGGAAGGACTTATTCCATTAAGATCAACAATGTTATATCCTAAGGAAGAGGGATATTTTCTTAAGAAATGCAATAGTTTTTCCGTCTCAGTTTGTCCTAAGTCTACGTTGACTATCAGAGGTATTTTAAGTTCGAAACCTAGGAATTCTTATCTTAGGATTTTGGGTAAAACTTTAAGTTCCAAGTTGGGTTTCTTTGGACAAGGCATATGATTTGATGTCAGTGATAGGCATTCGCTTAAGCCTCCATCTCGATATTCGGGACACCAATCATCATCTTCAAAAATTATGGGCATCAGAATCTTCATAGTTTCAGAATGAGTTTCTTCTCCTGACTCTATCTCTTTGACACATTCATCTATTACATCTAACAAATATCATGTATCATCTATAGCTGGGGCCTGTAGGAACTGTGTCAGGATAAATTGAACTTTCTCTTCTCCAACTTCAAAAGTTAGCTTTCCTCTTTTAACATATATAATAGCTCTAGCAGTGGCTAAAAATGGTCTTCCCAATGTTATAGGGGTTACACTATCTTCTTTAATGTCCATAATGATGAAATCTGTAGGGATGTAGAATTGACATATGCGTACTGGAACATTTTCTAGAATTCCCATGGGGTATTTGACAGAGCGATCCGCTAGTTGTACTGACATCTTGGTTGGTCTTAATTCTCCAATGTCAAGCTTTTTGGATATGGACAGGGACATAATGCTGATACTAGCACCTAAGTCGCATAAAGCTTTGTCTATGACATACTTACCTATATTAAAGGGTATAGATAAACTTCTGGAATCCTTCAGCTTCTGAGGCATTTTGTTCTCAATGATTGCGCTACACTCAGCAATGAGTGTAATTCTCTCGTTATCCTCTATCTTTTTCTTGTTTTACAAGATTTCTTTGAGAAAATTAGCGTACGAGGGCATTTGAGTGATAGATTATGTGAATGGTATCATGATGTTTAATTGTTTTAGAAGTTCAACAAATTTCTTAAATTTCCCAGCACTTCTAGATTGAGTAAGTTATTAAGGATATAGGATTGGTGGTTTGTAAAGAGGTGGAGGCACATAAAGTTTTTCCTTTTCTTTTGTCTCTCCATCACTTACCTTCTCCTTCTCTTTTGGTTCGCTTTCCTCCTCGGTTGGTTTTCTAGAACTTTGGGACATGGCTGGGTTTTCAGCTATAGGATCAATCGGTCCATCGTATTCAGTTCCACTTCGCAATATAATAGCATGAGCATGTCCTTTTGGATTTGGTTGAGGTTGACCTGGAAATGTACCAGAAGGTGCAGCAGTAGGTGCTTGTTGTTGGGCCACTTGGGAAATCTGGGTTTCAAGCATTTTGTTATGGGTGGCTAAAGCATTTACTTTGTTCACTAATTGTTTGATTTGCTCACTAGTGTGAATATTTTGGTTTAGAAATTCCTTGTTAGTTTGAGCTTGGGTAGCTATAAAATTTTCCATTAGAATTTCGAGGTTAGACTTCCTACGCATATTAGGAGCAGCTGCAGGTGCTTTTTGATACCCTGGTGGTACAGCAGGTGCTTGGACATGCGCATACAACAAATTGGTGTTCTTATATGAGAATTTTGGATGATTTTTCCATCCAGGGTTGTAAGTTCTGGAGTAAGGTTTTCCTTGAGCATAATGTACTTGGTCGGGGGGGGGGGGTTCCTACTAAGATTTGACATTTAGTAGCAGCATGTCCAGGTATTCTACATATCTCGTAATTCGGAGTTATAGCAGCCACTGTGGCTAGAGGTATTACGGTTAAGCTATCTATCTTCTGGACGAGAGCGTCTAACTTAGCATGGACGCTATCAAGACCACTGATCTCGTACATACCGCCTTTTGTCAGTGCTTTCTCTATGGGAGCTTTGTCTGCTTGACCTCTTTCACTCCCCCACTGATAGTGGTTTTGAGCCATACTTTCTATTAGAGCATAAGCAGTAGCGTAGGATTTATCCATAAGTGCGCCACCTGCGGCGGCGTCTATCTTTAATCTTGTATTATAAAGGAGACCGTTGTAGAAGGTATGGATGATTAACCATTATTCTAGGCCATGATATGGATAGAGCCTCAACATGTCTTTGTATCTTTCCCAAGCATCAAAAAGAGACTCGTTGTCCTTTTGTCGAAAATCTCTTATTTGGGATCTTAGCGTAGTTGTCTTACTTGGTGGGAAATATCTTGCAAGAAAGACTTTCTTCAACTCATCCCAAGAGGTAACCGAGTTAGCTGGTAGAGACTGAAGCCAGGCTCGGGCTCCGTCTCTTAGGGAAAAAGGGAAAATACGAAGTCTTATCACCTCTTGACTGACTCCATTGTTCTTAAATATATATGTGTATTGCAGAAACATCGATAAATGTAGATTAGGGTCGTCCATTGACCCTCCAGAAAACTGGTTTTGCTGTACAGTAGACAACAAGGAAGGTTTGAGTTCGAAGTTATTAGCCTCGATCGGAGGAGCAGAAATGTTGTAATGTGGTTCTTCCTGCGAAGTAATAGCATAATATTTGAGCGGATGTGGTTGATCACCCATGTCTGGTTCTTCAACTGGTTCGGTAGGGATAGAAGATTGACAGGGGGATTGATTTATACGAGATACTCGTACTCGGCGTCTCCTAGTAATAGAGCACTCAGGTTCGGAAATTGGTAGCACTAAGCCTTCACCTTTAGAGTGAGTGCTTTGCATACAATTGGGAATGGTGACTTAGTCTCTACAGCATAACTAAAAGAGTTACAATATCGACTTGTTAGTCCCCGGTAATGGCGCCAAAAACTTGATCGCGACTTTGTGAGTCTTAAAGAATCTAGACCGTAAGTATACATTCCTATCGTGTGTAGCTTTAAAGATTATCGGATCACAAGGGACTAAATGTGGAACTACCGTTATCTTAGGTTACTACATAAATCTAAGGCTAATAATGTAATTAATAGGGGGTTTGGAGAACCTAACTGATTATAATCTAGTTTAGATTCAAGGGAGAATATCAGTATGTAATGGTTGGACTTCAGGGATTTAGCAACTCACTGACCTAACTCGGATTAACAAAACACTTTTCTGTAGGAAGTATTTGTTTGAAAACCCTCTTCTCACACTCTCGTGTTTATTGATTCAGATCCTATGATCAAACCTAAGTGAGTGCTCTCGCTGTTTCAATTAGAGTTTAAAAATAGTTTTTGGAAACAAACAAAACCTAATCAACTTAAAAGCGCTCTCGCTGTATTTTAAGTTGATGCAGAATTACCATTGTACAGTTATTATCTGAAACTCTCGTTTTATTGATCCTAACTTCTCTCTGTATTTTACTCTCGTAACAAAACAATCAATATTTAGAACTAGTAATTGAAACCAGAAAATTATTCTTTTTTAAAAGGAACTGATCAATTGGCGTTGCTAAACCCCGTTGGCTATATGACCTTACATACCGATAAATAAATTTAGCCTAACATGTTATACAATTCAATAACAGCGCAACAAAAATAACTACCATCAAATAATTTAAATAAACTAAAAATTTCAGATAATCCTGGCATAAATAAATAAAATACTTAAATTAAACCTGAAAATACTATGGCAGAATATTTGGATGACTTCAGGTGTCTCCCACACATCGATAAAATAAACGAAAAGAAATAATGCGGAAAATATTCAGCAGAGTAATAGTAAAAGCAGAGAAAAGAAAACGTCCCCCACAAAAGGGGATTTGAGGTCCTATTTATAGGCTTGGAGATGTGCAGGAAGTTGAGATATTTTATCCTCCGGATTTGCCTCCGTAGCGACCACTACGGATTGAAGGAATTAGTGTAATGGTCGTTACACTATGGCTTTTAAGGAGGGTCTAGCGTGGAAAGGTGTAACGGTCGTTACACCTGGGTTAGGTGACGTGTAAAGGTCGTTACACCCCCTTGGGCCTTGGGTGGATTGGGTGCAACGTTTCTTTCTTCTTTGGTATTCCAAGGCTTTTTACTTGTAATGCACCCAATTCTGCCACACACCCCTCAATTGCATAATTTCTCTTTCTTTGTGCAAATTTTAAATATGATTAGCTCGAATTTTCTTGACTTTCTTCGCACATTCCTTGCAAACATCAAATTCCTGAAAACATAGAAAATACCAGCATAATACGAATAAAGAGTAATTTAATTAATTAAAATGCGGATAACATTTAAGTAAATTGATCCAAATATTTGATATATTTCTGGTTTATCAATATCACACATCATTCTTTGAGAATTGGTTCTATTCTTCTCCCATAGCCAGAATCTAGTCTTTGTCTAGAAGATCTTCATCAATAGACGTTGGCTCAACCAGAGACACCAAACCCTGAAGCACTTCATCAGAAGGTCTGAACAATGATCTCGTTCTGACAAGAGAATCTTTGTTTCCCATAATTAAATCTTCAGGATGAGAAGATGAGATTCTGCTTTTCCTTTGTTGTAGGGGATCAGAAGGAACAATAACAATATCAGAAGTATGAGCTTATAATTCTTTATCTTCTCCTTTCTGAGAACGTTATCTTCACATCTGCAATCTTTTCAACCATCTTTTACTTTTCATAGTTAAGCTTAACATCGAATATGACATGAATTGATTCCTCCATAACTCATGATCCTATGTTATAGACTCTGAAGCCTTTTGAGCGTTTAGAATATCCTAAAAACAGACACTTATGTGCCTTGGAGTCAAACTTGCCAAGATTCTCTTTAGTATTCAACATAAAACATACACATCCAAAGGGATGGAAATAAAAAATGTAGAAATTTCTATTCTTCCATAATTTATAAGGAGTCTTACTCAAAATAGGTCTTACAGATATTCTGTTTTGAATGTAACAGGATATGTTTACTGCTTCTGCCCATAAGTTCTTAGCCATTTGAGTTTCTTAGATCATGGTGTGAACCATTCTTGCAATGTCCTATTTTTCCTCTCTACAACCCCATTTTTTATGGAGTTCTAGGGCAGGAGAAATCATGGGATATTCCATTAGAATCAAAAAAGTTTTTCAAAATCTTTGTTTTCAAATTCTCCACCCTGACCGCTTCTAACTCTGACTATTTTGCCATTCTTTTCATTTTGTACTTGGGAGCAGAAAGAAGAAAACACAAAATGTGACTCATCCTTGTGTTTTAAGAATTTTACCCATGCCCATCTACTGTAATCACCAATTATGAGTAGTCCATATTTCTTACCATTGACATAAGCAGTTTTCACTGGTCCAAATAAGTCAATGTGAAGAAGTTCTAATGGCCTAGAAGTAGAAACAACCTTTTTAGCTTTAAAAGAGGTTTTTGAAAACTTTCCTTTCTTACATGCTTCATAAAGAGCATCTAAAATAGACTTCTGATAAGGCAAGCCTCTAACTAATCCAAGCTTATTTAGTTGAGATGTTTTTCTCAAGATAACATGGCCCAAACGTCTGTGCAAAATCCGTTGTTCTTCTTAAATAGTCATAAGACATTTTACATTCTGGTTTTTCAAATCTGATAATCGTATTTCATAAATGTTGTTCTTCCTCTTACCATTAAAGAGAACTTAGCCATCCTTATGACTTACATCTTTACAAGACCTTTGATTGAAAATGATATCATATCCATTGTCACTAAGTTGGCTAATTGATAAGAGGTTATGCATTAGACCCTTGACTAAAAGAACATTGTTAATAAAAGGAAGTTTACCATTACCAATAATTCTAGGAGTAATGATCTTTCCCTTCTGGTTGCCTCCGAAACCAACGACTCCTCCAGACTTAAGTTCAAAATCTTGGAACATATGCCTTTTTCCCATCATGTGTCGCGAGTATCCACTGTCCAGATACCATGGCTGGTGTCTCATTGGCGCCATCAAGGATATCTGCAACATAGATTACTCATCCTTAGGTACCCATTTTCTAGGTCCTTTCTTGTTAGTAGTTCCTAAGGTTCTGACACCTTTGGAATCTTGTGCAGAAGGATAACCAAGTGGGATATGTGCATGATATTTAGGCTTAGAAGTTTCCTTATGTGTCTGTGGTTGTGTTTCTGTAGAATCTGAACCTTCTTGTTTTGGACATTTTAGTTCTGTGCCAGCAAGCATAAAATGTTCAGAAAGAAGTTTTAGTTTGACACTCAGTGTATCATCAATTATTTTTGATGGTCCTGAATATCCCAAGCCTCTACTTCCATTTCTGCTAACGCCATAGATCATTGAAGCCATCTTTCTTATATCTACACTTTTAGCTAAGAAGTGCTGAAAAGCTCTATCATATCTGATTACTTCATCAGTAACAGATGTGCTAGTGATAATCTTTTCTTCTAACCTTGAGACTTTACTTCTAAGAGCAAGATTTGATTTTTCTAAAACAATTAATTTTTCATTTAAATCAGAAAAGTTTTGCTCATTCTTAGTAGAGTTCTTAGAAGTAACTACAAAATTCTTTTTTAGGGTTTTGTGTTTACTTAGAAGAAGTTGATATTTTCTCATCATTTCAGATAAACAAGTTTCAAGTACAAAACGAGAGAGAGAGAGAATCCATTACCTCTGCATAATCTTCAGAGTATGACTCATCATTAGCTGTTAGCTCCCACTCTGAGTTAACTTCAACAGTGCTTGTATTAGCCATGATTCTACGTTAGCATGTTCTTCTTCAAATTCTGAATTATCCCATGTTTCCATGAGACCCTTCCTTGCTTTTAAGACTTTCTTGGGCTTCTTGTCTTTTCTGAGCTTTGGGCATTCATTCTTGTAATGTCCATGCTCTTTGCACTCATATCACATGACTTCTTTCTCATAAACTTTCTTCTGACCAGATGTAGATTCAATTCTACCATTTGTTTTTCTTGATCCTCTGAACTTGCTATGTTTGTGTTTCCATGGATTATCCTTTTGGATATAATAGAAAGTTCATATTCATCTGAATCTTCTTCAGATCCTTCTGATTCTTCTTCAGCTTGAAAAGCCTTTATCTTTCCAGACTTAGACTTCAGAGCCACAAATTTAACTCTTTTTTGAGGTTCATCTTTTTCAAGCTCTATCCCATGACTTCTTAAAGAACTAATTAGCTTCTCAAGGCTGGTAATGTTTAGATCCTTTGACAACTTCAAGGTAGTTACCATTGGTCTCCATTTTTTAGGTAGACTTTTGTTAATTTTCTTGACATGATCTACAGTAGAATATCCTTTGTTAAAAACCTTGAGTCCTACAACAAGAGTCTGAAATCTTGAAAACATAGGTTCCATATATTCATCATCTTCCATTCTGAAGGCTTCATATTTCTGGATTAGGGTCAGAGCCTTTGTCTCCTTAACTTTAGTGCTACCTTCATGAGTAATATGAATAGAATCGAAAATAGACTTTGCAGTCTCTTTATTTGTGATCTTCTCATACTCATTGTAAGAAATAACACTTAGAAGAATTTTTCACGCTTTATAGTGATTTTTGTGAACCTTCTTTTAAGCATCTGTCATTGCACTTCTTGTGATCTTTAGACCATTATCATCTACTGTGTGAGTGTAGCCATCAACTACAAAATCCCATAGATCCAAGTCATATCCCAGACATTAACTTTCAATTATGTCCTTCAAATAGTCAAACATTTCTCCATCAAACATATGAGGTTTAGCACTATAATGGTCTCTACCAAAAAAAATTCTTTTAAAAATCCCCTTTAACAAAAACAATTTTTCTCCACTTAATGATAATAATGATAAGATGCAAGAAGGAAAGAATAAGTTATGTTTATACTAGTTCACTTGAAAACTATCAAGCTAGTTTAGTCCACCCGCCAAGGTGATTTCTCCTTTCTCAACAAGGTCTTAATCCATTAATCATACAAATTATTACAATGCACAAGCTAAATATAAGTGACTAACGTTACAACCTCTAAGACACACTATTCTTAGACTTCTCAAGGATTCTGACCAACTGGTCCCTTAAGGAAAATCAAACAATTATTGGAACAAAGTTTGTTTATAAAAGATTTGCTTCTACGCAAGCGAATAAGTAAACAAATTTTCAATAATATAGACTAAAGAAATAAGGAAGTGTAAGAACTGTATTTTTAGAATGTGAATTACCAGCCTTCTCTCTTAGTCTTCAATCACTTTTATAGAAAATAAAATATTTTAACTGTTGGAGGGTATTTTTGGAATTTCCAGAAAGCTGGCAGCTTGAATAATCACGCGGGGGATAAAATCATACACAACTTCCGTCCTTCATGGTAGTGGAATGGAATAATTTGTTTTACCATGTACTTTTGTACCATGCAATCTTATCCTCTTTTCTTCCGACGTCAGAGGCTTCTGATCAAGCATGCGTTGGAAGAACGAGAATAACACTTTGGTCTTCAAAACTCCAAGTCTTCAGAATCTTCAGAACTAAGTCTTCAGAATCTTCAGCACTTGGTCTTTAGAACCATTTATCGAACCATGGGTCATCAGAACTTCAAGTCTTCAGAATCTTCAGAACTTCGTCTTCATAATCTTCAACACTTGGTCTGGAGAACCCTTTGTCTTCAGAAACATAAGTCTTTAGCATCTGGACTTCAATTAGAACTTCTGTCTTCAGATCTTTAGAACTTAGTCTCTTGGTCGAGTATTAGAGTCATTACACCAGAGCCTTCTGAAGCTTTTGTTAATGTTCATCAGAACTTGTGTAGCTTAAAAGAGGAACTTATTCTCTTTTAATTTCTTGGCAGCACCGTTTATCAGAAGCAGAACCTGTTTGTTAAAACTTAAAAATAACAAACATTAGAGTACCAAAATTGTTCATACAAACATACTCATTTGTTATCATCAAAACTCAGATAAAATTGCAGAACTAGATCTTTTTCTAACAGGGCAGGTGTCGGCCCAATCTATAACAATTATCGTCAAAATCCAAGGGGTATGAATTTACTTTGTTCCAACAATCTCCATCTTTTTGATGATGACAAAAAGGGTATTTAAGAACAATGGTTGTTTAGTTTAAATAACTTGACAACATCAGAGTCTGAGGTTTGTAATCTCCTCTTGATTCTAACAGTCTATAGGTTGAGGTTTGTAAGCTCCCACTAAGGTTTATCCAAGTTATTTAAACTAGTTTTAGTAACTTAATAATTTCTGAGTCTGAGGTTTGTAAGTTCTCTCTGAACTTTAATAGTTCCCAGGTTGAGTTTTATAAGTCCCCTCTAAGTTGTATCCATGTTATTAAACTCTTTGTTTAAAAAATAATCATAACATTTTTCTTATATGTGCTTAAAGTGGGTTCAGGATCTTAATAACAAACATAGAAAATGTTTTTATCAACTCTTTAAATACTTCTATATTTCTCCCCTTTTTGTCATCAACAAAAAGTAAGTAAAAAATAGAGAGAGAAAAATAAACATTTCAGCTTCCAAGAAACTGAAGAGACCAAAGGAAGAAGAATGCAAAGAGTCACTTCCAAAGGAAACAAATCAAAACTGTGTCATCTTTCACAAATAGAAAATGGGAAGTGAAAAGATATAATAATGAGAAAATAGCACGTGTTAATGACTATTGGTGTTTAAACTTACAAGAATCAAGGATAATCAACCCACAACATGATTAATCTTCTAACGGGCCATTATAAAAGCAGACCTTCTCAGTTGCAAACCATACAAATCATTTTTCAAATTCGTTTTTAATAAAACATGAGTATTTCAACTGAAATTTTAAAGACCTCCATCACTTATGAGACTACCATGGTCAGGGATACCAAGGTGGTGAAACAGTGCATTTAGAAGAGGCAAGAAGATATTAAGCCTATTGAACCAAGCATGGCTTCTGAAGCTCTGAAGCCCGAGGAAGCTCTAGAGGCATCAAAGAAAAGGAAGTCCAAGAAGAGGAAGACCCCCTCCCCCCCCCCCCCCCCCCCCCCCCCCCCGTAGATGAAGATTCTTCTGATTTATTTGAAGATGATGTACATTTTGATTCAAATGATGAAGATGTACAAGATTTCAGCTGGGGTAACTTTTTCAAGACCAAACGTTTCAGATATTCTTTGTAGAATGTTGTATCTGAAATAATTTTGAATGTACTTCCTTATTAAATTTTAATGAAAGTTTTATCCTTTTTCCATTAATTAATATTTTTTCCATTATTCATAAATCACATAGTACAACTTAAAAATGTATGGGAAAAATAATTCTAAGTAAATATGAAACAAAAAATCAATTTTAACTCATAGTATCCAAATTGATTATGACCAATAATAAATGCATATTCTTAGTACATTCAAACTGATTTCTACAACTAGGGTACAAACACAAGAACTAAAGAGGAATGTGTTGTACCCCAATTTTTCCCCTAAGATTCCTCTATCATCTCATATCAATTCAATCATATCAAGATCAGACTAGGGTTTGGTTTTTCTCCATATCTTTAGGTTTGCTCATGAGGAATCACCAAGAACCTTGATTTGTATATTGTTATCATATTTGTTTTTTCTTGATTATCTTTTAACTAACAAATACTATTAATGTTTTCTATAAATGATGATGCTATAGGTGAGGGCACAACACATTTCATCAGGTTGATTTATAGATTCATGAGTTTATTTCCATGCCTTCTTCAACAAACTTCATTGAGATTCAAGCTTCATCATTGAAGATTCTTTAAAGTAATATCATGACAAGGTCTACTATGATTCATCATGCCTCCATTTTTCAAAGGAAGTCAAAAGATGCAAGAGTTGATTGAAGAAGCTTGAACTAATTGGACAAATTCTTGATTCTTTTATCACAAGTACATAACTCTCTCAATCATTAATAATTGGAGGTGTTTATTGTTTCTACAGGTTCCTATTATCATCCACAACAACCTCTATTCACATGGTAAATGTTTTTGTGCAAGAAAGTTTGTCAAAATTGAAAAGGGTTTCCAAGTCAATTTGGTGTTTGAGGAGTCGGGGTTTTGAACTTCTATGGGATATATCTTGCTCATATTTTGATATTTTTAAGTAACTCAAAAGGTATGATTCTCCTTAAATTGTTATCAACTAATAACTTCAAGAGTTTCAATAAAATTTGGTGTGGAAGATGTCTAATGATGAAGAAAGATTATAAGTCCTCTAGATATGCCATCAAATTCCCTTATGTGATTTCAAAAGATAATACCATGGTCAATTTTTATCTCCTTGAGCCCATTATTTTTCCAAAATGATCTTAAGAATGTTAAATTCAACTCTTATTTCATGTGTAAAGCTTTAAAAATGAGTGGAAGATGCCTTAAGAACTCAAAAGATTATAGGTCACCTCATGAATTTTCACAAATTTTACAAGGCCATAATTTTTCAATACTTGGTATTTTTGAGTGATTTAAGCTTCAAAATGCTCTTTGGGAAGTCTACTTCAAGCTAGGATCAATGATCAAAGCTTAATTTTTAAGGAATGTCTTTTTTGAACTCAAAACATTATAGGTTACTTTTGAAGAAAAAGTTAGAATTTTTTAAGTACAAAAAGTCAGCATCTTTTTCTCATCTTTGACTCATCACAACTTTTATCTCCAGCATCCAATTGATATCACTCTTTTCACATTATAAAGTTTGTGACCTCATCTTTCAAATGATTCAAGAATCATGCCTTAAGACTCCTTGAGTTGTGAACATCATGGATTCAAAGATGGTATCTTGAAACTGAAGTTTTCTCCAAAGTCAGAATTCAAAATTCACAATGTGGCTTCTAATCACCAATTTAGCACGCATTGTTTTATTTAAAAATGCTTAAACAAGTTCCGAAAGTTAATTTAAGGATAAAAACACAAGAATTAACTGAGTTTTGAACAAAATCAAGTCACGCTTTTCTCATTTTTCGAGCTTCCTTTGTTTTCCATCCAAACTTCAGTTTTTCTTCTAACTCTTTTCACCATTCACTCTCCTATAAATAGAGGGATATATTGCATTCATTTTCTCAAGCTTGAACAACCATAATCACCCTGCCAAACTCTCTCCCTAACCCACTTTTCTGCAACTTCAAATTTGGTTTTACATCCTTCCTCAATCCATTTGTTTTCTTATTCTTCATCCTTGAACTTCACTTAAGCTAACATAAGAAGAACCAAGCCCTAAAGCATCCTAAATCGTGCTAACATGAGAATCTTGCTCTGACTAATCTCGCTTTTGCTGATGATATCCTCCTTTTCAGTAGGGGAGACCAGGTTTTTGTTTATCTGTTAATGATAGCTTTCAAGAACTTCTCTCAGTCTATAGGTCTCATCTTCAATCCTAGGAAATGTAAAGTCTTCTTTGGGTGTGTTGACATGGAGACTAGGGCCAGTATCAAAGCCTCTATTGGTTTTGATGAAGGGCATTTCCCTGTCTGATATTTGGGCGTTCCTCTCAGCAATAAGAAACTCAACTTACTGCACTACCTCCCCTTGTTAGAAAAGATAACTGGCATAATCCTCCATTGGTCTACCAAGCTTCTAAGCTATGCAAGTAGAGTTCAATTAGTTAATAACATTATATGTTCTGTAACTCAATTCTGGATGCTGAATTTCCCTCTTCTTAAGGTTGTGATAAAAAGAATCAATGTTGTTTGTAGAACTGTTGTACCCCCAAAATTTTCCCTCTCATTTCTCAAGTAATCTCTCACAAGATCTCCTTTAATTCAAGACTGCACAAGGGTTGATCAGCTCAAGACACCTCCTCAAGCACTGATAAATGAAAATTAGGGTTTAAGTTTGCACAAGGACAAATGGACTTTTAATGCCCCATATGACTTTCATGGATCATTTTGGACCCTCAATATTTCTCATGTCAAGTTTCAAGTCTTGGATCACATTTTTGCTCAGTCAATTGATCAGTTGACCTAAAATTAGCTATATTGGGGAAAAAGCCAACTGTGGTCAATTTACAGTCAAACTTCATAATTTTTGGTCCATATCAACATTATGAACTCATATATATCATTTGATAAAGTTTGGATCACAATTCCTCAAGACATTTGATCAGATCATCAAAAGGGCAAATTGGTCAAAATTAGGATTTTGACTAAGAAGGTGCAATTTCTGATTTTTAACCTAGATAATGACTTATTGGTTTGTGAAATGATCTCAAGGTTTCAAATACATCACTTTAACCTAATGTCATGGCTCAAAACATTTCTCAAGATCAATTGATTGACAGATGAATTGCAGTAAACTAATGAAAAGTCAATTGTGCACTAAAAAGTCAAACTTTGACTTTTTTGTCAAAATCAAGTTCCAAAGATTACAATTCATCAAGACATGTCAAAATATGAAACTTGTTCATCAAGAAATTAAAAATTCAAGATTTCATTTTGAAAAGTCAAAATTTCCAAGACTTAGAATTTTTTCAGTGTTGAAAATTTACATTTTTTCACAACTTTGAGCCAAATTTACACCATGATGCAAGATGATTCAAAGGAAACTTCCAACATGAAAGTTGTAGATATCAATGAGATATAAAATATTTTAGAACACAACTTTTTCTATAAATGCATGAATTTCAAGTTATGATTTTTTGAAGACATGTTCGTGAAACTTGGAAACTTATTGAAATTTTTCCCTAGTTTAGGCAGGCTTTTGACCTAAATTCATGGAAATTTTTCACATAGTTCCAAGATTAATCTTAAAAAATGTCAAACATAGAGGTTGTAAAGGATGTTACAAGATTTCCAAAATGTACAAGAACTCATTGAGATCATACTTGAGCAAGGAGAATCGAAGGCAAGAAGTTAGGGTTTTCAAACTTGAATTACAAGCCATTTCTTGATGAACACATGAACCAAATCCATACTAGGCTGCATAATCTTTGATTTTCATTCCTCAAACTTGTTTGTAAATCCATAATTAATATTTTACATAACTCTTTAGGCCCTTATCAACTTGGTTTAAGCTTTGTCCAAAATTATTTTCCATTTATGGCACAAAGTTGCCATTTCCATTTTGATAAAGCATCACTTTTGAAATTGTCAACTTCTTGAGCCTTTCACTTGTTCTTTCTTCACATACAACCCTTATAAACCAAAAGAAATGTGTCTAAAGCCTTTTTGAACTCATAACATGCTTGTACAACACTTTGAGATTTGTCTTCTCACTTTTCTTCAAAAGCAAGTTATAGAGCCAAAAGGCTAGAACTCAGAAGTCTTAAGTACATTTGATCTCAAACCTTTTCCATACATATTCACAAGTCTATTTAAATCCAAGGCACAATTGGAAACATCCTAAAACTCTCCCATGCACCCTTGTTGCACAAAATTATCCAAACTTGACAAATTTGAGCCAAAACTTCCCATCTCCATTTCCACTCGTGCATTTTGTTTCTTAATCATCCAAACACCTTACATACATCATACACAAGTGGTCCAAGTCCGTGTTACAATATTGTAACATCATCTCATCAACTTCCATAACCAAAAAACAGAGCTTGCACCTTGACTTCTCTAGCACGATTCAAACACTCCCAGCATCAAGTAAGCATTGCATTAGCTTCCTGGGAACTTGAGGAAGCTAACCTGATCATCACAAGTCCTTGAAAGCACCTAAAACTCATTTCATATTTTCTATTTTTGATGTACATTTTTAGAACTTCTATCTTCTCATTTAGTCATTGTTAGGCTTGATTTCTGAAGATAAAATGTAGACATCATTGCCCTGAAACTGTACATGTCCATAGATTTCATTTATATTGCTTGAGTGGTGAGAATTTTAGGTTTGAATCTCTGAAAATAATTAGGTCAGAATTTGGTACTTTTAGAAATTCTCATTCATCTTTGATTTATAGCTTATGATATTTATACGGTTGGATTCGTATGGAAAAATGAAGCAACTTTCTTGTTAGCATCTTTCATTTTTATTGAGAAATGGTGAAGTTACAGATGTTTAGAAAGGAGGTTGAAGATGAAGTTACATTCAAGATATGACTTGTGTTATGTATTATTTGTTTTGTTTATGTTACCGGATGTACAACCACCCCAATGGCAAAGGTAGCACGCGTTTGTGTTACAGGTTAGGGGTTCAACATCCAGCGCTACCTTTTGGGCATTTTTCTCACATTTTCTCTCTTTTTTGTTCCAAACAGTAGCGCTGGGCCTCATCAATGGACCTTCCATTTTTTGCTTTTTTCTAACCCCCTGTTTACTTTTGCATGCTGGCCCATACTTCTTTTCATTATTTCATTTATTTATTTCTTTTTCTTAATTCATTTTATTTCAGTTTTTTTATTGCTATTATTATTATTTTTTTATTAATAAAAAAATCCAAAAATATTTTTATTTATTATTTTTACATTTATATTTTATTTTTCTTTATAAAGACAAAAAGAACAAAAACATTTATTTTAACAAATTTAATTTCTTTATTCTTAATAAATAATAATTAGATTTAGGTTTTAGTCATTTTATTTTCTTAATTAAAATTAATTTAGAACTTAAATTTCTTTTAATTAATTAATTTTCATATTATTATTATTAATTTAAAACCTTTTCATAAAAAAACCCTAAAAAATACTTTTTAACCTATTTTGTTTTCTTAATAAATTGAGGTTTAATTTTATTTTTTAATCAATTATTTTTTTCCTTTTAGTAATTAGTTTAAAACCCTTAACAAAAATCAAACAAAAATCTTTGTTTTCCATTTTATTTTCTTGCAATTTATTTAAATCTTGTATATTATTCAATATGGTTGTAATAGATAATTAGGTTTAATTTTCTTGCAAAATCCCCATTTTAAAATTTGTATACCCCCTCCCCTAATGATGTAATAGCATAGTAATTTTAATTTCCACAATTTATCGCTTTAATATAAATGCTAGTAATTAGGATTTGTATAGAAAGACGAAAATCAACAAGTAGCGAACCCTAATTCAAGATAAACAATGCATGTAAATCAAACACACTTGCACAGTTGCACCCTTAGGGTAATTCCACTTTGTTGCCTTACAAAAATGGCCATGTTATGCATGTGAGATATCTTAGCAAAAAGCAAGCAAAAATACAAGATCAAAGTCCCTCGATGACGCTATCAATGTTGCCTTTCAAAAATGATCTTAGTCCCTCAAAGATAATTTATAAGATATATCATAACATTACTATCATGGCTATACGATGACTCACGCCCGTCTCTTTTAAATCCAAAGATAAGGTTTCTTACCAAATCAATGGTAAGATAGCAATATCAAAGGAAAGGAAGAAATGAACTAAGACTTTTGAGTAGGTAGATTGTTCCTAGTTTCTTGCTCATTTTCAAATCAAACACTCTTACTTATTCTCAAAACAAACACCAACACTTTCAAAACACTTTCAAAAACTTTTCCAAACATAAAATATTTTCAAAAGCGTAACACTTTGTATACGTTCTTACAAACGAGAACCATTACAAAGTTTTCCTATATGAAGGCACCTTTTCAAAATACTTTCAAAAAACCACCACAAAGCACATTTTCAAACAAAATCAAGTGGTCTAGCAAGCAACTAAGATCCCATAGATAACTATGGATGAAAAGGGTGATAAAACCTTCCTTTTTCATAATCTACCCCCTGATTTCAAGAAATAATCTCAAAGGTCTTTCCTGTTCTTTTCATCCTTTCCTTTTGGATAAAAGAAAAGCCGGTGGTGACTCTTGCTAACCGCAACATTTTCGATAAAATGCAAAACATCCTATGGCGGTAGAAATGTTTAAGACTAAGCCATTAGATTGACTAGAATTATATAGATCAAAATAAAATTGCCACCGCACTTTATTGTTTCCAAAGGAATGGGAAAAGAGCGAGTAACCCAAAAAGAGGGGGAAAGATTCAAGGTAAGGGGGTTGGTTATGCAAAGGGAAGGTATTAGCACCCTAAACATCTACGGTACTCCGCAAGAACCTCTTTGTAAAATATATATAATTTGGCTATGAAATGTTGTATAAAAAATGGATGGTGGAGGTGAGAAAATAAATATATTTTTATGGTTTTTTGTTTGCACCTGTCGCAGTTGCGAACCTTTAGTGCCTACGTACAACCTTCCATGCAATAGGGGATCAAGGTATACGTAGTTCCTCTTTTAAAAATTTAAAAACACAAATGTGTTGGTTAATTTTATGAGATAAAACATCATCGTCATTGTCCGTGTGGAACGTACCTACTACCCACAATCATGAGAAAGGAGAATTTGCATCATCTCAAAGTGGAGGATATGGCTTGGATTTTAAAATAAACAATGTCTCACTCAACACCCAAGTCGAAAATATCTCTCTTCACTACATATTGTAGAAGTATAGTTGTTTGCATCACTACAAGAATTGACAAGAGTTCAATCTTTTTTTAGAAAAGTTTAAAGATAAAGGCCAAAGTGGCAAAATGGTTTGAAATGAGATTGATTGACTTTTAGTCTACTCACAAAAAAATGTCCAAGTATTATTAAGTTTATTGAAGTTTATTTATGAAAATGTTTTGAAAATGCATGGACCTAAGTCCAAGTTTATTATGAAAGTGGTTCAAGTTTTTTTTAAAAAAACAAAAAGAGTTTTCAAAAAGAGAGAGAAGATTTTTGAAATTAAAGAAGATGGGAGGTGAAGAAGGGACTATCCTAAAGCATAAGGTAAAAGCCAGGGATAAAAACCATCTAACCAATAAGAACCCAATACTTGACACTATGAGCCAAGATAGAAATTCCATTCTTTGGATTGAAACCAAACAAGCAATGATACTAGACCTCTTGAAAGAACCAAACTTCAAATGTATTAAGTCTTCACAAAAATTGGGCAGAGTAACGACTGTATACTGGTGAATTCCAGATTACAAACAAAGAGTGTAATCACAATAACCTACACACAAAATAAACAAATAACGCAATGCCTTGAGGTAAACCTCAAGAGCTCCAGAAAAAAAATCAGATAAGGTCATAAGGTCTCCAATCATAGGCCAAGGTTCCTAATCCTAAGTCCAAAAAGTCCAATGCTCCATAATGCCAAGGATGGTAACCAAATAGTCCAAGTATCATTAAAGATTTTTAGGGTTTATGTTGATTATTAGGTGTTTTCAAAAAGAAAAGTAAAGCTCAAGTGAGCAAAGATAAAAATGATAAGAAAGTATATACTCAAATGAGAAAAGATGAAAATGGCATGAAATGTAAATGCTAAAAGTAGATAGTGCATAAAAATAAAAGGGGCATATAATAAAGGAATAAAGGATAAAGTCAATTATTAGTGATTGGTGGTTAGTTGGATGATCATCTTGAAACTTGCATTTGGAACTCATTAGAGGATTGGTAGAACCAAAGCCTCCACACAATAAGTTGCATTTGCTTTTTGTCAAGTATATCATCCATTGGGAATCCTCATAAGTACCATTTAATAAACAATGATGTTTAAGTGATCCGCATTGACCAAAAGTGTTGTAGATCCATTAGAGGATTGGTAGAACCAAAGCCTCCACACAATGAATCTCAAAGTTATTGGATCAAAGAGATCAAATTAACATACTTGGGCTTGCAAACATAAGTTTGGGCCATGAACGATCATTTATTCGAATCGAGACTAAATTTATTGCTATGTTAAGCAATCGTAAGCGGACTTATATAGAAGTCGCACCTATTTTGAGGTCGGTCAATAGCAATCTATGCACCATTTGTTTTGAGGCAAGATATAAAGATCATGCTCTAATAACACTTAGTGCAAGAAGAAAGGGATGAGATGAAGAGGGGTAGGTGAGAATACACAAACCACTTTTGAATTAAATTTAATCAAACTATTATTAAAATCATTCATCCATTTTTGTGGAGTTAGACTCAACACCATGGATCCAATGATATTAATAAAGTTCATGATAAAAAATTTAATCCAAGATCAGCCAGAAAATAGTCACAAAATAATATTACATTTAATATATACAAAAAAGGTTTACACAAAAATGTTTTAAAATAGAAATAAAAGAGAAAAATATCAAGTATGTTCAAATTTATAAATAAATAAAAAGTAAGTCTATAGAAAAATCAGAAAAGGACTCAAATGATTTTATAAATTTTTTGGTAATTTTTTTAAGTCAGAAACTATTTTTAAAATTAAAAGAAATGAGTAAAATAAACTAAAAATGATAAAAAAATACCAAAGTCAGGAATAAAAAAATAAGTGAGGTCACCAATGTTTGTCACAATATCATTGGATCATTCCATAATTTTTTCAGAATTTAAAAATGCATAAAAGTATTTTTAACCATTTAAAACAATTCAAATAAAGGGAAAATTTATAAAAAATACCAAAACAAAAAATTAAATTTTGAAAAAATAAAAATCAGAAAGAGAATAATCAAAAATATTTTTCATAATTTTTTCAGATTTTTTGGACTTAAAATGAATTTTCTATGATTTTTTGAAGTTTAAAACAATTAAATATAAAAATCAGAAAAGAAAATAAAAGTAAAAAATATGTGGACCATTGGATGAGAGTCAAAACGCGTTAGTAATCAAATCCAAGGGATCTGGCGCGCTGTGTATAACATGGTCATTAGTGAATAAAGCACTAAATCAAATGTAAATCAGAAATTTAAAAAATCCAAATGGCGTTGTTTCATTGGTTGAAGGATGACACATTGGTCATCTTCAACCTCCAGCCAGTCCCAAAACCAGGTTGCTCAATCTGTAAAATTAGAGCACGAGACTTATGCCATTCGTTAAGTCTCTTCAAGACAAAGACAACCACGCCCTCGCGACAAATTTATATAAATTGTAGCTCAAGCAATTTAGAAGGAAAGTTTTAAAGAGGGATTTGAAATTTCATGGTCAAAACGTGTTTCCAGTAAAGAGCAAGTGTTGCGACTAGAACCAGGGCAATGAGAGCATCACAATAGTATCAAAGTTTTGAATAATTGATAAAGGACTCTACCTATTGAAGTTGAGTTGCAGAGCTCTGAAACTAGACTTCTATGGAGCAATATAGGGCACGATTCTTGAATGTAATTATATGGTTAGCTTCAGGGAAGATCAAGGAAGGTGAACTGATGAAAAAATTGGATTGAAAAAGGCTTGAGAATGGATTTCGACGTTGCTGAATTTTTAGTTATGGAACAAGTTTGGCAAGGTGATTATGGCTATCCTAGCTTGAGGAAATGAATTGCGAATGACCCTCTATTTATAGGGAATTAAATGGAATGTCCAAGCGTTTCAAATGATGAAGTTTAGAGGGAAATCGTGTGAAGTTGCAAACAAGAAAAGTGTGACTTCTAATTTGATCAAAACTCATCCAAAATGCGTGTTTTGCAATGCTAATCACTTATGGAAGTTCACTAAACATGTTCAAAAGCAAAAATGCGCAGAAACAATGTGCTTAGAAGCCAAATCAAGCATTTCAAACTTCTGACTTGGTGAAAACTTCAGTTTCAAATTGCCAACTTCTAACCAATGGCACTCTCAGCTCAAGGGGTCTTAGGGCATGATTCTTGATGCTTTATATAGATGAGGTTACAAGCTTTTCAATGGTAAAATAGTGGAGACAAATGGATGCTTGAGATGAAATTTATAACGAGTCAAAGTTGGAAAAAATGTTGACTTTCCATACTTAGAAATATTTCAAATTTTTCTTCAAAAATGACTTATAATGTCTTGCATCCAAACATAACCTTCCACTTGGAATTTACTCTTGACCAAAATATATGGCATAAAGTATATATCTTGAATGAAATATTGTGACTTGAACCATTCAAAATATCCAAAAATTGAGAGAGTTATAAATTGTTGAAGTTGGCAAAATTTCATAAAATGAACTATAATATTTAGTATCCTTAAGGAAATGTCCATCCATTTTATCACTTTTCACATAAAATAAGGCATAAATTTTACATCCTCAAGATCATTATGGAAAAATAATGGGCTCAAGGTGATAAAAATTGACCAAGTTATGATCATTTGAAGTCACACATGGAAAATTGGGGATTCATCTGGAGGACTTGTAATATTTCTTCTTTATCAAGTTTCTTCCACATGAAAAATCCTTGGAACTTTTGAAATGATTTGTTGATAACCCTTTGAAGAGAAGGATGTCTTTGGAATCACTCAAAAATACCAAAATATGAGCAAGATATACTCCTTTGAAGTTCAAAACCCTAGCTCCTAGATCAAGAAACATGCCTTGAGGAACTTTGACAATTTTGAACAAACTTCTTGTACCAACACAAATGCTTTGTAAATATAAGTTGTTGAGGATGATAATGAGAACTCATAGCAACCACAACCACTTCCATATCTTGAGAATTGATAGGAATATGGATTTTTGACCAATGGGAACAAAGTCTTGTCCAAGCATGACAACTTCTCCAATCAATCCCTTGTGCTTTTGAACCAAATTTGATAACCTTGAAATGTGGTGAACCAAAATAACCTTTCCATGTCATTCCTTCCAAAACAAATCCAATGGTGATGTTTGAACTTCTCAAGCTTCATTGACTAGGGCATGGAAATAAACTCATGAACCCATGGAGCAACTTGTTAAATCTCATTGCCTTTACCTATATTAGTAACACGCAATACAAACCAACATTGCATTTTATTAATTAAGAGTAGAAATCAAGACAAAAATATTCATGATCATAAAATAACACAAGTGAAGGTGCTTGGTGATTCCTCAAAGAGAAAAGCTAAATATAGGGAGGGGAACCAAGAATCCTAATGTGATATTATTATGAATGACTCAACATGGCATGATGAAGGGATCTTAGGGGGGGAAATTGGGGTACAACAGCTGCCCTTATTTAAGTTTCTTCTATCCGGAGATACGAAGGTTAAAAATCTTTGTGGCGATGCGATCGAAGATACTTAAATATAAAAATACCCTATTTTTGGCCCTAAGATACCATGCAATGCTTATGAGCATGAATGCATATGAACAAGACCAAAGAGACGTAAAAAATCATTGGGAATGCATATGAACTACCAACGTTCACTGAGGGCAGCAAAAAGATAATAAACACCAATTTTCACTAATGGTTATCCACCAACTTTCACTGAAGGTAGAGAGATAATATATCATATCATCGTCGTTCACTGACGATGAACTACCAACGTTCATTGAAGGTAGATAAAAGATAATAATCATCGACGTTCACTACCGATGACCTACCAACTATCACTGAAGGTAGGAAGAGAATATATCATAGCACTGTCGTTCACTGACGATGAACTACCAACTTCCATTGAGGGTAGCAAAAAGATAACAAGTTTCCCAAAAATTCTGGCATTTCTCCTAGAACGGGTCTCAACTTCTTCTTTAACCGAGGCACTTTTCCAGGAAAGGGTAAGCTGTCTCAAATAAAGAGACTTCCACCTTTCAAGATTTCACAACGAACTATCTCTGCGAATTTGAAAGTCTTTCCATCCGCTGGCGTAAACAGACAACGGACTGCAAATTATCCACTCATAGAGGAGATAGCAAAAAAAAGTTACGTCGACTTTTACAGGAAAGCACAAGTTGCTCAAATAAAGAGACTTGTCACTTGTTGTTATGGAGGATTGTAAAAAGAAATGACTTTATGGGGAGAACAATATGGCTTCCTAGGGAAATTCTACGATATTCCTGCTGAGGAGATAAAGTCTTCTCGTGCAAAATAAATGCACCAACAAAAACTCGAAGCTTTCAAAAATCCAAAGTAAATAATATTGTTGTGGAACCAAAGATTCAAACAAAAAATAAACTAGAATGAAACAGTCAACCAAAATACAAACTTCGAGAAATAAACTCAAGAGGGAAAACCAAATCCATCCAAACAAGGAGTTGTATAGGAAGGATAAAGAAAAAATCTTCCATGATGGATAACTTAGTGAGGAGATTGAAAGAATATACGCTTTCTGCTTAAGGCCAACACATTATTGAATATAGGACAACGTAACTCTGCAAAATCGGGTGATATGTCAACAAAAATATTAACAAATGTTAATGAGCAATGATTTGCCAATTTTAGCCATGCATGATGTATGTATGAATGTATGAGTGTTATCGTGCGTATGCTGACAAAACAGATATACAACACTGGGAGTAACCAGGCAAAACCATCTCGGGCACAAACAACACTCGGCTAAATCACATCCAAGATGATCATTCCAAGAAAAAGTAAGCGCCAGCTGAGGAACCATAACCTACTTCCTGCTTCAGCTTTACTGGGGAGAAACATAATCCGGAAGTAAACAAAACAAAGTGACAGAATAGTACAGATACATGAATAGAACATCCTTGTCCAGGCTTCACCGGGGAAACAATTTTTTTCAAGATTAACACTTCTACTGGGGATCACAAAACCAATCTCAAGTAAAGTAGATGGACACCAAATCATCAAAACATTCACTGGGGAATTCAGGCCCATTTCATTGGAGAGGTTAATCTCCACATCCTTAAAGGGAAAACCACAATATGTTCTTCACCAGAGAAATCGGGTACCTACGTTCTTCAAGAGTGATTATGGTACCGACTTCTCTGGAAAAAGAACTTCCATTAGACCGAACAAAAAATTCACTGGAGAAATCTCGGATTAAAACCTTACATCATGAAAACTAAGGCAAATAGGAGAAATGAATCCAAACATGACCGAGGATACTGGACTCTCGAACCCAATATAGCGAATCATCCTGAGTAAAATTTCTCGAGGGGAAAAAACTTCTTAAAACAACTGGAGTTTGTCTATTCTTGGGATCACCATTTTTGTTGTTGTTGTTTTCGCATCACATATTCTAAAGTAAAAGCAAATTGTAAATTCTTTTTGAAAAATCAATTTTGTTATTTAATCTTTTTGCTTTGAAAGTTATTATCAATAATAAATGGAGTCTTTGCAAGCTAAACAAAATAAGAAACATAAAGAGTTGGGTAACAACTTAAACTTTATTAATAGAATGGTAGTCTTCTAACGGCGAGACTCCATAGATGATTATAAAGTTTGGAAAATGGTAATATATAATGGAAAAGATACATTGAGATACAATGACCACTATCCCCTCTAACGACTTTTGAAATTCTAAGCAGTAGCTTATGTTGAAGTATGATGAGGATCCGAGAAGATTATTGCTTCAACAATCAAGTTTTGTCTGATGTAGTTACTTGCCAAGAAAGTCCCTAACTTTTGCCTAAGCTTCCCTTGCGGGTTTTTAACTTAGCGGGAAATTTATTCTGTTTATGTCTCTAAATTTTGCCTAGACCTCCCTTTCGGGTTTTCGGCCTACCGAGACGCTCTTTTTTGCCTAATAAGCCCTTTCAGGTTTTCAACTTAGCGAGCTGTTCTTTTATTTCTTTAGGCGAAGTATTTCTTGACTGCATCAGCATTCATCGGACGTGGGAACTCCTCTCCATCCATAGTTTCAAGAATTAATGCACCGCCAGAGAAGGCTTTCTTGACAACATATTGGCCTTCAAAGTTGGGAGTTCACTTTCCCCTAGAATCAGTGTTGAAAGACACGATCTTCCTGAGCACGAGGTCACCTTTCCTGAATTCACGAGGTTTAACCTTTTTATCGAAAGCTTTCTTCATTCTTTTTTGATATAACTGTCGATGACATAAAGCTGTCATTCTCTTCTCTTCAATCAAATTCAATTGGTCAAACTAGTTTTGGACCCATTCAGCCTTAGTCAACTTGGTTTCCATTATCACTTGCAAAGAGGGAATCTCAACCTCGACTGGGAGTACCGCTTCCATTCCATACACCAGGGAGAACGGGGTTGCTCTTGTTGAAGTGCGGACAAATGTTTGATATCCCTGCAAAGCAAAAGGGATAATTTCATTCCAATCCTTATAAGTAACGACCAATTTCTAGATAATCCTCTTGATATTCTTATTAGCAGCTTCAACATCCCCATTCATATTTGGCCTATACGGAGAGGAATTATGATGGACAATCTTGAATTCTTCACAGTTCTGTCATCATTTTATTGTTCAAATTTGAGCCATTGTCGGTGATAATTCTGCTCGGCACATCTTACCGACATACAAGGATATTCATGATTATGATATGGTGGCAGGACCTCCTGTTTTTACATGTTTGCGTTTTTTGTTCGCAAATGTCGCGGTAAGCAAGAGTCGCCACCAACTTTTATTTTATCCAACAAGGAAAAGGAAAAAGAACAGAAAAAACCTTTTTCGAGATGTTTCTGAGTACGGCGGGTATATTATAGAATGGGAAGGTGTTAGCACCTGTTGTACCCCAAAATTTGCCCTCCCATATTCTTCAAGATTTGCCAAGTCAATGCTTCAAAAGCTCCCAAGGGTTGCACAGTTCAAGAGCCTCCTAACAGTCAAAAACTAGGGTTTTGGTTCTGGCAAAGAAAATGAAGTTTCCAAGGGTCCAATCAAGTCCCATATTCCTACAAACATGGTCAAGCATCCTCATACCAAATTTCAAGACTTACAGCACAAAATTGCACAGTCAAAAACCCTAATTGCACTATAGTCAACTGCAGGGGCAAAATGGTCATTTGACAATCAAAAGTTCAAATTTTTGGTCAACATCTCATTTTGAAGCCACAAACATCATTTGATCAATTCTTGATCATGATTCTCAAAGCTTGGCTCAAAAAGTCTCAAGATGCAAAAGTTTCCATATTTGGACAGTTGAAAAAGTCAACTGTAACTTGACCAGGGCATAACTTCCACATGGTTTATCAGGAAAATTCCATAAAAAGCTCATTTTGAAGAGAAAGACATTTCCTACAACTCCTCTTCACACTTCAAGTCCAAGAAATGCTCTCACAAAAAGTTATCAATTTCAACATTATAGGTCATTTTCAAAAGTCAACAAAAAGGGACTTTAAGTCAAAGGCCATAACTTGAGATTGGTAAATCAAAATGACATGGGACCAAAGGAATTAGTTAGAGGACTTCAAGACCTTTCCAAAATGTCAAAGAACATGAGCAAAGCTTAAAAATTAAGCAAGATATGCCTTGTGGAAGTTGGGAAATTTTTGGATATTTTGAAAAGTCAACTTTGCTTCAAATGTCTAAAAAATGCTAATGGGCCTCTTTTTCTTCCAAGATTCATCATCCAAAGCATGTGCACGACCATTTGGCCCAAAGGGAAGTTATTCATCATTTTTATTTTATTTATTTGAGTTTTTAATTGCTAATAATTCATTTAATTAATTAAAATATGTGGAAAATGCTAAACCTAAGTTTTCAAATCTTTTTATGCATGAAACACACTCAAGATTTCGTGTATGATCAGATATAGAAAGAATCATGGTAATTGGATATGATTGGCATCAAAAACATGTGAAAAAGATTGAAAAATTATGGCATGAAAATCAAATATCCTCTCCATCAATTCATTGATTCTTTGGACCAAAAACCTTACCCTAATCGTTCACACATATATATACATGATAACCCTAATGCCAAGAAGATGAATGTTGCGCCCCATCTCAAGAACCAAACTTGCAATTTTATCAAAAAAGTCCAAAACTGAAAGTGGCCTTAGAGGACGATTCAGAGGCAAAGAACAATCCCAATAGCTTGCAAAAGTGTCAAGGAAACTTCCTGAATAGTTTTCCACATCCCTAACGCCCAGAATTGGTATATGGAATTCAAGATTTCTCACATTTTATCCATATTCGTATTTCAATTTTCAAGCATTTCCATTGCATTTTTTTGTGGATTCATACTAATTGATTGATTCTGAAACTAACCATATGATTTAATTGAGTTTTCATGCGTTTTATGAAGAATTACCATTGAAGCACCTTAGGGTTTCAGACCTGAAAAATTGGGGGTTTACTCCTATGGGAAAATTGGAACACGAGACTCAGACTATTAGAATCAGGACCTTCAGGCAAATTCAATGATGGGGTCGCGCCCAATTTCTGAATACAGACGACCTAATCGCTATTTTTTCACATTGCATATAGTGGGGGTTTAAAACCCCCGCAATCTTGTTTGTTTTGTTTCAGGAAAAACATAAGCAACGAAGAAGAAAGCTATGTGGCACCATCTGGTTGGAGTATTTGAATTTCGCGCTAAACGTTCCACTAGCTTTTGTTTTATCTTATATTATTCATTGGCCATATAATAAACAAAACGCGTGAAGAGCTCTAGTGGCAGGCATGTGTGTTGGTAACCTCTGGGACCTGGGTTCGAATCCCAGGTCCCCCTTTCTATTCCATGTTATTTTTCTAATAATGATCCTATGCAGTTCAAGCTTCAGTGTCCACCATGCAACTCACAATCCAGGCATGCCACGCATCTCATGATCCCAATCAAAAGGTGGAGATTTGAAGAACAAGATGTGCCTCAATCAATGCACCCACACGCGAGCCAAAGAGTCAACGAGGCCAGGAGCTTAATGGGCCTGAATTGCTGGAACAAAACCTCTACTTGGGGTCAACACCCCCTAGGGTTTGCATTTATTTTATTTTGTTATCTTTTATTATTATTTGTTTAATTTAGTTATTTCCCCTTAATTCTTTAAATTAATCTATTTCATAAAATATAAAAATAATACAAAAATCAGAAAAAAGACAAAAATTAAAATATGTTTTATTTAAATATTATCTTTTTTTGTAAATAAAAAATCATTAATTAATTTAGTTTTCAAGTCTAGGGTTAATTTTAATATCTTTCTTAATAAATAAATAAAAAACTTGTAGAATTAGGGTTTAATTATTTTAATTACTTTTTTCTTTTATTTTCTCATCACTAATAATTAATTATTTATTTTTATAAATCAAGTTGCATTAATTAATTAGGTTTAATTTTAGGTAATTTTCATGTTTTCTTAATAAATTCAAAAATAGCTAGAATTAGGTTTAAATTTCATTTAATTCACATAAAAAACCATAAATACAAAAAACCTCAAAAATAATTTCTTTTTTCATTTTAATTTCATTAATTTAATAATATGATTTGATTTCATTAAAAAGGGTCCAATGCCCTCGCTTTCAATTTTAATTCAATTCACGCATTTTTATTCCTTCTTTTAAATATTGATGTAATTCTCCCAAAGCCGTGTAAATTTGATACTTATCTTTCGCACTTTATTTCTTTATTTTATGTCAAATCGGGTCCTGGATTTAAATTTGGCGATGTGGACCCGCGCCTTTGTAATAGTTTAGGAATTTTATATTTCTCGCAACTTCTTAAAACTGCTAAACTTTGCATGAAAGAATGAATGGCCCAACTAAAATCAACCCGTAGCTCACCATAATGCATGATCAAAGATAATGGTTAAACTGAAAATAACACACAAATTAACACACCACTCTTAGGGTACGCCTCACTGTTGCCTTGCCTTTGAAACGTGGTCGTCGAGTATAGGACGTTTTAGTAAGTCCTTATGTCCGTTGATCCATATGCCTCAAAACAAGTTGCCTCGGAAAAGTTGCCTCGAATAAAAAAGGATCAATGGCATAAGCGTAGCTTCTAAGGTGTCCTACTGTTACTCTGGTGACCACACTGTCCCTACAAACGAATTGACCCGAACACCTCCAACGGTGGTGCTACCTACCTCTCAATGGTGGGATGGCACTACCTTAAGGACATTTACACAACCTAATTCCTTAGGGTAGGTGGATGACTCATAGATACTTGCTCTATTCAAAACAAATCAAAACTCTTTTCACACCGACACTTTCAAAAAAAGCTTTCAAAACAATTTTTCAAACACTCTTGAGGACTGATACAAGAGTCGATCTGAAATCTTTAAACGAAACTTTTTCAAACCCACTCACACTTTGAAAAGCAAACACTTTTGAAAACACAAATGAGCAAGTACCTAAGAGCCCATGGATAACCATGGATAGAAAGGGTGCTAACACCTTCCTTTTCTATAAATCTACCTCCCGAACCGAGAAACTATCTCATAAGGAATTTTGCTGTGCTTTTGTCCTGTCCATGTTGGAGAAAATAAAAGACGGTGGCGACTCTTGCTTACCGCGACATTTCGCGAACCAGCGTTAAACAGTCAGTTCCAGATCCACCGATCACAGAACTGGCGACTCTGCTGGGGACTATAAACTTAAAGTGAGGTGTACCTTAGGGTAGTTCATAACTGTGTTTTCAATTGTATTGATTTGCTTGCTTTAAATTTGTGGGTTGCATGGGAGTTCTATAGATCCTAACCCGGATCCGGGGATACCTTCTTAGAAAGTAGCAACAAGGCTGTGAGGGAACTGTGCGGGGTATACCGACATGGTTGAAACAGTCTGCTACGTTGATGTGGCACTTTGGTGTGTACCGGTAACCCTTGAGTTCAGTCAAGGAGAGTACGGGGCCTCTGCATGGTGTCATGAAGCATCAACAGACCTTAGGAACCTTAATTGAACTATCTTGGCCTCTTTAGGGTAGTGAGATAACTGACTTTGGTGCAGTCTGAGGTTGGTTGATACTCGATACTACACTCAATTGAGGGTTGCTTTCCTGGAATATTTCGGTCGCCAGTTCAGTGGCTAAATCGAAACGATGAACATTGAAAGCAATCCCGTGATATTGGGACCCTTAGAACCCGGTTACTTCTAATAGGATAGGTTGAGCCCACCAACTTCAAGAGGGTAATACCCAGACCCCATGCTGGCCTAAACTCTAAGGGTTTCTCTTGTGTGACTTGTGTGCCTTCCAACTTGACTACTTGCATGCTTGTTATCTGACACTTGAGTTTCTTGCAGGTTTTGTTTATAGTCCTTAACTGGGACTCATAACAGGGTTTACTGAGTGTTTTGCAGGTTTTATTTAGTCCTTAATTAGGACTCATAACAGGGTTTACTGAGTTTGCTTGCAGGTTTTGTTTATAGTCCTTAATAAGGGCTCATAACAGGGTTTATCCATATTACCCCATGCATCATGACATCACACCATTGCATACATCCTAACCCATTTCAAGGATCTCAAGGGCTTGTGATGCAGGTCATGATAAATCAATCTAGCAAGAGGCAAAGAGGATTTATTTTCCTCTAGCCAAAGATTGTCAGGGGCTATGACCCACTAGATATGGTGAGCTTTGACACTTGAAGAAGGTTCCCCCAACCAAGGTTGTTTGGAAACCAAAGCCAGACAGGATGACTAAAGTCAGGGGCTATGACCCACTGGATATGGTGAGCCTTTGACCCTTGAAGAAGGACTCTCAACAACACGAAGTTCCTTCAGTCAAGCTACCGGACCCAAATTCTAACAAATTTTCTTGTTTACCCCGCGAGGTCCTTGAAAACATTGCATGCATATCATACATATCATTGCATAACAGGTACCCTTTGGACAGGTCACTTACCATCTCCGCTGTTTATTTCAGCAATGGCTTCCCAACAAGATAACCAGGACCTTCTTGCTCAAGAGACTCGGTTTGGGGAAATTCTCCTGAATCTATCCAAGGGGCAGGAGGAGCTAAGGACACTTCTCATGGAGACTTTGGTCAGGAACAGCGCTGAGGACGAACGGCTGAAACACTTGCAAGCTGAAATGGATGCAATGAAAGCCCAAATGCTGGGGCAGGGGACTGCCATTCAAGGCTTAGCTCAAAGACAAGAAGAGCTCAGAGTTCTCGTCAACAAACTGCTTCAGGGTAACCAACTGGGGCAAACGACTAAGGAGCCAGTCATCGTTCAACCACCTTTGAGACAAGGAGATAAGGGGAGAGCTCCTCAAAAGGCTTCAAGGTCACAAGTTCAGCACCAACCTCACCGGCTTCAGCCAGACAAGTCCAGGAGGCAATTCACCCCGCTCAACATGTCGCTGTTTCAAGCTTTACAACGCCTGTTGAGATTGAATTTGATCACATTAAGGGCTCATCCCCAGAACCCCAACACAGCACATCCTACTTATGATCCCAATAAAAGGTGTTTCTACCACTCTGCCAGTCCAGGACATGATACAAATGAGTGTTGGGCTCTGAAGAACAAGATCCAGGACCTGATTGATGAAGGGGCATTGGAGTTCACACAAGATGGTCAAGCTGAGTTTTTCTACCATCCCTCCAAGACTCACCAGTCGAAGTAACAGGCCCTGAGAAGAGAAAACTTTTGTTCATTCGAATGTTCAAGTTGTAATTTTCTTTTGTTCAAAAACTTACTCATGTTAAAAATCGTTATTTCATTAATGCATCGCATATGTCTGTTTTGAATCAATATATTCGTATTCACTATATACAAATTGTTTTCATATTTTTTCTGATGATCAACTCTTGATTAAGAAATTCTAAGCCTCTTGAGGGAGGATGACGAAAACGATACCACGGAACTTACAGTAAGCTTTTGAACAGACCCCGCTGATGAGGTACAGGCATTGTTTCAATTCCTAAACACTGAAGTTATAAGGATGATAATCCCTCGTCAACCCCTCTGAGCCAAAGAAGTAGGAGTTTTTCTTTTCGAAATTTAAAACCCTTAATCATAACCTGGGGCAGGGTAGTTCTCTTAGTTGATCCAAGTGCATAACGAATGGCACCAAAGAAGTCCTTACACAAAAAAAAGAAAAACAGTGATGGTTCCGCATAATCAATAAAGAAAGGCATGCATTACTCCTCAAAATCAAAAAAGCCCAAAAAGTCAATACCCATGAAGGAGACTTACAAAACTGGAGCATCCCGCTGACTGTAATTCCAAAAAAGGAAACAGTTCAGGCAAAAAAGAAAGGGATAACAAAAATCAGACAAGAAAGAGGTCTTACAAACCCTCAACAAAAAAGGAATGACTGCCTATTCAAAATAAGTTATCAACATCCGAATCATCACCGGAAAATCAGAGCAAAGACTCAAACAAGGTCTAACGTATGATCAACTGAGTTTAGGTTTGGAGAACATCACGAAGAGCGGGTGGGTACAAATAAAATTTGAGCCTTTATCCTTTGTTTCTTAAACCGTGAACCAAGCCACGTTATAACCCTTAAAAGTCCTAGCTGAAGCATGGGTTAGTTCGAAAGCATACTGTTACGAAAGGTATCCTGACTCCTTAAGGCTCGCGGTAAAATATGGAGTTGACATCACGTTTTACAAACAATCACTTGTTTTATGAAAAAGAATGCATTTTCAAAATCTTCAAGATAGACATAAGCTTTGCATTTTTTAAACATAACTTTGTTTGCATATGACTTTTTGTTTGAACAGCATAGAAATTCGCACGATGAACGCCTAATGAACAGAAGCACTTCCTATCAAGGGGCACAACATGATCATGGTCCAATCATCTGGGGCAATCCAATCAAGATTCGGAGAATCTCTCAAAATGCCAAGATAGCCTGGGGAAAATCTCCGCCTGAGTCACTTGGGGCATTCCAGCAACGAATCTTTCCTAATCAGACATCTTCTGGTAGCAGGACAACACAACACTTCTAACAGGGGCAACTCCCTTCATTCTGAAAGCACGGACATAGTCGAAAAAATACTACGCATAATCAAAGACCCGCTAGGTTGACACACCTAGGCAAAAATAAGGGCTTCCCGGCGAATCAAAAGGGTTCGGGCAAAATGAAGGGATGAAATAAAAAAAATATGTACACCCGGCGAGTCGAAAACCTGAAAAGGCGGCTTGGGAAAAAATGGGTATCCCGGTGGACTGAAAACCCGAAGGGGCGGTCCAGGCAAAAGTTAGGGATCAAAGCGTACGACTATGTCCTGTCATCTTGTCACCTGCCTACCAGAAGAAGGTTGGTCCATCAACAACTATCAGCACCTCACAGGTCTTCCTCTCCCACCTCAGAAACAGGGGCAGTAATGAGTCGTCCAAACGGTCTAATGGTTATGTCCATCAAGGTACCAAGGTAAGTTCAGCCGAAGAACATAACCAGTACATCTCAATTCCCCAGAGAGTGAGTCAGCAAGTCAATACACCCTCCCCAAGCAAAGTTACAGTCAGCCTTGAGGAAATTGGGTATCCTCCCGCAGACCTCAACATTCTCCAGCAGTATATACGCATTCTTAACAAGCATCCCCGGCAATCTTGGTCTAAAGATTTTTCCCCGGCGGTATACCAGGCATTCATTGGAGCTACCTCCCCAGCAGCTCAAACTTCCCCAGGAGAGTCCAATCCAGTTCCCTAGGAAAGTTGGAATTCATCTCCCCAAGCAGTAAGCTTATCCCCAGTAGATTCTGAAAGCTTATTCCTCGCAGAACACGAACGCGTCTCCCGGCTTTATTCAAAGAGTTATTTCCTTACCAGGATATAACTGGGTTATCCTCAGCCGAAAGCCACGGAAAGAGCGTCCTCGACGAAGTCTTCTTATCCCCAGCGAAGTCTGTTAACACTTCCAACACAACAAGGGTATCCCCAGCAAGTTATTATCAACAACTCAACAAAGTACCTCTATCCCCACAGAATATTGCCTCCCGGCAAGATCGTTAGAGTACTTTTTCTCCCCGCAGAGTAATCCATTCGCCAAGTTTATTCCCCAACGGAGCCATCTTCTCCTACCGGTATTCTTGCAACTATCATCCCCAATGGAAGCAAAATCTATTCCTCAACATCAGCCCAGGAGTGACTTCCCGGCACCCGTCAAGGATTTACTTTCCTAGATGACAAAGATACATTAATAAACATCACATCTCCATAGCATGCATATACGCATCATATCTTACAAATCTCATTTATGTTAAGAACATCATTGCTTGATTCATATCATGCATTGCATATGACTCACCTTTACCTTTCAGGAAAGATCCAGTTAAATTCTCAGCCATATTTCAAGACCTAGACCGGTTCAGTTAAATCGACCCTAAGATTTTTCTGTTTCTTATCCAGTCCAAGGCCTTCTCTGGTTTAGTCAGATCGACCCTAAGATCTCCCTGTTTCTTATCCACTTGAAGATTTCAAGACTTTGACCGGTTCAGTTAAATCGACCCTAAGATTTTTCTGTTTCTTATCCAGTTGAAGATATTTCAAGACCTAGACCGGTTCAGTTAAATCGACCCTAAGATTTCTCTGTTTCTTATCCAGTCAAAGGCCTTCTCTGGTTCAGTCAGATCGACCCTAAGATCTCCCTGTTTCTTATCCAGTTGAAGACATTTCAAGACCTAGACCGGTTTAGTTAAATCGACCCTAAGATTTTTCTGTTTCTTATCCAGTCAAAGGCCTTCTCTAGTCCAGCTAAATCAACCCCAAACAGATTTTCCTGATAAAGACTCAGTAGAAGATATCCAAGATTCTCTCAATGATTACTGTTGAGGTTGAAGTCGCCCAAGATTCTCTCAATGATTACTGTTGAGGTTGAAGTCGCCCAAGATTCTCTCAATGATTACTGTTGAGGTTGAAGTCGCCCAAGATTCTCTCAATGATTACTGTTGAGGTTAAATTCGCCCAAGATTCTCTCAATGATTCCTGTTGAGGTTGAAGTCGCCTGTGGTTCTCTCCCCGTTACTGCGGAGGTAGTAATCGTCCCCAGATTCTCCCAGCGTTACTGTTGAGGTTGAAGTCGTCCAAGATTCTCTCAATGATTACTGTTGAGGTTGAAGTCGCCCAAGATTCTCTCAATGATTACTGTTGAGGTTGAAGTCGCCCAAGATTCTCTCAATGATTCCTGTTGAGGTTGAAGTCGCCTGTGGTTCTCTCCCCGTTACTGCGGAGGTAGTAATCGCCCAAGATTCTCTCAATGATTACTGTTGAGGTTGAAGTCGCCCAAGATTCTCTCAATGATTACTGTTGAGGTTGAAGTCGCCCAAGATTCTCTCAATGATTACTGTTGAGGTTGAAGTCGCCCAAGATTCTCTCAATGATTACTGTTGAGGTTGAAGTCGCCTGTGGTTCTCTCCCCGTTACTGCGGAGGTAGTAATCGCCCAAGATTCTCTCAGCGTTACTGTTGAGGTTGAAGATATCAAAGATTCTCTCAATGATTACTGTTGAGAGTGAAGTCGCCTGTGGTTCTCTCCCTGTTACTGCGAAGGTAGTAATCGCCCAAGATTCTCTCAGCGTTACTGTTGAGGTTGAAGATATCCAAGATTCTCTCAATGATTACTGTTGAGGTTGAAGTCGCCCAAGATTCTCTCAATGATTACTGTTGAGGTTGAATTCGCCCAAGATTCTCTCAATGATTACTGTTGAGGTTGAAATCGTCCCCAGATTCTCTCAGCGTTACTGTTGAGGTTGAAGTCGCCCAAGATTCTCTCAATGATTACTGTTGAGGTTGAAGTCGCCTATGGTTCTCTCCCCGTTACTGCGGAGGTAGTAATCGTCCTCATATTCTCTCAGCGTTACTGTTGAGGTTGAAGTCGCCCAAGATCCTCTCAGCGTTCCTGTTGAGGTAGTAATCGGCCAAGGTTCTCTCACCGTTCCTGTTGAGGTAGTAACCATCCCTGGTTCATTCATCACCTTTTGAAGATCCAGATCCAGCTCCTGTAACCAGCCAGGACACATCTATACAAAGAATCTGAAAGCCAGCTCCTGTAACGGGTCAGGTAATCCTTTTCTTTTGCAGGTACGCAAGCTCGCTAAGGAATCTCTTACGCGATCAACATCCAGATGGCATCTATAAGCCCATCCACATTCTATCATCTCTTAGCATGGCATCTATAAGCCCATCATCCTATCCATCAATCTCCAAATGGCATCTATAAGCCCATTCCCCCCATCACACTACTATGTGAGCGCAAATTTCTGGGCACTCTAGTGTTCAATCATCTTCCACCTTCGGATTACGAAAGGCACGTCAGCCAATCTGCATCCTCAGGTCTAAGAAGATTGAACAGGGGCAACTGTTGTACCCCAAAATTTTCCCTCCCATATTCTTCAAGATTTGCCAATTCAATGCTTCAAAAGCTCCCAAGGGTTGCACAGTTCAAGAGCCTCCTAACAGTCAAAAACTAGGGTTTTGGTTCTGGCAAAGAAAATGAAGTTTCCAAGGGTCCAATCAAGTCCCATATGCCTACAAATATGGTCAAGCATCCTCATACCAAATTTCAAGACTTACAGCACAAAATTGCACAGTCAAAAACCCTAATTGCACTATAGTCAACTGCAGGGGCAAAATGGTCATTTGACAGTCAAAAGTTCAAATTTTTTGTCAACATCTCATTTTGAAGCGACAAACATCATTTGATCAATGCTTGATCATGATTCTCAAAGCTTGGCTCAAAAAGTCTCAAGATGCAAAAGTTTCCATATTTGGACAGTTGAAAAAGTCAACTGTAACTTGACCAGGGCATAACTTCCACATGGTTTATCAGGAAAATTCCATCCAAATCTCATTTTGAAGAGAAAGACATTTCCTACAACTCCTCTTCACACTTCAAGTCCAAGAAATGCTCTCACAAAAAGTTATCAATTTCAACATTATAGGTCATTTTCAAAAGTCAACAAAAAGGGACTTTAAGTCAAAGGCCATAACTTGAGATTGGTAAATCAAAATGACATGGAACCAAAGGAATTAGTTAGAGGACTTCAAGACCTTTCCAAAATGTCCAAGAACATGAGCAAAGCTTAAAAATTGAGCAAGATATGCCTTGTGGAAGTTGGGAAATGTTTGGATATTTTGAAAAGTCAACTTTGCTTCAAATGTCTTAAAAATGCTAATGGGCCTCTTTTTCTTCCAAGATTCATCATCCAAAGCATGTGCACGACCATTTGGCCCAAAGGGAAGTTATTCATCATTTTTATTTTATTTATTTGAATTTTTAATTGCTAATAATTCATTTAATTAATTAAAATATGTGGAAAATGCTAAACCTAAGTTTTCAAATCTTTTTATGCATGAAACACACTCAAGATTTCGTGCATGATCAGATATAGAAAGAATCATGGTAATTGGATATGATTGGCATCAAAAACATGTGAAAAAGATTGAAAAATTATGGCATGAAAATCAAATATCCTCTCCATCAATTCATTGATTCTTTGGACCAAAAACCTTACCCTAATCGTTCACACATATATATACATGATAACCCTAATGCCAAGAAGATGAATGCTGCACCCCATCTCAAGAACCAAACTTGCAATTTTATCAAAAAAGTCCAAAACTGAAAGTGGCCTTAGAGGACGATTCAGAGGAAAAGAACAATCCCAATAGCTTGCAAAAGTGTCAAGGAAACTTCCTGAATAGTTATCCACATCCCTAACGCCCAGAATTGGTATATGGAATTCAAGATTTCTCACATTTTATCCATATTCGTATTTCAATTTTCAAGCATTTTCATTGCATTTTTTTTGTGGATTCATACTAATTGATTGATTCTGAAACTAACCATATGATTTAATTGAGTTTTCATGCGTTTTATGAAGAATTACCATTGAAGCACCTTAGAGTTTCAGACCTGAAAAATTGGGGGTTTACTCCTATGGGAAAATTGGAACACGAGACTCAGACTATTAGAATCAGGACCTTCAGGCAAATTCAATGATGGGGTCGCGCCCAATTTCTGAATACAGACGAGCTAATCGCTATTTTTTCACATTGCATATAGTGGGGGTTTAAAACCCCCGCAATCTTGTTTGTTTTGTTTCAGGAAAAACATAAGCAACGAAGAAGAAAGCTATGTGGCACCATCTGGTTGGAGTATTTGAATTTCGTGCTAAACGTTCCACTAGCTTTTGTTTTATCTTATATTATTCATTGGCCATATAATAAACAAAACGCGTGAAGAGCTCGAGTGGCAGGCATGTGTGTTGGTAACCTCTGGGACCTGGGTTCGAATCCCAGGTCCCCCTTTCTATTCCATGTTATTTTTCTAATAATGATCCTATGCAGTTCAAGCTTCAGTGTCCACCATGCAACTCACAATCCAGGCATGCCACGCATCTCATGATCCCAATCAAAAGGTGGAGATTTGAAGAACATGATGTGCCTCAGTCAATGCACCCACAGGCGAGCCAAAGAGTCAACGAGGCCAGGAGCTTAATGGGCCTGAATTGCTGGAACAAAACCTCTACTTGGGGTCAACACCCCCTAGGGTTTGCATTTATTTTCTTTTGTTATCTTTTATTATTATTTGTTTAATTTAGTTATTTCCCCTTAATTCTTTAAATTAATCTATTTCATAAAATATAAAAATAATACAAAAATCAGAAAAAAGACAAAAATTAAAATATGTTTTATTTAAATATTATCTTTTTTTGTAAATAAAAAATCATTAATTAATTTAGTTTTCAAGTCTAGGGTTAATTTTAATATCTTTCTTAATAAATAAATAAAAAACTTGTAGAATTAGGGTTTAATTATTTTAATTACTTTTTTCTTTTATTTTCTCATCACTAATAATTAATTATTTATTTTTATAAATCAAGTTGCATTATTTAATTAGGTTTAATTTTAGGTAATTTTCATATTTTCTTAATAAATTCAAAAATAGCTAGAATTAGGTTTAAATTTCATTTAATTCACATAAAAAACCATAAATACAAAAAACCTCAAAAATAATTTCTTTTTTCATTTTAATTTCATTAATTTAATAATATGATTTGATTTCATTAAAAAGGGTCCAATGCCCTCGCTTTCAATTTTAATTCAATTCGCGCATTTTTATTCCTTCTTTTAAATATTGATGTAATTCTCCCAAAGCCGTGTAAATTTGATACTTATCTTTCGCACTTTATTTCTTTATTTTATGTCAAATCGGGTCCTGGATTTAAATTTGGCGATGTGGACCCGCGCCTTTGTAATAGTTTAGGAATTTTATATTTCTCACAACTTCTTAAAACTGCTAAACTTTGCATGAAAGAATGAATGGCCCAACTAAAATCAACCCGTAGCTCACCATAATGCATGATCAAAGATAATGGTTAAACTGAAAATAACACACAAATTCACACACCACTCTTAGGGTACGCCTCACTGTTGCCTTGCCTTTGAAACGTGGTCGTCGAGTATAGGACGTTTTAGTAAGTCCTTATGTCCGTTGATCCATATGCCTCAAAACAAGTTGCCTTGAATAAAAAAGGATCAATGGCATAAGGGTAGCTTCTAAGGTGTCCTACTGTTACTCTGGTGACCACACTGTCCCTACAAACGAATTGACCCGAACACCTCCAACGGTGGTGCTACCTACCTCTCAATGGTGGGATGGCACTACCTTAAGGACATTTACACAGCCTAATTCCTTAGGGTAGGTGGATGACTCATAGATACTTGCTCTATTCAAAACAAATCAAAACTCTTTTCACACCGACACTTTCAAAAAAAGCTTTCAAAACAATTTTTCAAACACTCTTGAGGACTGATACAAGAGTCGATCTGAAATCTTTAAACGAAACTTTTTCAAACCCACTCACACTTTGAAAAGCAAACACTTTTGAAAACACAAATGAGAAAGTACCTAAGAGCCCATGGATAACCATGGATAGAAAGGGTGCTAACACCTTCCCTTTCTATAAATCTACCTCCCGAACCGAGAAACTATCTCATAAGGAATTTTGCTATGCTTTTGTCCTGTCCATGTTGGAGAAAATAAAAGACGGTGGCGACTCTTGCTTACCGCGACATTTCGCGAACCAGCGTTAAACAGTCAGTTCCAGATCCACCGATCACAACACCCTTTCTATCCCGTAGTTATCTACGGGCTCTTAGGTACTTGCTCATTTTTCAAATTGCTTGTGTGTGTTTGTCTTGAAAATGTTTACTTCGTGATAACCCTTGTATCAGTCCTCAAGGATGTGACGAAGTTTGTTTTGAAAATTTGTTTTGAAAATGTGTTTGTGTGAAAAGTTTTTTATTGAGCAAGTACTTAAGATTCTACCTACTCGAAAAAAGATTGTTTGTTCTCATTTCCTTTAGACAGTGTTATCCTACCATTAAGGAGTAGGTAGCACCATCGTTGGAGTTGTAAGGGACATTCGAAAGGGACGTACGGTTACAAAAGCAATGTTAGGACACCTTAGTAACCATCCTAGAGTCCTAAAGATCTTTTCCGAGGCAACAGTCGAAAGGGTCATTTTTTGATCTTTTGGGACATAGAGGATAGCCACTAAAACATCTTATGATTCATGACCGTTTACCGAAGGAAACCGGATTGAGAGTATACCCTAAGAGTGAGCATGTGCAAGTGTGCTTTTTCAGTTAATGTTATCTTTGCACATTAGGGTTTTCTAAATGTTTTAATTTTTCATGCAAATTGTCTTTCGCATACAATCCTAGGCATACATCTAGCAGTTTTATAGTTGTGGAAATTAAAAGCAGAAAAGTAAATCCAATTATTACAAGACTTCGGGGAATGGGGATTACATAACCAAAACTTGGGGAGAAATTAAACAGTAAATAAAACCCTAGTTTAAAAGACTATTACAACCTCAAAGCAATTACAAAAATATAATGAAAAGTATGTATGACAAACGTAAATGCGAGAAATTAGGGTTTTGACCCTTGAAAACCAAATTGAATTTAATTAAAGAAAAAAAATCATTTTGTCATTTTTATTTAAGGAAATAAAGAATAAATTGCAAAATATCCTAATCACTAATTAAGTTTTAATTATGAAAAATTATTAAATTAATGAAAAAAAGCAATTAACCTATTTTTGTGTTTTTATTTTGAGAAGGAATTAAAATTAAGAATTAAACCTAATTTCTATTTGATTTTAATTATGAAAAAAAGATTTAAGTTAACCTAATTAAACTAATTAATGCAATTAAATATTTTATGAAAAAAAAAGACTAAACCTAATATTGTTTGTGATTTTCTGATTTTTATGTTTTGATTAAAAATGATTTTTGGGAAATAAATAAATTAAAACAATAAAAAGAATTGATATAAAATAAAAAAGAAAAGATTGGGCCTGTGTGGTAGAATGCAGACTGGGGGGTGCATTACCAAATTGTTAGGCCCGAATTGGTTGGCCCATGTTCCTTGCGTGTGATCCCATGTGGATTAGCTTCAGAGAGTGCACCATGGGATGCTGTGGTTGGACGCTGGATCTGGACCAAGGGATGATCCAAAGTGTAGGATTTGTGAGCGTGTGATGGACGCATGAAATGGTGATGTACTGAATCTGCAGTAAATTGTTAGCAAAATAATAAAAGTGTGAACTAATAATTAAAAACCTAACTCTGAATAATTTACAAGTTAATTATGAAATAAAATCAATATTGATTAAATCAAAACAACTTTTATGTCAAAAATTATTTTAATTTATTAAAAGCCTAAAACTAATATTTATTGATTTTTTTGTGATTTTATATGTTAATTAAATTAATGATAGAAAACAAATCAAGTGAAAAATAAATAAATGAAATGGGTTAGAAAAGAAAATAGTGAAAAAAGTGAAAAATGCATGGGGTGGGTGTTGAACCCATGCCCCCTGGATCACAATTAGGCGCCTCATCCACCAAGCAAAGTTATTGTTTATGATTCAAACATGTTCTACGTAACAACAAGAACTCATTTGGACAGTTAATAAAACATTAGCAATGCATGAAATTAATTATATGAATGTTTGAAAGAAAAGAAAATCGGAGATGATGAGTATGCTTGTTTTAAGCATCAATGGCCATGACTTTCGACCTATTCTTACCCTTAGATACCTCAGGAATGATTTGTAATTGAAGGCTTAGACTGAAAGTGGGTGGATCTTCGGTTTTGACTTTGCATTAGTTTTGACAGAATTTTAAGTTTTTAGAGAGTGTTCTTGGGAAGCCAATTCCGTGCTCCCTAGTGTATGAGGGTGTTGTGTTTATATAGAGGAAGAATTTAGGTCAAAAATAATGGAAGAAATCTCATGGTATCTTGAGGAATTATGAAGATTTGATTTGAGTTTGGCCTTGTATGATTTCTTTCCAAAATAGCTCCAATCATGACTTTTCAATCTAAACCATCCTTGCACGAATTACATGCCATGCTAGATATATATGGACTCATAATGTGCACATAAATTCCAAGATTTGATTTGCTTTTATTATTTTACCATTTAATTTGATTTATTTTGGTTTAAATGAATAAAAAATAAAAATAAATGATAAAAATAATAAAATAATAGGTGGAAAATCTCATGGGTCGTGGGTTCTATTAGAAACATGTTTCAAAAATAAAACATGGCCCCCTTTAGAAAAAATGCAAATTTGATCAATGTTGACTTTTGACAATTTTCCAAAAATTGCCAACTTTGACAATGCATAACTCTCTCAATTTTGACCCTAGGAGGGTGTTATTGGACTTTTTATAAAGCGTAGGATGTCCTCTAAACAAAAAATTTGGTTTCATATCAATTGGATCTTCCATGTTCATGTATGAAGCTTTGACCCAAAAGGTGTTTTTGTTGACTTTTCAAAAGGACCTATTATGTCAAAATTCATATCTTTTTATGAGTGCATATTTTGAACTTGAGAGCTGAAGATGAATTGTAGGGAATTGCATCCTCTTCAAAATTAGACTTGGATGGAAATTGTTTGATAAAGTATGAAGAAGTTATGCTTGGTCAAAGTTGGGTTGACTTTTACTAAGAAACCCCAATTTAGCAACTTTTGGGTTTTGATAAATTTGGAGCATTCCTTGAGAAATCATGATCAACCCTTGATCAAATGATGGAAGTCACTTCAAAATGTTAATGTTTACCCAAAATATTATGGTTTGACTGTATGGGGGCCACAATTGACTTTTGACCTAATATAGTCGATTTTCCAAGCATCTAATTAGTTGACCGAGCAAACTTCTTATGCAAGACATGAAACTTGACATGTAGGGTCTTGAGAACATATTAAGACCATGGAGAGAATATGAGAACTTTGTGGTTCACCCATCTTGATTAAAATAGAAACCCTAATTTGGGGTATATTGCCTTAGGAGAGAGTTTGTCTGGTCAACTCTTGGGCAACCTTGAGAAAATTGAGGATCTCTAGGAGTATGTATTGAGTAAAATGAGAGGGCAAATTTTGGGGTACAACAACTGCCCCTGTACAATCTTCTTAAACCTGAGAATGTAGATTGGCTCGTCTGCCTTTCGTAATCTAAAGGTGGAAGATGATTGAACACTAAAGTGCCCAGAAATTTGCACTCGCATGAAGTGGCACTCGACTTGTGACATCGGGAATGGGCTTACAGATGCCATTTGGAGGTTGATGATAGAATATTTTTCGGAGATGGGCTTAAAGATGCCATTCTGGATGTGACAAAGAATTGTCTGAGATGGGCTTAAAGATGCCATCTAGAGAATGTGGATTTCCTGAGATATTCCTTTGACGAGAGTCCCTGTTATTGTTGTTGAGGAGGAATCTGCTGAGGAATTTTGGTATCTGTCTCTGGAAATATATAATTTAAGGAGCTTCAGTTGTCCGTTACTCTACTGGGGAATGGTGAAACTGATTGTGTTTGATCAGGTCCATGTATTACAGTGTTGTGGACTACCGTCTGGAGATAAGAGAAAAGAAACCTGGATGGTAAGGTTATGAGAAGGAACCTGGATAGTAGGGCTTATGGGAAGGAACCTGGGTAAGGTTATTTCGTGAGAAGTTTGGGTAAAACTGCATATGAACCGAGAAGGAACCTGGGTAAGGTTGCTTTTTGAGGAGTTTGGGTAAAACTGCATCTGAACTGAGAAGGAACCTGGGTAAGGTTTCTTTGTGAGGAGTCTGTGTAGGGCTTTAGGAGGAACCTGGGTAGAGTTACTTCGGGATAAGTCCGTGTAATACTTCGGCAGGAACCTGGGTAAGGTTTCTTTGGGCTAAGTCTATGTAAAACTTTAAGAGTAACCTGGGTAAGGTTACATTGTGATAAGTTCGTGTAAAACTTCAGAATGAACCGGGGTAAGGTTACTTTGAGATAAGTTTGTGTAAAACTTCAAAAGGAACCTGGGTAAGGTTACTTTGTGATAAGTTCGTGTGAAACTTTAGAAGGAACCTGGGTGAGGTTACTTTGGGATAAGTTCGTGTAAAACTTCAGGAGGAACCTGGGTAACGTTACTTCATGATAAGTTTGTATAAAACTTCAAGAGGAACCTGGGTGAGGTTACTTTGTGATAAGTTCATGTAAAACTTCAGGAGGAACCTGGGTAAGGTTACTTTGTGATAAGTTCGTGTAAAAATTCAAAAGGAACTTGGGTAAGGTTACTTGGGGATGATTTTGTGTAAAACTTCAGGAGGAACCCGGGTAAGGTTACTTTGGGATGAGTTCGTGTAAAACTTCAAAAGGAACCTGGGTATGGTTACTTTGTGATAAGTTCATGTAAAACTTCAAAAGGAACCTGGGTAAGGTTACTTTGTGATAAGTTCGTGTGAAACTTCAGAAGGAAATGTATGAGAAAGGGCCCGTGTAAGATTTTTCAGGATAAACCTGTGTGAAGCTGCATTTAGGAGAAACCCGTGTAACATTGCTTCGTGACGAACCCGTGTGAAGCTGCATTTGATCGTGCAAATTATTACTCTGTTTAGTTTCAGGAGCTAATCTTGAACTTGCTGGAAGTTGTTGATGATAACCATCTTTCTTGAAAAGGTACATGATTAATCGTATATGATGCATGAAATGCATTGTATGATGACGTTCTCAATATAATAAGACTATGTTGTATGCAATGTGTATGCGCACGTCATGATATATGAACATTAAATGCTATTGTGACATATCCGAGTGGGAAAATAAATCCCTGACCGCTGTTGGAGAGTAACGAAAATTGAGTTCCTAACCGTCATAGAAAAAGTGGTTCTTCTACTTCCGCTGGGGATGGTGAACCGGAGATGACTATGTTGGGGATTTTCCCCTTGTTTATAGATATTATACCGTGGGAGATACTATGTTTGAGAATAACTTTGCGGGAGAATAACTTCGTTGGGGATGAGCTTCTGTATTCATAGAAATAAACTCTGCTCGGGAGAAAACTATATGAACCGCTTGCGATTACAAAATTCGGCTGGGGAATATAGAAGTCAGCTCTCCGAAAGAGCTTGGCTAGGGAAAGTAACTCCTATTTGGGGAATCAGAGATTAAAACTTTGGTTGCCTCTACTCTGTGGGGAGTGTAGATGTTACTGGGACGCATGCTAAGGATATGACAATGACTTCGCATCAAGACTTTTCTGCCCCTGTACCTGCTGGAGAAAGTTCCTATGGAGGCCTTGTGGATTGAGTGTCATCCCAACTTATGAGGTGCTTGGTAACTGCCGATCGGAATGATAAGTCTTCTACTGATAGGCAAGTGACAAGATAATGGGACATAGTTGTACACTTTAATCCCTAACTTTTGCATGGACTGTCTTTTCAGATTTTCAGTCCACTGGGATACCCTTTCTTGCCTAAGCCACCTTTTCAGGTTTTCGACTTGCCAAGTGTACAAATATTTTTTGTTTTTATCCCTAATTTTTGCCCGAACCCTTTTGGTTCGCCAGGATGCCCTTATTTTTGCCTAGACCAGTCAACCTAGCGGGTCTTTGTTCAAGCGCAGTATTTTTTGAGTATGTCCACGCTCTTAGGGTGTAGGGAGTTGTCACTGTCGGTAGTGTTGTGTTGCCACACTACCAGAAGATGTTTGTTTGATCGTACATGATTCGTTGTTGGAACTCATGCCCAATGACCCCAAGTGATTCAGATGGATATCTGCCCCTGGCTATTTGGCTTCTTTGAGAGATTCCTTGAATCTTGACTTGACTACCCCAGATGATGGACAATAATCATGTCGTGCCCCTTGGTTGGAAGTGTTTTTCCACTTGAGATGATCCTTTTTATTGAGAAGGTTTTTGTTCACTAGATATTCGTCATGCGAATTTCTCTGCTGCTGAACAAATAGTCATATGCAAACAATGTTATTTTAAGAATGTAAAGCTTACGTCTGTCTTGAAGTTTTGAAAATGCAGTTTTTTTATAGAAAAATAGAATTTTGCAAAGATGTGATATCAACTCAAGATTTGTAATTGACCTTCAGGAGTCAGGATACCTTTTGTAATAGTATGCTTTCGAACTAACCCATGCTTCAGCTAGGACTTTTAAGGGTTATAACTTAGCCTGGTTCACGATTTAAGAAACAAAGGATAAAGGCTCAAATTTTATTTGTACCCACTCGTTCTTCGTGATGTTCTTCAATCCTAAACTCAGCTAATTGTGCATTTAGATCCCGTTTGAGTCTTTGCTCTGATATTCAAGCGATGGTTCGGATACTGAAAGTTTATTTTGAATAGACAGTCAGTTCTTTTTTGTTGAGGGTTTATAGGACCTCTTTCTTCTTGATTTTATTATCCCTGTCTTTTGCCTGAACTATTTCTTTTTGTGATTACAGTCAGTGGGATGCCCTAGTATTTTTTTCTTAAGTCTCCTTCATAGGTTTTGACTTAATGGGCTTTTATTTCAAGAGATAATGACTTCTTATCTTGATGATTATAGGGAGCCATCACCGTCTTTTGTTTCGGAACGACGTCTTTAATGCAACTCATTGTGTACGAAGTGGTAGATTATGACTGAATGCACCTCTGAATTAACTGAGAAAACTACCCTGCCCCAGGTTATGATTAAGGGTTTTAATATGTGTGAAAAGAATAACTCCTACTTCTTTGGCTCGAAGGGGTTGACTAGGGTTATCTTCCTTATAACTCCACTGTTTAGGATTTGAAACAACGCTTGTACATCGTCAACAAGGTCTGTTCAAAAGCATACTGTAGAGATTGTGATATTGTTTTCGTCATCCTCCCTCTAAAGGCTTACAGTTTTTTAGTCGAGAGTTGAATATCACGAAAAGGAAATATAAAGCAATTTAAGCATAATGAAAACAAATTAATTCAAGACAGACATCTGTAATGCATTGATGAAATAATAAAGTTTTTCATGACAATAATTGTTCGAATAAGCAAAGAAAATACAACTTCAGAATTTAAATGAACAAAAATGCTTTCAATCCTAGCCATGTTTTGGCAAGGGAGTCGTGATCACATTGGGAGTCTCAGGAGGGTCGAATTCGATATCCTTGGCATCAATCATATTCTAAATCTTGTATTTCAGCGCCCAACAATCGTTAGTATCGTGCCCCGGGCTGTCAGAATGATAAGCACACCTTACCTCTGGATTGTAGTTAGGAGAGGAAGTCTTAGGGTTTGGATGAGGGTTTATCACTGTAATCAGATTCATCTTCAACATATGTTGCAACGCTTGTAACAATGGCATGTTGATTAGGTTGAACTTCCTTTGAGGTCTTTCCACCCTTGGCTGATTTTTTCGTTGTTGTGGTCGTTGTGTGTGTGCCGAATTAGAGATCAACACTGCCCCCACAGATTGGTGGTAGTCTGCCTTGCTACGCCCCTTCTGGCTGTGCACAACATTAGCTTCCCTCTTGCCACCAAATGAATTTTTCTCTGTATCAAAGATGTATTTTTCTGGATCTTGCCACTCCAGATCCCAGCTTCTACTCTTTCTCCAGTTAGGATTAGCTCAGTGAAACCAGCTGATGAGCTTTTGATCAAATGATTGAAAAATGGACCAGATAGCATCCCTAGAAACATATCAACCAACTCCCTATCAGACAACGGGGGTTGAACTCTCCCAGCCAAGTCTCTCCATTTTTGTGCATAATCTTTAAAACCTTCACTTGCACCCATGGACATACTCTGGAGTTGAGTACGAGTGGGAGAAAGGTTGGCATTATACTGATACTTCTTGTAGAAAGCAGCAGCCAGATCTTCCCAATTTCGTACATTGGCCCCCTACAGCTAGTAGAACCATTCAAGCTGAGTCCCTGACAGACTATCTTGGAAGAAATGCACCCACAAATTTCTATCAGCGGTGTGTGGCTGAATCTTCCTGACATAAGAGCGGAGATGGAGCTTTGGGCAGGACACCCTGTCATACTTGGAAAAAACTAGAGCTTTGAACTTCTGCAGGATGACCACTCCCGACACCAAACCCAATTCTTCAAAATCCAATCCAGGTATCCTCTGAACTTCCATGGCACTCATACGATCTTCCAACTGTTTGTACCTATCCTCAGCAGGAGGATATTGCTCATCGTTATAATCAGTATCATTGTCAAAGACTGCAGGACTATGGTCCTTCTCTTCTTCTTAGTTCTCCCCTTCCTTAGATGAAGAGGTCAGGTCAACCTGTCGCTTCAACTGCTCTCCAAACCTCCGGCCCATGTTCAGAATACCAACAGCCTTCTTCTTTTTCTTCCTCTCTTTCAGAATGAGGGCTTTCAGATCCTCCTGCCCCTTTGCCAGACTGATGAACATTTGTTGGAACTGGGCGTTCTGTGCTTGCAGGTCCTTAATGCTTTGTTTGGAAGACATTTCTGCTGAAATAAACAGCGAAGGAGATGAGAACCTGTAATGGTACCTATAATGATGTGTATGATAATGGGATGCGCATGCAATGATTTCAAAGACTTCAGAAAATTTAAATTTGCAAACAAAAATAAACAAAAACTTCATTAGATGAATTTGAAGTTCGAATTCCTTTTAGGCGTTACAATTAAAAATAAATCTAAAACTAGGAAGAAAAATCAAAAGTCCCATGGATGCTTCCTCTTTGCACCGAGATAATCATTCAGTCCTTTTTCTTCATGCGGTTGCTTTGTGAGCTCTAAGACCTTTCTCTCCTGAGCATGGAACTGATCCCTGTAAGTATCCCGCTCTTTCATCAACTGAATCCAAGACCTCTGTAATTCCCTAAGATCAGTGGGCATGTAAGGATAGAGAACCGTGTAAGGAATGCCTTCTTCAGTAGTGGGTTCCATAATCACTAGCAAGACAGCCACATAGGGAATCATAAGTTGTTGAGCACGAGCTCGTACCCATTGTAGATAAGGTTCCATTGGAATGGAAGTCTTTGGCCCCAAAGCCCTGATGCACGATCTGTTTACCATGCCACAAGCTCGTATGAACCTCTAGCGATACTCTTGAATATCCTCCTCATAGTTGAACACAATGCCTTCGATTAGTAACTCATGGGGACCATCCCTTTGAGCATGACCAAATTGTCGCAGAGCTAAACAAGGATTGAAGGTTATACCCCCTCTGATACCAAGCAGTGGGACATTAGGGTACTCCTCGCAGCAGTCAATGATAGCAATGTTTTCCATAAATCGAGAACACCAAAGAATATCCATATGAGCGAGTGACATTATCCTTTGTGACCAAACCAGACCTTCTTCATTCTTCAGTATGGACTTAGGGAGGTGAGAAATAAACCACCTCGACAGCAATGGCATGCAGCACACAAGAATCCCTCTTCTCTTCATGGTACGAGTATGAAGAGTGTGTAAGATATCTCTGAGCAAAGTAGGCACCGAGTTGCGAGAGAGAAAGATCTTGATAGCATTCACATCTATGAATGAGTCTGGATTAGGAAATAGAACTAAACCATAGATAAGAAGAGCCAAGACCTCCTCAAAAGCCTGAAAATCCATATTATCCCAAAGCAGTTGGGCCTTGTCTATCAGAAACTTAGCTAGAAAACCCTTGACTCCGCTTCTAGTTTCCCAATTGGATACCACGTCGGCCCGTTTCAGGTACAAAGCTGAGGCAATGACTTCAGGCTTAGGAACTTCTTCTAGGCTTGTGAAGGGTACCTGTTCAAGAATAGGGATATCCAATAGCAGAGCGAATTCTTCCAAGGTTGGAACCAACTGATAGTCTGGAAAGGTGAAGTAGTGGTGCTTGGGATCAAAGAACTGAATGAGTACACTCATCATATTTTCATCAAAGTTTGAAGTAACCAGGTTGAGAAGTTGACCATGTCTCTTAGTCAACGTAGAAGTTTTAGAAACCCTTGATGCTAGCTCTTGGAGTTGGGAAGGTATCTTCACAAAGCTGATTCGGGTAGCATTTCTATGAACAGAAGCCATAATCTGCAAAACAGAACAAAGATAAATTCCCTTGGTCTTTGAAATGGTTAGTGCAATAAGCATGGGTGCCATGTTATGATGCATGATGTCATGATAAACCACATGTATAGTAAGCACAGGTATAGCAAACACAGTAAAGTCACACCAAGTCCTTAGGTTTAAGGCTTGCATGAGGTTAAAGGTAGTACCCTCTTGAAGTTTAGTTGGTTCAAACCTGTCCTAAAAAGTAATCAGGTTCTAGGGATTCTCAATATTACTGACCATCCTTTATCAGGCATTGTTTCAGCTCTCAATCTTTTCTTGCAGCCAAAATATCCGGAAATTCTAATCTTAGTGAGTGTAGCATCGAGTATCAACCAGTTCTCAGCTCTACACCGAGGTCGGCTATCTCACTACTTTCTAATGGCGGAGTTTGTTCAACTAAGGTTCTAAGGTATGTTAGTGCTTCAAGACACCACGCGGCGGCCCCGTATTCTCCTCGTTTCCCCACAAAGGATACTGGTACCAGCCAAAGTGCCACACCAGCACAACCATCGCTTAAACCATATTGGTCTATGTCGTACAATCTCCACGATCTATTGTTGTTTACCTAATAAGTGCCCCCCAGATCCAGATGTAGGATCTATAGTAACCCAATCAAAAACCATTTAAGAATAAAGAAAACAAACAAGGAAGCAATTTGAAATGACCTAGATCCTAAGGTATACCCCATTTTATTTAGTACATCCCCAACAGAGTCGCCAGTTTTTTGATACGGTGACAGAACTGACTGTTTTTACTGGTTTGCATTTTTTGTTTGCAAATGTCGCGGTAAGAAAGAGTCGCCACCGACTTTTATTTTATCCAACAAGGAAAAGGAAAAAGAAAAAAAAACATTTTTCGAGATGTTTCTGAGGGGGGGGGGGGTAGATTATACAAAGGGAAGGTGTTAGCACCCTTTCTATCTGTAGTTATCTACGGGATCTTACGTACTTGCTCATTTTTCATATTGCTTGTGTGTGTTTGTCTTGAAAATGTTTATTTCGTGATAACCCTTGTATCAGTCCTCAAGGATGTGACGAAGTTTGTTTTGAAAATTTGTTTTGAAAAGGTGTTTGTGTGAAAAGTTTTTTATTGAGCAAGTACTTAAGATTCTACCTAATCAAAAAAAGATTGTTTGTTCTCATTTCCTTTAGACAGCACTATCCTACCATTAAGGAGTAGGTAGCACCATCGTTGGAGTTGTAAGGGACATTCGAAAGGGACGTACGGTCACAAAAGCAATGTTAGGACACCTTAGTAACCATCCTAGAGTCCCAAAGATCTTTTCCGAGGCAACAGTCGAAAGGGTCATTTTTTTGATCTTTTGGGACATAGAGGATAGCCACTAAAACATCATATGCTTCATGACCGTTTACCGAAGGCAACCGGAGTGAGAGTATACCCTAAGAGTGAGCATGTGCAAGTGTGCTTTTTCAGTTAATGTTACCTTTGCACATTAGGGTTTTCTAACTATTTTAATTTTTCATGCAAATTGTCTTTCGCATACAATCCTAGGCATATATCTAGCAGTTTGATAGTTGTGGAAATTAAAAGCAGAAAAGTAAATCTAATTATTACAAGGCTTCGTGGAATGAGGATTACATAACCAACACTCGGGGAGAAATTAAACAGTAAATAAAACCCTAGTTTAAAAGACTATTACAACCTCGGAGCAATTACAAAAATATAATGAAAAGTACGTACGACAAATGTAAATGCGAGAAATTAGGGTTTTGACCCTTGAAAACCAAATTGAATTTAATTAAAGAAAAAAAATCATTTTTTGTCATTTTTATTTAAGGAAATAAAGAATAAATTGCAAAATATCCTAATCACTAAATAAGTTTTAATTATGAAAAATCATTAAATTAATGGGGAAAAAAACAATTAACCTATTTTTGTGTTTTTATTTTGAGAAGGAATTAAAATTAATAATTAAACCTAATTTCTATTTGATTTTAATTATAAAAAAAAGATTTAAGTTAACCTAATTAAACTAATTAATGCAATTAAATATTTCATGAAAAAAATGACTAAACCTAATATTGTTTGTGATTTTCTGATTTTTATGTTTTGATTAAAAATGATTTTTGGATAATAAATAAAATAAATAAATTAAAACAATAAAAAGAATTGAAATAAAATAAAAAAGAAAAGATTGGGCCTGTGTGGTAGAATGCAGACTAGGGGGTGCATTGCCAAATTGTTAGGCCCAAATTGGTTGGCCCATGTTACTTGCGTGTGATCCCATGTGGATTAGCTTCAGAGAGTGCACTATGGGCTGCTGTGGTTGGACGCTGGATATGGATCAAGGGATGATCCAAAGGGTAGGATTTGTGAGTGTATGATAGACGCATGGAATGGTGATGTACGGAATCTGCAGTAAATTGTTAGGAAAATAATAAAAGTGTTGATTAATAATTAAAAACCTAACTCTGGTTATTTTCCAATTAATTATGAAATAAAATCAACATTGATTAAATCAAAACAACTTTTATGTCAAAAATTATTTTAATTAATTGAAAGCCTAAAACTAATATTTAATGATTTTTTTGTGATTTTATAAGTTAATTAAATTAATGATAGAAAACAAATCAAGTGAAAAATAAATAAATGAAAAGGGTTAGAAAAGAAAATAGTCAAAAAAAGGGAAAAATGCATGGGGTGGGTGATGAACCAATGACCCTTGGGTCACAGTTAGGCGCCACATCCACCAAGCCAAGCTATTGTTTGTAATTCAAACCTGTTCTACGGAACAACAAGAACTCATTTGGACAGTTAATAAACATTAGCAATGCATGAAATTAATTATATGAATGTTTGAAATAAAAGAAAATCAGAGAAGATGAGTATGCTTGTTTCAAGCATCAATGGCCATGACTTTCGACCTATTCTTACCCTTAGATACCTCAGGAATGATTTTTAATTGATGGCTTGGACTGAAAGTGGTTGGATCTTCGGTTTTGACTTTGCACTACTTTTGATAGAATTTGAGGTTTTTAGAGAGTGTTCTTGGGCATCCAATTTCGTGCTCCCTAGTGTATGAGGGTGTTGTATTTATATAGAGGAGGAATTTAGGTCAAAAATAATGGAAGAAATCTCATGGTATCTTGAGGAATTATGAAGATTTGATTTGATTTTGGCCTTGTATGATTTCTTTCCAAAATAGCTCCAATCATGACTTTTCAATCTAAATCATACTTGCACAAATTACATTCCATGCTAGCTGTATATGGCCTCATAATGTGCACAAAAATCCCAAGATTTGATTTGCTTTTATGATTTTACCATTTAATTTGATTTATTTTGGTTTGAATGAATAAAAAATCAAAATAAATGATAAAAAATACTAACATAATAGGTGGAAAAACTCAGGGGTCGTGGGTCCTATTAGAAACATGTTTCAAATAAGAAAACATGGGCCCCTTTGGAAAAAATGCAAATTTGATCAATGTTGACTTTTGACAATTTTCCAAAAATTGCCAACTTTGACAATGCATAACTCTCTCAATTTTGACCCTAGGAGGGTGTTCTTTGAATTTTTAGAAAGATTAGGATGTCCTATAAACAAAGATTTTGGTTTCAAATCAATTGGATATTCCATGTTCATGTATGAAGCTTTGACCCAAAAGGTGTTTTTGTTGACTTTTCAAAAGGACCTATAATGTCAAAATTCATATCTTTTTATGAGTGCATATTTTGAACTTGAGAGATGAAGATGAATTGTAGGGAATTGCATCCTCTTAAAAATTAGAATTGGATGGAAAATTTCTAATAAAGTGTGAAGAAGTTATGCTTGGTCAAAGTTGGGTTGACTTTTACTAAGAAACCCTAATTTAGCAACTTTTGGGTTTTGATGAATTTGGAGCATTCCTTGAGGAATCATGATAAACCCTTGATCAAATGATGGAAGTCACTTAAAAATGTTGATGTTGACCCAAAATCTTGAGGTTTGACTGTATGTGGGCCACAATTGACTTTTGACCTAATATAGTCGATTTCCCAAGCATCTGAGCAGTTGACATAGCAAACTTCTTATGCAAGGCATGAAACTTGACTTGTAGGGTCTTGAGAAAATATTAAGACCATAGAGAGCATATGAGACCTTTGTGGTCCACCCATCTTGATGAAAATAGAAACCCTAATTTGGGGTATATTGTCTTAGGAGAGACTTTGTCTGGTCAACTCTTTGGCAACCTTGAGCAAATTGAGGATCACTAGGAGTATGTATTGAGTAAAATGAGAGGGAAAATTTTGGGGTACAACATTGATGAAGCGCACAACCACCTGCTTAGTAATATTGGCATATGAAGCAGCTTCCACCCACTTGGTGAAGTAATCAATTGCTACTAAGATAAAACGATGTCCATTCGAAGCTTTGGGTTCTATCATCCTGATCATGTCAATACCCCACATAGAGAAAGGCCATGGGGAAGAGATCACATTGAGAAGTCTTTTTTCCCTATTTCATCCTGTTGTCCCAGAATACAACCCATGGATTTTTCTAACACTGTCAGATACATAATCAACGACCTTCCTTCGCGGGTGGGAGCAATATAGGAGGTTCAAGAAGATATTCTTTAATACTTTCAAATGCCCTTTGGCAGTCATCCGTCCACACACAACCTTGAACTTTCTTTAACAACTTAAAGATCGTTTCACATGTTGCAGTCATGTGGGAAATGAATCTGGAAATATAATTCAAACTCCCTAGGAACCCTCTAACTTGCTTTTAAGTTCTTGGCGCTGGCATATCTTGAATTGCGTTGACTTTATCAGGGTCAACTTCAATTCCTTTCTGGCTAACAATGAAACCCAACAATTTTCCTGATCGAACACCGAAGGTGCATTTATTTGGATTCAAGCAGAGACGATACTTCCTCAATCGCTGAAACAACTTCAATAAATCTTCTACATGCCCTTCTTCCGTCTGGGATTTAGCAATCATATCATCAACATATACTTCGATTTCCTACATGCAAACTTTTCCGTCTTTTTTGGATACTGGGACAATATTGGCAATCCATTGAGTATATACCGACGTCACAAGAAAACCAGCATTAATCTTATTTAGAATCTCCTCTTTGATCTTCACTGCCATATCTGGGTGAGTTCTTCTCAACTTCTATTTGATTGGCGAACACTCTGGCTTCAACGGCAAACGGTGCTCTGAACCCTAACTCCATGCGTCACATAATTTGGCATTTCTGGCTCTGCTTCATATTCCACAATGGAATTAATCCCGAAAACAGTTGGATGAAGATAACCCCTGCTACGGAAGATGTCTTGATACTTGCTTGTAGCAGACTTCGGTTTCATGCTCTTACATTTATCATTCTTCAAAGAGAACCCCAAGCTGGCTATGATCTTGTTTACAGGTGGATCCACAATCTGTCCCCATACCTCGCTATGACCATTTCGCATAACTTGTTGCGCATCCTTAAGAGAAACCATGGAATTTTCATTTCCTCTTATGTTGTCAATGGATAAGGCTTGGAACTGGGTTCCAACAGCAGCTTCATTCGCCTCCATAATGCTGAAAGAGGACAAGTGAGATATCAATAATTCATGTTCCCCATTTATGATTACCAATTTCCCTTCATGTACAAATTTTAGTTTCTGGTGTAAAGTTGAAGTGACAGCCCCTGCCTCATGAATCCATGCCTGTCCCAACAAACAGCTATAAGCGGGAACAATGTCCATGACCTGGAAAGTTATCTGAAACAAATGTGGTCCTATATGAATAGGCAAGTCCAATTCACCAATAACATATTTCTTTGATCCATCAAACGCTTTCACAATAATGCCACTCGGGCGCATAGGCGTTCCTTGATATTTAAACTTCATAAGAGTGCTCCTCGATATAACGTTCAAAGCGGATCCATTATCAATCAGCACATTGGATAATGAATCATTCTTGCAATTCATAGAGATGTGGAGGGCTAGGTTGTGATTCCTTCCTTCATCTGGTACTTCATCATCGCATAAACTCAAGTTATTACATGACATAATATTCCCTATTATGCCGCTGAATTGGTCTATTGGCATATCACTCTCCACAAAAGCTTGGTCCAATACCCTCATCAAGGATTCTCTGTGAGAAGATGATTCATCAATAAAGATAAGATAGATATTTTTGAAGGAGTCTGTAGTAGCTGATCTACAATTATGTAGTCGCTCATCTTGATTATCTTCAAAATACCATCCACTTCTTTCTCTAACATAGCCCCACTAGTCTCACCCGTAGCCTTCTTGTGTTCAACATTCTCATCAATTTTCTTTCCAGCACTAAAATTTCCTCAAACAACTGGTGCAAACACATGACCACTGCGGGTCACCCTGCTATTTTCAACAATATTCCCAACATCAGGCATTATCTGGATGGGAATTTCCACTCCATCCTCTAAAATTGCAGCGTTGTATTTGTAGGGTACAACCTTATCTGACTTATAGGGGATAGGACCCGGCAAACTAATCACCAATGGGGTAATATCTGGCTTGCTATAATATTCAACTTCAAGATGGGCGGGTGCCCCAAAACAAGGTACAATGACGTTTACCCCTTCTTCAACACAATCAGTCATTATTGAGTCATTTTTGGAAAACAAATCCTCATCTGAGGAGAAATACTCATCTGCAGAGGCATACTCTTCATCCGACTCTTCTTCAGTCAAGCAAACCTCAATCAAATCAACTTCATGATAATCATCCCTTTGACCTGTAACCTTGATAATTCCATTATCTAACAACAACTAAACACCCTTCTTCACGATTGAACATCCTCGGGAGTCCCGACACCAAATTCGGAAAGATCCATATTGGTATTCTACCTGACCAGCCATATGGCAGAAAGTAGCATGCAATTGCACAAGGTCCTCATTCATATACTCTACATCAAAAATTATAAATTCTCCAGGACATCCAAAAACCATATTCACCTCCACTTCATACTCTGCCCTGGGTCTGATTATGTGGATGAGGCCCTCATCCATCATCTCTTATAAATCAGCCTTTATCTTATCGCAATCTTGTATGTCTATACTGCAAATAGCACAACCGGAATGGTCATATGTGTAGTAGCTAAATTCAGAGGTCTACATGCATTTTCACCAAATCTCATCTAATCAGATTAATATCAAAAATCCGGAAGTCGCCTGGACAATCGGCCATCATATTCACAGCATTTACTCCTTCATACTTGGGTAGAGGATTGTCTTTCACATTAGGTCCCACATCTTTGAAAGATAGAATACCAGACTTCATAAATTTGTGCATCTCAGTCTTCAAAGGATAACAATTCTCAACATTATGCCATAGTGCTCCCTAATGAAAAGCACATGTTTGGTCTGCCTTGTGAAACCAAGGCAATGGTGATGGCACAGCGGGAGGTGGTCAGGTCTGAACCAACTTCTTCTGAATCAATGCCGGTAGTAACTCTGTATAGGTCATAGGAGTAGGTTCATAACTATCCCTTCTCGGATTATACCCTTGATTCCCCTGCTGGGACGGTCTTTGATAAGCAATGGTAGTTGGAGCTGCACCCGCAACTGGAGTAACTGAGGCGACTTGCTGATGATGCTGATAATTCCTTCTAGGGGTATTAACCCTCCTCTCTTGCATAACAGCATTTGCGTCCCATTCCTTTTTCTTGGTAAATCCATAAGATGGCTTCTTCACAACTCCAGAGCTTTCACTTCTCATTAAACAACCCTCTCTTACAGCCTCTTCTAAGCCGATACCCATTCCTACCATTTCAGTAAAGTCACTTGGCGCACTTTCTACCATCCTCTTGTAGTAGAAAGCACCCAGCATTTTCAAGAAAATGTTAGTCATCTCCTTCTCTTCCATGGGAGGGATCACTTGGGAGGCTACCTCACACCATCTTTGTGCATATTCTTTGAATGATTCCCTGTCTTTCTGAACCATGGCCCTGAGTTGATCACGGTCAGGCCCCATGTCCATGTTGTACTTGTATTGTTTGATGAATGCTTCTCCGAAATCATTGAAAGTATGGATGTTAACACTTTCCAAACCCATATACCACTTCAGCGCATCACCGATCAAACTATCCTGAAAAAGTGAATCAACAGACGTTGATCATCAGTATGGGTAGACATTCTCCTTACATACATCACCAGATGAGCATGAGGGAAAGTGTTGCCCTTGTACTTCTCAAACTCCAGGACCTTAAACTTAGAAGGTATCTTAACAATCGGGACCAAGCATAACTCATTCAGATTCTTCCCAAATAGCTCTTTTCCCCTGAGGGCCTTCATCTCTCTTTGCATCTTGTCAAACTGCTCTTGAAAATCATCCATTCTGTCATAAAGACCCAAGTCTTCACTCGGTGTAGGTAAAGGATGACACACATCATCATTAACAAACAGAACCATATTCATCGAAGGAGGCGCAGTAGGAGCAGCATGCACCACCGGAGGTGCCGGAGTAACAATAGTCTGAACAATTGGAGTATCTTGAGGACCAAGATTGAAACCTTTAGGTTCAAAATTCTATGGCATTCCCCAAGGATAACCTTGAGGCATGCAATTTTGAACAACAGTTGGAGTAGCAGATATGGGAACAGTCAGAGCTTCAGTAGTTGCCCTTGTTAGTTGAGGTTGGACACTCGGTGGCTGATTCCGAGCAGCCACCAAAGATTCCATCAGAGCAGTAAGATTGGTCATTCCGGCCTTGAAAACAGAAACCTCCTCGCGTAGCTCGCGATTCTCTTGTTCTAAGATGTCCATCTTTTTTCTGAAATTAGCCTGAGTGTTGTAGTGATGAGTCAGCTTGCTGAACGAAGTAAAGACACTTAGTAAGACACCTGGATATGCATAACAAATGCAAGAAATATGTGCAATATGATGTATGGTATGCAATGCACATGATTTATTTTATTATTTAATATTTCAAGAGATTTAAAATTTATGGACATATTGCAAATATCAAAGTAATAACGCATTTGAAATACTGAAAAATTTCATTATAACAACTCCAAAATGGATTACAAGTTTCAATGATCCCAAGTAGAAGATGAAAATAAAATCTAAAACCCTGAGAAGTAAAACTGATGGAGATCACTCTATACGTTGGCGCTTCCCTGTGAGCCTGGCAATCTGAGCCTTCAACCTCTGGTTTTCTTCCGCATACCTGGTGGCAACCTCCTTCCAATAACTTGAATCAGGAAGTGAGTAATCAGCATCTGATTGAGGCTTAGGAGAAAATAAATCCCCTTTCCTTTTCATGGTCTCTACAACCCGTCTGTCAAGAATCTCAATCAAGTCATCTTTCTCCTTCAAGTCTGCTCTATAGGAAATCTCTAAAGTTTGGCACTTATTCTTCCAAGCGTCCTTTTCCTGTTGCATCCTGACCAAAGCAAGCTGCAGCTCTTCTAGATCATCTAATAAGGGAGGAGTAGTCTTCAAAAACAGATCAGGCATAGGTGTTTCCTGGGAATACGACATCTTCAATTGAATAGCTCTCGTTTGGACCCACTGAAGATAAGGCTCCAAAGAAACAGCACCCAAAGGTCCCAAATCCTTCCTACTCTTCTTATGAATGTAACACCAGGCCTTTGCAATCTGCTCCCTAGCTTCCCTATGGTCTTCTCCCTCCTTCAGAAAGAAACTACTCAAATGAATACTATTTGGTTTATCCCTCATCGTATAACCAAGCTATCGTCATGCAAGAACAGGGTTATAGTTAATTCATCCCTTTGTACCAAGAAGAGGTATATTGGGGAAACTACCACAATTGTCAATAATCTCTATATCCTGGTAAGCTCGATGATACCAATCAATATTCGAGTGAGTAAGTTCCATGATCTTAGGAGCCCAACAGGGTTCCTTCTTAACATCCCAAAAATCATCAGACTGAAGAATATGAGATATAAACCATCGGTACAACAGGGACGTGCAACAGATAATCACCCCCCATGATAAGAATTCCGAAGATGAATAGAGTAATAAGCATCAACCAACAATGTAGGAACTGGGTTTCCAATCATGAATATCCTGATAGCATTAATGTTAACAAACTTATCCACATTAGGAAATAAGAACAACCCGTATGCAAGTAGAGCAAAGATACCCTCAAAAGCGACTGTACTCTTCATACTGGCAAAGTAACAATATTTCTCCAATAAGAACTGAGCTGGTAATCCTCTTGTCCCTCCTTTGGTAGTCATATGGGCTTCCACCTCATACTTCCCCAGATGAATCAAAGCAGCAATCTCATGTGGTTTTGGCTCACCTTCTAAACCAGTAAAAGGAACACAATTGGTAACGGGTAAATCCAACAGATAAGAATACTCCTTCAGTGTAGGCATCAACTTATAGTTGGGAAAATTAAAGAAATGATACATAGGATCATAGAACTAGACCAAGGTCGAGAGAATACCCTCCTTCATCTTCAGCTTCATGAGAGGAATGATGGATCAATATTTCTTCCGAAAGTCTGCAGAACACTCGATCTTGGGGATTAAACTGATCAACTCATCTATCTTGGGATCCTTGAAACTTTACTTCCCATTCTTTCTCTTTCCAGAATCCATGGTTAAAAAGTACCTGAGATATTCACAAATGGTCAATTTTTAAATCCCTTGAAATAAGATCTCTTCAAAAGATTCTTATGAGTGTATTGATGCATGATGCAGCAATCACACATAAGATCACACATATAGGGTTCATAGGTTCAACATCACGAGCATGAGGTCGAAGGTACTACCCATAAGGTATTGGTCTAAAAGTTATCACCTACCGAACAAGGTTCTAGAGGTTCCCAGAGTCTACATCCTTCCTTTGGATATTACCAACTTCCTGATTAACTCGATAATTAGTAATATTCTCAAGAAAAATTCGTCCGAGCGTAGCATCGCGAACAAATATTTCCGAATTACTCTGTCATAGCTTCCGCACTACACCTAAAAGGCCAAGATGGATTTTGTATTCTACGGTCCTCAGTTTCAGCAGGCTCCCAGGTCGAAAGCAGTACATCTTCCCAATTACTCGGTAAACGACACTACAGTCAAAGGAGCCTCCATTGAGTGGGGGATCTCATGCCTCCTTTTTTTGGATTACTCCCTCAAAGTTAACATGACTATACCGCTTGTCCTATCTTAAAGTTTGCCCAACTCCGGGTATAGGACTTATAAGTAATCACCAAGCACCCTGAAAACCAGGAAAATCCAGACAAACATATATACAACATATAACACATAAACAACAATAGCATATACACATATATAAACAAATATAGGCTCAACCCACTTAGGGATGGACCAGCAAGAGGTCAATCTTTCCTCAGTGAAGTCGCCATTTTTCTGTGGCGATAGAAATGTTTAAGACTAAGCCATTAGAGTGACTAGACTTATACAGATCAAGATAAAATCGCCACCGCACTTTATTGTTTCCAAAGGAATGGGAAAAGAGTGAGTTACCCAGAAAGAGGGGGAAAGATTCAAGGTAAGGGGGTTGGTTATGCAAAGGGAAGGTATTATCACCCTAAACATCTACGGTACTCCGCGAAAACTTCTTTGTAAAATCTGTATATTTTGGCTATAAAATGTTGTATAAAAAATGGATAGTGGAGGTGAGAAAAGAAATATATTTTTATGGTTTTTTTTGCACCCACTGCGGTTGCGAACCTTTAGTGCCTACGTACCACCTTCCGTGAAATAGGGGAACAGGGTACACATAATTCCTCTTTTAAAAATTTTAAAACACAAATGTGTTGGTTAATTTTATGAGATAAAACATCATCGTCATTATCCGTCTGGAAAACATACCTACTACCCATAATCATGAGAAAGGAGAATTTGCATCATCTCAAAGTGGAGGATATGGCTTGGATTTTAAAATCAACAATGTCTCACTCAACACCAAAGTGGAAAATATCTCTCTTAACTACATATTGTAGAAGTATAGTTATTTACATCACTGCAAGGATTGACAAGAGTTCAATCTGTTTTTAGAAAAGTTTAAAGATAAAAGCAAAAGTGGAAAAATGGTTTGAAATGAGATTGATTGACTTTTAGTCTTCTCATAAAAAAATGTCCAAGTATTATTAAGTTTATTGAAGTTTATTTATGAAAATGCATGGACCTAAGTCCAAGTTTATTATGAAAGTGGTTCAAGTTTTTAAAAAAAACAAGAAGAGTTTTAAAAAAGAGAGAGAAGATTTTTAAAATTAAAGAAGATGGAAGGAGAATAAGGGACTATCCTAAAGCATAAGGTAAAAGCTAGGAATAAGAACCATCTAACCAACAAGAAGATAATACTTGACACTTTGAGCCAAGATAGAATTTCCATTCTTTGGATTGAAACCAAACAACCAATGATACTAGACCTCTTGAAAGAACCAAACTTCAAGCGTATTAAGTCTTCACAAAAATTGGGCAGAGTAACGACTGTATACGGGTGAATTCCAGATTACAAACAAAGAGTGTAATCACAATAACATGCACACAAAACAAACAAACAACCCAATGCCTTGAGGTAAACCTCAAGAGCTCTAGAAAAAATAATCAGATAAGGTCACAATGTCTCTAATCATAGGCCAAGGTTCATAATCCTAAGTCCAAAAAGTCCAATGCTCCATAATGCCAAGGATAGTAACCAAATAGTCCAAGTATCATTAAAGATTTTTAGGGTTTATGTTGATTATTAGGTGTTTTGAAAAAGAAAAGTAAAGCTCAAGTGAGCAAAGATAAAAATGATAAGAAAGTATAACTCAAATGAGAAAAGATGAAAATGGCATGAAATGTAAATGCTAAAGGTAAATAGTGCATAAAAATAAAAGGGTCATATAATAAAAATAAAGGATAAAGTCAATTATTGGTGATTAGTGGGTAGTTGGATGATCATCTTGAAACTTTCATTTGGAACTAATTAGAGGATTGGTAGAACCAAAGCCTCCACACAACAAGTTGCATTTGCTTTTTGTCAAGTATATCATCCATTTAGAATCCTCATAAGTACCATTTAATGATCAACGATGTTTAAGTGATTCGCGTTGACCAAAAGTGTTGTAGATCCATTAGAGGATTGGTAGAACCAAAGCCTCCACACAATTAATCTCAAGGTTATTGGATTAAAGAGATCAAATTAACATACTTGGGCTTGCAAACATAAGTTTGGGCCATGAATAATCATTTATTCGAATTGGGACTAAATTTAGCGCTATGTTAAGCAATCGTAAGTGGACTTATATAGAAGTCGCACCTATTTTGAGGCCGGTCAATAGAAATCTATGCACCATTTGTTTTGAGACAAGATATAAAGATTATGCTCCAATAACACTTAGTGCAATAAGAAAGGGATGAGATGAAGAGGGGTGGGTGAGAATACACAAACCACTTTTGAATTAAATTTAATCAAACTATTATTAAAATCATTCATCCATTTTTGTGGAGTCATACTCAACACCATGGATCCAATGATGTTAATAAAGTTCATGATCAAAAATTTAACCCAAGATCAGCCAGAAAATAGTCACAAAATAATATTACATTTAATATATATAAAAAAAGGTTTAAAAAATGTTTTAAAAAAGAAATAAAAGAGAAAAATATCAACTATGTTAAAATTGATCAAGAAATAAAATGTAAGTCCATAGAAAAATCAGAAAAGGACTCAAATGATTTTATAAATTTTTTGGTAATTTTTTTTAAGTCAAAAACTATATTTAAAATTAAAAGAAATGAGTAAAATAAACTAAAAATGATTTTAAAAAAAATACCAAAGTCGGGAATAAAAACATTAGTGAGGTCACCAATATTTGTCACAATATCATTGGATCATTCCATAATTTTTTCATAATTTAAAAATGCATAAAAGTATTTTTAAACATTTAAAATAATTCAAATAAAGTTAAAATTTATAAAAAATACCAAAACACTAAATTAAATTGTGAAAAAATAAAAATCAGAAAGAGAAAAATCAAAAATATTTTTCATTATTTTTTTAGATTTTTTGGCTTAAAATGAATTTTCTATGATTTTTTGAAGTTTAAAACAATTAAATATAAAAATCAGAAAACAAAATAAAAGTCAAAAATATGTGGACCATTGGATGAGAGTCAAAACGCGTTAGTAATCAAATCCAAGAGATCTGAAGCGTTGTGCATATCATGGTCATTAGTGAATAAAGCACTGAATCAAATGTAAATCAGAAATTCAAAAAATCCAAATGGCGTTGTTTCATTGGTTGAAGGATGACACGTTGGTCATCTTCAACCTCCAGCCAGTCCTAAAACCAGGTTGCTCGATCTGTAAAATTAGAGCACGAGATCTATGCCATTCGTTTCGTGTCTTCAAGACAAAGACAACCACACCCTCGCGACAGATTTATATAAATCTTAGTCAAGCAATTTGGAAGGAACGTTTTGAAAAGGGATTTGAAATTTCATGGTCAAAACATGTTTCCAGTAAAGAGCAAGTGTTGCGATTAGAACCAGGGCAATGAGAGCATCACAATAATATCAAAGTTTTGAAGAATTGATGAAGGAATCTACCTATTGATATTGAGTTGGAGAGCTCTGAAACTGGACTTATATGGAGCAATGTAGGGCACGATTCTTGAATGTAATTATATGGTTAGCTTCAGGGAAGCTCAAGGAAGGTGAACTGATGGAAAAATTGGATTGGAAAAGGCTTCAGAATGAATTTCGAAGTTGCTGATTTTTGAGTCATGGAACAAGTTTGGCAGGGGTGATTCTGGCTATCCAAGCTTGAGGAAATGAATGGGGAATGACCCTCTATTTATAGGGAATCAAATGGAATATCCATGCGTGTGAAATGATGAAGTTTGGAGGGAAATCGTGTGAAGTTGCAAACAAGAAAAGTGTGACTTCTAATTTGATCAAAACTCATCCAAAATGCGTGTTTTGCTATGCTAATCACTTCTGGAAGTTCACTAAACATGTTCAGAAGAAAAAACGCACAGAAACAAAGTGTTTAGAAGCCAAATCAAGGATTTCAAACATCTGACTTGGTGAAAAATTCACTTTCAAATTTCTAACTTCTGACCAATGGAATTCTCAGCTCAAGGGGTCTTAGGGCATGATTCTTGATGCTTTAGAAAGATGAGGTTACAAGCTTTGCAATTGGAAAAGAATGGAGACAAATGGATGCTTGATCTGAAAGTTATAACGAGTCAAAGTTGGAAAAATGTTGACTTTCCATACTTATAAATATTTCAAATTTTTCTTCAAAAATGACTTATAATGTCTTGCATCCAAACATAGCCTTCCACTTGGAATTTTCTCTTGACCAAAAAAGATGGCATGAAGTAGATCTCTTGAATGGAATTTTGTGACTTGAACCATTCAAAATATCAAAAAATTGAGAGAGTTATGAATTGTTGAAGTTGGCAAAATTTCATAAAATGACCTATAATCTTTAGTACCCTTAAGGAAACGTCCATCCATTTTCTAACTTTTCACATAAAAGAAGGCATAAATTTCACATCCTCAATATCATTATGGAAAAATAATGGGCTCAAGGTGATAAAAATTGACCAAGTTATGATCATTTGAAGTCACACATGGAAAATTGGGGATTCATCTTGAGGACTTGTAATCTTTCTTCTTCATCAAGTTTCTTCCACATGAAAACTCCTTGGAAGGGATTTGTTGATAACCCTTTAAAGATAAGGATGTCTTTGGAATCACTCAAAGCCCTGGCTCCTAGATCAAGAAACATGCCTTGAGGAACTTTGACAATTTTGAACAAACTTCTTGTACCAACACAAATGCTTTGTAAATATAAGTTGTTCAGGATGATAATTAGAACTCATACCAACCACAACCACTTACATATCTTGATAATTGAGAGGAATGTGCATTTGTGACCAATGGGAACAAAGTCTTGTCCAAGCATGACAACTTCTCCAATCAATCCCTTGTGCTTTTGAACCAAATTCGATAACCTTGAAATATGGTGAACCAAAATAACCTTGTCATGCCATTCCTTCCAAGCACCCTATATCGCCCGTCCTATCTTAAAGTTTGCCCAAGTCCGGGTATAGAACTTATAAGTAATCACCAATCACCCTGAAAACCAGGAAAATCCAGACAAACATATATACAACATATAACACATAAACAACAATAGCATATACACATATATAAACAAATATAGGCTCAACCCAATTAGGGATAGACCAGTAAGAGGTCAATCTTCCCCAGTGAAGTCTCCATTTTTTTGTAGTGGTAGAAATGTTTAAGACTAAGCCATTAGATTGACTAGACTTATACAGATTAAAACAAAATCACCACCGCACTTTATTGTTTCCAAAGGAATGGGCAAAGAGAGAGTAACCCAAAAAGAGGGGGGAAAGATTCAAGGTAATGGGGTTCTGTGATACGGTGGGAGAACTGACTTTTTGTTTTACGTTTGATCGCAAATGTTGCGGATAGCAAGAGTCGCCACCAACTTTTCTTTTATCCAATAAGGAAAGGTGAAAAAGCACAGGAAAGACCTATAGAGATATTTTCTTGAGTTCGGGGGGTAGATTATGAAAGAGGAATGTGTTAGCACACCTTTCATCCATGGTTTTCCATGGGCTCTTAGTTTACTCGCTAGATCACTTGCTTTTGTTTGTAATGGCTCTCGTTTCTATAGGAACGCGTACAAAGTGTTGTTTTGAAAATAGTTCAAAGAGGTGTTTATGGAATGTGTTTTTGAAAGTGATTTTGAAAAGGTGTATTTGTAATGGCTCTCGTTTCTATAAGAACACGTACAACTTTTGAAAATGTTTCAAGGTGAAAGTGTTGGTGTATAAAAATGTTTTTGTTGTGATCAAGCAAGCAACTAGGAGCAAATCTACCTACTCAAAAGGTCTTAGATGTTCTTTTCCTCCTCCTTTAGATGTTGCTATCTTACCATTAATTTGGTAAGAAGCCCCATCGTTGGATGTAAAGTGACGGGCGCGGGACGTTTTTGTATACTCATAGAAGGCTACCCATGGAACATTTTAGCAATGTCGTGTTAGGGACTAGATCGTTTATCGAAGGCAACAACGAGGGTCATCGAGGGACTACGATCTTTTATCGAGGGTCTTTTGCTAAAATGCCTATGTTCGAGGGACATGACTATTTTTCGATAGGCAACAAGGTGGGATTACCCTAAGGGTGCTAGTGTGCAAGTGTGTTTGGTTGCATGCATTTTAGTCTTGATTAGGATTATCTATTTGTTGATTTCATATCTTGCCATACACACCCTAATTACTAGCATTTACATTAGAAAAAGCATTAAATTGCGGAAATATAAAAGTCCTACGCTATTACAATATTTTAGGGATGGGGTACATATTTACAAATGGGGGTTGCAAGAATTTAAATCCTATTTAACTATTACAACCATATTGAAATGTACAATGCAAGAGAGAAAAAGGACTTGTTTAGAAAATAGTTTTTTGTCTTAATGAATTAAGAAAAATTAATTAATTAATTAATAAAAGAAAATATTTTTATGTCTTTTTTATATTAATAAAAAAAGGGATTAATATTGAAAGTGATAAAAAGGAAAATAAATGAAAGATAGAAACAATGTGCTGCTGCAAGCAAAACAACAAGGATCAGAAGTTCTGAAGCAAGGCGCGTGGTGACTCAGAAAGGAACGTCAGTGGAATCAGAAGTTCTGGATTGATACACTCTAAGGCCCTGCAAGAAACATCAGAGGGAAAGGAAACAGAGGTTCTGGGTGGTATTCAGACAGCGATCCAAAAGTCAAAAGTTATGTGTTGTGCTAAAATAGTGAGTGAACATCAGAAATTCAGTGTGTTGTCAGCATGTGAAAATCAGAAATTCTGAGTGTTGTCAGCGTGTGAAAATCAGAAATTATGAGTGTTGTCAGCGTGTGAAAATTAGAAATTCTGAGTGTTAAAACAGCGAGTGGAAGCATCAGAAGTTCAGTCTGTTTAACGTGTAGGGAGAACTCCGAAGTTCTATGATGTGCTAAAACAGTGAGTGAGCATCAGAAGTTCAGTGTGTTTAACGTGTAGGGAGAACTCAGAAGTTTTGTGTTGTGCTAAAATAGTGAGTGACCATCAAAAGTTCAGTGTGTTAAAACAATAAGAAAGCCGAGAAGTTTTGTGTGTTAAGGCAGTAAGAAAGCCTAAAAGTTTTATATGTTTAACGTGTAGGGAGAACTCAGAAATTTTGTGATATGCTAATACAGTGAGTTAAAAAAACAGGGTTTATGTGCCACATTTCAACTCCTTTCTCATATTAATCAGCACATCAACAATTTATTCAGTATTTAACAAACAGTAGGTCGGAAAGATAAAAGCACAACAATCTATAGAAGTTCAAATCCGTAATCTGAGCCTAGCCCTAATCAAGAAGTACTGATCCAAAGTTTTCCTATTTATGCAATGATATGGACAACATTAATATTGTGATATTTACATATTTTAATGATGTTCTGAATGAAAATATGCAAAGTTAGAAAGACTTACCTTGAACCTAGAGTGTGGGCTTGGAACTTGAATTGCTGCCTTCAGATGTTCTGGAATCAACAAGAGTAACGGAAGAAAAATATGCCAAGTTCTTTGACTCAAAGGGAAGGACAAGAGTTTGGTTTTATGTTTGGGAATTCTATATTTTTATGAAGGTTTCACAGCTTTCTTTTCTCTCTTTTGACAATTTCTCTCTCCAAAAGCCACCCCCTTGAACGTGTGATTGAGAAAATTATTTATAGATGTGTTTGTTGTGGTTTTAGGGGGAAAACAAATGGGATTCAAAAAATTTGGCATATCGTTTCATTGATTTTTAATCACAGTTTTTGTATGCTAATTTGATGCAAATATGGGGTTTGAGAAAGTGCAGGCATGGACTGGATCAGTAGCTGATTGCAGGACTGTGATATAGCAGGGCAGCAGGCTGCCTAAACGAGGTATTGGGATTTGGTGATGTTCTGATTGCAGAAGATCATAAACGTAACCTCCATATGTTGAAGAGTCATATTCTAATCGAAGAACATTGCTTCCATATGTTCTGATTAAAACATCATGTTCTGAACCGTGTCTGCAAATTCTAATTGCACTCGCGTGAAGGCTGACCCAGAAGTTCGGAAGTATCATATTCTCTTAACACTAAGAAAATTTTCTAAATGTTTAGAATTTTGATTTTTTTCAAAGTAATTTCTGACTTCTAATTTTTTGATGAACCAATTTCATGTCTTGATGAAATATAATTGTTGAAACTTGATTTTATCTAAAAGTCAAAGTTTGACTTTTCAGTGTGCTTTTGACCATTTTTCCCTTGTGGATGATTTTCTTGAAAAGTTGTAATTCAAGACTTGGAACTTGATAGAAGCAAACCTGAGAGTCCAGGATGATCCTTTGAGAAATGAGAGGGCAAATTTTGGGGTACAACAACTGCCCCTGTTCAATCTTCATAAGCCTGAGGATGTAGATTGGTCGGTCTGCCTTTCGTGATCTGAAGGTGGAAGATGATTGAACACTAGAGTGAAATTTGCACTCGCATGAAGTAATGTTGATTGGTGATATCAGGAATGCACTTACATATGCCATTTGGAAGGCAACGGAGAATCGGCGGAGATGGGCTTAAAGATGCCATCCAAAAAAGATCGATTGCATAAGAGATTCCTTGGAGAGAATTCCTGTACCTGCTGTTAAGGAGGACTTTGCGGGGGAATGTTGATTTATGCCATGGGAAGTAAAGTCTAGGAGCTTCGGTTGTCCATTACTCTACTGGGGAATTAACTCCTTATTGAGGGGGTGAAAGTAGAATGTATACCTGGTCAGGGTCCAAGCTGTACAGTGACTTACTGGGGAACTGTGAAATCCACCATATCTGGTCGGGTTTGGGCCTTACAATGTTGTAAATTTTTGTCTGGAGATGAGGGGGAAGGAACCTGGGTAGTAGGGTTACTTTGAGATGAAAGCCTGGATAGTAGGGCTATGAGAAGGAACCTGGGTAGTAGGGTTACTTCGAGATGAAAGCCTAGATATTAGGGCTATGAGAAGGAACCTGGGTAGTAGGGTTACTTCGAAATAAAAGCCTGGATAGTAGGGCTATGAGAAGGAACCGGGGTAGTAGGGTTACTTCGAGATGAGAGTCTGGATAATAGGGATATGAGAAGGAACCTGGGTAGTAGGGTTATAGGAAGTAACCTGGGTAGTAGGGTTACTTCGAGATGAAAGCCTAAATAGTATGGCTATGAGAAGGAACCTGGGTAGTAGGGTTACTTTAAGATGAAAGCCTTAATAGTAGGGCTATGAGAAGGAACCTGGGTAGTAGGGTTACTTCGAGATGAAAGCCTGGGTAGCAGGGCCATAAGAAGGATCATGGGTCGTAGGGTTACTTCAAGATGAAAGCCTGGGTAGTAGGGCTATGAGAAGGAACCTGGGTAGTAGGGTTACTTCGACATGAAAGCCTGGATAGTAGGGCTATGAGAAGGAACCTGGGTGGTAGGGTTTGAAGAAGTGAAAAAGACAAGAGGGGGGGTTGAATTGAAACATAAAGTCAAAAGCATAGTAGACACGATATTTTTATCCTGGTTCGTTTGATCTCAAACTACTACAGTCCACCCGCCAAGGTGATTTCACCTCTCTCCAACAAGGACTTAATTGACTAATCAAAAACTGATTACAACACTACTTTGACAACTGCCAAAGTCTTCTTGAGTACAACCATAACCCGATTAATCTCAAGGAAAACTAGCTTAATTAAGATAAAAGACTATATTGTATATTGTTGTTTTTCCATACAAAAACTGTATCACAACTATGATATTTTACACAATTTTGAGCGTATATATGAATATGTAAGATTGCATCGTTTTAGAGGTATGTTCCAGTAGTATCAAAATCGTAAACAATTTTTCCTCTAAGCTTGTTTATATAGGCATGAAAATACTGTCCAATATAAAGCGTGATAATGGACATTCAATGATGTTTCTATATTGAGAAGATTTTTGTCTGAATGAAGCCGTTGCATATGATGTTGTCTTGATTGAATAATAACGCTTCAGAACTTAGAATCTTGCATGTTGCAATTGCTTCAGAATATTGATGACTCAGAGATGTGAGGATTTGATGGTATATGAACCTTCTGTTTAGAATCAGAGTATTCTTCACTTCAGCGCAGGTTCTGATCATCATTCTTCAGTGTAGATTCTGATTACCTCAGCTTGAAAGCTCCTGTAGCTTAATTTCTGATTCTATTTCGGTCAGAACTTCTGCATACAAAATAACACAAATTTAGAGTGCATATTTTTTCTTTGTGTTTGTTATCATCAAAACTCTAATTAAGGGTTGTATAATCAATATATGTTCTAACAATCTCCCCCTTTTTGATGATGACAAAAACTAGGATTTTCAATGAAAAAATATAGAACAAAAAGCTTAAGAGAGACTCCCCCTGAGTTGATTACTTCCCTGAAGTTCCTTCTCGTCATGGCTTTTGATGCATCTCCCTCTGTCCTTGTCGGAATTTATTCCTGTTCAAGCTTTTCAGAAAATATAGAGGTTAAGATATTCAGAATGTTTGAGACTTTATCCCGGTATACTATTATTGAAAATATCTTACTTTCTTCCCCTTTTTGTCAGGTATCAAAAAGCAATATAATCAGAGTCAAAAAGATGAATTATATTGAAAACAAAATGCAATGACAATTTTCAGAAAACAAGGAGGATAAGATAAAAAATTACAGATAAACAGTTTAAAGAAAATCTAAGAAGGAGGGGGAAGATGTGTGAACAACGCTTCCAACAAGCTCTTAATATGAGTGCTTGATTCTTCCTGCTTTCCCAGAATGTCTTTGATTTCTATTGTTGTATCTTCTTGTTTATCTAAAATACCCTTGATCTATTTGTTTGTATCCTCTTGCTTATCCAGTCTGGCATGGATTAAGGCATTCTCCTTCTTCAACTCTTACATAATTTGCATGACTAGAGATGAAGCTGGTGTATCTTCAGGGGTTGCATGTCGTTCAGAACATTCTGCAGCATCTTCTGATTGAACCACTTCTTCTGTTGCAATCATGTTTTCTGGAGCAGTAGTTAGAGGGTGACTATCATAATCTATTTCAGAGACTTTTGAAGGATGGTACTCTTTCCAAGGAGCATTATCCAGCAGAAGAATTTCTTTCTTGTACCATTGGCTTAGAACTTGATCTTGGAAGGCTTTCAGCTGGTCACTGAAGTTCTACTGAGCCCTTTCATATCCCAATTCTTTTAGCTTCTGGGTTTCAGAGTTGAGCCACTTTCTGAATCTTTCTGTAGTGGTAGAAATGTTCAAGACTAAGCCATTGGATTGACTAGACTTTATACAAATCAAAAATAAAAATCGCCACCGCGCTTTATTGTTTCCAATGGAATGGGAAAAGAGCGAATAACCCAAAAAGAGGGGGAAATATTCAAGGTAAGGGGGTTGGTTTGTAAAATCTATATATTTTGGCTATGAAAATGTGTTGTACAGAAATAGATGGTGGAGGTAAGAAAATAAGAATTTTTTATGATTTTTGCACCCGCCACGGTTGCGAACCTTTAGTGCCTACGTACCACCTTTCGTGCAATAGGGGATTAGGGTACACGTAGTTCCTCTTTTAAAAATTTGAAACACAAATGTGTTGGTTGATTTTAAGAGATAAGACATCATCGTCATTGTCCGTGTGGAAAACATACTTACTACCCACAATCATGAGAAAGGATAATTTGCATCATCTCAAAGTGGAGGATATGGCTTGGATTTTAAAATCAAAAATTCCTCACTCAACACCCAAGTGGAAAATATCTTACTTTACTACATATTATAGAAGTATAGTTGTTTGCATCACTACAAGGATTGACAAGAGTCCAATATTTTGAGAAAAAAAGTTTTAAAGGTAAAAGCCAAAGTGGCAAAAATGGTCTGAAATGAGATTGGTTGACTTTAGTCTTCTCACAAAAAAGTGTCAAAGTATTATTAAATTGATTGAAGTTTATTTATGAAAATGATTTTGAAAATGCATAGACCTAGGTCCATGTTTATTATGAAAGTGGTTCAAGTTTAGAAACAAGAAGAGTTTTCAAAAGGATGGAGAAGATTTTTGAAATTAAAGAAGATGGGAGGAGAAGAAGAGACTATCCTAAAGCATAAGGTAAAAGCATAAGGATAAGGAGCATCTAACCACCAAGAAGCCAAAACTTGACATTATGAGCCAAGATATAATTCCCATTCTTTGGAGTGAAACCAAGCAAGCAAAGATACTAGACCTCTTCAAATGTATTAAGTCTTCACAAAAATTGGGCAGAGTAACGGCTGTATACGGGTGAATTCTAGATTACAGACAAAGGATGTAATCACAAAATCTGCACACAAAAACAAACAAGCAACCCAATGCCTTGAGGTAAACCTCAAGAGCTCCATAAAATATAATCAGATAAGATCACAAGATCTCCAAGATAGGCCAAAGTTTCTAATCCTAAGTCCAAGAAAAAGTCCCATGCTCCATAATGCCAAGGATAGTAACCAAATAGTCCAAGTACCATTAAGAGTTTTTTAGGGTTTAAGTTGGTTATTAAGTATTTTAGAAAAAAAAGAAAAAAGAAAAGCTCAAGTGAGCAAAGTAAAAATGACAAGAAAATAAATGCTTAAATGAGAAAAGATGAAAATGGCATGAAATGTAAATGCTAAAAGTAAATAGTGCATAAAGCATAAAAGAATAAAAGCATAAAATAAAACAAGTCAATAATTAGTGGTTAGTTGGATGACCACCTTGAAACTTGCATTTGGAACTCATTAGAGGATTGGTAGAACCAAAGCCTCCACACAACAAGTTTCATTTGCTTTTTGTCAAGTATATCATCCATTTGGAATTCTCACAAGTACCATTTAATAATCAACGATGTTTAAGTGATCCGCGTTGACCAAAGGTGTTGTAGATCCATTAGAGGATTGGTAAAACAAAAGCCTCCACACAATGAATCTCAAGGTTATTGGATCAAAGAGATCAAATTAACATATTTGGGCATGCAATCATAAGTTTGGGCCACGAATGATCATATATTCGAATCGGGACAAAATTTAACGCTATGTTAAGCAATCGTAAATGGACTTATATAGAAGTCGCGCCTATTTTGAGGCCGGTCAATAGCAATATATGCACCATTTGTTTTGAGACATGATATAGAGATCATGCTCCAACAACATTTAGTGCAAGGAGAAGGGGATGAGATGAAGAGGAATTAGGGTAAAAAAGAAAACCACATTTGAATTAATATTTAATCAAACTATTATTAAAATCATTCATCCACTTTTGTGGAGTTAAACTCAACACCATGGATTCAATGATATTAATAAACCCATGACCAAAAAAATCAACACGAGACAGCCAAAAAATATTCACAAAATGATATAATATTTAGTATATATACTAAAGGATGGAAAATGTTAAAATATACTAGAAAATAATGAGGAAAATATCAATTATATTCAAATTAATCAAGAAATGAAAAATAAGACCATAGAAAAATCAGAAATGGGTCCAAATATTTTTATAAAAATTTTGGTAATTTTTAAAAGTCAAACTATTTTGTAACCATTTAAAATTTCTAAAACAAACATAAAATAGATCAAAAATACTAAACCTCAACATAAAATTCCATAAAATTTCCAGAAAGTCAAAAATATGCAAAATAATAAAATGTTAGAAAGTATTTTTTAAGTAATTAAAAGAAAGCAAATAATACAAAAAATATAAAAAATACCAAATGTTAAAATAAAAATATAAAAAAATATTTATGAGATCAGAAATAATTCAAAGTACTTTTTGTGAATTTTTCATAATTTTTGGATAAAAAATAAAAGAGTTATGAATTTTTGAAAATTTAATCAAATAAAATATAAAATCAGAAAATAAAATAAAACCAAAAAGATGTGGACCATCAGATCAAAGTCAAAACGCGTTAGTAAGCTAATCCAATGGACTAGACGCGTTGTGCTTGATATGGACCTTAGTGAAACACACATGTAATCAGAAAAATGGCAACCAATGAAATTAAAACGCTTGGCACGCTATCATTGGCTGAGACGAGACATGTCATCGTCTTCAACCTCCAGACACCCTGCAATGTGGATTATGTGAGATCCTTCAAATGGAAAAATTAGGATCCCTGGCTAGTATCATTGAACTCGTCTCTTCAAGACGATTCTAACACAACCATCGTGCCAAATTTATGTCAAGTATGGAAAGAGATATGAATCAAAACATAATAAAATAGTGAGCACCTTCAATTTGAGATTTCTCTCTCAATTCTCAACGGGTTTAAAAATTGTAAGCATCATTAGAATCAGACAAAGGAGTAGAACAAATTAGTGCTTGATTTGGATCTAATTGGTGGAAAATATTACCTTTTCAAAGTTCAAGTAAGAAGCTCTGAAACTGAACTTATGTAGCTTGGATTATAGGTCGTTTTGATTGGTTTAAGTGCTGGAGAGTTTGTATGAAGTTCAAGGATGATGAATACGCAAAGAATTTTGGAAAAGGAAGCTTAAATTTTAAAAACTGAATTCAACAAAAGTGGGTTCGTGTGAAGTTTTGGAAGGGTGTTCTTGGCTCTCTAAGCTTTGGAAATTTAATGGGGGATGACCCTCTATTAATAGGGAAGTGAATGGTGATGAAAATTTGAAGAAATAAGGAAGTTTGGAGGGAAATTGAGCAAGGGTCGAGCACGAGTGAAGTGTGATTTCATTTCCATCAAAACTCAGCCAAACCTTGCATTTTGGAGTGCTAATAACTTCTGGAAAGTTTGCTAAATCAAGTTTAAATAAAAAACATGCACAAATCTTGTGTTTAGAAGTCACATTATGGATTTCAAAATTCTGACTTTGTGCAAAATTCAGTTTCAGACTACCAAATTCAAATCTATGGCATTTCCACCTCAAGGGGCCTTAGGGCATAATTCTTTATGCTTTGGAAAGATGAGGTTACAAGCTTTGAAATGGAAAAAGAATGGAATCAAATGGATGCTTGAGCTGAAAGTTACATGGAGTTAAAGTTGAACAAAAAAAGTTGACTTTCCATACTTAAAAAAATTTCAAACTCCTCTTTAAAAATAACCTATAATCTCTTGCATCCAAACACGGCCTCCCACTTAGAATTTTCTCTTGACCAAAAAATATGGAATGAATTAGACCTCTTGAATGACACTTTGCAATTTGAACCACTCAAAATTTCCAAAAATTGAGCAAGTTATGACTTGTTGAAGTTGGCCAAAAATCATGAAATGACCTATAATCTCTTGCATTCTTAAGGTAACTTCCATCCATTTTTTCACTTTGAACATAAAATAAGGCATGAAGGACACATCCTTAGGATCATCATGAGAAAAGAATGGGCTCAAGGTGATAAAAATTGACCAAGTTATGATCATTTGAAATCACATTATGAAAAATTGGGGATTCATCTGGATGACTTGTAATCTTTCCTCTTCACCAAGTTCCTTCCACAAGAAAACTCCTTGGAACATTTAAAGTGATTTGTTTTTAACTCTATAAAGAGAATAATGTTTTTGGAATCACTCAAAAATACCAAAAGATGAGCAGGATATGCCCCTCTGAAGTCCAAAGCCCTAGCTTTTAGATCAAGAGAATGCTTGGTGGAACTTTGTCAAGTTTGAACAAACTTTTTTGTGCCAATATTATTCCTTTGTGAATAGGATTTGTTGAGGATGATGATGAGGACTCATGGCCACCAGAACTACTTCCATACCAACTTAAAAACAACTTCAATGGTAAGGTTTGGATCTCTCAAGCTTTTTACTAGGGCATGGAAATAAACTCATGAAACCATGATGCCACTTGCTAAACCTCATTGCCTTCACCTACATTATTAACAAGTAAGACAAACCAATATTGTATTTGTTAATTTAGAGAGAAAATCAAAGCAAAATATCCATGATCACCAAAGAAAACAATTCAAGGTGCTTGGTGACTCCTGAAAGAGCAAGGTTAAAGATAAGGAGAGGAACCAAAAGCCCTAATGTGATTTTGTGGTGATTGAAACAATATGGTATGATGAAGGGATCTTAGGGGGGAAATTGAGGTACAACAGCTGCCCTTATTTAAGTTTCTTCTATCTAGAGATGCGAAGGTTAAAAATCTTCGTGTCTACAGGATTGAAGACACTTAAATATAAAACAAATCATGTTTTTGGCCCTAAGATGCCATGGAAACGCTTATGTATATGAATGCATATGAATGGAACAAAAGAGACGCAAAGTGGCATTGGGGATGCAACATGAAATGTAGAAACAAAAGAGCAATCCCACCAGGAAAATAAATCACTGGTAAACCACAAGAAAAGAATCAGAGAGGATAATAACAAGCATCGACGTTCACTGCCGATGTACTACCAACGTTCACTGAAGGTAGAAAGAGAAAATATATCATATCACCTCCGTTCACTGACGATGAACTATCAACGTTCATTGAAGATAGAAAAAAGATAAGAAACATCGACATTCACTGCCGATGTACTACCAACGTTCACTGAAGGTAGAAAGAGAAAATCTATCATATCACCGCCTTTCACTGACGATGAACTATCAACGTTCACTGAAGATATCAAAAAGATAAGAAACACCGATGTTAACTGCCGATGTACTACCAATGTTCACTGAAGATAGCAAAAAGAAAATATATCATATCACCGCCGTTCACTGACGATGAACTATCAACATTCACTGAAGATATCAAAAGGATAAGAAACACCAACGTTCACTGCCGATGTACTACCAACGTTCACTAAAGGTAGAAAGAGAAAATATATCATATCACCTCCGTTCACTGACGATGAACTATCAACATTCACTGAAGATAGCAAAAAGATAAGAAACACCAACGTTCACTGTCGATGTACTACCAACGTTCACTGAAGGTAGAAAGAGAAAATATATCAAGTTTCCCCAAGATTCTGGTGTTTTTCCAAGAATGGGTCTCAACTTCTTCTTTAACCAAGGAAATCTGCCTGGAAAGGGTAATACGTAATTTGTATCAAATAAAGAGACTCCGACTCATTGTCAAGGGGATTTACAAAGAGAAATGACTTTCCGGAAATAGCAATATGACTTCCCGGGGACATGCCACGATATTCCTGCTGAGGAGATAAAGTCTTCCTGTGCAAAATAAATGCTCAAACCAAAACTAAAAAATTTCAGAGATCCATAAATCCAATTCAGAAATAAACTGGACAAGACGGCCAGTGCAGATACATCTTTTGAGAAATAAACTCAAGAGGGAAAACCAAATTTAACTAAGCAAAGAGAACTGTAGGAAAAGGTTAGAACATCATGTTAATGAACAATGGTTTTTAGTAATGCATGATGTATGTATGAATGTATGAGTTCTATCGTGCATATGCTGGTACAAGGATACATAATCAGTACAAACAAACAAAACTCCTCAGGTACTAACAACAAATGGGATAAACTTCAACCAGAAAGATCAATCCAAGAAAGGTAAAAGCAACTGCAGAAACCAAACCCACTATCTGCCTTAACTTTACTGAGGAGAAACATAATCCGGATGTAGCCAAGTCAAAAAAATATCGGGATAGAACATCTTTCTTCCGGTTTCATCGGAGAAAACAGCTTTCCAAAAGCAACATGCCTACTGGAGATTGCGAGACCAGCCTCAAATAAAGCAGACTGACGTTGACACAACCAAACTTCATTGGGGGATTCAAGCCTACTTCCCTGGAGAAAACTTTTGTCACGAATACTCATTCCAAACAAGAGATGCCCTAGGATAACCTTCCTGGGAAATTAAGAAGTCAATATTAATTCCAAAACTTTCATCATATGAGGGAAAACTTGATGGGGAATCTGAGACGGAGACTTTTGACCATGTAAACCCTAAAAACGAATCAAGACCTGACTGGGGATAATGAGATCATAAACCCAATATTGTACCTTGCACCCACTGATATCGTCTCTAACTATCTGAGAAAAACACAAGGGTTGCGCACCTACCAGCAAAATGACCTGAGAGAACTTTCATGAAGGGAGTAAGTTTTCTTAAAACAACCGGAGTTTGTTCATTCTTGGGATCACCATTCTTATTGTCATTGTTTTATCATAAATCCCAAAGTAAATTGAATTGTAAAGATCTCTCTTCCTTTTAAAAAGTCAATCTTGCTTTTTAATCCTTTTTCTTTAACAGTTATTATCAGTAATAAATGATGTCTTTGCAAGCTAAATAAAAATAAGAACACAAAAAGTTGGGCAAAATCTCGAATTTCATTAATAGAATGGTAGTCTACGAATGGCAAGACTCCATGGATGAATATAAAGTTTGGGAAATGGTAATACATAATGGAAAAGATACATTGAGATACAATGACCACTATCCCCCCTAACAACTTTTGAAATCCTGAGCAGCAGCTTTTGTTGAAGTATGGTGAGGATTAGAGAAGATTGTTGCTTCAACGATCAAGTCTCGTCTAACGTAGTTACTTGCCAAGAAAGTCCCTAACATTTGCCTAAGCTGCCCTTTTGGGTTTTCAACTTAGCGGGAAATTTATTATGTTTATGTCTCTAATTTTTGCCTAGACCTCCCTTTCGGGTTTTCGTCCTACCGAGACGCTCCTTTTTTGCCTAAGCCTCCCTTTCGGGTTTTCAACTTAGCGAGTTGTTCTTTTATTTCTTTAGGAAAAGTATTTATTGACTGCGTCAGCATTCATGGGATGTGGGAACTCCTCGCCATCCATAATTTCAAGAATTAATGCACCACCAGACAAGGCTTTCTTGACAACATGCGGGCCTTCAAAATTGGTAGTCCATTTTCCCCTAGAATCGGTGTTGAAAGATATGATCTTCCTGAGCACGCGGTCTCCCTCTCTGAATTCACGAGGTTTGACCTTTTTGTAAAATGCTTTCTTCATTATTTTCTGATATAACTTCCCATGACATAAAGCTATCATCCTCTTCTCTTCAATCAAATTCAATTAGTCAAACCTGTTCTGAACCCATTCAGCCTCTGTCAATTTGGCTTCCTTTATCACACGTAACGAGGGAATCTCTACCTCTACTGGGAGTACAGCTTCCATTCCATAAACTAGAGAAAACGGGGTGACTCTTGTTGAAGTGCGAACAGATGTTCGATATCCATGTAGAGCAAAAGGGAGCATTTCATTCCAATCCTTATAAGTGAGAACCATTTTCTGGATGATCTTCTTGATATTCTTATTAGCAACTTCAACAGCCCCATTCATCTTTGGCCTGTATGGAGATGAATTATGATGGACAATATTGAATTCTTTTCACAGTTCAGTCATCATATTGTTATTCAAATCTGAGCCATTGTCAGTGATGATTCTGCTTTGCACACCATACCAGCATATAAGATTGTTTTTGATGAAACGCACAACCACCTGTTTGGTATCATTGGCATATGAAGCAGCCTCTACCCATTTGGTAAAGTAGTCAATTTATACCAAGAAGAAACGGTGTCCATTCGAATCTTTGGGTTCTATCATCCTGATCATGTCAATACCCCGCATAGAGAAAGGCCACAGGGAGGAAATCACATTGAGCAGTGTCGGAGGTATATGGATCTTATCTGCTTAAATCTGGAATTTATGGCACTTCTTTGCAAACTTGTAACAATCAGATTCCATTGTCAACCAATAATAACCTTCCCTTAACATCCTTTTATCCATTTAATGTCCATTAGCATGAGTGCCAAATAAACCTTCATGGATCTCATGCATCAACATGTCTGCTTCGTGTCTATCCACCCATCTGAGCAAGACCATGTCAAAATTCCTCTGGTATAACACATTTTCACTGAGAAAGAAACTACCTGCCAATCTTCTCAGTGTCTTTCTATCTTTCTTTGACGCACCAAACGGGTATTCCTGAGTCTGAAGAAAATGCTTGATATCATAATACCAAGGTTTTTCATCTGCTACCTCCTTTGTCGCAAACACATGAGCGGGCCTATCTAGCCGTGGAACTGTAATTCGGGGTATATCATTCCAAACATTTACTTGCTACATGGAAGCTAGAGTTTCTAGAGCATCTAGCATTTGATTTTCATCCCTAGGAATGTGATGGAATTCAACTTTATTGAAGAAGGGTAGTAATCTTCTAGTGTAATCTTTGTAAGGGATCAAGCCAGGGTGATGAGTGTTACATTCTCCTTTAATATGATTTATTACCAAAGCTGAATTGCCATAAACATCTAGAATCTTGATTCTGAGATCAATAGCTTCCTCAAGAGCCATGATGCAAGCCTCATATTCTGCCATATTATTAGTGCAATCAAATGTTAACCTTGCAGTAAAAGGAATGTGTGATCCATGAGGAGTAACAATCACAACGCCAATTCCTTTACCATGAGCATTCACAGCTCCATCAAATACCATACTCCAACGTGATTTAGGGTCGGGACCCTCCTCGGGAAATGGCTCATCACAATCTTTCACTTTTAAGAACATCACGTCTTTATCGGGGAATTCATACTTTTCAGACTGATGATCCTCCACCGGCTGGTGAGCAAGGTAATCTGCCAACACACTACTTTTAATGGCCTTTTGAGTGCGGTATTCAATATCATATTCAGATAACAACATCTGCCAGTGGGCAATTCTCCCAGTAAGAGCAGGATTTTCAAAAATATACTTGATTGGATCCACTTTGGAGATCAACCAAGTAGTATGATTCAACATATACTACCGCAAACGCTTTGCCGCCCAGGCCAAAGCACAACATGTTTTTTCTAGTGTGGAATACCGTGACTCACAATCAGTGAACTTTTTGCTGAGATAATAAATGGCGAATTCTTTCTTTCCCGTTTCATCCTGTTTTCCCAGAATACAACCCATAGATTTATCCAACACTGTTAGATACATAATCAATGGTCTTCCTTCTACGGGAGAGAGCAAGATAGGAGGTTCAAGCAGATACTCTTTAATACTTTCAAATGCCCTTTGGCAGTCATCTTTCCACACACAACCATGATCCCTTTTTAACAACTTAAAGATTGGTTCACACGTTGCAGTCATGTGGGAAATAAATCTGGAGATATAATTCAAACGCCCCAGAAAACCCCTGACTTGCTTTTCAGTTCTTGGTTCTGGCATTTCTTGAATTGCTTTGACTTTATCAGGGTCAACTTCAATTCCTTTCTGGCTAACAATAAAACCCAATAATTTCCCTGATCTAACTCTAAAGATGCATTTATTTGGATTCAAGCGGAGACGATACTTCCTCAAATGCTGAAACAACTTCAACAAATCTTCTATATGCCCTTCTTTAGTTTGGGATTTAGAAATCATATCATCAACATATACTTCGATTTCCTTGTGCATCAGATCATGGAATAGGGTTATCATATCCCTCTGGTACGTTGCACCAGCGTTCTTCAACCCGAAGGGCATCACTCTGTAACAGAATGTTCCCCAGGGTGTGATAAACGTTGTTTTTTCTATGTCCTCTGGATCCATTCTTATTTGATTATACTCGGAAAATCCGTCCATGAACGAGAATACCTTGAATTTTGTTGTGCTATCCACTAACATGTCAATGTGAGGTAATGGGAAATCATCTTTTGGACTAGCTTTATTTAGATCTCTATAATCTACGCACATGCGGACTTTTCCGTCTTTTTTCAGTACTGGGACAATATTAGCAATACACTGAGGATACACTGATGTCACAAGAAAACCAGCATTAATCTGCTTTAGGACCTCCTCTTTGATCTTTACTTCCATATCCGGGTGGGTTCTTCTCAACTTTTGTTTAACTGGCGGACACTCTGGCTTCAACGGTAAACGATGTTCGACAATGTCTGTATCTAGACCAGGCATATCTTGATAAGACCAAGCAAAAATATCCATATATTCTTTCAACAGCTCAATCAACTCGCTCTTTACATCAGGATGCAACTATGCTCCAATCTTGACCTCCTTCGGATCTTCTTCTGAACCCAAATTAACCACTTCTAAAGGCTCTTTATATGGATGAATGGTATTTTCCTCGTGCTCAAGCAACCGTGAGACCTCTTATGGAATCTCATCATAATCTTCTTCTTCAGACCCAAACACAGGACATTCAAAGTTGGGAGAGGGTGCAGGGTCATTGTATTCAATGGGTTTTTTAATTAATCTGCACATGTGATTTATGATTGTTTTTAGAAACTGACACATATAACAAGTGATCATGCGGATTAATTTTCAGTTATTATTTATTTTGAAAGGGTTTTTTTATTTATTACCATTTCCCAAGAAAAAGGCAGAAAATAAAAGACATAATTTTGGAAGCAAAGACAACTTTTATTAATGATCTTAACAATTATAGCAAACAAATAAGCCCTTCAACATTAATACTTCCACCTTGGGCAAAGTGAAAGCTTTTCAAAAGAAAGAAACAAATTAGCAAAACAAATTACTTTGAAACATGTATGCAAGAAGGAATATCAATGGTGACCCAATTCTGAACTCGGACTCCATGCGTCACATAATTCGGTGCTTCCAGCTCTGTGTTATCCTCTTCAACAACATTAATTCCAGAACCAATCGGATGGAGGTAGCCTCTGATGCGAAAAACATCATGATAACTGTTCACAGAAGACTTCAACTTCAAACTCTCGCCTTTGCCATTCCTCGAAGAGAAACCCAAACCAGCTTTGTTCTTGTTCACGGGTGGATCCACAAGTCGTCCCCACACTGCATTATGACCATTACACACAACCTGCTGCGCATCCTTCAGGGAAACCACAAAATTCTCATTCTTCCTTATGTTATCAATGGATAGGGCTTGGAACTGGGTTCCAACAGTAGCCTCATCCACTTTTACAATACTGAAACAGGATAGATGGGATATCAACAACGCCTGCTCCCCATTTATGATCACTACCTTCCCTTCATGCACAAATTTTAGGTTCTGATGCAGAGTTGAAGTGACAGCCCCTGCTTCGAGTATCCATGGCCTTCCTAGAAAACAACTATACGCGGGAATAATGTCCATTACCTGGAAAGTTATCAAGAACAAGTGTGGTCCTATATGGATGGGCAAGTCTACTTCACCGATGACAGATTTCCTAGACCCATCAAAAGCCTTCACAATGATGCCACTCGGGTGCATAGGTGTTCCCTGATACTTTAAATTCATGAGAGTACTTCTTGGTATAACATTCAACACGGATTTGTTATCAATGAGCACATTGGATAGAGAATCATTCTTGCAGTTCATAGATATGTGGAGAGCCAGGTTGTGATTCCTCCCTTCATCTGGTAACTCATCATCACAGAAACTCAAGTTGTTACATGGTGTAATGTTTCTAATTATGCTGCTGAATTGATCTAATGGCATGTCATTCTCTACAAAATCTTGATCTAGTACTCTCATCAGTGATTCTCTATGAGCGGCGGAATTCATCAATAAAGCTAAGATGGATATCTTTGAAGGAGTCTGCAATAGCTGATCTATAATTTTGTAGTCGCTCATTTTAATTATCTTCAAGATATCATCCACTTCTTTCTCCAATGTAGCTCCACTAGTCTCTCCTGCAGTCTTCTTCGACTCATCATTCTTAGCAATTTTCTTTCCACCAACAACGTCTCTTCGAATAACCGGCGCAAACACGCGACCACTACGGGTCAGCCTGCTATTATCAGCTATATTTCCAACATTTGGCATTGGCTGGATGGGAACTTCCACCCCATCTTCCAAGATTGTAGCGTTGTATTTGTAAGGCACAACCTTATCTGATTTATAGGGAACAGGACCTGGCAGACTAATTACCAATGGGGTAACAGCTGGTTTGCTATGGTACTCCATCTTAAGGTTAGCGGGTGCACCAAAACAAGGTACAATGACATTTACACCTTCCTCGACACAATCAGCCCTCAAAAGACCATTTCCGACAAACAAATCTTCGTCTGAAGAGAAATACTCATCCGCGGAGGCATATTCTTCTTCTGACTCTTCTCCATCAAACAAACTTCAACCATATCAACCTCGTGATAATCATCTCTCTGACCTGTGATCTTCATAGTTCCATTGTCTAACAGCAATTAAACACCCTCTCTCACAATAGGACATCCTTGAGGGTCTCGACAGCAAACTATGCAAGATCCATATTGGTGTTCCACCTGACCAGCAGTACGGCAGAAGGTAGCATGCAACTGTATGAGATCTTCATTCAAATGCTCTACTTCAAAAATTATAAATTCACCCGGACATCCAGAAACCATATTAACTTCCTCTTCATATTCTTTCCTAGGCCTGATTATATGAATTAGACCTTCATCCATCATCTCTTGTAAATCAGCCTTTATCTTCTCGCAACCCTGTATGTTTGTACTGCAAATAGCACAATCGGCGTTGTCATGCATATAATAACTGAATTCACAGAGGTCTGCATGCATTTTCACCAAATCCCCTCTAACCAAATTAATGTCAAAAATCCATAAGTCACCTGGACAACCGGCCACCATATTCACAACACTCACTCCCTCGTGTTTGGGCAGAGGATTATCTTTCACATTAGGTCCCATGTCTTTGAAAGATAAAATTCCATAATTCACCAACCTTTGCACTTCAGTCTTCAAAGGATAAAAAATTTCAACACTATGCCCTGGGGCTCGTTGATGAAAGGCACACGTTTGATCTTCTTTGTAATACCAAGGCAATGGAGATGGTATTGCTAGAGGCGGTCGTGTCTGTACCAACATCTTCTGGATCACAGCTGGTAGTAGCTCTGTATACTTCATGGGGATAGGGTCATAGTTCTCCCTTCTCTGATTATTCCCTTGGTTCCCCTGCTAGGACTGTCTTTGATAAGCAACGAAGATCGGATCGGCATCCATAACAGGAGTAACTGAGGCAACTTGCTGGTGATGTTGATAATTCCTTCTAGGAGAATTTACCCTCATCTCTTGTATGGCAACATTTGTATCCCCCTCTTTCTTCTTTGTAAACCCATAAGTTGGCTTTTTCACACCTCCGGATCCTTCACCCTTTGTTAAACGGCCTTCTCTTAATACCTCTTCTAGGCGGACATCCATTCCTACCATCTCTGTAAAATCACTTGGGGCACTTGCTACCATTCTTCCGTAGTAGAAAGTGCCTAATGTCTTCAGAAATTTTTTAGTCATTTCCTTCTCCTCCATGGGAGGAATCACTTGTGCAACCACTTCAAGCCATCTCTGTGCGTACTCTTTGAACGATTCTCTGTCTTTATGAACCATGGCTCTAAGCTGGTCACGATCAAGCGCCATGTCCACATTGTACTTGTATTGTTTTATAAATGCTTCTCCCAAATCATTAAAGGTGTGGATGTTAGCGCTGTCTAAACTCATATACCATTTCATTGTTGCACTGGTCAGACTATCCTGGAAAAAGTGAATTAGTAGACGCTTATCATCAGTGTGGGTAGACATTCTCCTTACATACATCACCAAGTGAGCACGAGGGCAAGTTTTTCCCTTGTACTTCTCAAACTCTGGGACCTTGAACTTAGCAGTCATTTTAACATTCGGGACCAAACACAACTCATTCACATTCTTCCCAAATAACTCTTTTCCCCTAAGAGCCTTCATCTCTCTTTGCATTCTATCAACCTGCTCTTGAAAATCATCCATTCTGTCATAAAGACCCAAGTCTTCTCTCGGCGGAGGGAAAGGATGACACACATCTTCATTAACAATCGGAACCAAATTCACCGAAGGAGGTGCAGCAGGAACAACATGCACCACAGGAGGTGCTAGAGTAACAACATTTGGAATCACTGGAGCATCTTAGGGGCCCAAATTGAAACCTTCAAGTGCTAAATTCTTCGGCATTCCCCACGGATAACCCTGAGGCATACGGTTTTGAACAACAGTCAGAGTAGCGGATACAGGAACAGCAGGAACTTCAACAATTGCCCTTGTTGGTTGAGGTTGAACACTCGGTGTCTGATTCTGAGCAACTACCAGAGCTTCCATTAGAGTAGTCAAATTGGCCAAGCCAGCCTTCAAATCATAAACTTCTTCGCGTAGCTCGCGATTCTCCTGTTCCAAGTTGTCCATCTTCTTTTTGAAGTTAGCCCGAGTGCTATAGTGATGAGTCAGCTTACTGGATGAAGTAAAAAGATGGGTAAGGCACCTGGATATGCACAATAAATGCAAGAAATATATGCAACATGATGCATGACATGCAATGCACATGATTATTTTTACTTTATCATTTAATATTTCAAGGTATTTAATGTTTATAGACATATTGTAACCATCAAAATAAGAACGCATTTGAAATACTGAAAACTTTTATTATAATAACTTCAAAATGGGTTACAAGTTTCAATGATCCCAAGTACAAGATGAAAATACAATCTAAAAATCCTGAGAGAAAGAAACTGATAGAGATCAAGTTGTACATTGGCGCTTCCCTGTGAGCCTGGAAATCTGAGCTCTCAACCTCTGGTTTTCTTCCACATGTCTGATGGCAACCTCCTTCCAATCATCTAGATCAGAAAGTGAGTAATCAACACCTGTTTGAGGCTTAGGAGAAAATAAATCCCCTTTCCTCTCCATAGACTCTACCGCTCGACTCTCAAGGATCTCGATCAAATCATCTTTCTCCTTCAAGTCTGCTTTGTAGGAACTCTTTAAAGTCTGGAACTTTTTCTTCCAAGCATCTCTTTCTTGTTGCATCCTAACTAAAGCAAGCTGCAACTCTTCTAGATCATCTAATAAAGGAGGATTGGTCTTCATAAACAGATGAGACATGGGTGTCTCTCGAGTATACGGCATCTTCAACTGGATGGCTCTCGATCGGACCCACTCAAGATATGGCTCCAAAGAAATAGTACCCCTAGGTCCCAAATCCTTCATACTTTTCTTATGAATGTGACGCCAGGCCTTCACAATCTGCTCCCTAGCTTCCCTGTGGTCTTCTCCTTCCTTCATAAAGAAACTACTCAAATGAATATTGTTCGGCTTATCTCTCATCGGATAACCAAGTTGTCGCCGTGCAAGAACAGGGTTATAGTTAATTCCTCCCTTTGTACCAAGAAGAGGTACATTGGGGAAACTACCACAACTATCAATAATATCCACATCCTGATAAGCTCGATAATACCAATCAATATCCGGGTGAGTAAGTTCCATGATCTTAGGAGCCCAACGAGGTTCCTTCTTGACATCCCAAAAAGCATCAGACTGAGGCATATGAGAGATGAACCACCGGTACAACAAAGGCGTGCAACAGATAATCATTCCCCCATGAGAAGAACTCTGAAGATGAACAGAGTAATAAGCATCACAAAATAATGTAGGAACTGGGTTTCCAATCATGAAAATCCTGATAGCGTTAATGTTGACAAACTTTTCCATATTAGGAAATAAGAATAATCCATAAGCCAGTAAAGCAAAGATGGCCTCAAAAGAAACCGTACTCTTCATTCTGGAAAAGTAACGAGCTTTCTCCAATAAGAACTGAGCTGGTAATCCTCTAATCCCTCATTTGGTAGTCATATGGGCTTCCACCTTAGACTTCCCCAGATGAATCAAAGCAGCAATCTCATGTGGTTTTGGCTCACCCTCCAAACCAGTAAAAAGAACACGATCGAAAACGGGTAAATCCAATAGATAATAATACTCCTCCAGTGTAGGCATCAACTGATAATCGGGAAAAGTAAAGTAATGATACATCGGATCATAGAACTGGACCAAGGTCGAGAGAATACCCTCCTTCATCTTCAGCTTCATGAGAGGAATAATGGATCCATACTTCTTCTGAAAGTCTGCAGAACACTCGATCTATGGAATCAGACTGACCAACTCATCTATCTTGGGATCCTTGAAACTGTATTTCCCGATCTTTCTCTTTCCAGAATCCATGGTTAATAGTACCTGAGATGTTCACAAATAGTCAACCTTTAAATCCCTTGAAATATTGTTTTCTTCAAAAGATGCTTATGAGTGCATGGATGCATGATGCAACAATCACACACAAGATCACACATATAGGGTTCATAGGTTCAACGTCACGAGCATGAGGTCGAAGGTACTACCCATAAGGTATTGGTCTAAAAAGTTATCACTTGCCGAACAAGGTTCTAGAGGTTCCCGGAGTCTATAACCTTCCTTCGGATATTACTAAATTCTCGATTAACTCGGTAATTAGTAATATTCTCAAGAAAGACTCGTCCGAGCATAGCATCGCATGACAACTATTTCCGGATTACTCCGTCATAGCTTCTGCGCTACACCTAAAAGGCCAAGATGGGTTTGGTATTCTACGGTCCTCAGTTTCACCAGGCTCTTAAGTCGAAAGCAGTACGTCTTCCCGATTACTCGGCAAACAACACTACAATCAAAGGGGCCTCCACTGAGTGGGGGATCTCATGCCTCCTTTTTTGGGATTACTCCCTTAAAGTTAACATGACTATACCGCCCGTCCTATCTTATAGTTTGCCCATGTCCGGGTATAGGACTTATGAGTAATCACCAAGCACCCTGAAAACCAGGAAAATCCAGACAAACATATATACAAAATATAACACAAAAATAACAATAGCACATATACAAATATAAACAAAGATAGGCTTAACCCACTTAGGGATGGACCATCAAGAGATCAATCTTTCCCCAATGAAGTCGCCATTTTTCTGTAGTGGTAGAAATATTCAAGACTAAGCCATTGGATTGAATAGACTTTATACAAATCAAAAATAAAAATCACCACCGCGCTTTATTGTTTCCAAAGGAATGGGAAAAGAGTGAATAAACCAAAAAGAGGGGGAAAGATTCAAGGTAAAGGGGTTGGTTATGCAAAGTGAAGGTATTAGCACCCTAAACATCTACGGTACTCCACAGGAACCTCTTTGTAAAATCTGTATATTTTGGCTATGAAAATGTGTTGTATAGAAATAGATGGTGGAGGTAAGAAAAGAAGTATTTTTTTATGATTTTTTCAACCGCCGCGGTTGCGAACCTTTAGTGCCTACGTACCACCTTTCGTGCAATAGGGGATTAGGGTACACGTAGTTCCTCTTTTAAAAATTTGAAACACAAATGTGTTGGTTGATTTTAAGAGATAGGACATCATCATCATTGTCCGTGTGGAAAACATACTTACTACCCACAATCATGAGAAAGGAGAATTTGCATCATCTAAAAGTGGAGTATATGGCTTGGATTTTAAAATCAACAATGCCTAACTCAACACCCAAGTGGAAAATATCTCACTTCACTACATATTATAGAAGTATAATTGTTTACATCACTACAAGGATTGACAAGAGTCCAATATTTTGAGAAATAAAAGTTTTAAAGGTAAAAGCCAAAGTGGCAAAAATGGTTTGAAATGAGATTGGTTGACTTTTAGTCTTCTCACAAAAAAGTGTCAAAGTATTATTAAATTGATTGAAGTTTATTTATGAAAGTGATTTTGAAAATGCATGGACCTGGGTCCAAGTTTATTATGAAAGTGGTTCAAGTTTAGAAACAAGAAGAGTTTTCAAAAGGAGGGAGAATATTTTTGAAATTAAAGAAGATGGGAGGAGAATAAGAGACTATCCTAAAGCATAAGGTAAAAGCTAAGGATAAGGACCATCTAACCAACAAGAAGCCAAAACTTGACATCATGAGCCAAGATAGAATTCCCATTCTTTGGAGTGAAACCAAGCAAGCAAAGATACTAGACCTCTTCAAATGTATTAAGTCTTCACAAAAATTGGGCAGAGTAACGGCTGTATACGGGTAAATTCCAGATTACAGACAAAGGATGTAATCACAATACCTGCACACAAAAACAAAAAATCAACCCAATGTCTTGAGGTAAACCTCAAGAGCTCCAGACAAAATAATCTGATAAGATCACAAGGTCTCCAAGATAGGCCAAGGTTTCTAACCCTAAGTTCAAGAAAAAGTCCCATGCTCCATAATGCCAAGGATAGTAACCAAATAGTCCAAGTACCATTAAGAGTTTTTTAGGGTTTAAGTTGGTTATTAAGTATTTTAGAAAAAAAAGAAAAAAGAAAAGCTCAAGTGAGCAAAGTAAAAATGACAAGAAAATAAATGCTCAAATGAGCAAAGATGAAAATGGCATGAAATGTAAATGCTAAAAGTAAATAGTGCATAAAGCATAAAAGAATAAAAGCATAAAATAAAAAAAGTCAATAATTAGTGGTTAGTTGGATGACCATCTTGAAACTTGCATTTGGAACTCATTAGAGGATTGGTATAACCAAAGCCTCCACACAACAAGTTGCATTTGCTTTTTGTCAAGTATATCATCCATTTGGAATTCTCACAAGTACCATTTAATGATCAACAATGTTTAAGTGATCCGCGTTGACCAAAGGTGTTGTAGATCCATTAGAGGATTGGTAGAACCAAAGCCTCCACACAATCACTACAAGAAAATTAGTGTTTAACGACACAAAAATTGCGACAGTTATGTGATAACTGTCGTAATTGACATATAGAGACAGTGTTTACGACAGTTGACACCAACCGTCCCTAATATTTATTTTGCGACGGTATATTTAACCATCATAATATTATTATTACGACGGTAAAACAACCGTCGGCCCCCATTTAACACTTTTAACATTGATTTTTCACCAACAACTAGTCACGACGGTAAAATTAACCGTCCTAAAAGGCATATCACGACGGTAAAGCACCCGTCGCACCCTTAAACCTTTCACGACGGTAAAATTATCCGTCCTAAAATTCATTTCACGACGGTAAAACAACCGTCGCACCCAAAACCTTTAAAAATCTCTTGCTAACTTATATATTTTATCTAATTATAATTGTTATGTATATTTAAGTTCTCTCTTGTTAAGGTTAAGTTTATGCATTATTATATATTCTATGAATTTGATACGACAATGGTGTTATGTTCAATTTAATCAATCAAATAAATTTAATCTTTCATCTTTTTCTCAATGCTTTTTATATTTGTATTATGCTTGAGGAGGATCTATGAGATGTCGAGACGGTCTGATAGGACTAGACCAAGGGTAACTTATGGTTATGCCTCGAAAGACATGACTTTTATAACATGATATGTGGATTTAATTGATGTTGAAAAATGATTTTAAGTTTATACCTAAATAATCATTTATCATGAGCTAAAGTATATACATAGAGCTTGACATAATATTCACATATATAGTTGAAACACAATGTTATTGTTAAATTTATACCTAATCCTAACTAAACACAAATTGAGTTGCACATTTCCTCTGAAGTTAGAATTTTGATAAACCCATCTCGCAGCCATTACAAATCGTGTATTGAAGTGAAGAATGCTTCCTCAGCGAATGAAGAAAGTCGTTACTGATAACCCTAAAAAGTTCGCAAACTTGATCGATCTCGTTAACCTTCCTCCCACTCTCAGAGACTTCGTCGGTCAATCTCAGACTTCTCGATTAACCTGTTTCATGCGTGTTTGGTCCTACGTCAAAACCAACAATCTTCAGGTTCTGCTTTGTTTTTTCAACTCATGAAAATTGAACCACATTCTAATGTCCTCCTGCATCACTATTCTTCGAACATCTCTCATCTTCCAACCGGTAAGTTTTCTATAACACTTTTTCTTTGTTCTCATCTTCACATATCTCTCTCATTCTTTAACATTGATTTCACCATTGGAGATTCACATGAATCTTAGGGTTGAGCTCTTTGTGATTCAAACATCACAACAAGCATTCATATCGACATTAAACCCAATCACCAATAATAAACCCTAAAACCCCAATTTATTCACGATTCAATGAGCAATACAAGTTATAGCGTTCATAATCACAAGGGGAAAGGGTATCGAGTAATAACACAAAGAAAATAGACAGAAGGGAATAACGATTTAAAACCCTACAACATACAACATCTTCAACATTTGTTGTATTCTTTCCCTCTGCACAATTGGTATTGTATTTATTTCGACTTATTTTAGGGTTTGTTATGTGAAACTTAAGTTCTATGTCTAAAACAATTTGTAACTTTTATTCTTCTTTTCTAATCCAAAGTCTAAACTGAGTTTTTGCAGGAAAATATGGATATTCTTATTGTGAAAGCACAGAAGATTGAGGTAGTTGAACTTAATTGTTGTTGAACTTGTTTCTGCTACTTTAAATCAACCCACTTTTTTATCTGCTCAAGGAATAAGTTTTGTAATCTTATTTTGAAATCTCTGGATGTCAGGTTTTGGATGAAGCGTACTGAAAAAAGCAAAAAAATTGTAAACTTTTGTTTGACTTCTTCCTAATCTCTTGCAGGGGATAACTATTTCATATATTATTGAAAAAGAGTGGTTTTGAACAGGTTATATGCTTAGTTGCTTATATAAATTTGGTCATTGAACCTTGTATGTTTTTGGATAATTGGATATTGTCATTAGTTTACAACCATATTTTTGAATTTTTGATTTTTGATTTTTGTCAAGAGTGACCCTTCATAAAACTTGGGCTTTTGGAGTTGAAGAATTCCAATGTGATATGTATTTTTGCATCTGTTTCTAAGGTAATTATTAGAACTTGTACATCCCACTGAATGTTTTCACTATTAAAAAGATCACTTTACAGTTGAGTAACATTCAAGACTAGAGATTTTAATTATTTCATGTTATCATGTAACTGCAAAGGTTATTCTGAAGCTTATGGTTGTTTTTGCATTTTACCCTATGTTGGTTTTTAGAGGGATGACACATATTTTGCTCTTCCAAAGCTGATTGAGAAGCCAGTAATAAACTACTCCCAAAGCTGAACAACTGGTTTCACCACAATTCTTGATGAATTGGAGGACCAAACAACGCCTTTGGAGTCATCAAGAATAACAAGATTTCTCTGATCAGTGAGTTTCAGCAATCCTGTTGAGTTTTGTACAGGAGTATCTCTATTGGCAACCCACACAATAGTCGTAGGTGATATGGTTTTGTACCATATACCAAAGTATTGACGTTGTGGATCTCCAAAGTTGAAAAATCCTGCTTCAAAGGTTCCAGCTGTAGAAACAAGTGTTTCATGATGTTGGATAAACTGATTTGGAACAAGAGTGTACTGTTTAGAGAAAATAGGTATAATGGAGCAAAAGAAGATTAGCACTAACACCTCATGTCTGTTCTCCATTGTGTTTGTGTGAGTTTGTACCAATCATTTTCATTACAGATTCAAAGTTAAAAAAAACAAAGGCAAAAGAGACAAAATTATATATCCTTCATTACACCTTTTGTGGTCATTGGCTTTTGATTTATGGATGAAATACAGACAGGTAATAATGCATTTGTTAAGAACAAGTCAAGTTTCATCAGCATCTATATAAATTTATCCATTTGTTTTTCATAAATTCCTATAGCAATGTCAATAATGGTATTATATATAATGTATATTCCTCACACAATCCAATGTTGATTCAGATTATGATGCTAAACCCAGCTTTACACAGATCTTGGTAATCTCATCTATTGGGTTGATATTTTTCATAGCATTGCGTTATCATCTCAAAAAGATTCGAGATCAAAAGATCATTCCGCGTTTAAGATTATCGCGTGCAGGTCACCCCCCAAAGCTTGAAATATTCTCTCATTACGTAGGTATACAAAAAAATATGTATTCTATTCAATTACATACATTGATGGATCCGTTATTATTTTATCATTTGGAAATTGGAATGAATCTATATGTCATTTTCTTTGATTTGTTACAGCTAGGCAAATGGGGTTCAAGGATAGGAGAATCGGTCCTGATATATGTAGATTGGCTTCTGAATACATAAGCAAATATGAAGGGTTTGAAGATGATATATATGCCTATTTTGAGAATGAACCAGATGCTGATTCACTTTATGTCAAGTTGGTGGAAGAGTTTGAGAGATGCATTCTTAGTTACTTTGGATTTCATTGGAACCATTGTGACATATTGATAAGTCAGGTATCAGGGTTATCTAGTTATTAACAAAATATCAGAGGTGTTAGCAGCAATACACTCTCTAAAACTGATTTTTTTGGATTTGCAGGTTTTGAGCTCGGACATTTCTGAGCCAAAAAAGAAGCTAAAGAACATAGTTATGGCTGCTACTAGGTTTGTATTTCTAACATTCTTTATGAACACCTAGTATAATATATTTTAAAATGAGATGAGAATCATTATTATGTTCCAAAGAATTGTTATTTTTTTCTAAAGGTGAATAGTATTCTTTGCACAGGGATCAAAGGTTCGAGAGAGTTGCCAAGAGTCTGAAGGTGGCTAGTGTTTTTAATACATTAGTGGAAGAGATGAAAGCGATGGGTATTGCAGTAAACGATGACTCTCAATGTACAGAGGTAATGGCTCCTGTGGCTCACAGTGATAGGAGCCCGGTCCTTCTTCTAATGGGGGGAGGTATGGGAGCTGGCAAGAGCACTGTACTCAAGGATATTCTCAAAGAGTAAGAATTACAGCAAGAAATTACAGTTTCTGAGCAAAAACTAAACATTACTTTGTTAGCTTAATTCTGTATAAAGTCTGCACATAATGGATTGTTTGAGTATATATTAATATTTAACTAGTTTAGATTCTCCAAAAAGAAGTTCATAAATGTGTTGTTTTCTTGTTTCAACTATCATTAGTGTTTATCTAGCTTTAGAGTTTTGATGTACAAGACTACTCATCATGAAATCATCAAAATAAACAATTATAAGAACCTAATGTTGTTTCTTTATGAATGAAATTTAAATAGACCTTTCTGGGCAGGAGCATCAGGAAATGCCGTAGTCATTGAAGCAGATGCCTTCAAAGAATCAGATGTCATCTATAGGGCACTTCGCTTAACAGGTCATCATGACATGATTCGAACAGCCGAATTGGTGACATAGTTGAGACTCTTCTCCACTCTTACCCTGCAACTTTAAGTCTTGTTTGTAGACTGAAGAAGACATACACATCATGAGTTATTTTAATAGATGGGATCTCCCTTTGGAGGAAAATCTTCAAAATTATCCAAAATGCAGAGGCATTCCTGAAAATGACTGGGATGTTTATGTTCAATATAGGCGGAAAGAAAAAACACAGGTAACATTAGTGTTTTTATTTGTTAGATTTCTCTGGTTTGTATGTTATCCCTATCTATAATGCATGTTTATAACAAATTGTGAAGTGTGTCCATATAAATTTGCTGGAATTAAAATTTTCCTGATAAATATTTATTTATTGCAGCTTTTGTAGATGTGTCTCCAGAAGAAACTGTGCATAAGAATGCTTTTGAAAGATTTAAAGATTTTGATGAATCAAGTTCATTCAAGGAAGCCCGTGCTCTAACTGAAGTGAGTTTACAATTCTAGTTTTTTCTAAATATGTTTAGTGATTTGTCTTACCCTTAACATGTAATAACAATGGATATTATTGAAGGCTTCTCAAAATGGAGCTCCTTTTAACCAAGGTTTTGGCAATTCACCCGGTTCTCTATCTGCACGTAAGTAAGGAGTCAGTTGAAATTGAAAATATTTACATATCTGCTTTATTGTTGAAACCCTGTGTAGTGTAATACATCTATTCAAGCGATTTCAAGGAAATATAATGGCACAATGTAGACCGGGCCTGTTAAATAGATGATTGTTCATGTTATTATAGTCGTGCATATTGATTTAATATATCTGTCATCATCGATTTTACGTAGGATTATGTAAACTTACCATTGTCCTTGTACTTTTGATGATTTGATCTTCTATATAAAAGCCTTTCTTGTCAATATCATTTACTTTTGACCCTGTGGTAGGATCTAAGTTGGGAGAATTCTCTCCTATTCTATCATATTTCTTAATAAAAAAAGTGTTCTTTCTTTGGAACTCAATTCTTGGATTTCTAACACATTGCATACTGATTTCCAGTCCCTGGGTTAAAACAGCGTCATAAATCATAAAGGAAATGCAAGAAGAAATTAATGCACTTAAAGAAAAGAATTCAAAAATTGATGAATTAACACAGGCAATCATATTCTTAACGCAAAGGGACAAGGCGAGGACAAAGGAAATTGAACTCTTAATGCAAATGCAGAATTTTAGTGGAAGACAGGTATATTATTTTGACGCATTTAAAGTTAAATTTTATGAGTATTATTTTAAAGATTATTATTTTAATACCTTTTTTTAGGGATTGGAATCACCCGCTGATGGTAGACGTTCATCTGAGTCTAGCTACCGTATTGGAGATAATGGAACTTCAGGGGGGACAAATTAGACTTTGCTATGATCGAGATAATTAGATTGTGAACTTTCTCATGTATTTTTGGCATAATGATACTTATTATTATAAGATTAGGAATTGATATATTTTGGGTTTTTTGTACTACTTGACATGATTATGGAACTCGCATTTTACATGATTATGAAACACACATTTTTTTGGATATTATAATGCTTATTTGATGTTAAATATTTTTTATTGAAATTATTTTTACTATATTACAAAGTGATAGAAAATAAAACAAAAAATAATACTATAAATAAATATATTAAAGAAGAAATAATTTAAAGAAAAAAATAACACAAAAAAAAACTATATTTAAAATTTTTTACATAGATAATAATTTAAATAAAAAATATATATAATAGAAAAATAAAAAAAAAATCAAGACATAAACAAAAGTCATGGCGACAGTACCGAACCGTCGTAATCAACAATTAAAAATAATCAACAAAAGTCATGACGGTATCGAACCGTCGCCATAAACAATTTAATCAATTTCAAAAGATATTCACGACAGTATCGAACCGTCGCCATCAATAATTAAAAGAAACTCAAAAGATAGTCACGACGGTATCAACCCGTCGTAAACTTGAACGACAGTTTTTGTAACCGTCGCGAAATAGGTTGGGGACACACACTTCTGCGACGGTAAAGCAACTGTCGTGGAAAGCAAATTGCAACGGTTTTAACCGTCGTAATCTACAAAAATACCTGTCGCAATCTGCCAATTTTCTTGTAGTGAATGGATCTCAAGGTTATTGGATCAAAGAGATCAAATTAACATACTTGGGCTTGCAATCATAAGTTTGGGCCACGAATGATCATTTATTCGAATCGGGACAAAATTTAGCGATATGTTAAGCAATCGTAAGTGGACTTATATAGAAGTCGCACTTATTTTGAGGTCGGTCAATAGCAATCTATGCACCATTTGTTTTGAGACATGATATAGAGATCATGCTCCAACAACATTTAGTGCAAGGAGAAGGGGATGAGATGAAGAGGAATTAGGGTAAAAAAGAAAACCACATTTGAGTTAATATTTAATCAAACTATTATTAAAATCATTCATCCATTTTTATGGAGTTAAACTCAAAACCATGGATCCAATGATGTTAATAAAGCCATGACTAAAAAAATCAACCCGAGACAGCCAGAAAATATTCACAAAATGATATAATATTTAATATGTATTAAAGGATTGAAAATGTTAAAATAAACTAGAAAATAATGAGGAAAATATCAATTATATTCAAATTAATCAAGAAATGAAAAATAAGACCATAGAAAAATCAGAAATGGGTCCAAATATTTTTATAAAAATTTTAGTAATTTTTAAAAGTCAGAAACTATTTTTAACCATTAAAAATTTCTAAAACAAAAATAAAATAGATCAAAAATAGTAAACCTCAACATAAAATTCCATACAATTTCCAGAAAGTCAAAAATATGCAAAATAATATGTATGAATTTTTTCAGAATTAAAAAATGTTAGAAAGTATTTTTTAAGTAATTAAAAAAAAGCAAATAATACAAAAAATACCAAATGTTAAAATAAAAATTTAAAAAAATATTCATGAGATCAGAAATAATTCAAAAGTACTTTTTGTGAATTTTTCATAATTTTTGGATAAAAAATAAAAGAGTTATGAATTTTTGAAAATTTAATCAAATAAAATATAAAATCAGAAAATAAAATAAAACCAAAAAGATGTGGACCATCAGATCAAAGTCAAAACGCGTTAGTAAGATAATCCAATGGACCAGACGTGTTGTGCTTGATATGGACCTTAGTGAAACACACATGTAATCAGAGAAAGGGCAACCAATGAAATTAAAACGCTTGGCACGCTATCATTGGCTGAGTCGAGACATGTCATCGTCTTCAACCTCCAGACATCCTTCAATGGGGATTTTGTGAGATCCTTCAAATGGAAAAATTAGGATCCCTGGCTAGTATCATTGAACTCGTCTCTTCAAGACAATTCTAACACAACCATCGCGCCAAATTTATGTAAAGTATGGAAAGTGATATGAATCAAAACACAAAAATAGAGAGCACCTTCAATTTGAGATTTCTCTCTCAATTCTCAATGGGTTTAAAAATTGTAAGCATCATTAGAATCAGACAAAGGAGTAGAACAGATTAGTGCTTGATTTGAATCCAATTGGTGGTGAATTCTACCTTTTCGAAGTTCAAGTAAGAAGCTTTGAAATTGGACTTCTATAGCTTGGATTATGGGTCGTTTTGATTGGTTTAATTGTTGGAGAGTTTGTATGAAGTTCAAGGATGATGAATACGCAAAGAATTTTGGAAAAGGAAGCTTAAATTTCAAAAACTGAATTCAACAAAAGTGGGTTCGTGTGAAGTTTTTGTAGGGTGTTCTTGGCTCTCTAAGCTTGGGAAATTGAATGGGGGATGACCCTCTATTTATAGGTAAGTGAATGGGAATGAAAATTTGAAGAAACAAGGAAGTTTGGAGGGAAATTGAGCAAGGGTCGAGCACGAGTGAAGTGTGACTTTATTTCCATCAAAACTCAGCCAAACCTTGCGTTTTGGGGTGCTAATCACTTCTGGCAAGTTTTATGATCAAGTTTAAATCAAAAACACGCATAAATATTGTGTTTAGAAGTCACATTATGGATTTCAAAATTTTGACTTTGTGCAAAATTCAGTTTCAGACTACCAAATTCAAATCTATGGCATTTCCATCTCAAGGGGCCATAGGGCATAATTCTTGATGCTTTAGAAAGATGAGGTTACAAGCTTTGAAATGGAAAAAGAATGGAATCAAATAAGTGCTTGAGCTGAAATTTACATGGAGTCAAAGTTGAAGAAAAAAAGTTGACTTTCCATACTTAGAAAAATTTCAAACTCTTCTTTAAAAATGACTTATAAGCTCTTGCATCCAAACATGTCCTTCCACTTATAATTTGCTCTTTACCAAAAAAGATGGAATGCAGTAGACCTCTTGAATGACACTTTGCAATTTTAACCACTCAAAATCTCCAAAAATTGAGCCAGTTATGACTTGTTGAAGTTGGCCAAAAATCTTGAAATGACCTATAATCTCTTGCATTCTTAAGGAAACTTCCATCCATTTTTTCACTTTTCACATAAAATAAGGCATGAAGGACACATCCTTAGGATCATCATGAAAAAAAATGGGCTCAAGGTGATAAACATTGACCAAGTTATGATCATTTGAAATTACATTATGAAAAATTGGGGATTCATCTGGATGACTTGTAATCTTTCCTCTTCACCAAGTTCCTTCCACATGAAAACTCCTTGGAACTTTTGATGTTATTTGTTGGTAACTCTTAGAAGAGAATAATGTTTTTGGAATCACTCAAAAATACCAAAATATCAGCAAGATATGCCCCTCTGAAGTCCAAAGCCCTAGCTTCTAGATCAAGAGAATGCTTGGTGGAACTTTGTCAAGTTTGAACAAACTTTTTTGTGCCAATATTCTTCCTTTGTGAATAGGATTTGTTGAGGATGATAATGAGGACTCATGGCCACCAGAACTACTTCCATACCAACTTCAAAACAACTTCAATGGTAAGGTTTGGATCTCTCAAGCTTTTGACTAGGGCATGGAAATAAACTCATGAACCCATGATGCAACTTGCTAAACCTCATTGCCTTCACCTACATTATTAACGAGTAAGAAAAACCAATATTGTATTTGTTAATTTAGAGAGAAAATCAAAGAAAAATATCCATGATCACCAAAGAAAACAAGTCAGGATGCTTGGTGACTCCTCAAAGAGCAAGGTTAAAGATAGGGAGAAGAACCAAAAGCCCTAATGTAATTTTGTGGTGATTGAAACAATATAGTATGATGAAGGGATATTAGGGGGAAAATTGGGGTACAACACTTTCCCACAGAGAATCAGAAGCAGCAGGATTAGAAATCTCTTGACTTGCTTGCCTCAAAGAAGTAATCCATTCCTGCATTTCAGTTTAAAAAATCAACAGATTCTTACCAACATCTGATTTGGTTGAGGTTAGTTTAGGTTTAGGAGTGGAAATTTTGTTTGAGGTGGAAGCTAGTTGGTCCAGCACTTGTGGATCAATGACAAGTCTGAGGTTGTCAGCTGGACGGTTGATGGGTGATGGAGTGGAAGAGAAAAAAATCAGGATTGGTGAGTTAGGGGTGTTTGGTGGTGGAGATTCATATGGTGAAGGGATTTCTGGAATATCATGAATAGTGAGAGGTAAACGAACCGTAAGAGGTTCTGTTATCCCAGGAATTAGGGTAGTGGTATCAGAATCTGAAGGGGAGTCTTCTGATTGGTTTGCGGAAGTGTGTTGAATTTCTGGTTCCGGAATTTCAGAAGATGGGTTTTCAGAAGGAGGGGTGAGAGGGTTTTCATTCTCTAGTTGAGGTGAGTTGAGGTTCAGATGTTCTGGTTGAGGAGAATGTGATTGTGAATTTTCCGGTTGAGGAGAGTGTGGTTGTGGATTTTCTGGTTGAGGAGAGTGTGTTTGTGGATTTTCTGGTTGTTGAGGTTGAGTGTTTGGATTTTCTAGGAGTGGTGAGGAAAAGTCTTGATCAAACATTTCAATATCAGATAGACCTCTAGCAAGTTCTGGTTGATGTTGTTCTGAATTTGGATTTGGATTGGGGGAGTGAGGTTCATTCAAGAAGTTTCCAAGAGTTATAAATGGGTCAAACTCTATGTCAAAATCTTCAAATGTTTGAGGTGAAGGATTTTCTGTTGGTTGAGGGGGAATGGTTTCAGATGTTGGAATAACTATTGATTCTACAACAGAAACAAAAGATGGGTTACCTTTCTTTTTTGCAGATTAAGGTGTCCTCTGAGAGGATCCTTCTCCTACTACCTTCCTCTTTTTGGATTTCTTTAGCACAACCTCTGGAGCTGGCTTGTGCAGATCTTGGATGTTGATTTCTGGAATAGTCCCATCAGCCTTGCAAGCTTCAAGATATCTGACTATGATTCTGGAGAGGCATCTATCTCAGAAAACAGTGGAAAATACTTCATAGGAATTCTCCTATAAGTGATGGTCTCATGAGAAGCAATTGTTGGTTCCTTCTTAATGTTCTCAATAATCTTCATTTTTATTCAGATTCTTGGCATTTAAAGGTTTCCCAGCGGTTGCTTCCAAAGTGCTGATTTCTTGAGCCTCTGTCAGATGTTCTATCAGCATGTTTTCTGTTAGAATATCTGAAATCAATCTTCCTAGAGGAATCCAATCCCTCTTAGTTCTTTCTTCTTCTCTTGTCTCTTTCACACTTGTTCTGAGATGGTTGAAGAACAAGTGTTGAAGGTTTATCTTGGTCTTCTTTGCAATGAAGTAAATCAGAAACTACTGATCAATATTGATGTAATCAGGAGAGCTTGTAGGCTTCCTGTTATTGATACATCCCAGAATTATTCTAGCCCATATTCTGTGATGATCCTTCAAGTCTTTGATCTTGCTGGATGGCTGTCCAGAAGTGAAGATTTCTCTAGCAATAGATTTTAGGTCAAAGCACCTATCAACCATATCAATGCACCTGACTCCATCGCCATTGTATCCAATGAGTTTTCCAATCAAATATTTTGTTATCACTATCTTCTTCCCCATAACATATGATGTGACCTAGTGGTTGGATGAGGTAGCATGAATCCAGAACTCTTTAACAAGAATGGGAAAAGTTGGACCCAACAGACGATCAAAGTATCTGTTCCATCCCTGTGCAGTTACATCTTCATACAAATTAAACCCATTTTCTTGTAAGCTTTCAAAATCAATGATCAATTCGCAGAGAACTTCAAGGTTGCCAACCGGAGTGATTAGCATTCTAATGGGCTCTTCATGTTGTTCCGTTGATGAAGATTCAGGAGCATTGAGATTCTTGAGACTTGATGATGATGCCATTGTTCACACGGATTCTTTGAAGAAAATTAATGGAAAGGTTTTTTGAAAAAGAAACTTGAACAAGAGAGAATAGAGAAGAGGGTAAAACGTGAATGAATGAAATAGTAAATTGAGTTTATATAGGTTTTTTTGAAAATGTAATCAGTAAGAAAGAAAATAAGTAATGATTATATGCACTAATGAAACCTGAAATTAGGAGATTTAGAGAGATATTGAACAGTTGCCACTGACAAGTGTCTCAATGCATCCAATCAGAGCCTTGGACCCTTCAAAATTTGAACGCGTGTTCAGTCTCAGAAGGTAGCTTGTGAGAGGATGATAGATGTTTGATGATGTGAACTGCACGGCTCTATCCTTGAAATGAAACGTTCAGATCTTCATAGATAGATTTTGAGACAACTATACTTCTAACTTCTAAAGACAAGTTGATCAGATGTTCACAGAAAACAATAAATTTCTGAGGGTTAGGATATGCAAATAAAACGTTTTATTCTGGACATAATTTCATGCTGAGATGTTTCAGAATGAAATTGAATCTATCTTCAGAAAGGTGTTTTGTAAATACATCAGCCCATTGATGGTCTGTATCAATAAATTTTAACGTAAGAATTCCTTTCTGAATATAGTCCCTAATAAAGTGTTGTTTTATTTCTATATGCTTAGCCCTAGAATACAAAATGGGATTTCTAGAGAGACATGTGGAAGAAGTGTTATCACAGAAGATAGGAATGTTACTCTCAAATATGTTGAAGTCTTCAAGTTGACTTTTCATCCAAAGCATTTGAGTGCTACATCCAGCAGCTGCTATGTATTCAGCTTCTACTGTTGACAATGTTATTGTGGACTGTCTCTTGCTGGTCCATGAGATCAGATTGTCTCCCAAAAATGGGCGGCTTCCAGAAGTGTTTTTACTCTCTACTCTATCTCCAGCAAAGTCAGCATCACAGTATCCTACTAATTGTATTCATTGGATTTTTCTATAAAACAAACCCAGATTAGTAGTACCTTTCAGATACTTGAAAATTCGCTTAACTGCTGTTAAGTGAGATTCTCTAGGATCTGATTGGAATCTAGCATATAAGCAAACACTGAATAAAATATCAGGCCTTGAAGTCGTCAGATAAAGGAGAGAGCCAATCATACCTCTGTAGATTTTTTGCTCTACCTTTTTACTTACCTCTTCCTTTTCCAGAATGCACGTGGGATGCATTGGAGTCTTTGAGGGCTTACATTCTGAGAGGTCAAATTTATTCAGAATTCTATGACATATTTGCTTTTATGAATGTAAGTTCCTTCTAGAGTTTGGTTTATCTGAATGCCCAGAAAGAATTTGAGTTCCCCCATTAAGCTCATCTCAAACTCTGCATGCATGCACTTAGCAAATTCTCTTCCCAAAGAAGGTCTAGTGGATCCAAAAATGATATCATCTACATAAATATGACAAACTAAAATGTCATTCTTAAATGTCTTATAGAACAGGGTTGTGTCCACTTTCCCTCTGGTGAATTATTTTTCTAACAGGAAGTTACTTAGTCTTTCATACCAAGCTCTGGGAGCTTGTTTCAGACCATAGAGTGACTTCTTTAGTTTGAAAACATGTTCTGGGTGTTTGGAATTTTCAAACCCAGGGGGTTGGTGCACATATACTTCTTCATCTATGTAGCCATTTAGGAATTCACTTTTGACATCCATCTGATACAGAGTGATGCCATTGTTTACAGAAAATGAGATTAAGAGTCTGATAGATTCTAACCTGGCGACTGGAGAAAAGGTTTCTGTATAGTCTATCCCCTCTTGCTGATTATAACCTTGTGCCACCAATTATGTTTTGTTTCTGATGACTTCTCCTTGCTCGTTTAGTTTGTTTCTGAACACCCACTTTGTTCCAATGGCGTTGAATCCTTTTGGTTTGGGAATCAGATCTCATACGTCATTTCTGGTGAACTGATTTAATTCTTCCTGCATTGCCAGAATCCAGTCATTGTCCAAAAGAGTTTCATCAATTGTTGTTGGTTCAATCAGAGAGACCAGTCCCATGAGGGATTCTTCAGAGTTTCTAAATGTTAATCTTGTTCTGATTGGATCATCCTTCTTTCCCAGGATCTTATCTTCTGGGTGAGCTATGTTGCTTCTGGATAACCTTTTCTGGAGTTGATCAACAGAAGGTACAGGATCATTGTAATATTTCTTTCTGAAGTTGTTGGAGCGTCTCTGTTGGGAACTTATGATGGGTTGTCTTCAGTACCTGTGAATTCAACTTCTATATCTGCAAAAGATTCATTCTGCTTTGAATTTTGAGGTTCAAGCTTATCATCAAATCTAACACTGATTGACTCTTCAACAATCTGTGTTTCTGTATTGTATACTTTGTACCCTCTTGAGCATTCAGAGTATCCTAACATAATACACTTTTGTGCTTTAGAGTAAAACTTGTTCAGATGATCTTTAGTATTCAGAATAAAACAGGTGCATCCAAAAGGATGGAAATAAGAAATGTTTGGCTTTCTGTTCTTCCACAATTCATATGGATTATTTTCCAGAATAGGTCTTATAGAGATTCTATTATGAATGTAACATGCTGTGTTAATTGCTTCTTCCCAGAAGATCTTAGCAATGTTAGTCTCATTGATCATGGTTCTGGCCATTTCTTGCAGTGTTCTGTTCTTTTGTTCTACAACTCCATTTTGTTGGGGAGTTCTAGGACAAGAGAAGTCATGCAAGATGCCTTTTTCATTAAAAAACGTTTCAAATTTTTTATTTTCAAATTCTCCACCATGATCACTTCTGACTTTGATAATTCTAAGATCCTTTTCTTTATGAACTTGGTTACAAAATGCAACGAACACAGAATGTGACACGTCCTTGTGTCTTAAGAACTTTACTCATGTCCATCTGCTATAGTCATCTACGATCACTAACCCATACTTCTTGCCACTAACAGACGCAGTTTTTACTGGTCCAAATAAGTCTATGTGCATAAGTTCTAATGGCTTAGAGGTGGAAACAACATTTTTATATTTAAAAGCAGGTTTTGCAAATTTGCCTTTCTGACATGCTTCACACAGAGCATCTGAGCTGAACTTCAGATTAGGAAGTCCTCTGACCAGATTGAGTTTGTTAATCTGAGATATTCTTCTCATACTAACATACCTCATTCTTCTGTGCCAGACCCATTGCTCGTTGTTAACAGAGAGAAGACATTTTACATTCTGACTCTTTAGTTCAAAAAGTTTTATCTTATAAATGTTGTTTTTCCTCTTTCCATTAAAAAGGATAGTTCCATCTTTCTGACTAACAGCTTTGCATGAATTTTGATTAAAGATTATATCATAACCGTTATCACTTAATTTACTTATGGATAACAGGTTATGCATTAATCCATCAACTAAAAGCACATTATTTATAGAAGAAAGATCACCATTACCTATTGTTCCAGAGCCAATGATCTTCCCTCTTTGGTTGCCTCCAAAGCCCACATAGCCTCCATGTTTAAGTTTCAGGCTTTGGAACATATGCTTTCTTCCTGTCATGTGTCGAGAGCATCCAGAGTCCAGGTACCATGACTGGTGTTTTAGCCTTGCTGCTAAAGATATCTACTACATATATAATTTTGTCCTTAGGTACCCATATCTTTTTGGGTCCTGCTTTGTTAGTTTTACCAAAACTCTGGTTGAATTTTGGTTTGACAGAGTGATCATTACTAGTGTATTTTAGGTGGTGTGTGTGCCCATATGTGAAGTGTGATTTTAGTGGTGTGCATTTTATGACAAGGTCCATGACTTTCTTAGGTGGAGATACCTTACCATGGTATCGTATTCCTTTTCTGCCATTCCTACTAACTCCATAGATCATTGAATCCATCTTGCTTCTATCTATGTTTTTAGCCATAAACTTCTGAAAGTTGTGATCATACTCTTTGATGATCTTATCAGCATTACTGGGAGTCTCTGAGATTATTTCTTTCTGAGAGTTTTGTAAATCGTTTTCTAGTTTTGAAATCTTTTTTTTTAACTCAGAACTCTTAGTCTTTTCAGAGTCAGAGACAAGATCCCTTTTCAGGTTCTTAAATTTGACTCTGATTTGCTGATACCTTTCCAGAATTTCATTCAGACTTTCTGCAAGTTCAACCTTAGTAAAATTAACAGTGAAATCATGGAATACCTCTTCTGTGTCTGATTCTGAGTCTGAACCAGAAGCTTCACCGTCTTCTGCTACATTTTCCATTAGAGCTATGTTGGCTCTTTCATCATCTAACTCTGAGTCAGCATCAGAGGTGTCTGAATCGTTCCATGTTTCCATGAGGCTTTTCTTATTCTCCTTGAAGAACTTATTTTTGGGCTTCTCCTTCTGAAGCCTTGGACGATCACTTTTGTAGTGCCCTTGCTCATTGCACTCATAGCAGATGATGCCCTTATTATTTGACTTTTTGTGTCCTGAGGAACCTTCAGATCTTCTGTGTCCAGAGGAGGACTTAAACTTTATGTATCTGGAGGAGGATTCATTTTGTTTCTCTGATATTCTCGGGTTTCTTAATTTCCTTTGTCTCTGCTTCCACAGTTGATTGACCCTTCTGGAGAGAAGAGACAATTCATCTTCTTTTAATGAGGATCCATCAGAGGTTTCTTCCATAGCCTGCAAAACCTTAGAATCATATTTTTTGTAAGATTTTAATGCTAGAGGCTTACCTTGCTTTTGAGGTTCATCTTCTTCTAGCTCAATCTCATGACTTCTGAGGGAGCTGACAAGTTCCTCCAGAGATATCTTGTTGAGATCTTTAGCTAGCTTAAGTGGAGTGACCATTGGCCTCCACTGCTTGGGTAGACTTCTGATGATATTCTGTATGTGATCAGTAGTAGAATTTACTTTGTCAAGAACCTTCAGCCCAGAACAAGAATCTGGAATCTTGAGAGCATTGCTTCTATGGATTCACTATATTCCATCTTGAATGCTTCATATTTCTAAATGAGGGCAAGGGCCTTGGTTTCATTGACTTGTATGTTGCCTTCATGCGTCATTCTCAGAGAGTCAAACATGTTTTTGGATGTCTCTCTGTTTGAGATTTTCTCATATTCTGAGTATGAGATAGCACTGAGAAGTATTATTCTGGCTTTATGATGGTTTCTGAAATCACGTTTTTGCTGGTCAGGCATCCTTTTTCTGTCTATCTTCGTACCACTTTCATCCACTGGATGTGTGTATCCATCAATTACCATGTCCCATAGATCAGCATCATGAGCCTGAAAGAAGCTCTCAATTCTGTCTTTCCAGTAGTCAAAATTTTCTCCATCAAAGACTGGAGGTTTGCTGCATATTCTGTCCTTGTCCTCATGATAGTCATTGCTGATGTTTTGGCTTGGTCCCACCATAGTGTTTTTCTAAATCTTGGATCTTGTACTGACACGGTTAAGTGTATGAACTCAGAACCAGACGCTCTGATGCCAATTGAAGAAGTGAAAAACACAAGAAGGGGGGGGGGGGGGGGGGGGGGTTGAATTGAAACTTAAAGTAAAAAGCGCAGTACACACGATATTTTTATCCTGGTTCGTTTGATCTCAAACTACTCCAGTCCACCCGCCAAGGTGATTTCGCCTCTCTCCAACGAGGACTTAATTCACTAATCAAAAACTGATTACAATACTACTTTGACAACTGCCAAAGTCTTCTTGAGTACAACCACAACCCGGTTAATCTCAAGGAAAACTAGCTTAATTAAGATAAAAGACTATACTGTATATTATTGTTTTTCCTTACAAAAACTGTATCACAACTGTGATATTTTACACAATTTTGAGCGTATATATGAATATGTAAAATTGCAGCGTTTTAAAGGTATGTTCTAGTAGTATCAAAATCGTAAACGATTTGTCCTCTAAGCTTGTATATATAGGCATGAAAATACTCTCCAACATAAAGCATGATAATGGACATTCAATGTTGTTTCCATATTGAGAAGATTCTTGTTTGAATGAAGTCGTTGCATATGATGCTATCTTGATTGAATTGTAACGCTTCAGAACTTAGAATCTTGCATGCTATAATTGCTTCAGAATATTGATGACTCAGAGATGTGAGGATCTGATGGTATATGAACCTTCTGTTCAAAATCAGAGTATTCTTCACTTCAGCGCAGGTTCTGTTCATCATTCTTCAGCGTAAATTCTGATTACCTCAGCTTGAAAGCTTATGTAGCTTAATTTCTGATGTTTTTTTGGTCAGAACTTCTGCATACAAAATAACATAAATTTAGAGTGCATATTTGTTTGTTGTGTTTGTTATCATTAAAACACTAATTAAGGGTTGTAGAATCAAACTATATTCTAACAGGGTTACTTCGAGATGACAGCCTCGATAGTAGGGATATGAGAAGGAACCTGGGTAGTAGAGTTACTTCGCTTGATCATGTAGATTAGTTGACCCGTTTAGCTTCGGGAACTAATTTTTTTCATTAGCTATCTACATGTATGACATGTATAATTGCTGGAATTGTTGGTGATAACTGTCTTTCTTGAAAAGACAACAGGGTTAATCATATACGATGCATGAAATGCGTTGTGAGATGATGTTCTCAAAATAAATGAGATTATGTTGTACGTGATATGTGTGTGCATGTCATGACGTATGAACATGAGATGTTATTTGTGACATATCCGAGTCTAGGAAAATAAATCACTGACTGTTGTTGGAGAATATAGCATTTCTGACTGTTGTAAAGAACTATGGTTCTTCTACTTCTGTTGGAGATGGTGAACAGAAATGACTGTGCCAGAGATTTACTCTTTGTTGTTTGTGAATATTCTGCCAGGGAGAGACTTTATTCGAGAATAGATCTGCGGGGGAATGACTCTTGTTAAGCTCTGTTGGGGATTGAGCTTCTGTATCTAGAGACACAAACTCTGCTTGGGGAGATAATAACTTATGATGATCCGCTCGCGATCATGTAATTCGGCCGGGGGATATAGATGTCAGGTTTTTGGACGACCCTGGCTAGGGAGATTACTTCCCGTTTTGAGAGAACTGATATCAATGCTTTGATTACCTTTACTCTGTGGGGAATACATATGTTACAAGGTTGCATGTATTGATGATTGTGCTCCAAATCTATCTTTGCCCTGGTACCTGCTGGACAGAGTAACTGTCGGGTTTTGACATTTCTTATTTTTGCCCCTATTTCTGGAATTACGAGTAATTGTCTTTTGTTTCTTTATGTAAATATTTATGAGCAGCTATCATATTCAATGCATATGTCAAGAATAAATCATTGGACGTTCTTGCAAAACAAAACAGAAAAAGAAAAACTCAAAGTTTCTTATGAAAATGATTTTGTATTGATTTTTTGAAGTTGGCCTGTAATAGGCATTTTCGTACAAGGAGGCTGACGTTCTAGTAAGAGAACGCTGCCGTAAAAATAGAAGTTATACAATATTATGTAAAAATAAAACAGCTATGTACAACAATCCCATTGGGTTCCAATTCTGCTATCGCCGCTATGTCTTCGAGCGTCTCATCACTTTACTGTTTGTCTGAAGCTGATTAGGTTGATCGATGATGTTTGAGCTTGTCAATTGATACTGAGGTCAGATCGTAGGGTGATCCAATGGGACATAGTGATACGCTATTCATCCCTAACTTTTTCCTGGACCTCCCTTTCGGGTTTTCAGTCCACCGGGATACCCTTTTTTGCCCAAGTCGCCTTTTCAGGTTTTCGACTTGCCAGGTGTATAGATTTTTTCATTTTCATCCCTTATTTTTGCCCGAACCCTTTTGGTTTTCCGGGAAGCCTTTATTTTTTTCCTAGGCCAGTCAACCTAGCGGGTCTTTCAATTAGGCGTAGTATCTTTTCACTATGTCAGCATTGATAAGGTGAGGAAGGTCGTCACCGTCCATGGTGGTCAGAATCATGGCTCCACCAGAGAAAATGTTTTTAATCACAAATGGTCCTTCGTATGTGGGAGTCCATTTTCCCCTGGGGTCACCTTGCGGAAGTATGATACGCTTGATCACTAGATCCCCGACTTGATATTCTTGACGCCTGACTTTCTTGTTAAAAGCCTTGATCATTCGCTTTCGATACGTCTGACCATGACAGATAGCAGTAAGTCTCTTCTCAGTGATTAGATTTAGTTGATCAAGCCGAGTTTGGATACAGTCGTCTTTGTTCAAACCCGCGTCCTTCATAATCCTAAGGGAAGGTATCTGGACTCCGATGGGTAGGACAGCCTCCATGCCATATACCAAAGAGTAGGGTGTTGCCCCTGTTAACGTCTGTGCTGAGGTACGGTATCCATGAAGAGCAAATGGTAACATCTCATGCCAGTCTTTGTATGTCACCTTCATCTTCTGTACAATTTTCTTGATGTTCTTGTTATCCGCTTCAACGGCGCCATTTATCTTCGGCCGGTAGGGAGAAGAGTTATGATGTTGTATTTTGAACTACTTATAGAGTTTGGCGATCATCGTGTTATTGAGATTCGTACCATTATCGGTGATAATTCTCTCTGGCACACCATACTGACATATCAGGTTATGCTTGATAAACCGTGCCACAACATTCTTGGTAACAGTAGCAAAGGAGGTATCCTCAACCCATTTCGTGAAGTAATCGATGGCCACTAGGATGAAGCGATGCCCATTGGAGGCGGTGGGCCTGATTTCTCCGATCATGTCAATGCCCTACATTGCAAAGGGCCACAGATCTGTCAGGACATTCAAAGGAACCGGAGGCACATGCACTTTATCAGCATAAATTTGGCATTTATGACAAGTCTGGGAGTGCTGATAACAATCTGCTTCCATAGTGGACCAATAGTATCCTGTCCGTAGGATCTTCTTAGCCATGGTATGTCCACTGGAATGGGTTCCGAAGGTACCTTCATGTAGATCTGTCATGATTCTCTCTGCTTCCCTCTTGTCTACACACCGTAGTAAGGTAGAGTCATGGTTGCGCTTGTAGAGGATTCCATTACTGAGGAAGAATTTCGCAGCGAACCTTCTTAGAAACTTCTTATCATTGACAGATTCCCCTTCAGGATACTCTTGAGCCTCGAGATACTTCTTTACTTCATGAAACCAGGGTTTGTCTGCCACCTCTTCGGTATCAATTTCACAGCAGTGTGCTGGTTCATCTAACCTCTCAATGGTAATTCGGGGAGCTTCATTGTCCCACCTAACTTTGAACATAGAAGACATGGTAGCTAGCGCGTCTGCTAACTGATTCTCCTCTCGTGGGAAATGTTCAAAAGTTACCTCCTCAAAGTGTGGGAGCAATGTCAGTATGTGCTCTTTGTATGGAATGAGATTTGGATGCTTCGTATCCCATTCGCCTTTGATCTAACTTATCACCAAAGTTGAATCCCCGAAGACATTTAGGAACTTGATTTTGAGGTCAATAGCGGCTTTGAGACCCATGATGCAGGCTTCATACTCCGCCATGTTGTTAGTGCAGTTGAAACACAATCGGGCAGTAAAAGGAGTGTGACAGCCCTCAGGGGATATGATTACAGCGCCGATGCCATTACCAAGTGCGTTCGAGGCTCCATCAAAGACCATAGTCCATCGGGATCCTTCTTCAGGTCCTTTATCTGGTCCAGGTTCTTCGTAGTCAATCACCAGCATAATGTTCTAGTCCAGGAACTCAAAATTCATGGACTGGTAGTCATTCATGGCCTGATGAGCCAAATGATCAGCCAATACACTCCCCTCGATTGCTTTCTGGGTTTTATATTGTATATCGTATTCGGTTAAGATCATCCGCCATCTCTCTATTCTTCCAGAGAGTGTGGGCTTCTCGAAGATGTATTTGATTGGATCCATCTTAGATATCAACAGAGTAGTGTGGGTCAACATATACTGTCTTAGTCGACGAGCATCCCATGCCAAAGTGCAGCAAGTTTTCTCGAGCAATGAGTATCTTGTCTCACAGTCGATAAACTTTTTGCTAACGTAGTAAATTGCGTGCTGTTTTTGACCAGACTTGTCATGCTGCCCTAGCACACACCCCATTGAATTGCCTAGCACTGTTAAGGATAATATCAAAGGTCTTCCTTCAACCGGAGGCATCAGAATTAGCAGTTCTTGAAGATATTCTTTGATCCTTTCGAAAGCAGTCTGGCATTTGTCATTCCACTTTACCACTTGATCTTTCTTCAGGAGCTTGAAGATGGGCTCACAAGTAGCAGTCAAATGTGAAATGAACCTGGAGATATAATTCAAGCGTCCCAAGAAACCTCTAACTTCCTTCTCAGTACGGGGTGTAGGATCAAGCGCTTACCAGTGAGTTAAAAGCAATTGCTTGTAGCCAAGGGGCTACTCTATTTCCTTATAGAGAATCTACCAACGGGCCTACCTGGCCCACCTAACACACCTGTGTAGGCGCCCATGGGGGGATGTTAAGCCCTTCGAATCCCTAAGGTTGACGCTAGATATTTTAATCCAACAATCTCCCCCCCCCCCCCAGTGTCAGCCGAGGGGATTCGAACCCATGACCTTGCTCTGAAACCACTTGTAGGATCAAGCGCTTACCACTGAGCTAAAAGCAATTGCTTGTAGCCAAGGTGCTACTCTAATTCCTTATAGAGAATCAAACAAGGGACCTACCTGGCCCACCTAACACACCTATGTAGGCACCCATGGGGGGATGTTAAGCCCTTCGAATCCCTAAGGTTGACGCTGGATATTTTAATCCAACACAGGGAGCCGGCATCTCTTGTATGGCCTTTACCTTTGCAGGGTCTACCTGAATACCTTTGTCACTGATGATGAAACCCAAAAGCTTACCAGACCTTACCCCGAAGGTGCACTTGTTCGGATTCAACCTCAACTTGTATGTCTTCAACCTATCGAACAACTTTTGTAGATGATCGAGATGTTCCTCTTCGGTTTGAGACTTGGCTATCATGTCATTAACATAAACCTCGATCTCATGGTGAATCATATCATTGAACAAAGAGACCACGACTCGCTGATAGGTTGCCCCAACATTCTTCAACCCAAAAGGCATCACCTTATAATAGAAGGTGCCCCACTGTGTGACGAAGGTCGTCTTCTCCATGTCTTCAGGAGCCATCTTGATCTGGTTGTAGCCAGAGAAACCATCCATGAAGGAGAAGATTTTGTGTTGCACGGTGTTGTCAACCAGAACATCAATATGGGGAAGAGGGAAGTCATCCTTGGGGCTTTCCATGTTCATATCTCTATAATCCATACACATCTGTACCTTTCTGTCCTTCTTAGGTACCGGAAAGACGTTAGCAACCCACTGCGGATAGGAGGTGACAACTAAGAACCCTGTGTCAAACTACTTCATGACTTCTGCCTTGATCTTCTCTGACATATAATAACCCTCACAGATAGAACCATTGTGCCTCGGGTAAGACACAAGGTCAAAAAGTTTTTAAAAATTGTTCATTACAAATTCAGGACATAAGTAAGACAATTACTGCGGAATAAAAGAAACGGGAATAAAATCTCTAACCGTCCAGTTATTCGGTCCATGGTTGGTAGTCGGGTAGATCCAGCTGTCAATGTCAGGGTCTTCCTCATTGTCATCAATAGCATTGATCCCACGATTGTTGATGCGTAGGGGAGGTCCTCCAGCCCGAGCGCATCGAACAGCCCTTTGAGCCCCTGAAGTAAAGCCCAGACCAAATTTGTCAATTTTGTGAGTGAAATCAGGGAGCCGTCCCCAATTGGTTCACCCACCTTCCTCAACCACTGTTCTGGCGTCCTTGAGAGAAGCCATCTTCAAAGGAAGTTTGGTACTGGTGGTAGTCTCGGTCGACGCTAAAATCTGGGGAACCTCTTCAAAGTTTTGACAAGGGGTTTCTATGAATTACCCGTCCATCTCCACATACCTGAAAGAGTTCAGTTGGCTCACCATGTACTCCTCTTCTCCATGCACAGTGACTATCTTCCCCTTCACCGGTTACTTCAACATTTGGTGTAGTGTAGAAGTAACAGCCCTAGCTTCATGGATCCAAGGACGACCCAACAAACAAGAGTACGATGGCCTGATGTCCATCACGTAGAAGGTGGACTTAAAATTTTGAGAGACTATCTTGACAGGGATGTCCACCTCCCCGTGCACCATTCTCTTCGACCCGTCAAAAGCCCTTACAACAATTTTACTGGGCTTTACGGTCAAGCCTTCACAATCCAACCGATCAAGAGCCTTCTTAGGAAGCACATCCAGGGAAGACCCAGTATCCACCAACACATGAGCCATAGTAGTGCCCCTGCATTCGATCGAGACATTCAGAACATCATTGTGTTTTCTCCCTTTTGGAGTTAAGTCGGCATCTGAAAAACCCAGCCCATTGTCAGCAGTCAAGCTGGCCACACAATCTTTGAATTGATCGGTTGAGGTTTCTTGCGGCACATGTGCGGTCTTGAGGAATGCAATCAAAGCCTTTACATGGGCCACGGAACATAACAGCAGAGACAACATTGATATCTTCGAGGGGGTCTGCCCCAACTGCTCGACCATATTGTAGTCGCTTTTTTTTATTATTTTTAAGATTTCCTCTATCTCTTGCATAGAGGTTTCTATGATAATCTTTCTAGGTGCCTCCGTCCGGGAAGGCTCACCTATAGCTTCTTTGCCTCGAGTCCCAGATGAATCTACGGCAGGAGTAACAATTGGAGTAAGAATAGGAGTAGGGACAGAAGTACCGATAGGAACAACAGATGAAATAACAACAGGCTTAGTGATAGTCTTTGGGGAGATCTCAGGAGAGAAAACCCTTCCACTTCTAGTAATCCTACTGGTCCCGGCAATGTTATTAACATCAAGATCAGCCTCTTCATTCTTTAGGTCTTGTTTAACGCCACGATAGTAGATATTGGCGCCATAATGCCAAGGGACAGCTTTGTCCGAGGTGTCTGGGACAGGACCAGGACAAGTGATTATTAATGGAGAAACTCTCGGAGCGGGTTTAATCCTAACAGGTCTTCTCGAGGAGGCCTTAGAAGGTTTGGCGGAAATGGTTACAATAGCAACATCTTCAAACGGAACAGCAGGAGTCAAATTTTTCTCGAACAAAATTTCTCTGTTGTCCATCAGGCGCTGGACACCTGTCTTTAGCAGACAGCATCCAGAAGGAAGAGATGAATACATGCGGAAACCTTCACCACAACCCAGAAATAGACCGGCCAACAACAAATTCTTCTTAACAGTCATAAGGGGAGTAGAAACTTCATCAACTAAGGTAACAAACAGATCGGTATCAACGGCGTTAACTCCACGGTTGTGCCTAGGCATGGGAGCAGTTATGACATTGGGCTTCTCAAGAGCGTCAAACTCAATCTCCTTGGCTTCAATCAGATCTTGTACTTTATTTCTTAGAGCCCATCAGTCATTTATATCGTGACCAAGACTCTCATAATGGTAAGCACACTGAGCGTTAGGATTGTACCAAGGAGACGTGGTATTAGGATTCTTGGGAGCCTCCTTCAAGGTTGCCAAATTGGATCTTTGCAGATGGGGTAGAACCTCTGTCAATGTCATGTTAATCCGGGTGAACTGCCTTTGTGGTATTTCCACCCTTTGCTGATTGTTGCATTGTGGAGCAGCCGCAGGCCTAGGTATCATTACAGCACTTACCGTCGGACGATGTTCATCTTTACTCTAACCTCTTGGGCTATAGATAACACTGGCTTCCTTCTTACCAATGAAGGGCCTCTTTACATAACTCGAAGAGGTGTATTTATGTGTTTTACCGCTCCAGATCCCAGCTTCTACCCTTTCTCTAGTTAATATCAGCTCAGTGAAACCAGCTGACGAGCTGCCGATCAAATGGCTGAAGAATGGACCAGACAACGTCCCAAGAAACATGTCAACCAACTCCCTGTCAGATAAAGGGGATTGAACTCTCCCAGCCAAGTCTCTCCACTTTTGTGCATAGTCCTTAAAGCCTTCACCTGCACCCATGGACATACTCTGGAGTTGAGTACGAGTAGGGGCAAGGTCGGTATTGTATTGATACTGCTTGTAAAAAGCAGCAGTCAAATCCTCACAATTTCGGACATTGGTTCCCTTTAATTGGTAGAACCATTCGAGCTGAGTCCCTGACAGGCTGTCTTGAAATAAGTGAACCCACAAGTTTCTATCAGCGGTGTGGGGCTGGATCTTCCTTACATAGGAACAGAGATGAAGCTTTGGGCAAGACACCCCATCATACTTTGGGAAAATTAGAGCCTTACATTTTTGCGGGATGACCACTCCCGACAGCAATCCCAGTTCTTCGAAGTCCAACCAAGGTATTCTCTGGACTTCCATGGCGCTCAGCCGATCCTCTAACTGCTTGTATCTATCTTCAATAGGAGGATATTGCTCATCATTGTAGTCGATATCATTGTCAAAAACTTCAGGACTGGGGTCCTCTTCCCTTGTCTACCTCTCTTGACTTTCCCTTTCTTTGGACGAGGAGGTCAGATCGACTGGTTGCTTCAGCGGCCCCCCAAATCTTCTTCCCATATTAAGGATACCAGCGGACTTCTTCTTCTTTTTCTTTTTCTCTTTCAGGATGAGGGCCTTCAGATCCTCCTGCCCTTTTACCAGAGTTATGAACTTCTGTTGAAATTGGGCATTTTGTGTCTGAAGATCTTTGATGCTTTGTTCAGAAGACATCTTTGTTGAAATAAATAGCGAAGAAGATAAGAAACCTATAATGGTACCTGTTTATGCAATGTTATGGATGGGATGCGTATGCAATGATTTCAAGGACTTTGGAAATTTAAATTTGCAAACCAAAATGAAACAAAGATTTTATTAGTATAATTCAAGGTACAATTGCCTCTTAGGAGTTACAATTAAAAATTCTAAAAACTAAAAAATCAAGTTTCCCAAGGATGCTTCCTCTTCGTGCCGAGATAGTCATTAAGGCTTCTTTCCTCATGAAGCCGCTTTGTGAGCTCTAAAACCTTCTTCTCCTGGGCATAGAACTGGTCCCTATAAGTATCCCGCTCCTTCTTCAACTGGATCCAAGACCTCTATAGTTCTTCAAGATCAATGGGCATATCAGGATGAAGAACCGTGTAGGGAATATCCCCTTCAGTAATGGGCTCCACAATCACTGGTAAGACGGCTATGTAGGGAATTATAAGTTTCTGAGTGCGAGTTCGTACCCATCGGAGATAAGGTTCCATAGGAATGGAATTCTTTAGCCCCAAAGTCTTGGCGTCAAATCTGTTAATCATGCCCCAAGATCGTATGAACCTCTGGAGATACCCTTGAATATCCCCCTCATAATTAAATACAATGCCCTGGATAAGTAACTCATGAGGACCATCCCTTCGAGCATAACAAAATTGTCGCAGAGCCAAACAAGGATTGTAAGTTATGCTTCCCCTAATTCCAAGTAGTGGGAAATTATGGAACTCCCCGCAACGGTCAATAATAGAAACATCTCCCATAAATCGAGAATACTGTAGAATATCCGCATGAGAAAGTGACATTATCCTTTGCGACCAACCCAAACCTTCTTCATTCTTCAGCACTGACTTAGGGAGGTGAGAAATAAACCACCTCGACAGAAATGGCATGTAGCACATAAAGAGCCCTCTTCTCTTCATGGTACGAGTATGGAGAGCGTGCAAGATATCTTCGAGCAAGGAAGACACAGGGTTGCAAGAGAGGAAAATCTTGATAGCATTCACATCTATGAGTAAGTCCGGATTAGGGAATAGTACTAACCCATAAATTAGAAGGGCCAAGACCTCCTCAAAATCCTGAAAGTCCAAATCATCCCAAAACAGCTGGGCCTTGTCTATTAGGAACTTGGCTAGAAAACCCTTGACTCCGCTTCTTGTTTCCTAATTGGATACCATGTCGGCCTGTTTTAGATGCAAAACTGAGGCAATGATTTCTGGCTTCGGGACCTCTTCTAAACCTGTGAAAGGCACCTGGTCAAGAATGGATATATTCAATAGCTGAGAGAACTCTTCCATGGTAGGCACCAACTGATAGTCTAGAAAGGTGAAGCAGTGGTGCTCGGGATCAAAGAACTGGAAGAGTACACCCATCATCTTTTCATCAAAGCTTGAAGTAACTAGGTTGAGAAGTCGACCACGTCTCTTGGTGAACGCAGAAGTTTCAGGAACCCTTAATACTAGTTCCTTGATTTGGGGAGGTGTTCTCGCAAAGCTGATTCAGATAGTGTTTCTACGAGCAGAAGCCATGACCTACAAAATAGAACAAAGATAAAATCCCTTGGTCCTTGAAATGGTTAGTGTAATAAGAATGGATGTGATGTTATGATGCATGATGTTATGTTCAAACAGAGTAAATCACACACAATCCAAGCACACAGTAGACCTTAGGTTCAAAGGCTTGCATGAGGTTAAAGGTAAGTACCCTCTTGAAGTTAAGTTGGTTTCAAACCTGTCATAGAAAGGTAACCGGGTTCTAAGGATTCTCGATATCACTGATCATCCTCTATCGGGTGTTGTTTCAGCTCAGGCAATCTTTTCTTGCGGCTGAAATATCCTGAAAATCTGATCTCAACAAGTGTAGCATCGAGTATCAACCAATACTCATCTTTATACCGAGGCCAACTATCTCACTACTTTCTAATGGCCAAGTTTGTTCAACTAAGGTTCTAAGGTCCGTTAGTGCTTCACGACACCACGCGGCGGCCTCGTATTCTCTTCGTTTCCACAAGAAGGATACCGGTACCAACCAAAGTGTCACACGAACACAGCCATCGCTTAAACCATATCGGTCTACACCGTACAGTCTCCATGATATTTTGATGTTTACCTATTAAGTGCCCCCAGATCCGGGTGTAGGATCTTTAACAATACCCAAGCAGAAAACCCTTAAATGTAAAGCAAACAAGTCAAACAAAGAAAAGCAAGTAAAGGTGATCTAACCCTAAGGTAACCCCACTTTTAAAGTCCCCGAAAGAGTCTCCAGTTCTGTGATACGGTGGGAGAACCGACTTTTTGTTTTGCATTTGATCACAAATGTTGCAGATAGCAAGAGTCGCCACCGACTTTTCTTTTATCCAATAAGGAAAGGTGAAAAAGAATAGGAAAGACCTTTAGAGATATTTTCTTGAGTTCGGGGGGTAGATTATGAAAGGGGAAGGTGTTAGCACCCCTTTCATCCATTGGTTTCCATGGGCTATTAGTTTACTCGCTAGATCACTTGCTTTTGTTTGAATGTGTGCTTGTTACGTGGGTTTTGAAAGTATTTTAAAAATGTGACTTTGTAATGGCTCTCGCTTCTATAAGAACTCGTACAAAGTGTTTTGAAAATAGTTCAAAGAGGTGTTTGTGGAATGTGTTTTTGAAAGTGATTTTGAAAAGGTGTCTTTGTAATGGCTCTCGTTTCTATAAGAATGCGTACAATTTTTGAAAATGTTTCAAGATGAAAGTGTTGGTGTATAAAAATGTTTTTGTTGTGAGCAAGCAAGCAACTAGGAGCGAATCTACCTACTCAAAAGGTCTTAGATGTTCTTTTCCTCCTCCTTTAGATGTTTCTATCTTACCATTGATTTTGTAAGAAGCCCCATTGTTGAATGTGAAGGGACGGTCGTGGTACATTTTTGTATAGTCATAGAAGGCTACCCATGGAACGTTTTAGCAATGTCGTGTTAGGGACTCGATCGTTTATCGAAGGCAACATCGAGGGTCATCGAGGGACTACGATCTTTTATCGAGGGTCTTTTGCTAAAACACCCATGTTCGAGGGACATGACTATTTTTCGATAGGCAACAAGGTGGGATTACCCTAAGGGTGCTAGTGTGCAAGTGTGTTTGATTGCATGCATTTTAGTCTTGATTAGGATTATCTATTTGTTGATTTCATATCTTGCCATACACACCCTAATTACTAGCATTTACATTTGAAAAAGCGTTAAATTGCATAAATATAAAAGTCCTAGGCTATTACAGTATTTTAGGGATGGGGTACATATTTACAAATTGGGGGTTGCAAGAATTAAAATCCTATTTAACTATTACAACCATATTGAAATGTACAATGCAAGAGAGAAAAAGGACTTGTTTAGAAAATAGTTTTTGTCTTAACGAATTAAGAAAAAGAAATAAATTAATTAATAAAAGAAAATATTTTTATGTCTTTTTTATATTAATAAAAAAAGGTATTAATATTGAAAATGATAAAAAGGAAAATAAATGAAAGATAGAAACAGCGTGTTGCTGCAAGAAAAACAACAAGAATCAGAAGTTCTGAAGCGAGGCGCGTGGTGACTCAGAAAGGAACGTTAGTGGAATCAGAAGTTTTGGATTGATACACTCTAAGGCCCTGCAAGAAACGTCAGAGGGAAAGGAAACAGAGGTTATGGGTGGTATTCAGACAGCGAGCCAAAAGTCAGAAGTTCTGTGTTGTGCTAAAATAGTGAGTGAACATCAGAAATTCAGTGTGTTGTCAGTGTGTGAAAATCATAAATTCTGAGTGTTGTCAGCTTGTGAAAATCAGAAATTCTGAGTGTTAAAACAGCGAGTGAAAGCATCAAAAGTACAATGTGTTTAACGTGTAGGGAGAACTCAGAAGTTCTGTGATGTGCTAAAACAGTGAGTGAGCATCAGAAGTTCAGTGTGTTTAACGTGTAGGGAGAACTCGGAAGTTCTATGTTGTGCTAAAACAGTGAGTGAGCATTAGAAGTTCAGTGTGTTAAAACAGTAAGAAAGCCTAGAAGTTATGTGCGTTAAAACAGTAAGAAAGCCTAGAAGTTCTGTGTGTTTAACGTGTAGGGAGAACTCAGAAGTTTTGTGCTATGCTAATAGAGTGAGTGAAAAAAACAGGGGTTCTGTGCCACATTTCAACTCCTTCCTCATATTAATCAGCACATCAGCAATTTATTCAGTATTTAACAAACAACAGGTCAAAGATAAAAGCACAACAATCTATAGAAGTTCAAATCCCTAATCTGAGCCTAGCCCTAATCAAGAAGTTCTGATCCACAGTTTTCCTATTTATGAAATGATATGGACAACTTTAATACTATGATATTTACATATTTTAATGATGTTCTGAAAGAAAAGATGCAAAGTTAGAAAGACTTACCTTGAACCTAGAGTGTGGGCTTGGAACTTGAACTGTTGCCTTCAGATGTTCTGGAATCAACAAGATCAGCAGAAGAAAATATGCCAAGTTCTTTGACTCAAAGGGAAGAACAAGAGTTTGGTTTTCTGTTTGGGAATTCTGGATTTTTATGAAGGTTTCACAACTTTCTTTTCTCTCTTTTGACAATTTCTCTCTCCAAAAGCCATCCCCTTGAACGTGTGATGGAGAAAATTATTTATAGATGGGTTTGTTGTGGTTTTGGGGGGGGAAACAAATGGGATTCAAACCTTTTTGGTATACTGTTTCATTGCTTTTTAATCACAATTTTCGTATGTTAATTTGATGCAAATATGAGGTTTGAAAAAGTGTAGGTATGGACTGGATCAGTAGCTGATTGCAGGACTGTGATATAGCAAGGCAACAGGCTGCTTAAATGAGGTTTTGGGATTTGGTGATGTTCTGGTCGCAGAAGATCAGAAACATAACCTCCATATGCTGAAGAGTCATATTTTGACCGAAGAAAATTACTTTCATATGTTCTGATTGAAGCATCATGTTCTGAACCGTGTCTGCAAATTCTGATTGCACTCGTGTGAAGGCTGACCCAGAAGTTCTGAAGTATCATATTCTCTTAACACTTAGAAAATATTCTAAATGTTTAGAATTTTGATTTTTTCAAAGTAATTTCTGACATCTGATTTTTTGATGAACCAATTTCATGTCTTGATGAAATATAATTGTTGAAACTTGATTTGATCTAAAAGTAAAAATTTGACTTTTCAGTGTGCTTTTGACCATTTTGCACTTGTGGATGATTTTCTTGAAAAGTTATAATTCAAGACTTGGAACTTAATAGAAGCAACCCTGAGAGTCCAGGATGATCCTTTGAGAAATGAGAGGGCAAAGTTTGGGGTAAAACATGTTGGTTATGCAAAGGGAAGGTATTAGCACCCTAAACATCTACGGTACTCCGCAGAAACCTCTTTGTAAAATCTGTATATTTTGGCTATAAAATGTTGTATAAAAATGGATGGTGGAGGTGAGAAAAGAAATATATTTTTATGGGTTTTTTTTCACCCGTCGCGGTTGCGAACCTTTAGTGCCTACTTACTACCTTCCGTGTAATATGGGTTCAGGGTACACGTAGTTCCTGTTATAAAAATTTTAAAACACAAATGTGTTGGTTAATTTTATGAGATAAAACATCATCGTCATTGTCCGTGTGGAAAACATACCTACTACCCACAACCATGAGAAAGGAGAATTTGCATCATCTCAAAGTGGAGGATATGGCTTGGATTTTGAAATCAACAATTCCTCACTCAACACCCAAGTGGAAAATATCTCTCTTCACTACATATTCTAGAAGTATAGTTGTTTGCATCACTACAAGGATTGACAAGAGTTCAATCTTTTTTGATAAAAGTTTAAAGATAAAAGCCAAAGTGGCAAAATGGTTTGAAATGAGATTGATTGACTTTTAGTCTTCTCACAAAAAAATGTCCAAGTATTATTAAGTTTATTGAAGTTTATTTATGAAAATGTTTTGAAAATGCATGGACCTAAGTCCAAGTTTACTATGAAAGTGGTTCAAGTTTTAAAAAAAAACAAGAAGAGTTTTCAAAAAGAGAGAGAGTATTTTTGAAATTAAAGAATATGGGAGGAGAAGAAGGGGCTATCCTAAAGCATAAGGTAAAAGTTAGGGATAAGAACCATCTAACCAACAAGAAGCCAATACTTGAAACTGTGAGCCAAGATAGAATTTCCATTCTTTGGATTGAAACAAACCAAGCAATGATGCTAGACCTCTTGAAAGAACCAAACTTCAAGTGTATTAAGTCTTCACAAAAAATGGGCAGAGAAACGACTGTATAGGGGTGAATTCCAGATTACAAATAAAGAGTGTAATCACAATAACCTGCACACAAAACAAACAAACAACCCAATGCCTTGAGGTAAACCTCAAGAGCTCCAGACAAAATAATCAGATAAGGTCACAAGGTCTCCAAACATAGGCCAAGGTTCCTAATCCTAAGTCCAAAAAGTCCAATGCTCCATAATACCAAGGATAGTAACCAAATAGTCCAAGTATCATTAAATATTTTTAGGGTTCATGTTGATTATTAGGTGTTTTGAAAAAGAAAAGTAAAGCTCAAGTGAGCAAAGATAAATATGACAAGAAAGTAGATACTCAAATGAACAAAGATGAAAATGGCATGAAATGTAAATGCTAAAAGTAAATAGTGTATAAAAATAAAAAGGATATATAATAAAAATAAAGGATAAAGTCAATTATTAGTGATTAGTGGTTAGTTGGATGATCATCTTGAAAATTGCATTTGGAACTCATTAGAGGATTGGTAGAACCAAAGCCTCCACACAATAAGTTGCATTTGCTTTTTTTCAAGTATATCATCCATTTGGAATCCTCATAAGTACCATTTAATGATCAACGATGTTTAAGTGATCCACGCTAACCAAAAGTGTTGTAGATCCATTAGAGGATTGGTAGAACCAAAGCCTCCAAACAATGAATCTCAAGGTTATTGGATCAAAGAGATCAAATTAACATACTTGGGCTTGCAAACATAAGTTTGGGCCACGAATGATCATTTATTCGAATCGGGACAAAATTTAGTGCTATGTTAAGTAATCGTAAGTGGACTTATATAGAAGTCGCACCTATTTTGAGGCCGGTCAATAACAAACTATGCACCATTTGTTTTGAGACATGATATAAAGATCATGCTCCAATAGCACTTAGTGCAAAGAAAGGGATGAGATGAAAAGGGGTAGGTGAGAATACACAAATCACTTTTGAATTAAATTTAATCAAACTATTAATAAAATCATTCATCCATTTTTGTGGAGTTAGACTCAATACCATGGATCCAATGATGTTAATAAAGTTCATAATCAAAAATTTAACCCAAGATCAGCCAGAAAATAGTCACAAAATAATATTACATTTAATATATACAAAAAAGGTTTAAAAAAATGTTTTAAAATAGAAATAAAAGAGAAAAATACCAACTATGTTCAAATTGATGAAGAAAAAAAAACTAAGTCCATAAAAAAATCAAAAAAGGACTCAAATGATTTTATAAATTTTTTGGTAATTTTTTTAAGTCAGAAATTATTTTTAAAATTAAAAGAAATGAGTAAAATAAACTAAAAATGATATAAAAAATACCAAAGTCAGGAATAAAAAAATAAGTGAGATCACCAATATTTGTCACAATATTATTGGATCATTCCATAATTTTTTCAGAATTTAAAAATGCATAAAAGAATTTTTAAACATTTAAAACAATTCAAATAAAGTTAAAATTTATTAAAAAAATACCAAAACACAAAATTAAATTGTGAAAAAATAAAAATCAGAAAGAGAATAATCAAAAATATTTTTCATAATTTTTTCAGATTTTTTGGACCTAAAATGAATTTTCTATGATTTTTTGAACTTTAAAACAATTAAATATAAAAATCAGAAAAGAAAATAAAAAGTCAAAAATATGTGGACCATTAGATAAGAGTCAAAACGCGTTAGTAATCAAATCCAGGGGATCTGGCGCGCTGTGCATATCATGGCCATTAGTGAATAAAGCACTAAATCAAATGTAAATCAGAAATTCAAAAAATCCAATTGGCGTTGTTTCATTGGTTGAAGGATGACACGTTGGTCATCTTCAACCTCCAGCCAGTCCCAAAATTTGGTTGCTCAATCTGTAAAATTAGAGCAGGAGACCTATGCCATTCGTTTCGTCTCTTCAAGACGAAGACAACCACACTCTCGCGACAAATTTATATAAATTGTAGCTCAAGCAATTTGGAAGGAAAGTTTTGAAAAGGGATTTAAAATTTCATGGTCAAAACATGTTTCCAGTAAAAAGTAAGTGTTGCGACTAGAACCAGGGCAATGAGAGTATCACAATGATATCAAAGTTTTAAAGAATTGATGAAGGAATCTACCTATTGAAGTTGAGTTGCAGAGCTCTGAAACTGGACTTCTATGGAGTAATGTAGGGCACTATTCTTGAATGTAATTATATAGTTAGCTTCAAGGAAGATCAAGGAAGGTGAACTGATGGAAAAATTGGATTGAAAAAGGCTTGAGAATGGATTTCGAAGTTGCTGAATTTTGAGTTATGGAACAAGTTTGGCAGGGTGATTCTGGCTATCCAAGCTTGAGGAAATGAATGGGGAATGACCCTATATTTATAGGGAATCAAATGGAATGTCCAAGCGTGTGAAAGGATGAAGTTTGGAGGGAAATCGTGTGAAGTTGCAAACAAGAAAAGTGTGACTTCTAATTTGATCAAAAATCATCCAAAACGCGCGTTTTGCTATGCTAATCACTTCTGGAATCACTAAACATGTTCAGAAGCAAAAACGCGCAGAAACAAAGTGTTTAGAAGCAAAATCAAGGATTTCAAACTTCTGACTTGGTGAAAAATTCAGTTTCAAATTGCCAACTTCTGACCAATGGCATTCTCAGCTTAAGGGGTCTTAGGGAATGATTCTTGATGCTTTAGAAATATGAGGTTACAAGCTTTGCAATGGGAAAAGAATGGAGACAAATGGATGCTTGAGCTGAAAGTTATAACGAGTCAAAGTTGGAAAAAATGTTGAGTTTCGATACTTAGAAATATTTCAAATTTTTCTTCAAAAATGACTTATAATGTCTTGCATCCAAGCATAGCCTTCCACTTGGAATTTGCTCTTGGTCGAAAAATATGGCATGAAGTATATCTATTGAAAGACATTTTGTGACTTGAACCATTCAAAATATCCAAAAATTGGGAGAGTTATGAATTGTTGAAGTTGGCAAAATTTCATAAAATGACCTATAATCTTTATTATCCTTAAGGCAACGTCCATCCATTTTCTCACTTTTCACATAAAAGAAGGAATAAATTTCACATCCTTAAGATAATTATGGAAAATTAATGGGCTCAAGGTGATAAAAATTGACTAAGTTATGATCATTTGAAGTCACGCGTGGAAAATTAGGGATTCATCTGGAGGACTTGTAATCTTTCTTCTTAATCAAGTTTCTTCCACATGAAAACTCCTTGGAACTTTTGAAATTATTTGTTGATAACCCTTTGAAGAGAAGGATTTCTTTGGAATCACTCAAAAATACCAAAAGATGAGCAAGATATACTCCTCTGAAGTTCAAAACCCTAGCTCATAGATCAAGAAACATGCCTTGAGGAACTTTGACAATTTTGAACAAACTTCTTGTACCAACACAAATGCTTTGTAAATATAAGTTGTTGAGGATGATAATGAGAACTCATAGAACCCACAACCACTTACATATCTTGAGAATTGAGAGGAATATGCATTTAACACCAATGGGAACAAAGTCTTGTCCAAGCATGACAACTTCTCCAATCAATCCCTTGTGCTTTTGAACCAAATTTGATAACCTTGAAATATGGTGAACCAAAATAACCTTGCCATTCCATTCCATCCAAGAACCCTATACCGCCCATCCTATCTTAAAGTTTTCCCAAGTCCGGGTATAGGACTTATAAGTAATCACCAAGCACCCTGAAAACTAGGAAAATCCAGACAAACATATATACAACATATAACACATAGACAACAATAGCATATACACATATATAAACAAAGATAGGCTCAACACAATTAAGGATGGAACATCAAGAGGTCAATCCTTCCCCAGTGAAGTCCCCATTTTTCTCTAGCGGTTGAAATGTTTAAGACTTAGCCATTAGATTGACTAGACTTATACAGATCAAAATAAAATCACCATCGCACTTTATTATTTCCAAAGAATGGGAAAAGAGTGAGTAAACCAAAAAGAGGGGGGAAAGATTCAAGGTAATGGGGTTGGTTATGCAAAGGGAATGTATTAGCATCTTAAACATCTACGGTACTCTGCAGGAACCTCTTTGTAAAATCTGTATATTTTGGCTATAAAATGATGTATAAAAAATGGATGGTGGAGGTGAGAAAAGAAATATATTTTTATGGTTTTTTTTGCACCCGTCGTGGTTGCAAACCTTTAGTGCCTACGTACTACCTTCCGTGCAATAGGGGATCAGGGTACACGTAGTTCCTCTTTTAAAAATTTTAAAACACAAATGTGTTGGTTAATTTTATGAGATAAAACATCATCGTCCATGTCCGTTTGGAAAACATACCTACTACCCAAAATCATGAGAAAGGAGAATTTGCATCATCTCAAAGTGGAGTATATGGATTGGATTTTAAAATCAATAATGCCTCACTCAACACCCAAGTGGAAAATATCTTTCTTCACTATATATTGTAGAAGTATAGTTGTTTGCATCACTACAAGGATTGACAAGAGTTCAATCTTTTTTGAGAAAAGTTTAAAGATAAAAGCCAAAGTGGTAAAATGGTTTGAAATGAGATTGGTTGACTTTTAGTCTTCTCACAAAAAAATTTCCAAGTATTATTAAGTTTGTTGAAGTTTATTTATGATAATGTTTTGAAAATGCATGCACCTAAGTCCAAGTTTACTATGAAAGTGATTCAAGTTTTTTAAAAAAAACAAGAAGAGTTTTCAAAAAGAGAGAGAAGATTTTTGAAATTAAATAAGATGGGAGGAGAAGAAGGGACTATCCTAAAGCATAATGTAAAAGCTAGGGATAAGAACCAACTAACCAACAAGAAGCCAATACTTGACACTATGAGCTAAGATAGAATTTCCATTTTTTGGATTGAAGCCAGACAAGCAATGATACTAGACTTCTTGAAAGAACCAAACTTCAAGTGTATTAAGTCTTCGACAAAAATGGGTAGAGTAACAACTGTATACGGGTGAATTCCAGATTACAAAGAAAGAGTGTAATCATAATAACTTGCATACAAAACAAACAAACAACCCAATGCCTTGAGGTAAACCTCAAGAGCTCCAGACAAAATAATCAGATAAGGTCACAATGTCTACAATTATAGGCCAAGGTTCCTAATCCTAAGTCCAAAAAGTCCAATGCTCCATTATGCCAAGGATAGTAACCAAATATTCCAAGTATCATTAAAGATTTTTAGGGTTTATGTTGATTATTAGGTGTTTTGAAAAAGAAAAGTAAAGCTCAAGTGAGCAAAGATAAAAATGACAAGAAAGTAGATACTCAAATGAGCAAAGATGAAAATTGCATGAAATGTAAATGCTAAAAGTAAATAGTGCATAAAAATAAAAGGGGGCATATAATAAAAATAAAGGATAAAGTCAATTATTAGTGATTAGTGGTTAGTTGGATGATCATCTTGAAACTTGTATTTGGAACTCATTAGAGGATTGGTAGAACCAAGGCCTCCATGCAATAAGTTGCATTTGCTTTTTATCAAGTATATCATCCATTTGGAATCCTCACAAGTACCATTTAATGATCAACGATGTTTAAGTGATCCATGTTGACCAAACGTATTGTAAATCCATTAGAGGATTGGTAGAACCAAAGTCTCCACACAATGAATCTTAAGGTTATTGGATCAAAGAGATCAAATTAACATACTTGGGCTTGCAAACATAAGTTTGGGCCACGAATGATCATTTATTCGAATCGGGACAAAATTTAGGGCTATGTTAAGCAATCGTAAGTGGACTTATATAAAAGTCGCACCTATTTTGAGGTCGGTCAATAACAATCTATGCACCATTTATTTTGAGACATGATATAAAGATCATGCTCCAATAACACTTAGTGCAATAAGAAAGGGATGAGATGAAGAGGGGTGGGTGAGAATACCCAAACCACTTATGTGATGGACATTAGGCCATCTTAGTCTTGTTTGCTGGGTCACCCATGGATCCACAAAGCTAGGGTAGTCACTTCTACGCTCCACCAGATGCTGAAGTACCCAGTCAAGGGGAAGATTGTGACGGTACGAGGAGAGGAGGAGTACATGGTGAGCCACCTCAACTCCTTACGATATGTAGAGATGGATGGGGAGTTTATTGAGACCCCGTTTCAACATTTTGAAGAGGTTCCTCAGACACTGGCATCAGCTGAAACTGTTGTTAAAGATCCTCCAATGAAGATGGCTTCCCTCAAGGAGGCCCGGGTTGTTGTTGAGAAAGGTGGGTGTGCAAATTGGGGCCAACTCCCTGATTTTGCACATAAGACTAACAAGTTTGGTTTGGGTTTCACTGCAGAAGCTCAAAGGGTTGTTCGGAGTGCAAGGACTGGAAGACCTCCTCTGTTTATCAGCAATTCAGGAGTGAATGCCATTGAAGACGATATTGAAGAATCTGAGTTCGACAGTTGGATCTATCCTACTATTGATGGTGGACTAAGCAACTGGACAGCAAAGGACTTCATCCCAATTTCTTTTGTTACCCAGTAATGAGACTTTTGTTTTGTATTTGTAACAGACAATGTTTTAAACTTTATGGCCCGGTGTCTCACCCGGGGCACCGTGGTTTTATTTATGAAGGCTTTATGTGTGTCATCTACATATATCATTAATAAAAGCATTGGATGTTTCTTGCATTTCAAATTTTGCGCTCCTTGTTTTTCTTTTATTATATATTGCAAAACAGCTATTTTACACACACTCACATATACAGGTCTACATCCACTCTGGATCCCACTAATAACGACTCTGCTATTGTCGATTATGACTTTGAAATTCTGATCAACTTAGGCGAAGACGAAGGTGAAAATGATTGCGAAGTGCCTGGTGAAATTGCTAAACTCTTACTTCAGGAAGAGAGGGCCATACAGCCGCATGAAGAGCCAGTGGAAACAGTGAATCTGGGTACAGAGGTATACAAGAAAGAGGTCAAGATTGGTGCAAATCTGGAAGCTAGTGTTAAACAACGGTTGATTCAGATGCTGCATAACTACGTTGAGATCTTCGCCTGGTCTTATGAAGATATGCCTGGGTTGGATACCGATATTGTGGTTCACCGATTGCCTACCAAGGAAGATTGTCCTCCAGTGAAACAGAAATTCCGCCGAATGCGCCCAGAGATGTCTGAGAAATCAAGGCTGAAGTTATGAAACAGTTTGACGCCAGTTTTCTAGCAGTTACTTCTTACCCACATTGGGTGGCCAACGTGGTTCCTGTTCCGAAGAAGGATGGTAAGGTTCGAATGTGTGTTGACTATAGGGACCTGAACAGGGCGAGCCCCAAAGATGATTTCCCTCTACCTCATATCGGCGTTCTGGTTGACAACACCGCACAGCATAAAGTCTTCTCCTTTATGGATGGTTTCTTCGGTTATAATCAGATTAAAATGGCTCCTAAAGATATGGAGAAGACAAACTTTGTTACTCAATGGGGTACCTTTTGCTACAAAGTCATGCCTTTCGGATTGAAGAATGTTGGGGAAACGTATGGTCGCTTTGTTCCATGACATGATCCATCATTAGATTGAGGTATACGTCGATGACATGATTATAAGATCCCAGACTGAGGAAGAACACCTTGACCATCTGCAGAAGCTATTTGACAGGTTGAAGTTGTACAAGCTGAGGTTAAACCCGAACAAGTGCACCTTGGGGGTGAGATCTGGTAAGCTGTTGGGTTTTGTCGTAAGTGATAAAGGTATTCAAGTGGATCCCGCAAAGGTGAAGGTTATACAGGAAATGCCAGCTTCCTGAATAGAAAAAGAAGTCAGAGGATTTCTGGGACGTCTGAACTACATTGCCCGATTCACCTCACACCTGACTGCTACTTGTGAGCCAATCTTCAAGCTACTGAAGAAAGATCAAGTGGTAAGATAGAACGATGAATGTCAGGCTGCTTTCGAAAGAATCAAAGAGTATCTCCAAGAGCCACATATTCTGATGCCTCCAGTTGAATGGAGATCTTTGATCTTATACTTGACAGTACTCGACAATTCAATGGGGTGTGTGCTGGGGCAGCATGACGAGTCTGGCCGAAAAGAGCATGCTATTTACTACCTTAGCAAAAAGTTTACCGACTGCGAGACCCGATACTCGTTGCTTGAAAAAACTTGTTATGCTTTGGCATGGGCTGCTCGCCGGTTGAGACAGTATATGCTGACTCACACTACTCTATTGATATCAAAGATGGATCCAATCAAGTATATCTTCGAGAAGCCTGCCTTGTCCGGAAGAATAGCAAGATAGCAGATGATCTTGACTGAGTATGACATCTAGTACACGACCTAAAAGGCAATCAAGGGAAGTGTATTGGTAGATCATTTGGCACATCAGGCAGTGGATGATTACCAGTCTATGAACTTTGAATTCCCGGATGAGAACATCATGTCAGTAACCGACTGTGAGACACCTGGACCGGATGAAGGACCTGAGAAGGGATCCCGATGGTCTTTGTACTTTTATGGAGCTTCGAACGCTTTGGGTAATGGCATTGGAGTTGTGATCATATCTCCTAAAGGCTCTCATACTCCATTCACCGCCCGGCTATGTTTCAACTGCACCAATAACATGGCAAAGTATGAAGCGTGCATTATGGGTCTTCGAGCAGTAATTGACCTAAGGATTAAGTTCTTAAGTGTATTCGGAGATTCCGCTCTCGTGATCAGTCAGATCAAAGGCGAGTGGGATACGAAACACCCTAATCTCATTCCTTACAAGGAGTATGTATTGGCGTTGCTTCCACATTTCGAGGAGATAACCTTTGAACACTTCCCTAGAGAGGAGAATGAGCTGGCGGACGTGTTAGCTACGATGTCTTCTATGTTCAAAGTCAATTGGGACAACGAGGCTCCCCGGATTACCATTGAAAGGTTGGATGAACCTGCACATTGCTGCGACAATGAGACTGAAGAAGCAACGGATAAACCCTGGTTTCATGAGGTGAGAGGTATCTTGAGGCTCAAGAATACCCCGAGCGTGCATCTGTTAATGATAAGAAGTTTCTGAGAAGGTTCGCAGCAAAATTCTTCATCAGCAATGGCATTCTTTACAAGCGCAACCATGATTCAACCTTACTTCATGTGTGGATAAGAACGAAGCAGAAAGGATTATGATAGAGTTACATGTAGGTACTTTCGAGACTCATTCCAGTGGACACACCATGGCAAAAAAAATCCTTCGGGGCAGGATATTATTGGTCCACAATGGAAGCCGACTATTATCAGTATTCTCGGACTTGTCACAAGTGCCAAGTCTATGCAGATAAGGTGCACATACCTCCAGTTCCTCTGAACGTCTTGACAGCTCCTTGGCCTTTTGCAATGTGGGGCATCGATATGATTGGCGAGATCAGACCTACGGCATCTAACGGGCATTGTTTCATCCTGGTAGCTATTAATTACTTTACGAAGTGGGTTGAAGCAGCTTCATTTGCTACAGTAACCAAGAATGTTATGGAATGGTTCATTCGGCACAATCTGATCTGTTGATATGGTGTACCAGAGAGGATCATTACAGACAATGGTACAAATCTCAACAATAAAATGATCACCGAACTCTGCAAGAAATTCAAGATACAGCATCATAACTCTTCTCCTTACCGGCCGAAGATGAATGGGCCTGTAGAAGCGGCTAATAAGAATATTAAGAAGATTGTGCAGAAGATGACGGTGACATACAAAGATTGGAACGAGATGTTACCATTTGCTCTTCATGGGTACCGTACCTCAGCACGGACATCAACAGGGGCAACACCATATTCCTTGGTTTATGGCATGGAGGCCGTCTTGCCCATTAAAGTTCAGATACCCTCTCTTCGGATTATGAAGGATGCAGGTTTGAGCGAAGATTACTGGATTCAGACCCGGCTTGATCAGCTGAATTTGATCGACGAGAAGAGACTTACTGCTATTTGTCATGGTCAAACGTACAAAAGACGGATGATCAAGGCAGTTAACAAGAAAGTTAGACGACAATAGTATCAAGTCGGAGACCTGGTCATCAAGTGCATTATCCTGCCACAAGGTGATCCTATGGGCAAATGGACCCCTACTTATGAGGGGCCATTTGTGGTTAAGAACATTTTCTCAGGAGGAGCTATGATTCTAACCACCATGAATGGTGACGACCTTCCTCACCCCGCCAATGCAGACATAGTAAAAAGATAGTACGCATAATGAAAGACCCGCTAGGTTGACTGGCCTAGGAAAAAATAAGGGCTTCCCAGCGAACCAAAAGGGTTCGGGCAAAAATAAGGGATGAAAATGAAAAAATCTGTACACCCGGTAAGTTGAAAACCCGAAAGGGCGACTTGGGCAAAAAAGGGTATCCCGGTGGACTAAAAACCCGAAAGGGCGGTCCAGGCAAAAATTAGGGATCAAAGCATAACACTATGTCTCATTGGATCACCTTGAAACCAGACTTCGGTATCAACTATCAAGCTCGGACGACACTAATCAATCTGATCTACCTTCAACCACGTAGCAAAGTGATGAGATGCTCGAGAACATAAAGACAATAGCAGAGTTGGAACCTAGTGGGATTATTCACATAGCTGTTTTGTTTAGTTTTTTCACAAATTATGTAAATTCTATTATTCGGCGGCGTTCTCTTACTAAGACGTCGGCCTCTTGTACAAAAACGCCTATTTACAGGCCAAACTTTAAAATCAATACCATTCATTTTCAGAGAAATTTCAAACTATTTTTTCCTTTTTCTGTTTTGTTTTGCAAAGAATGTCCAATGTTCATTTTTGATATATGCATTTGACATTAATTGTTGCTGATAAAAATTTACATGCAAAACAAAAGACCATTACTTGTAATATCAGAAACAAGGGGAAAATAAGAATCGTCCAAACTATACAGTTGCTTTGTCCACCAGGTATAAGGTAAATTCAGCTGAAGAATATGGTTGAGATGCATTCACTCCCTGCAGAGTAAGACAGTAATGTTAACTCTCCCCAGCTGAGACTTGCAACTATGAATGAATCGACAATATTCTCCCCAAGCAGAGTTTATTTACCATCAACACTCAAAGGTCTTAATATTCCCCAGCAGAGTATAAAGATATTCCCTGGCAGAGTACAAGGTATCCCCAGTGGAGTTTGAAATTTTTCCCAGCGCAGTCTGAAAAAGCTTCCCCAGTGATATTTGGAGAGTCATCCCCAGTAGACTTTGGAAGATTGTCCCCAGCAGAACTCAAAGGATTATCCCCATTAGAGTCTAAAAGGTTATCCCCAGTGAAGTCGCAATTGAAAGATCATCCCCCAGCGGAGTTCTTTCCCTTCACAAACAAGAAGTCAATCCCCAACAGGATTCAGTATCACCAGCAACGGTAATTCGTCCCCAGCAGAATTTATCGGTGGAATCCTCAGCAGAGCATCTCTTCCCCACAGAGTAATCTCCTCATCAGTTTATTCCCCAGCAGAGTTATCCTTTCCTGCAGGTTTATTCTCGCAATCATCTTCGTTCGCCATTCCCAGCAGAAACGAAGAATCCAACTCTTGTCTCCAGCAGCTATCTAGGATTTATTTTCCCCAGCTAAAAGCATTATATTTCCATACATCATGACACATGCATATGCGCATCATACAACACAATCTCATTTAATTTGAGAGCATCATTGTTTGATACATATCATGCATTTCATACAGCTAACCTTTACTTTTCAAGAAGGATGCAGTTAAGTTCTCAGCTATGAAGCTTTTCCCTCAGTCGAACTACTGACCGATTCTTAAATCTAAACTGAATTATCCTCGGTTGAATTACAGATAAGGTTCTAAATCTCGGCAAAGTTCCTCCTTCAAGGTATGGATGAGTTCTTAAATCTCAAAAGAATTATCCTCCGTTGAATTACAGACAAGTCCTAAATCTCGATGAAGATGTTTCCCTCAGTCGAAGTACTGACCGATTCTTAAATCTCAACTGAATTATCCTCGGTTGAATTACAGATAAGGTTCTAAATCTCAGCAAATTTCCTCCGTCGAAGTATGGACGAGTTCTTAAATCTCAACAGAATTATCCTCGGTTGAATTACAAACATGTCCTAAATCTCGATGAAGATGTTTCCCTCAGTCGAAGTACTGACCGGTTCTTAAATCTCAACTGAATTATCCTCGGTTGAATTACAGATAAGGTTCTAAATCTCGGCAAAGTTCCTCCGTCGAAGTATGGACGAGTTCTTAAATCTCAACAAAATTGTCCTCGGTTGAATTACAGACATGTCCTAAATCTCGATGAAGATGTTTCCCTCAGTCGAAGTACTGACCGATTCTTAAATCTCAACTGAATTATCCTCGGTTGAATTACAGATAAGGTTCTAAATCTCGGCAAAGTTCCTCCGTCGAAGTATGGACGAGTTTTTAAATCTCAACAGAATTATCCTCGGTTGAATTACAGACAAGTCCTAAATCTCGATGAAGATGTTTCCCTCAGTCGAAGTACTGGCCGGTTCTTAAATCTCAACTGAATTATCCTCGGTTGAATTACAGATAAGATTTTAAATCTCGGCAAAGTTCCTCCGTCGAAGTATGGATGAGTTCTTAAATCTCAACAGAATTATCCTCAGTTGAATTACAGAAAAGTCCTAAATATCGATGAAGATGTTTCCCTCAGTCGAAGTACTGACCGGTTCTTAAATCTCAACTGAATTATCCTCGGTTGAATTACAGATAAGGTTCTAAATCTCGGCAAAGTTCCTTCGTCGAAGTATGGACGAGTTCTTAAATCTCAACAGAATTATCCTCCGTTGAATTACAGACAAGTCCTAAATCTCGATGAAGATGTTTCCCTCAGTCGAAGTACTGACCGGTTCTTAAATCTCAACTGAATTATCCTTGGTTGGATTACAGATAAGGTTCTAAATCTCGGAAAAGTTCCTGCGTCGGAGTATGGACGAGTTCTTAAATCTCAACAGAATTATCCACGGTTGAATTACAAACAAGTCCTAAATCTCGATGAAGATGTTTCCCTCAGTCGAAGTACTGACGGGTTCTTAAATCTCAACTGAATTATCCTTGGTTGAATTACAGATAAGGTTCTAAATCTCAGCAAAGATCCTCCGTCGAAGTATGGACGAGTTCTTAAATCTCAACAGAATTATCCTCGGTTGAATTACAGACAATTCCTAAATCTTGATGAAGATGTTTCCCTCAGTCGAAGTACTGACCGGTTCTTAAATCTCAACTGAATTATCCTCGGTTGAATTACAGATAAGGTTCTAAATCTCGGCAAAGTTCCTCCGTCTAAGTATGGACGAGTTCTTAAATCTCAACAAAATTATCCTCGGTTGAATTACAGACAAGTCCTAAATCTCGATGAAGATGTTTCCCTCAGTCGAAGTACTGACCGGTCTTAAATCTCAATTGAATTATCCTTGGTTGAATTACAGATAAGGTTCTAAATTTCGGCAAAGTTCCTCCATCGAAGTATGGACGAGTTCTTAAATCTCAACAGAATTATCCTCCATTGAATTGAATACAAGTCCTAAATCTCATTGAAGATGTTTCCTCCCAGTTGAATTACGGACAAGTTCTTAAAACTCAGCGGAGATGTTCTCTCAGTTGAAGTACAGGCAAGTTCCTAAATCTCAACAAGGATCAGACTTCCCCAAGCGGAATCTTCCACAACAACAGGCATACAAGCTCTCGCTAAGGAATATCTTACGCGATCGACACTTATTCAAATGGCATCTGTAAGCCCATTCCCGACATCACAAGGTTGATACCACTTCATGCGAGTGCAAATTTCTGGGCACTCTAGTGTTCAATCATCTTCCACCTTCGGATCACGAAAGGCAGAAAAGCCAATCTACATCCTCGGGTTTAAGAAGATTGAACATGGGCAGCTGTTTACCCCAAAATTTTCCCTCCCATATTTCTCAAAACATTGCAAGGAAAATCTCCAAGTTGCCTAAGGTTGCTCAAGAGTTGGTCAGAGAAGCTATCTCCTAAGGCAGTCTACCCCAAATTAGGGTTTTGTGTTGCATTAAGATCTTTGAGTCCTAATGATCTCAAGTACTCCCCAATGTCCTAATATGTTCTCAACATCATCCATGTCAAGTTTCAAGCCTTGCAGAGGAAGTTTGCTCAGTCAATTGCTCAAAGGTCCAAAAATCAATTATGCTAGGGCAAAAGTCAACTGTGACCTACAAACAGTCAAACTTCAAGATTTTTTGTAAACATTCTCATTTTGAAGTATATTTCATCATTTGATCAAGGGTTGATCATGATTCATAAAGGATTTCTTAAAATTCATCAAGACTCAAAAGTTGCTAAATTAGGGTTTTACAAGAAAAGTCAACTCAACTTTGACCAAGCATAATTTTCTCATACTTTATGAGAAATAACCCATCCAAAGCTCATTTTGAATAAAATTCAATTTCCCACAATCCATCTTCATACCCCAAGTTAAAAAAATGCACTCACAGGAAGTTATAAATTTGGACATTATAGGTCATTTTTGAAAGTTAGCAAAAACACCTTTTTTTCCAAAGCTTATAACTTGAGCATGGAATACCAAAATGAGATTAGACCAAAAGGCTTGGCTAGAGGACATCTCAAGCTTTCTAAAAAGTCCAAGAACACTTCTAAAAGTTCAAAATTGAAGAAGTTATGCATTGTTGAAGTTGGACTTTTTTTGCAAAATTGCCAAAAGTCAACTATCCCCAAAATGTCAAATTTTGTTAATTGGGCCCATTCTTTTCCACTTGATTTGAGTTTTAATAGTTTCCCACGTGTCCTAGCTTCAGCCATGATCCCATATTTCATTTTTATTCTTTAATTTGATTTTTAATTGAATTTATTTATTTTAAATCAAATAAAATCATAAAAAATCCAAAGCATTGATAATTCATGATCTCTTGGCTATTTCAGGCTCCACATTCAATCATTATCATCATCAAATTCGAATCAAACCAAATCATGTGTAAAAATATTGAAATGAATCAAATTTGGAAGGTTTTTCATAGAGAATCAAATCAAATTTGCAATCATTATTGGAGCAAGATTTGAACCAAATTTGTTACCCTAATACACTGAGCATTACATAAGCAAGCATAAGGTACGAAAATAAGGGTTGGAAAGTGTGGAGAGATGTAGAACAGAAATTGAAAAAATTCACAAAAAGTGGGAGATCAAAGTCAAAGCTAGAGGCAGTTTCAGGACACGAGACTTGTCCCAATCGCTTCCTAGGAATTCACACAAGCTACCTGGATCAAAAGCAAGCATTTTCAAGCCTCTACAAGCACTCTAGGTTTTGCTTGGAGTTTTTGGCCGTTTTTATTTCAGGAACAATTGACCTCCAAGAAGGGTATGGTTAGGACCGGGAGTTTGAGACGAGCATGACCATGCCCTTGAAATGCATTTTTGTGGCTTGTAGCAAATTTTGGAAGTGGACTTGCTTATAGCTACGGACTTCTGTCCGTTGGTATAGGTTTGTGATCTTTTAGCCACGAACGAGAGGTTGGGGACGATGCGTGGCGTCCCATCATTGGGCCATTCAAAACCAAGTGCGCATTGTTTTATTAAGTTTATGGCAATAGCTTTGTTTTTATATAATATATATCATTTATATTAATGTAACAAATGAAGCAGCGTGTCCCAGTGGTCAACAAGTCAGTTTCCAAGGCGTTAGGGGCTGGAGGTCAGGGGTTCGATCCCTGCCTCCAGCACTTTGCATTTTCTTGTTTCTTTTCAGGTATTCACATGCGCTCGCGAGCCTGCAGTATACCATGGTCCTTCATCCACTCAAGTTCCAGATGGCCAAAGGCCAGATCTGGTGGTCCATGATTGGAGGTCCACCATAGGCCAAGTCCATGCGTGCATACTGGATCCCAGAAAGTCAAAGAAGGCCAGCACAATTGGGCTTATGGAATTGCTATCAACACCTCAAAATCAGGCCCAATACCCCTTTCTCTATTTTATTTATTTTATTTTGTTTTAATTGTTTTATTACTTTTTATTTTATTTTTCTAACCAATAACAAATTTCCTTTTTTTTCATAAAATAAAATCACCAAAAAATATTTTTTATTTCAAATCAAATTTTAATTTTTTATTTTTCTTAATAAATTTATTAATTAATTAGGTTTTAATTAGAGAACTTTAATTCCTTTTGAAAAAAATAAATAAAATTAATTATACTTAACTAGTTTTTAACCATTAATTTAATTATTATAATTTCTTTCCTAAATAATCAAAAAACCCCAAAAATAATTTATTTTTATTATTATTTTATTTAATTTAATTTAGCAATTAATTTAGGATTTATTTCTTTCTTAATTTAAAAACAACAAAAACCAAAAAGATATGTTTCCTTCAAAACGGTCAAAACCCTAAAACTCGCATCCAATCTAATTTCTCGCGCGTTATTTATTTTTTATCCAATAATGTACCTGCTTCCGGATTGTAATAATAAATAGGACTTTTAATTATTTTTATTGCTTTATTTTATTTTTCAAAGGGTTTGTCTTTGGCGATGTAAATACCCGACGCCTTGTAATTTAAATTCCGCACTTTTAATTCCGCAAATTATAACTGTTAGATGTTTGATAATAGGGTTTGCATGACAAGACTGAATGTTAATCTTAAAATCAAATTAGATCACCCTTAACATGTACAAAGACAAAAATAATTGAAAACGACACACTCGCACATGCGCACTCTTAGGGTACACCCCACTTGGTTGCCTTTGTACGCGGTCATTGAGTATAGTTCACTTTAGAGGTCGCCCTCTTGTCTAAAATATCATAGTCGCCTCGAAACGGTTGCTTCGGATATTGTTGCCTCAAACAAATGATCTAAGACGTTAGGGTTACTGCTAAAGCGTCCTAACATTGCTTTAGTGACCGCATGTCCCTCATTCGAATTGACCCTCAAACTCCAACGACGGTGCTACCTACTCATCAATAGTAGGATAGCATTGTCTAAAGGAAATTAGCATAGAACGATTCCTTTTTCGAGTAGGTAGATGGTTCTTAGATACTTGCTCTTTCAAAAACAAAAACTTTTCGCACTTACACTCCTTTTCGAACAAAGTTTTCAAAAATACTTCATACGCTCTTGAGGACAGAAGCAAGAGTTAAATCGAAGTTTCAAATAAAAACTTTTTCAAACCCACAAGCACAAATAAAATAATTTTGAAAACATTTGAGCAAGTACCTAAGAGCCCGTAGATAACTACGGATAGAAAGGGTGCTAACACCTTCCCTTTCTATAATCTACCCCCCGAACCCGAGAAATATCTCGAAAAAAGGAATTTTTCTGTGCTTTTTTCCTTTCCTTGTTGGATAAAATAAAAGTCGGTGATGACTCTTGCTTACCGCGACATTTTCATAAACAACCGCAAAACACAAACCAGCATTCCAAAAAACAGTCAGTTCTTCCCACCGTATCACAGAACTGGCGACTCTACTGGGGAATTTATAAGTGGGGTGTACCTTAGGAATAGTTCATATTGTTTTCAATTGCTTGACTTGTATGCTTTATCTTTGTGGGTTGAATCGGAGTTACTATAGATCTTAACCCGGATCTGGGGAATACCCTTTAGGTAAGTAGCAATAAACTGTGAGGGAACTGTACAGCGTAGACCGATACGGTTGAAGCAGTAGCTACATTGGTGTGGCACTTTAGTATATACTGATATCCCTTGTGGCACAACGAGGAGAATATGGGTCTGCTAAGGGGTCTTTAAGCACCAACTGACCTTAGCACCTATAATTGACCAACTTGGCCATAGAACAGTAGCAGTATGCTACACTTATTGAGACCAAACTCTCGCGATGATTTCGGCCGTAAGAAAAGGTTGCTAAACTGGAATTATGACCGATCGAGGGTGGTCAGTGATATTGAGATCCTCTAGAACCTGATTATTATTTTTAGGACAGGTTTGAACCAACTGAACTGAAAGAGGGTGGTATCTAAGCTCCTTGCCAGCCTGAAATCTAAGGGTTATTTGTGTGACTTGTTTGCCCTTACCATGTTTGCTATTTGTGGATACTTGTGGTGTGTTTTCTATCATGACATCATGACATTGCATGCATCTTGCATTGGACTAACCTATTTCAAAGACAGGAGGGATTCATCTTTGTTCTGTTTTATAGGTCATGGCACCCATGCGTAGAAACACTATTCGGATCAACTTTGTCCAGGTTCTCACTCAGCTTAAGGAATTGGTTGCAAAGGTTTCAGATACTACCTCCTTTATCAGAAGACATAGGCACCTCCTTGGTTTGGTCACCTCCAAGATGGATGAACAGGTGATGAGTGTCTTAGTCCAGTTCTTTGATCCACTGTACCATTGCTTTACTTTTCCAGACTACCAGTTGGTCCCTACCTTGGAAGAGTTCTCTAATCTACTGGGTATCTCCATTCTAGAAGGGATGAAAATGAGGGATGAAAATGAAAAAATATGTACACCCGGCAAGTCGAAAACTTGAAAAGGCGGCTTGGGAAAAAAAGGGTATTCTGGTGGACTGAAAACCCGAAAGGGCGGTCCAGGCAAAAATTAGGGATCAAAGCGTAACACTATGTCTCATTGGATCACCTTGCAACCAGACGTCGGTATCGACTATCAAGCTCAGGCGGCACTAATCAATATGATCTACCTTCAACCAAGTAGCAAAGTGATGAGATGCTCGATGACATAAGGGCAATAGCAGAATTGGAACCCAGTGGGATTATTCACATAACTGTTTTTCTTTGTTTATTACAAATTGTATAAATTATATTTGTTCGGCGGAGTTCTCTTACTAGGACGTCAGCCTCTTGTACAAAAAATGCATATTTACAGGACAAACTTCAAAGTTAATACAATTCTTTTTCAAAGAAATTGCAAGTTGTTTTTCGTTTATCTGTTTTGTTTTGCAAAGAACGTCCAATGTCCATTTTTGATATATGCATTTGACATTAATTGCTGCTCATGAATATTTACATGCGAAACAAAAGACCATTACTTGTAATATCAGAAACAGGGGCAAGTAAGAATTGTCCAAACTGTGTAGTTGCTCTGTCCACCAGGTACGAGGTAAATTTAGCTGAAGAATATGGCCGAAATACTTTCACTTCCCACAGAGTAAGAAAAGGCAGTAATGTTAGCTTTACCCAGCTGAGACTCACAACCGCGAATGAATCGGTAATATTCTCCCCCAAGCAGAGTTTATCTATCATCAGTACTGAAAATTCTTATCATCCCCAGCGGAGTATAAAATATCCTCAGTGGAGTTTGGAAAGTTTCCCCAGCGCAGTCTGAAAAAGAATCCCCAGTAGAGTGTAGAGAATCATCCCCAGTAGACTCTGGCAGATTGTCCCCAGTAGAGCCTAAAAGGTTATCCCCAGTAAGGTCGCTATTTAAGAGATCATCCCCAGCAGAGTTCATTCCTTTCACAAACAGGAATTCAATCCCCAACAGGATTCAGTATCACCAACAGCGGTAATTCATCCCCAGCTGAATCTATCAACGGAATCCTCTACAGAACATCTCTTCCCCATAGAGTAATATCCTCATCAGTTTATTCCCCAGCGAAGTTATCCTCCTCCTCAGGTTTATTCTCACAATCATCTTCGTGCGCCATCCCCAGCGGAAACGAAGAATTCAACTCTTTTCTCCAGCAGCTATCCGAGATCTATTTTCCCCAGCTAAAAACATCACATTTCCATACATCATGACACATGCATATACGCATCATACAAAACAATCTCATTTATTTTTAGAACATCATTGCTTGATACATATCATGCATTACATACAGCTAACCTTTACCTTTCAGGAAGGATGCGGTTAAATTCTCATGAAATTCAAAGCTATGAAGCTTTTACCCCAAGTCAAATTACTGAAAAGTTCTTAAATCTCAACGGAGTTTTTCTCAGTTGAATTACAGACAAGGTCCTAAATCTCGACAAAGTTCCTCCGTCGAATTACAGACGAGTTCCTAAATCTCAGCAGAGTTCTCTCAGTTGAATTACGGGCGAATTCTTAAATCTCGATGAAGATATTTCCCTCAAGTTGAATTACTGACAAGTTCTTAAAACTCAGTAGAGATGTTAAAGTACAGACAAGGTCCTAAATCTCGACAAAAGTTCCTCCGTTTAATTACAGACAGGTTCCTAAATCTCAGCAGAGTTTTCTCAGTTGAATTACGGGCGAATTCTTAAATCTCGGTGAAGATGTTTCCCTCAAGTCGAATTACTGATAAGTTCTTAAAACTCAGCAGAGATGTTGAAGTACAGACAAGGTCCTAAATCTCGACAAAAGTTCCTCCGTTGAATTATAGACAGGTTCCTAAATCTCAGCAGAGTTTTCTCAGTTGAATTATGAGCGAGTTCTTAAATCTCGACGAAGATGTTTCCCCAAGTCGAATTACTGACAAGTTCTTAAAACGCAGCAGAGATGTTTTCTCAGTTGAAGTACAGACAAGGTCCAAAATCTCGACAAAGTTGTTCCTCCGTTGAAGTACAGACAAGTTCCTAAATCTCAGCAGAGAAGTTTTCTCAGTTGAATTACGGGCGAGTTCTTAAATCTCGACGAAGATGTATCCCCCCTCAGTTGAATTATGGGCAAGTTTTTAAATCTCAACGCCTCAGTTGAATTACGGGAAAGTTCCTAAATCTCAACACCCCCAGTTGAATTACGGGCAAGTTCCTAAATCTCAACGCCTCAGTTGAATTACGGGCAAGTTCCTAAATCTCGACACCTCAATTGAATTATGGGCAAGTTCCTAAATCTCAACAAAAATCAGACTTCCCCAGCGGAATATTCCTCAACAGCAGGTATGTAAGCTCTCGCTAAGGGATCTATTATGAGATCGACACTCCTCCAAATGGAGTATGTAATCCCATTCCCAACATCACAAGGTTGATACCACTTCATGCGAGTGCAAATTTCTGGGCACTCTAGTGTTCAATCCTCTTCCACCTTCGGACCACGAAAGGCTCCAAAGCCAATCTATATCCTCAGGTTTAAGAAGATTGAACAGGGGCAGCTGTTGTACCCCAAAATTTTCCCTCCCATATTTCTCAAAACATTGCAAGAAAAATCTCCAAGTTGCCCAAGGTTGCTCAAGAGTTGGTCAGACAAGCTCTCTCCTAAGGCAGTCTACCCCAAATTAGGGTTTTGTGTTGCATCAAGATCCTTGATTCCAAGTGACCCCAAGTGCTCATCATTGTCCTAATATGTTCTCAAGATCATTCATGTCAATTTTCAAGCCTTGCAGAGGAAGTTTGCTCAGTCAATTGCTCAAAGGTCCAAAAATCGACTGTGCTAGGGCAAAAGTCAACTGTGACCGAAATACAATCAAACATCAAGATTTTTGTCAACATTCTTATTTCGAAGGATATTTCATCATTTGATCAAGGGTTGATCATGATTCATCAAGGATTGCTCAAAATTCATCAAGATTCAAAAGTTGCTAAATTAGGGTTTTGAAGGAAAAGTCAACTTAACTTTTACCAAGCATAACTTTCTCATACTCTATGAGAAATGACCCATCCAAAGCGCGTTTTGAAGAGGATTCAATTACCTACATTCCATCTTCATACCCCAAGATCAAAAAATTCACTCACAAGAAGTTATGAATTTGGACATTATAGGTCATTTTTGAAAGTCAACAAAAATACCTTTTTTTCCAAAGCTTCTAACTTGAGCATGGAATATAAAAATTAGATGAGACCAAGTGGGTTGGTTATAGGACATCTCAGGATTTCTAAAAAGTCCAAGAACACTTCCAAAAGTTCAAAATTGAAGAAGTTATGCATTGTTGAAGTTAGACTTTTTTGCAAAATTGCCAAAAGTCAACTATCCACAAAACTTGAAATTTTGCCAAATGGGCCCATTCTTTTTCACTTGTTTTGAGTTTTCATTGTTTCTCACTTGCTCTAGCCTTGGCCATGTGTCCATATCTCATTTTTATTATTTAATTTGATTTTTATTTGAATTAATTCATTTTAAATCAAATAAAATCACATTAAATCTAAGGCATTGATAACTAATGATTTTCTGGTTGTTTTAGGCTCCAATTACAGCTAGCTTTGCAATCAAATTCGTATCAAGGCCATTATGCACAAGGAGATTGGATTCAAGTCAAAATTGGAAGGTTTTAATGGAAGATCAAATCAAATATGCAACCATCAATGTGGGACGATTTGGACAAAGTTTGTTACCCTAATCCAATGTACAATACATAAGCAAGCGCATCATACAAGAATCAGGGTTGGAAATCACTTGAGGAGGCAGAACCAACTTTGCAAAAAACACAAAAAAGTTTGACTTTGAAATCAAAGTTAGAGACATTTTCAGGGCTTGAGAGTTATCTCAATCGATTGTTGGCCATCCCCAGAAGCTAACCGGATCCAAACCAAGCGTTTCTAGACCTCCTAGTGCACTGTAAGTCCTTCGTAACATAGCTATGTTCTTGATTTCGTATTTCCATATTCTTGCATCCATTGAATGAAATAAATGCATATTTGTAATCCTCACATCATTTGCAAACTGTTTATAATAACCAATTTTATTTATATGCTTTGTATCATGAAACGCCATTGCTAGGGTTTTACGTTTGGTTTTAGGGGTTTTCATTTCAGGTGCAATTGGTCCACATGAAGGACATGGTTGTGATCATGAGTTTGTCACGAATCCAACCATGGTCTTAGAGTCCATTTTTGTGGCATGTGCAAGATTTTGGAGATGAGCAAGGTTGTAGCGACGGACCTGTGTTCGTTGGTATAGGTGGTTGTAATTTTTAGCCACGGTTGGAGGTCAGGGACGATGCGTGCCACGTTCCCATTGGACCATTCAAAATATTTGCGCGTTTTTTTTATTTTCTGACCATTGGATTTTGTTTTAATATATTATTATTTCTTTGTGTTATCATAACAAATAAAACAACATGGTGCAGTGGTAGACACCTCAGCGTTCAAGGCATTCCAAGGCTGGAGGTCAGGGGTTCGATCCCTGCCTCCAGCAATTTGTGTTTTCTTGTTATTTTTCAGGAAATTATGTGCATGCTCAGGCTTGATGTCTACCATACTCCCTCACCATCCAAGCGCCAGATGGCCAAAGGGTCAGATCTGGTGGTCAAATATTGAAGGTCCACCAAAGAGCTAGTCAACGCATGAGCATTGAATCACAAAAGTCCAAGCAGTAATTGGGCCTACAAAAATGTTTTCAGCACTTCCAAAAAAGGCCCATTTCTCTACTTTCTCAGATTTTCTTTTTATTGATTTAATTGCTTTATTTTATTTTAATTTATTTTCTAACCAATAACAAATTTTCTTTTTTTATCAAAAAATCATAAAAATACTTTTTTTTTATCCAATAAAATTTTAGAACTTTTATTTTTATTAATAAACACTAACTAAATTAATTAGGTTTAATTCTATAACAACTTTAATTTGCTTTATAAATATTTAAAATTAATTAGAAATCATTAGGTTTTAATTCTAATTTAATTATTTTTATTTTCTTTCTTAAAATATCAAAAACTCCAAAAATGTGTCATTAATTATTTTTCATTAATTAATTTATTTAATAATTAATTTAGTGTTTAAATTAGGATTTAAATTCTTTTCTTAAATAAAAAACAACAAAAAAAAGCATTTTCTTTTAAAAGGGTCAAAACCCTAATTTCGCATCCGATTTAATTTCGCGTCGTGCTTTATTTTTCTTTATCCAATTGATGTATCTCGTTATGGTTTGTAATAAATAATTAGGACATTTTATTTATTTTTCTGCTTTTTATTTTATTTTATTTTCAAAGGGTTGCTTTTGGCGATGTAAACACCCGACGCCTTGTAATTTAATTTCCGCATTTTAATTCCGCAAATTATACAATTGTTAGATGTTTGATAATAGGGTGTGCATGACAAGACTGAATGTTTAATCTTAAAATCAAATTAGATCATCCTTAACATGTGCAAAGATAAAAATAAATGAAAACAATACACTCGCACATGCGCACTCCTAGGGTACACCTCACTTGGTTGCCTTCGTACACGGTCATTGAGTATAAGTCGTTTTAGAGGTTGCCCTCTTGTCTAAAAGATCATAGTTGCCTCGAAACGGTTGCCTCGGATATTGTTGCCTCAAACAAATGATCTAAGACATTAGGGTTACCGCTAAGGCGTCCTAACATTGCTTTGGTGACCGTATGTCCCTCATTCGAATTGACCCTAAAACTCCAACGACGGTGCTACCTACTCATTAATAGTGGGATAGCATTGTCTAAAGGAAATTAGCATAGAAAGATTCTTTTTTCGAGTAGGTTGATAGCTCTTAGATACTTGCTCATCCAAAAACAAAACTTTTTCACACTTACACTCCTTTTCAAACAAAGTTTTCAAAACACTTCATTACACTCTTGAAGACAGAAGCAAGAGTTAAATCGAAGTTAAAACAAAAAAATTTCAAAGTGCACAAACACAAAGAAAACAATTTTGAAAATGATGAGCAAGTACATAAGAGCCCGTAGATGACTACGGATAGAAAGGGTGCTAATACCTTCCCTTTCTATAATCTACCCCCCGTACTCAGAAAATCTCAAAAAAGGATTTTTTTTCTGTGCTTTTTTTCCTTTCCTTGTTGGATAAAATAAAAGTCGGTGGCGACTCTTGCTTACCGCGACATTTTGCGAATACAAACGCAAAACGCAAACCAGCATTCCAAAAACAGCCAGTTCTTCCCACCGTATCACAGAGATATCTTCCACTTGGACGGGTTGAACAGGACCTTTGAACCTTCTCCCCATATTGAGGATAACAGTCGGCTTCTTGGTCTTATTTTTCTTGGTGACGAGCGCCAACAACTCTTTTTGTCCATGTGCCAGATTCATGAGAGTTTCTTGGAATTGTGCATGTTGAGCCTAGAGATCCTTAACAATTTTTTCGAGGGCCATTTTTTCTGCTGAAATAAACAACGAGAAAATGAGAAACATGTATGAAAACCCTGTTATGATGAGATGCATGATATGTAAATGCAATGATTTCAAGGACTTCGGGAGATTTAAATTTTCTAACCAAGAGGAAACAAAAACAAAAATTTTATTAGCAAAGTTAAAATTACAATTGCCTTTTAGGCTTACAATGACAACAAAAGCTCTCAAAGAGACAATAAGATGAACTCCTAAAACCTAATAATCAAGTATCCCATGGACGCTTCCTCTTTATGTTGATGTATGCATTAAGACTCTTCTCCTCTTGAAGTTTCCTGGTGAGCTCCAACACTTTCATCTCACTTGCATAGAATTGAGTCTCAAAGGTGTCTCATTCTTCTTTGAGCTGAATCCAGGATTTCTGCAATTCTTCAAGGTCAGTAGGCATGTCTGGATAGAGGATGGTGTGAGGAACGTCTCCTTCGACAACAGGCTCCGTGATCACTAGTAAGATAGCTGGATATGGCATTATAAGGTCTTGAGCATAAGCTCGTACCCATTTGAGACAAGGCTCTAGAGGGATGGAATTCTTCTACCCTAAAGCCTTACTATCAATCTTGCTTACCATTCCCCAAGCACGTATAAACCTCTGACGATAACCTTGAAGATAACTTTCATAATCGAACACAATACCATGGAGAAGTGTGTCATGAGGACCATTTCTTCGAGCGTAACCAAACTGACGTAGAGCCAAGAAATGGTTGTAAGTAATACCTCCCCTAATTCCAAGGAGTGTAACATTAGGGAATTCCCCACAGCGATCAATGATAGTGATATCCTCATGAGATCAGGAACACCAGTAAATATTTGCATGGGAAAGTGACATTATTCTTTGTGACCACCTCAAACCTTATTCATTCTTCATTACCGAGCGGGGAAGATGCAAAATAAACCACATGGATAGCAGAGGTATACAACACATGAGAGTTCCTCGCCTCTTCATAGTACGAGTGTGAAGAGAATGCAATATATCATCGAGCAAGGTAGGCACATGATTATGAGCGAGAAAAATCTTGACGGCGTTCACATCTATGAGTTGGTCTAGATTAGGGAATAGTACCAAACCATAGATTAGAAGGGCCAAGATATCCTCAAAAGCCTGGAAACTCATAGCATCTAAGAATATTTAGCCTTCAACAACAAGAATTTATCCAAAAAAACCTTTGACTCCACTTCTCGTTTCCCAGTTGGATATAATGTCGGACCGTTTCAGATGTAAGGCTGATGCAATAACTTCTAGCTTTGGAGCTTCCTCTAAACCGGGTGAAGTGCATCTGATCAAGAATAGGTAATCCCAGTAATTGAGAGAATGCCTCCATAGTGGGTACCAACTGATAATCGGGAAAGGTGAAGCAGTGATGTGCAGGGTCAAAGAATTGGAAGAGAACACTCATCATGGATTCACCAAAACCTGGAGTAACCAGACTGAGCAATCGACCATGCCTCTTGATAAATGAATAACTTTAGGGAACCCTTGAGACTAACTCTTTTAGTTGAGAAGGCACCCTTACATAGTTAACCTGGATAGTGTTTCTGCGAGCGGAGGCCATAATCTACAAAATAGAATAAAGATAAATTCTCTGGTCCTTGAAATGGTTAGTAGAAATGAAATGGAATGAATGTTATGATGCATGATGTTATGTTAGAACAATTTAATTATACACAAGCAAAACTCACAAGGCCTTAGGTTAAAGCTTGCATGGAGTTGTAGGTAAGTACCCTCTTGAAGTTTTAGTTGGCTCAACCTGTCCTAAAAGAAATTAACCAGGTTCTAGGAGTCTCAATATCACTGATTTTTCTCTCGGACATTATTTCAGCTCAAGCATCTGATTTGCGACAAAAATATCCCGAGAGTCCGACCTTAATGAGTGTAGCATCGAGTATCAACCAACTTTAGTCTACACCAAAGTCGGCTATCTCACTACCTTCTAATGGCTAAGTTGTGTCAACTAAGGTTCTAAGGTCAGTTAGTGATTTATGAAACCACGCGGTAGCCCAACATTCTCCTTGACTTAACTCAAGGGACACCAGTACAAACCAATGTGTCGCACTAACGTAGCCATCGTTTCAACTGTATCGGTGTATACCATACAGTTTTCACAATCTATTTCTACTTACCTAAAATGCCTCAGATCCGGGTATATGATCTATACAAGAATAACCCAAACACATTTTAAACATAAATCAAGAAAGCCAAACAATGAAAGCATTTAAATGTGAGCTATCTCTAAGGTAACCCCACTTTAGTGCTTTGCCCAACAGAGTCGCCAATTCTGTAATACAGTGGGAGAACTGACTTTACTGGTTTTGCGTTTTATCGCAAAATGTTGCGGATAGCAAGAGTCGCCACCAACTATTCTTTTATCCAATAAAGGAAAGGGTGAAAAGAACGGGAAAGACCTTCTGAGATTTTTCTAAGTAAGGGGGTAGGTTATGAAAAGGGAAGGTGTTAGCCCCCTTTTCATCCATGGTTATCTATGGGCTCTTAGTTGCTAGCTCACTTTGAATATTCTTTGTGTAAGTGTATTTTGGAAATATTTTGAAAAGATGCCTTAGTGAGGCAAACTTTGTAATGATTCTCGTATCATTGAGAATGCATACAAAGTATTTTTTCTTTGAAAATATTTAGAAAAGAGAGTGTATGTGTGAGAAATTTTTTTGTTTTATGAGGAAGAAACTATAATATATCTACCTACTCAAAAGGTCTTTGTTCTTTTCCTCTTTTCCTTTAGATAGTGATATCCTGCCATTAGTTAGTAGGTAGCCCTATCATTAGATGTTTTGAGGGACAGGCGCGGGTCATCATACAGTCGCGAAGGTAACTCGTAAGACACTTTAGCAAGTACCCTAAGGTACTAAGATCATTTACCGTGGCAGCATCAGAGGGTCATCAAGGGACTATGATCTTTTAACCAATGGGTCTTTGCTAAAACTTCTCACGTTCGAGAGACGTGTCTGTTTTAAATTCGAGGTAACAAGTGGGGGTACCTTAGAGGTGCGCGGGTGCGAAGTGTGTTGTGTTTCAATTATGTTTATCTTAGATGTTAGATTTTCTAGCGCTTGTTTTTAAGTCTTACCATGCACTCCTATTAAGCTAGCAGCTAAATATATACAAGCATTCATACAGTAGTGCAGAAAGTAAAAGTGCAGGAAAATATACTACGCTATTACAGTGCCTCGGGGATAGGGATTACAAAACCTCAAATGGGGAGAAAATGTAAAGAAACCCTAAATTGTAAAACTATTACATCCCTTTGTGCAGTTACAATAATTCATGAAAATAATGAAAAAAAAAGTAAACAAACGCGCGGAGAATGGAAAAGGGAAAAATGTAAACCCTAAAAAATAATCTAAGTACAAGAAAATATTTTTTTTGGTGTTTTTATTGTTTAGAAAAATAAGTGAATTATGAAACCCTAATTCTAATTAATTTTAAATTAATAAAATAAACTCAAAATGATTAAGTTAAATTAATTAAAATTTTAAAATAATTAATTAATTAATTAAAAAAACTTAAGTCAAATATTTTATGACTTACTGATTTTTTGTGTTAATTTTTATTAACTAATAAATAATAAAAACGAAAATAATTAAATTAAAACAAAACAAACAAAAAAAGTGTTTAATGGGCCTGCACTACAAAAAGTAGTTAGGGGGTGAGAAAAAACAAACAAATCCAAGCCCAATAGCAAGAGGGCCCAGGCGCCTGGAAATCCAGTGGGGGCAGCTTCTTGGGGAGCACCATGGGGCTGGCTGTTTGGAAGCGTTAAATCTATAGTTGTTGAGATTAGATGGCCCAGACGTGGGTTACATCATACGCGCGATGGCCTGGTATACACTGGATCTGTAAAACAAAAGTTAGAAAAATGAAAATTGCTCCCTGCCTGGGTCGAACCCAGGACCTGGAAAGGGTGTTTCTTAAGAGCGTGCATGCTACCATTGGACTGTGTTGTTCATTCGTTACATTAATCAAACAAAAATAATATAATATAAAATGCAAGCTAGTTCCAGATCAGCAAACACGCACGTGCTCAAGTGGGCTAATGTTATTTGAATAAACCAATCAAAGCGCTGCTACATGCCACGTATGCCCTTGCCAGAATCAGCAAAACACAGGGACGCCATAGTCAACCTTCGGCCGTCTTATCTGGCCATACAAAAACTCAAACCTGTAAAAAAACGCAACGATTAAAATGTATAAAGCACCCTACTCCCCTTAAAATTTCCCCTGGATCTGAATCTGGCATTATTTTTAGCTAAAAACTCATGGATCATGCGCTTCGATTCAAAACCACAGATCGGGGGAAAAATGGCATCTAACCATTATGCGTGCATGGAAATGTATTAATGGTTAAAACATGTTCAATCATACCTCCAGATCACATTAGAGGCATCCAATCATCACAAAACAAAGTGAAATTAAAGATATAAAATTACAAAAGGTGTGGAACCGGCAAGGCCATGATGTATGGGTTCATGCGTGCAAGATCAACACGAATGACCCATTATTACATTTGGATATTCCAGGAAGGGAATGAGACCTGAATTATAGGATGAAAGGGCCTGAGGAAAAGTGTTAGGAGGCTCGAGGGTTTTGATAAATTTTGAATAATTTTCTAGCTTTTTATGCAGTGTAATTGTGTCCTTGCATTTGGTTTGGCTTGCCTTTATATAGAGAAATGAAATGGGCTGACAATTATGGCAAGAGATCAAGCCATGATGGCCTTAATCAAATGAGATAAAACACTTTAAAAACTTGCTATAACTTGATATTCTTTCCTTCTTTGAGCCCTTGCATGAATTTTGAATGTTGTTGGGTTGTCACAAGCTGTGTTGGGCTCTAAGAAAATCAATCCATGCGCTAGCCCATTTGTTTTCTATTTCATTTATTTATTTTTGAATTTATTTGAATAAATAAAATAAAATATCAATAAATGATGAGAAAATATAGGGAAATGTGTGAGTGGATTTAAGAGTATCTCATAAAGTCATGGATATGTTTGAATATCAACAAATAGGCCCATAAGTTCAAAAATTCAAATTTGCTCATTTTGCATTCCGTGCATTTCCTCAAAATTTACCAACTTGTGCAACTCATAACTTGCTAAATTTTAATCTTTTTAAGATGATCTTTGACTTTTTGAAAATCTCAATATGTCCTCTATAATTTCTCTTCTAATCATTTTTGCATTTGGAGATATTATCGTGATGTAAGTTGCCTTGACAAAAAGTGTCTTTTGTTGACTTTTTCAAAAAATGACATATAATGTATTAGCTCATATCTTTCAAATGAAGCATTTTTTGAACTTGAGCATAAAAGAAAAGTTGTATAGAATTGAATTTTATTCAAAATAAGCTTTTATTGGGGAAAATTTGATGAAGCATGTGAAAGTTATTTTTGGTCAAAGCTTAGTTGACTTCTCCTAAGGAAACCCTAATTTGGCAATTCTTGACTTTTGATGATTTGAGGGATTTCCTTGAGGAATCATGATAAATGCTTGATCAAATAATGAATATCACTTAAAAATGTTGATGTTGATAAAAAATCATGAAGTTTGACTGCATGTTGAGCATAGTTGACTTTTTGCTCAATACAGTTGATTTTCAATCATCTGAGTCATTGACTGAGCAAACTTGTGATGCAAGACTTGAATCTTGACATGAACCTTATTGAGGACCTATGATAAACTACGGAAATTATTTATGATCTTTGCAACCCAAATTTCCTTGAGAAACTCAAAACCCTAGTTGTAAACTTTTGGCTTAGAAGGAGCATTTGACTGGTCATCCCTTGAGATTCTTGAGTATTTGAGGAGCCTCGAAAGAATGCCTTGAAGAAAATGAGAAGGAAAATTTTTGGGTACAACAAAAGATTAAATAAAACTTTAGTAAATGACTAAAATATTTCTTTTAATAATAAATATTTACAAACATCATAAACTGGTTGATTTGCATAAAAAGCATAACGTGTGAAATTTAATTTATTGTACCATCGTAATATAATTTAGTTTCCAATTCAATAATAATGATTTAATACATTGGCATTCCAATATCTAATTGGTTATGGATCAATGTACCTTTCTCTAATTATTGGCATATACAAATTTAAAATAAACACTATCATTTAATCTAAATGAACTATTGGTTCTATTTATAAATATTTTTGTGTGCTATAAATATTATTGGTGCTATTTATACATCCATTTCGGTTAACATGTTGACCCAAATTCCAAATCTAAAATTACACTATTTTAACTTTGTTTTTCATTGAAAAAATATTTCATTTTTTATTTAAAAATAAAATTATCTATAATGTTGATTAAGCTTAAATCTATCTTAAAATTATTTTAATCAAAACAAAAATAAATATAAAAAAAACACAATTTAATGAAATTTAAATCTAGTATTATTACAATTTTCAATAATATTTCATAAATATTAAATGTATTTGTCCCTTTCTTCTAATGAAAGTCTTACTTCTAGAGGAAGTCTGGATTCTACCTGTCAAAATTCAAACACAATAATAAATTGATAATGAATCAAATTAAAAATGTAATCAAAATTAATTAATAGTAACAATAATAACAATTCTATTAATGACAAATTAATACTAAATAAAATTTAAAATTGATAAATAGTAAGAATAACTAAAATGTTGATGCTATCTAAATTTAATTAAGATATTTATAAACATGATTATACTAAAACTATAAATATTAAAATAGTAAAATACATCTAGATTGAACCATAACATTAAAACTCATACACTCTCCTAACAAATGGATAAAAATGCATGCATTAGTCTTCTAATAAAGTAACAAACAAAAATAAAGTTACTCAATATATATATATATATATATATATATATATATATATATATATATATATATATATATATATATATATATATATATATATAAACAATGTATCCAAAAAAAATCAATAATGTCATAGTTTGCACGCAGCTTATATGCTACTGCAAGGAAGTTATCATACTCCTCCCCACATGATTTAGGTATAATTACAACTTGAAAAAAAATTGTAAAATAAGTTTAAAGGCCAATGCAAGTGACTAAAAATAAAACAAATATACCAACGATACATACTTATTGTAACAGTTTTATTTTCGCTAATAAAAGCACTGAATTCATTCGTAGATTTAATTTCTATTGATGCAGGCTCATTTTTCTTCTTCACGTATTCAACGATACCATCAGCTTCACGGGGACCTTTTTATTCCTGAATGTTATTTCCACCATTCGTCAAAATCTTAATTGTTGGAAATCCCTTAACACCATACTCAGATGCAAGGTCCTTGTTCTTCTCATCGGAATCAACTTTAGCCAAAACAATTGTAGTTTCAAAAGTGCTCAAGATAGAAGCAGCTTTTTCATACTGCTCAAATCCACACGAAACAATATTTCCTTAACTTTCAAATCAGAGAATCTGCATGTAAAATGAGTTTGATGTAATCAATAGAATAGGGTCAATTTCAGTTTAGGCTGCATAATTGTGTTGTTGATTACTTCTATACCTTATATCAGTATTAGAAATAGAAACTATAGGTGCATATTGTCTTATCTTTGATTCTAGTGATAGGACTCAAAACCTTAATTTGCAGTTTTTATTGAAAAGACACTTTATTTCTAATAACAAATATTGAAAACAAAACTCATCTAGAACCAAGTATGAAATCACAGAGTAGTTTACCTGTCCATTCTTCAAAACATACTGCAATACCATAAAAACATAAGAAAATAATAAGAACCCTAAATCCATTGCACAGATTAGTATATAAGAATCATTAAAAATGAAACACAAAAAAATGTACTGGTTGTTAGATCTAAAGCCCTTGAACAACAATCAACCTGTAGGACATTCAACACATATAGAACATCATCAATGGGTTTTCCAAATAACAAAGATTGAAGAACATTTAAAAAAAATTAAAATTAAACAAAAAGAAAAGAAATAAACATGTATAAAAGAGGAATTGTTTATTATGCCAGAAGAGAAATACTCTTCTTCGATTGAGAGGCAGAGAAAGTAGGAGTTAGGGTGGAGAGGTGGAGGATTTTGGTTCAGAGGCGGAGGAAATGAGAAAATGCCAAACCGTATGCAGTTGAAAGATGAATAATGGACTCATTATTGCATTTTTGGATGTGAATAATGAAGATGAGATGTTGTGACTTTGATTAGCATATTTGAGGATTTTATAGAAGACAACAAAATGGTAAAATGAAAGGCAGAAGTTATGAGTAGTCCATTGGAAGTTGTGTGCAATATTCTACTTCAATGGCATTTGAATATTGTATTAAACGGATATGCACACTAATATTGAATGATTTGCAGACTAATGGTTTTAATTGGGCCCACAACACTGATATTTTGTAGTGATTAAAATGTGATTAAAATAATTAGAAATGTATGAAAAAATATTGGTATGACACACCACCTCATTAATGGTCAAATGCATATAAATTGAACATTAGTGCAATAAGTCATTTTTCCCATGAAATTAGTTTAGTTGAATTAGAGGAGTTAAATCTGGTTTTTTCGGGTAATTTGATTTTGATAGATTTATATTGAAAAAATAAAATGAGAAATAAAAATAACTCTTAGATTAATATACTTGACCAAAAGAATATTAAGTCTTTAATGTTAATTGAATTTTTTTAAAAAGATTCTACAATTTAGTAAAAAATGAATTTTGTAGTTAATTAATATAAAACAACATCAAAATAAAGATTTAAAAGATAAAAATTAAAATGAATAGTTTACCGCTGGTATCTCATAGATACGTCCACATCTACATGTGGGTCTATGCCTACATCTTTTCTTATAAGTAGACATTTTGATATTTCCTTACGAAATACTTCTAAATCTTGTCAACTACGGATTGCTAAAAATAGAATGTAGATCAAATTATACTACACAACAATGTTATAGTCATTAAAATGATCAGTCAATAGCTAGTGTCTCAGATACGTTGACATCTACCCGTCAATTCAGATGAGTTAACAAACCCTAGTTGAATACAAATGAGTTAATTCTAAAATTTATTAAACCAATTTGAAATATTAACCCATTTTTCTAAACCTAAAATGTACGACAACTCCCGTCAAATGCTTAAAAGTTTCTAAATTTAATCTATATTATTTTCTATGTTTTAATAAAAATACAAAACTTACTTTTGAATAGGTGATAAAATGTTATGTTATGTGTACTAATTAAATAAAATGATAATACATAATTGTAGAAATGTAAAAAGAAAGATAAGTTTATCTTTTTCATAACAAGTTTGTGTATTTTTCTATCATAATTGTCTTAGGTTCTTTTATTATACACAAATATTTATAACATTTTTTTAGTATAAATGATATTGTTTTATCATTAAAAAAAACACAAACATCTTTTGATAAATTAAAATTTTAATATAATTTATTATATTTTAATAGTAGTTTTAATTATAGTTAATATATTAATAAATTTTAAAAAGAAAAACTTAAATAAAATTTTAGTAAATGACTAAAATAGTTATTTTAGTAATAAAGTCTATATACAAACATCATAAACGGGTTGATTTGCATAAAAAAAAAGCATATCGTTTCAAATTTAATTTGTTGTATTATCATAAATCATAATATGATTAGTTTCCAATTCAATAAGAATGATTTAATACATTGCCATTCCAATATCCAATTGGTTATGGCTCAATCAATGTACCTTTCTCTAATTATAGAATAAAAATATATTTTAATTGAAACAAAAATTATTGACATATACAAATTTAAAATAAACACTATCATTTAATCTAAATAAGTTATTTATAAAAAAAATTTGCTATAAATATTATTGGTGCTATTTATACATACATTCAGTTAACATGTTAACCCAAATTCCAAATCTAAAATTACACTATTTTAACTTTTTTTTTCATTAAAAAGTATTTCATTTTTTCTTTAATGATAAAATTATGTAAAATGTTGATTAAGCTTAAATCGATCTTAAATTTGTTTTAACAAAAAAAAATAAACATAATAAAAACACAATTTAATGAAATTTAAATCTTGTATTATTCCAATTTTCAATAACATTTCCTAAATATTAAATGTAGTTTGTCCATTTCTTCTCATGAAAGTCTTCCTTCTTTGAAATTGATAAATAGTAAAAATAACTACAATTTTAATTCTATCTAAATTTTATTAAAATATTTATAAATATGATTATACTAAAACTATAAATAATAAAATGGTAAAATACATCCAGATTGAACCATAACATTAAAACTCATAAACTCACGTAAAAAAATGGATAAAAATGCATGTATTAGTCTTCTCATAAAGTAACAGTAAAAAATAAAATTACTCAATATATGTGTAAACAATGTATCCCAAAAAAATCCGTAATGTCATAGTCTGGACGCAGCTACTACAAGGAAGTTACCATACTCCTCGCCAGATAATTTAGGTATAATTCCAACCTGAAAAAAAATTTGTAAAATAAGATTAAAGGCCAATGCATGGGACTACAAATAAAACCACATACCAATGATACATACTTACTGTAACAATTTTGTTTTCACCAATAAAAGCACCGTATATTTAATTTCTGGTGATGCAGGCCCATTTTGCTTCTTCACGTATTCAACGATATTCTACAGTATTAAAAATAAAAACTATAGGTGCATATTGCCTTACATTTGATGTTGCATTGTGGGAAGTCTTACTCCTTGAGATTTTTCTGTGAATCTAGTCATAGGACTCGAAACTCAATCTGCAGTTTTTATTAATAAGACACTTTATTTCTAATAACAAATATTGAAAACAAAACTCATTCCAGAACCAAGTATAAAATCACATAGTAGCTTACCTGTCTATTCTTCAAAACATACTGCAATACCATAAAAACATAAGGAAATAATAAGAACCCTAAATTCATTGCACAAATTAGTATATAAGAATCATTAAAAGTGAAACTCGAAAAATAAAGTATACTGGTTGTTAGATCTTAAGCTATTTAACAAAAATCAACCCTTAGGACATTCAACGCATATAGAACATCATCAATAAGTTTTCCAAATAACAAAGATTGAAGAAAATTTAAAACAAAAAAAATGTTAAAATCAAACAAAAAGCAAAGCAACAAACATGTATAAAAGAGGAATCGTTTATTAGGCCAGAAGAGAGGTGGACGGTTTTGGTTCAGAGGCGTGGGAAATAGGAAAACGCCAAAACGTGTGCAGTTGAAAGATGAAGAATGGACTCATAATTGTATTTTTGAATGTGAATGTTGAAGATAAGATGTTGTGACTTTATTTGGCATATTTGAGGTTTTACGAAGACAACAAAAAGGTAAAACGAAACGATGCAGTTATGAGTAGTCCATAAGAAGTTGTGTGCAATACTCTACTTTAATGGCCTTTGAATATTGTGTTAAATGTCTATGTACGCTAATATTGAATGGTTTGTAGACTAATTATTTTAATTGGGCCCATAACATTGATAAGGATGTGTGATTAAAATAAATTAAAAAGGTATGAAAAAATATTAGAATGACACATCAACCTCATTAATGGTCAAATGCATATAAATTGAGCATTAATGCAATAAGTCATTTTTGCCCATAAAATTAGTTTAGTTTAAGCTTGAATTAGAGGGGTCAAATCTTGTTTTTTGAGATACTTTGGTTTTTATAGATTTAAATTGAAAAATAAAATGAGAAATAAAAATAACTCTTAGATTAATATACTTAACCAAAGGAGTATTAAGTCTTTAATGTTAATCGAATTTTATTAAAAAGATTATACAATTAAGTAAAAAATGAATTGTGTGTTAAATTGTAATCCAATGTGTCGAAACTATGTGTCGAAAAGATTTGATTTGTTTTAGATTTAAATAGATTTGATTTAAGTCTAGAATAAATTAGATTTGATTTAGTAACAAAAAAAAATTTTGGGCTTTGGGCTTAGGGTGTAAGCTCAGTTATAAATAGATGGAGTAACCCCTATTTTTTGTAAGCAAGTCAATCAAGTCATTCACAGTATTTTGCAGTTGCAAAGTGAATAAGAAAGTTTTCACAGTTTGTGAGCAGAGAGAAACTCTGCATAAACTATTTGTCTTATCTTCTTTTCTTTGTTTGTCTCATAATTAAATTGTCATTATAGTAGAAATTCATCATAGACTTTAGTGGATTTCCAACATCTGGTATCAAGAGCTTTGTTTCGATTCAAGGGAAGTGTCAATCAAGAACGATTGAAGAATTCACGATGACAAGTTATGGGAATGCAAATTATCCAGCAACACTACCAATTCTGAAAGTTGACAACTATGAGAATTGGTACAAACAGATGAAAGTCTTATTCAGGTGTCAAGGTCTTTGGGACCTTGTAAAAGATGGAGTCGAAGCGCTTGGAGAAAACGCTTCAGAAGAAGAAAAGAAGAAATACATAGAATCTGAGAAGCTGAGTTATAAAGCATTATTTATAATTCATCAATGTGTCAGCCCAGACAATTTCGAAAAGGTTAGTGATTCAGAATCTGCAAAAGAAGCTTGGGAAATCCTTGAGAAGTCTTTTGGAGGCGCTGAGAAAGTGAAAGAAGTGGGGTTACAAACTCACAAAAGGACCTATGAACTGCTTCAGATGGAAGACAGTGAAAGCATATCTAATTTCTTCACTAGAGTTACAAAACTAGTAAATCAAATCAAGATATATGGAGAAGCGTTAACAACAAGAGTTATTGTGTCGAAGATCTTGAGATCTTTAGCTCCTAAGTTCGACCACATAGTGGTGGCGATAGAAGAGGGGAAAGACTTGTCAAAATTGAAAAAGGAAGAGCTTCAAGGGACGCATGAATCTCATGAACCAAGAATGAATGAAAGAGATGTAGGAAAATCGAAGAGTGATGTGGCCTTGCAGGCACATTCAGCAAAAGAGACCAAAGGCAAAGGAAAATGTTTCGACAGAGGTAGAGGTGGCTACAACAAATCGAATGGTAGAGGAAACTAGATTGAAGAAAATGTGTCGAATCAAAGAAGACCATACCAAGGCAACCAAAGAGGTGGTGTTGCAAATAGAGGAAGAGGTGGTGGTCGAAAACCTGATAAGAGTCACATTCAATGTTACAATTGTCAGAAGTATGGTCACTATTCGAGTGATTGTCTAGAAAAATGAAAGAATCAAGAAAGTGATGTAAAGCTTGCAAAACATGAAGAAGGAGAAGATATGATACTGATGGTCACAACAAGAGATGAAGATAGATTCAAGGACCAATGGTACTTGGATTCAGGATGTTCATCACATATGTCTGGAAGGAAAGATTGGTTCGTCAATATAAAACCCTCAATGAAAAATATGGTAAAATTTGCAAATGACAATACCCTAGCATCTGAAGGTATTGTTGATGTTATGATTATGAGGAAAGATGGAAAAAGGTCAGTAATCTCCAATGTGTTGTACATACCAGGCATGAAGAGCAATTTGCTCAGTATAGGGCAGTTGGTCGAAAAGAACTATAAAGTATCAATCGAAGATAAGATGATGAGAGTCGTCGATGCAAATGGGAGATTAATCTTGAAGGCTCCTATGTCTCAGAATCAAACCTTCAAGATTGAACTAAAAGTGATGGAGCACAAGTGCCTTTCGACTGCAGCTAGCAGAGATGAATGGATATGGCATTATAAACTAGGCCATCTCAACTTCAGAGACATCAGAGATTTGAAGAGAAGAAATATGGTTTCAGGATTTCTAGAAATTGACATTCCAAATGAGGTATGTGAGGAATGTGTGCAGGTGAAGCAACACAAGAATAGCTTCAGCAAGGATGCAGGAAGCAGATCGAAGGCTAGTCTTGAAGTCATATACTCTGATGTATGTGGACTAATCCAGGTGGATTCGATGGGAGGTAACAAATACTTTGTTACATTCATAGATTATTTCAGTCGAAATCTATAGACTTACCTGATCAAGAAGAAAAGTGAAGTGATCGAAGTATTTACCAAGTTTAAGTCTATGGTCGAAAGACAAAGTGGTCGAAAGCTAAAAGTTTTGAGAACTGATGAGGGTGGAGAATATGTGTCGAAAGACTTCGACAGATTATGTGAAAAGGAAAGGATTATGCATGAGGTGGTGCCACCCTATACTCCACAACAAAATGGAATTGCAGAAAGGAAAAATCAAACCATCATGAATATGGTGAGAAGTATGTTGAAAGGCAAGAATTTTCCTATAGAGTTTTTGGGTGAAGTTGTTTCGACTGCAACATACATTTTGAACAGATGTCCTACAAAGAAGCTAGAAGGAATTACTCCAGAAGAATGTTTGTCTAGTGTGAATCCTAGCTTGAGTCATCTGAAGGTATTTGGATCTATTGCACATAGACATGTGCCAGATCAGTTGTGAAGAAAACTTGATGATAAGTCAAGTCAAATGATTCTAGTTGGATATCATTCGACAGGAGGCTACAAGTTGTTTGATCCAGTGAAAAAGCAGATTGTGATCAGTAGGGACGTGATCATAGATGAGTTTAAAGAATGGGATTGGACTGAAAATGTCAAGAAAGATTCAGTGAGAATCCTATTCGAAGAGTCAGAAACTCAATTCGAAAGAGAAGTTCGACAAGAGGAACCAGCAGATATACCAAGCACAAGCAGGACTCAAAGAACAAGACGCATGCCTGTAAGATTGCAAGATTGCGTGATTACATCAGATGATGTAATAGATAATGAAGGTGAGCTGGTACATTATGCTTTCTATGCAAATGTCGAACCCGTTAATGCAGCTGAAGCATTAAAGGATTCGAAGTGGGTGAAAGCAATGAACGAAGAAGTAAAGTCTATCGAAGACAACCACTTGGTCACTTGTCGAATTGCCTCAAGGCAAGAAGGCAATTGATGTCAAGTGGGTATACAAAGTGAAAACGAATTCAAAAGGTGAAGTAACTTGACACAAAGCAAGACTTGTGGCAAAAGGATTTCTACAGAAAAAAGGAATAGACTTCGATGAAGTTTTTGCACCTGTTGCTAGGATCGAAACAATTAGGTTGGTTATTGGTCTAGCAGAAATAAACAGTTTGCACATATGTCAGATGGACGTGAAGTGTGCATTCCTAAATGGACCCTTAGATGAAGAAGTCTATGTTAAACAACCAGTTAGGTTTGTGAAACATGACGAAGAAAGAAAGGTGTACAGGCTACATAAAGTCCTGTATGGATTAAAACAAGCTCAAAGGGCTTGGAATAAGAAAATTGATAGTTTTTTAAGGGAGAAGGAATTTGTGAAGTGCACAACTGAACATGGAGTATATGTAAGAAGAAACAAGAGTAGATTTCTTATACTATGCCTCTATGTAGATGATTTGTTGATAACAGGTAGCTGTAAAAGTGAGATCGAAGACTTCAAAGGTGATCTCAGCAAGGAATTTGAAATGTCTGATTTGGGTGAGATTTCATATTTCCTTAGTATCGAATTCTACAAGAGCAGTAGAGGTTTGATGATGCATCAAAGAAGATATGTAGGAGAAATTCTCAAGAGGTTTGAGATGGAAGAATGCAACTCAACTTCGACACCTGCAGAACCAGGACTGCAACTGTCGAAAGATGCAAATGAAGATGATGTTGATCCAACCCAATACAGAAGACTTATCGGATCATTGAGATACCTTTTTCACACAAGGCCTGACTTAGCATACAGTGTGGGTATGGTAAGTAGATTCATGCATAAGCCAAAGGTATCACATCTAGCAGCAGTGAAGAGGATACTAAGGTATCTCAAAGGAACTTTCGATTATGGCATTTTGTTTCCTACAGTTGATAAAGGAAAAGAATGCAAGTTAGTGGGATACACTGATTCGAGTTGGTGTAGTGATGCTGAAGATCAAAAGTCAACAGCAGGATATGTGTTTATGCTAGGTGGTGCACCAGTTGCTTGAAATTCAAGAAAGGAACCAGTAGTGGCATTATCATCATGCGAAGCAGAATACATAGTTGCTTCTCTTTGTGCATGTCAAGCAACTTGGATGGTGAACTTGGTCGAAGAGATAACAGGGAAAAATCATGGAGCAATTACCATGAAGATAGACAGCATGTCAGCTATTAATCTGGCGAAGAACCCAATAGCACATCGAAATGAGGTTCCATTATCTTCAAGAGCAGGTAGAGGATAGGAAGATAAATTTGGAACACTGCAGAACTAAGAATCAGATTGCAGACATCATGACGAAGGGAGTGCAAGTCGAAGTATTCACAAAGCTAAGAGCCATGATGAACATAGATAGTTTAGACACAATGAATTAGGTGGTCTATTAAATTGTAATCCAATGTGTCGAAACTATGTGTCGAAAAGATTTGATTTATTTTAGATTTAAATAGATTTGATTTAAGTCTAGAATAAATTAGATTTGATTTAGTAACAAAAAAAGATATTTTGGGCTTTGCGCTTAGGGTGTAAGCTCAGTTATAAATAGAGGGAGTAACCTCTATTTTTTGTAAGCAAGTCAATCAAGTCATTTACAGTATTTTGCAGTTGCAAAGTGAATAAGAAAGCTTTCACAGTTTGTGAGCAGAGAGAAACTCTGCAGAAATTATTTGTCTTGTCTTCTTTTCTTTGTTTGTCTCATAATTAAATTGTCATTGTGGTAGAAATTCATCATAGACTTTGGTGGATTTCCAACATTATGTTGTGAATTAATATAAAACAACGTCCACATCTACATGTTGATCTATGCCTACATCTTTTCTTGTAAGCAAACATTTTGATATTTCCTTACGAAATACTTCTAAGTCTTGTCAATTGCGGATAGCTAAAAATAGAATGTAGATCAAATTATACTACACAACAATGTTAAAGTCATCAAAATGATCAGTAAATGCTTAAAAATTTCTATGTTTAATGTATATTACTTCCTACGTTTTTATAAAGAGACAAAACTTACTTTTGATGCGGTGATAAAACATTATGTTATGTGTACTAATTAAATAAAGTGATAATACATAAATGTAGAAATGTAAAAAGAATGAGAAATTTATTATAATATAATTTATTATATTTTAATAGAATTTTTAATTATAGTTAATATATTACTAAATTTTAAAAAGAAAAACCTAAATAAAACTTTAATAAATGACAAAAATATTTATTTTAATAATAAAGTCTATGTACAAACATCATAAACCGATTGATTTGCATAAAAAAAAAGCATAACATGTGAAATTTAATTTATTGTACCATCATAATATGATTTAGTTTTCAATTCAATAATAATGATTTAATACATTGGCATTCCAATATCTTATTGGTTATGGATCAATGTATCTTTATCTAATTATTGATATATACAAATTTAAAATAAACACTATCATTTAATCTAAATAAATTATTGGTTCTGTTTATAAAAAAAAATTTTGTGCTATAAATATTATTGGTGCTATTTATACATCCATTTCGGTTAACATGTTGACCCAATCTCCAAATATAAAATTACACTATTTTAACTTTGTTTTTCATTAAAAAAATATTTTATTTTTTCTTTAAAAATAAAATCATCTAAAATGTTGATTAAGCTTAAATCTATTTTAAAATTATTTTAATCAAAACAACAATAAACATAATAAAAACACAATTTAATGAAATTTAAATCTAGTATTATTATAAGTTTCAATAACATTTCCTAAATATTAAATGTAGTTTGTCCCTTTCTTCTAATGAAAGTCTTCCTTCTACAGGAAGTCTGGATTCTACCTGTCAAAATTTAAACACAATAATAAATTGATAATGAATCAAATTAAAAATGTAATCAAAACTAATTAATAATAATAATAATAATAATAATAATAATAATAACAATTCTATTAATGACAAATTAATACTAAATAAAATTTGAAATTGATAATAGTAAGAATAACTACAATTTTAATGCTATCTATGTAAAGCCCCGTACATATATGTCTAGAATAATATGCAGAGATGGTAATTATGGTACAAAGAAACATACAAATAGCTGAAAAAGGCAAGAAATTTAAATTGTATACAACACAATTTTAAAACTAAATGTATACAATAAACTTATCTTCAACATTGCACAGCACAATGATAATATTTACAAGGTCTTCCTGCCATCTTCTCGTCTACAGTCTTTAAAACTATCCATCTAGCAATTCTACCTTAAAGACCTGATCATAAAAAACAATAAGAGGATTGGGTGTTATTACTAAATCTCAGTGAGTTCCCCTATCTTACGGGTTCACTTGGTTCTACAGGGTACATGCATCAAAACAGATTCATTGTGAATCCTTGTTTTTCTCTCACGGATGAGTACAAGTACGCAACAACGATACACCGTCATTGGAAGTCTCATAACTTCCCAGTGAAGAAATAACAAACATATAATCAAATAGAAATAAGTATGCAGACCTGTATCAGTGTACAAGGAACCCATAAGTAAGTTTACTTGTCCCAACTCAGGTTACACTTTCACACCCTCGATGAGTTCCCCCCGTGCATTGCATCGAAGACTCGCCCCGGTCATAACACGATGACTCTGATCATTCCTAAGTGGAATACCATTCGTGATGAGTCCAAAAGTGACTTTGTCGATAAGGCGTCACATCTCATTCGTCATCCAAACGCATATGATCAACCGCCAGTACAAAACGCCATTTCAACAACACGAGCCCACTGGGCGATGCCTAATAGTTGCCTATATGGCACCATTAGCGGTGAGTTTGGTCACGCTGTAACATTGGCTATATGGCGTTACAACCCCACCGTACTAAGCACGCGATGTTATTAAGTGCTGGTGGAACGTCTCACATGGACCAAAATAATCGTATCACAATGGTAGCTAAGGTGTTATGGCATACCAAGCATACAGATGCAGTGTTCTACTGGTGGAAACGCCACACATGGACCCACACGAGCACATCGTAATGGTATAAATGACACACAAGATCCACGTCATAAGTGATTTACGTCCTAGTATCTGTGCCTACTCCAATTCAAGCATACATCAAATCACAAGAAAACACAACACTGAACATTCAAGCGGAACGACAGGCAAATCACAATTATCTCATACGATACCACATATTTCATAACACATAAGACAAATCATATTATAGTATTTTATCATATAATATGAATTCAACATATTCATATATATACTCATGTCAAAAAGGGTAGTCGATCACTAGGTAAGAGGCGTCTGAATACCTACCATAGTACAAAACTGAACTCAAGGGTTTAAAATAATACAGTTCTGTCCAGGAGGGTGCGCTAAGCAGAGCTTCTCGCGCTAAGCACGCTCTGTAATTCTCAAATTTCAACTTCCAGTAGGGCGCACTAAGCGTGACCCTGCATGCTAAGCGCGGTCATGCAAACTTCCCAAATTCAACCATCAGAGGGGAGATCTAAGCGCAGCCCCGCGCGCTAAGCGCGGTTTGCAAAATGCAGAAAAAACAGAACTTCATTACTTCTTTTGTTGGATTCCAAAACCCCATTTCTCACTTCAATTCACATATCCTAAGTATACTACACCAATCTCCAAATTAGGAACATGTTATTCAACATTAAAAATTCAACATGTATTTACAATTTTCTCAACCTAACCCTTAACCCCAATTTATGTCATAGTTCCAAATTCTACCCCAAGTTATAACTATTGAACTCGCCTTGCTCAAAAGGAGGTTTGAATGGTGTTCTTGCTATCATTGCATCCTCATCATGCTCAAACTTCTACCTCTTGGTCATCAAATACGTAGCCACACTATGACCCATTCTCAGCTTGGAACTTCCAATTTCAAATACACTTTTCTCCTTCAATACATAAGCTATGATCACTAAATTATACATCAAAATGAAGGGTTTTTCGTGTATATTCTAGAACTTCAAGAATTACCTGAAACAAAGCTACAAGTAAAAATTTATGGCTTCATGATTGAAGGCTGCTCAAGGAACTTGTACAACAAAATCAACTGCAGACCCCCAACTTCAAACGTAATTATCTCCCTTATCACAAATATTAAGAAGACGAATCTCATATTCACGTTGTAGAGAATTTTGTGATCTTTGCGAAAAGTTTGGAACCATCTCGATCGGAGTTGCGAGCTAAGAGATATGGCCTGATTTATGGAGGTTGTTCCATGAATACGAAAATGGGTTTTAAAATGAGAGACGTGGCTTATTCTCTTTCTCTTTCTCTCTCTCAAAAATCTGATTTTGTTTTACTAGTCCACCATACATGCCCTTAAGTTACATGCAATAGATTTTCATTGACCAAATTTCCCCTTAACTAAGTGGTATTTACTCTCATGCCACTTAGTTAGCTTCTAACTATTCCTTTCATTCCTCTTGATAACCTTACTACTTCTCTTAATATATATCCAAATACAATTATACAACATACTTGTATTAATAGAATAAGGATGTTACATTATCCCTCCCTTAAATAGAATTCTCCCTCGAATTCCTTCTAATCGCCATGACAACTGGTTTTGCACCCCTTCTTTCAACGAGGGGACGAATGTTCCTTACTGTTGTACCCCAAAATTTGCCCTCCCATATTTCTCAAGACGTGTCAAGAATAATCTCCAAGTGACTCAAGTTAGCTCAAGAGTTGGACAGTCAAATCACCTCTTAAGGCAGTCAAATTCAAAATTAGGGTTTTGTGTTGCATCAAGGTCCTTACATCCAAATGGCCTCAAATGCTCCCCAATGTTCTAATATGTTCTCAAGTTCATCCATAACAAATTTCAAGCCTTGCAGAGGAAGTTTGGTCAGTCAATTGCTCAAGGGATCCAAAAATCGACTGTGCTAGGGCAAAAGTCAACTGGGACCTATAAACAGTCAAAATTCAAGATTTTTTTGTCAACATTCTCATTTTGAAGGATAATTCATCATTTGATCAAGGTTTGATCATGATTCATCAAGGATTGCTCAAGATTCATCAAGATTCAAAAGTTGATAAATTAGGGTTTTGTAGGAAAAGTCAACTCAACTTTGACCAAGCATAACATTCTCATACTTTATGAGAAATGACCCATCCAAATCTCATTTTGAAGAGGATGCAATTTCCTACAATCCATCTTCATACCCCAAGATCAATAAATTCACTCACAAAAAGTTACAAATTTGGACATTATAGGTCCTTTTTGAAAGTCAACAAAAATACCTTTTTTGCCAAAGCTTATAACTTACGCATGGAATATCAAAATGATATGAGACAAAAAGGGTTGGTTAGAGGACATCTCAATGTTTCTAAAAAGTCAAATAACACTTTCAAAAGTTCAAAATTGAAGAAGTTATGCATTGTTGAAGTTAGGCATTTTTCCAAAATTGCCAAAAGTCAACTATCCCCAAAACTTCAATTTTTGTCAAAAGGGCCCACTTTTTTCCACTTAATTTGATCTTGTCACACCACACATGTGTCCTATATTCAATTTCATGGCCATTCATTTATTTTTCTATTTTATTTGATTTTTATTGAATTAATTCATTTTAAATCAATATTAATCCAAATAAAATCCAAAAATTGATGGAATAAGATCTTTTGGATTGATACAGCTTTCAATTATCATGATGCACATAATCAAATTTGTATCAAGCCTTATTGTGCACAAAATATCAGATTTGGACATTTTTGGAAGCTTTGTTAATGGAGAATAAAATCAAATCTCAAATCTTCAATGCACAAAGATTGGAAGCCCAAGATTTAACCTAATTGCTTGCTTGATACATATACAACATAGACATACCAAGAACACGACCTAAGAGCTGCAGAAACGGCCAAATCAAAATTGAAAAAAACTTGGAAAAAGTGGAAACTGAAATCATACTTAGAGCTCAATTCAAGGCAAGATCTCAACGTAGCTTCCTTGCCTGACGTTCACTGAAGCCAAAGCGATCAAAACCAAGCCTTGAGACCTCCTAAATCACGCTGTAAGTACTCAAGAACATAGCCCTGTACATGGAATCGTGAATCCATTTTCTTGCATCCTTTTGCCAAAAAATTTGTATAATCATGCTTGCCATTCAATTTCCAAGCATTTTGCAATATTTGATTTCATTTTCATGGCCTCTAACGTGATACCCGAACCTAGGGTTTCCATTCTTTGTTTTTAGGCATTTTTTATACAGGCAAAATCAAAGCAAACGATGACCATGGTTATGTTCAGGGATGAGAAACGAACACGTTCGTAGTCTTAGCTTGTGTTTACATGGCCTAGGATGAATTTTGGAAGCAAGCCACGAATTTTCCTGCGGATAAAAATCCGCAGGTAAGAAAACCAGGGATTTGTGAAGAAGACGACTACGCGTCCTCTTCCCATTGGCCAATTTCATATAGCGCGCTTATTTATTTATTTTTCCAGGCATAGTGATTTGTTTTTAAATATAATATTTGTTTTGTACTCCATTAACAAACAAACACGTTGGTTGAGTTGGCAAGCAGGTTAGCGTATTGTCTAATGGGACCTGGGTTCGAATCCCAGGCCCCCCCATATATTTGTCTTATTTTTCTCCAGATAATTACATGTGGTTTCAGCAAGCGTAGCATACCATGGACCTCCAGATCCCAAGCGCCAGATGGCCTTCAGGCCAAATCTGAAGGTCACAAGATGACTTCCACCATGCGCCAAAGTCAATGGACACCCACTAGATCAACAAAGTCAAAGCAGGCTTGGACGTTTTGGGCCAGACAATTGCCATTCAAACACCCTTTCCAGGCCCAACACCCCCTTGGTTTTATTTCTTTTACTTTCCATTATATTTATTTATTTGCTTTATTGTTTTTAATTAATTATTATTATTATTACTAACTAATTTATTTTTTCATAAAAAATCAGAAAACCAAAAAAATATTATTTTTATTATTAATTTCATTATTTTATTTTTGTAAATAAATATTAATTAATTAATTTAGGGTTAATTAGGTTAATTTTAACATTTTTTGCAATAAATTAAAATAAATTTAGAATATTAGGTTTTACTAACTTTTAACCATCTTATTTTATTTCCTTAAATATAAAAAAATCCAAAAAATATTTTCATTAATTAATTAATTTAATTATTAACTTAGATTTAATTTCTTTTTAATTCAAAAATAAGCAAAAATCTTTTCTTAATAAAATAAGGGTCAAAACCCTAAAAATGCGTCGATTTAATTTTCTCGCACGCGTATCATTTTTCCAATATTGTAATTGCTTTCGGTATGTAATAGCTTTTAATTAGGACTTTAAATTTTTATCGCTTTCTTTTACTTTCCGCAATTTAATTTAAAGGGTTTGTTTTTGGCGATGTAAATACCCGACGCCTTGTAATAGTTTAGATTTAATTTTCGCAATTTAAAATTCCGCAACTATACACTGTTAGATGTTTGATAATAGGGAATGCATGACAAGATCAAATGTATGAACTTAAAATCAACATAGCTCACCCATGACATGTACAAAGATAAAATTAACCGAAATAACACACTCGCACATGCGCACTCTTAGGGTACACCTCACTTGGTTGGCTTCGAACGTGGTCATTGAGTATAAGAAGTTTTAGAGGTTGCCCTCTTGTCCAAAGATCATAGTTGCCTCGAAACGGTTGCTTCGAAAAAATGATCTAAGACATTAGGGTTACTGCTAAGGCGTCCTAACATTGCTTTAGTGACCACACGTCCCTTAATCGAATTGACCCTTAAACTCCAACAACGATGCTACCTACTCATCAATAGTGGGCTAGCATTGTCTAAAGGACATTTGCACAGTTTAATTCCCTTTTCGAGTAGGTAGATGGTTCTTAAGTACTTGCTCCTTTTAAAACAAAACAAAACTTTTCGCACTTACACTCCTATCAAACAAAAACTCTTTTCAAACCCACAAACACAAAGAAAAGCAAATTTTGAAAACACAATGAGCAAGTACCTAAGAGCCAGTGGATAACCACAGATAGAAAGGGTGCTAACACCTTCCCTTTCTATAATCTACCTCCCGGACCCGAGAAACATCTCAAAAAGGAATTTTTTTGTGCTTTTGTCCTTTCCTTGTTGGATAAAATAAAAGACGGTGGCGTCTCTTGCTTACCGCGACATTTTATGAAAACAAACGCAAAAAGCAAACCAGCATTCCAAAAAACAGTCAGTTTTATTCCACCGATCACAGAACTGGCGACTCTGCTGGGGAGAATATAAGTGAGCGTACCTTAGGATTAGATCATTGTGTTTTCAATTGTATGCTTTATATGATTTACATTTGTGGGCTTGTATCAGAGTTTCTATAGATCCTAGCCCGGATCTGGGGATACCCTTTAGGTAAGTAGCAATAAACTGTGAGGGAACTGTCCGGCGTAGACCGACACGGTTGAAGCAGTAGCTACATTGGTGTGGCACTTTAGTCTGTACCGATATCCCTTGTGTTGGAACGAGGAGAATATGGGTCTTCTAAGGGGTCATTAAGCACCAACTGAACTTAGAACCTTAAATTGACCAACTTGGCCATAGAACAGTAGGAGTATGCTACACTCATCGAGACTAAACTCTCGCGATGATTTCGGCCGCAAGAAAAGGTTGCTAAACTGGAATTATAACGGATTGAGGGTAGTCAGTGATATTGAGATCCTCTAGAACCCGATTACTATTTTTAGGACAGGTTTAAACCAACTTAACTGAAAGAGGGTAGTACCTAAGCTCCATGCCAGCCTGAAATCTAAGGGCTCTCAGTGTGACTTGTGTGCCTTTTCCATGTTTGCTTTTTGTGGATACTTGTGGTGTGCCTTTATCATGGCATCATAACATCATAACATTGCATACATCTTGCATAAGACTAACCTATTTCAAAGACAGGAGGGTTTCATCTTTGCTCTGTTTTATAGGTCATCATGATGCATATGCGTAAGAATACCATCCGGATCAACTTTGTCCAAGTCCCTACCTTGCTTAAAGAGTTGGTTACCAAGATGCCTGTCACTACTTCCTTCATCAGGAGGCATGGTTCTCTTCTCAGTTTGGTCACCTCCAAATTGGACGAGCAGATGATGAGTGTCTTGGTCCAATTCTATGATCCGTTGTACCATTGTTTTACTTTCCAGGACTTCCAGCTGGTTCCTACCCTAGAAGAGTTCTCTGAGATGCTTGGTATCTCTGTTCTGGAGCAGACCCCATTTACTGGTTGGGAGAAGACCCTTAGGCCTGAAGAAATTGTTGCAGCCCTTCATTTGACTAAAGAGGAAGTGATGGCTAATTGGGAGACTAGGAGTGAATCAAAAGGATTTCTGACTAAGTTCTTGGTTGGCAAGGCTAACTAATTCTAGGATAGCCTAGACTTTAAGGCGTTCGAGGATATTCTGGCTCTTCTGATTTATGGCTTGGTATTGTTTCTGAATCCTGACACTTTTGTTGATGTGAATGTGATAAAGATCTTCATCTCTCAGAATCCTGTACCCACTCTCTTGGGTGACATTCTTCATCAGCTCTATGCTCGTACTGCCCGAAAGCGGGGAACCTTGATGTGCTGTGCTCCTTTATTGTCGAGGTGGTTTATTTCGCACCTCTCCAAGTCAGTGGGAAGAACAAAGAAGGAATGGGCTGGGCTTATAGGGTGATGTCTCTCTTGCATAATGACATTATCTGGACTCTCAAGGGTATGGAAGAAGTGACTATCATTGATCACTGTGGGGAGTATCCCAATGTCCCACTGCTAGGAACCCATGGAGGAATTTCTTACAATCCATGCTTAGATCTCCGTCAGTTTGGAAGAGCCAGAAGAGAAGGACCTCACGAGCTGCTAATGCCTAATATCATCTTTGATTTTCAAGGGGATAGCGACGAGCAACGTCGTAGATTCATAAGGGCTTGGGATAGAGTTCACCAATCTGATCCACGTGAGCTGGGTCCAAAGACTTCTCTGCCAATGGAGCCATATCTCAGATGGGTCCGCATCCGTGTCCAGAAGCTAGGTATGCCATATGAAGTTGTCCGACATGTCACTCTTGAAGTTGCTAATGAAGAAGGGGTTCTTCCAACCATTCTCCACCCTTATATGCCCACTGACATTGGGGCACTAAAGAGATCTTGGATGCAATTGAGGGAGGAACGGGATTCTTACCGAGAGAAGTTCAATGAACAAGAGCAGAAGATCTAGAGGTTGACTAGGCAGTTAGAGAACGAGCAGATTCTCAACGATTATGTCCGCGCTGATAATAAGAGACCATGGGAGCATTGATGGACCTTTGATGATTTCCTTTCCAGTTTTTATTTATTTTTCAATATTTCCATTTTTGTAACGCCCTGAGGGCACCAGTTGAATAATTTGAATTTTGAAGTTTAAAATCTAATAAAGTGTGTTTCCTTTCTTGTTTACAAATTTGAATCTCGATTGTCTTTGAAATCATAAATCATACGCATTTCATCCCATGCACTTCATAAACAGGTACCCTTTACAGGTCTCTTATCTTCTTCGCTGTTTATTTCAGCAATCATCATGTCTACTGAACCTTCAACTGAGCAAGCTATCAAGGCCCTCCAGGCCCAGAATGCCCAATTTCAAGAGCTGTTCATGAATCTAGCTAAGAGTCAGCAGGACCTGAAGACCCTGATTCTGAAAGAGAAGAAGAAGAAGAAGAAGAAGAGGACCATCATGTTTAACACATGGTACATGTTTGGAAATAGGTTGCAGAATGAAGTTGATCTGACCACCTCATCTAGAGGGAAAGATAGTCCACAAGAAAGGAGGGCCCCTAGCCATGTGGTCTCCGACAATCAGACAGACTATGATGAAGAGCAGTATCCTTCTGCTGAGGATAGATACAAACAACTGGAGGACTGGTTGAGCGCTATGGAAATTCAGAAGGTGCCTGGTTTGGACTTCAGAGATCTAGGTCTATCATCTGGGGTGGTGATTCCCCATAAGTTCAAGGCACCAGCCTTTGCTAAGTATGACGGAGTTTCTTGTCCGAAGCTGCATCTCCAGTCATATGTGAGGAAGATCCAGCCCTACACTGCTGATAAGAACCTATGGATCCACTTCTTCCAAGATAGTCTCTCAGGGACTCGGCTTGAGTGGTTCTATCAGTTGGACGAAGCCAATATCCGCAGCTGGGAAGATTTGGCTACTGCATTCTACAGGCAGTATCAGTACAACTCCGACCTCGCTCCTACGCGTACCCAACTCCAGGGTATGTCAATGGGAACGGGTGAAGGATTCAAAGATTATGCTCAAAAGTGGAGGGACCTTGCCGGAAGGGTGAAACCACCTTTGGCTGATCGTGAGTTGTTGACATGTTTCTGGGGACCCTGTCTGGTCCATTTTTCAACCATCTAATTGGAAGCTCTTCATCTGGATTTACAGATCTTATTTTAACTGGTGAGAGGATTGAGGCTGGTATTAAGGCTGGGAAGATACAAAAGGGTGCCTTATCAAGCACCAAGAAGAAGCCGTTTAAGAAAGAGTCCAGTGCTGTCTACAGTTCAAGAAGACAGAATAGACCTGAACACCGCCAGGCTGTCAATGCGGTTGTTATTTCAAAACCTGCTGGTGCTCCTCAGCACAACAATCAGCAGAAGGACGAGAGACCTCAAAGGTAATTCACTCGTCTCAGCATGGCTTTGTCTCAGATTCTGCCACAGTTGCTGAAGACTAATCTGGTGGTTCTAAAGGAAGCCCCGAAGAGTCCAAATACCACTTCACCGAGGTATTACCCTAATGCCCGCTGTGCTCTTCACTCTGACAGCCCAGGGCATAATACGGATGATTGTTGGGTTTTAAAGAACAGGGTACAAGACCTAATTGATGCGAAGGAGATTGAGTTTGAGGCGCCCGAGCGGCCTAATGTTGTAATTGCTCCCATGCCCAAGCATGGAGTGAATGCTCTAGAAGAAGACTTGTTTTGTAGTTTCTGTGGATGAAATTGTTACCCCTCTGTTGACTGTGAAGAAGAACCTTTTAAGCAAGAGATGGAAGAGATCCCGAAGATCATTAAAAAGAGTGGCTACAATGTAGTTGAACAGCTGGGGCAAACCCCGTCTAAGATTTCTATGTTGTCACTATTGCTGTGCTCAGAGGCCCATGCCAAGGCTCTGATTACCTTTTTGAAAACTGCCCACATGCCACAAGAGACATCAGCTGATCAGTTTACAGATTGTGTGGCTAATTTGACTGCTGATAATGGATTGGGCTTCTCGGACACCGACTTGACGGCTAAAGGGAAGAATCATAACGATTCACTGCATGTCTCCATTGAATGAAGAGGCACTACTCTTGCACATGTGTTGGTGGATACTGGTTCCTCATTGAACGTATTGCCTAAAAAAGCTCTAGACCGGTTGGATTGCGAAGAGTTGGAGCTAAAACCAAGTAACATTATTGTTAGGGCCTTTGATGGGTGTAAAAGGATGGTGCATGGAGAGGTTGATATCCCGATCAAGGTTGGTTCTCAGGTCTTCAACTCTATGTTCTATGTGATGGACATTCGGCCATCTTATTCTTGTTTGCTGGGTCGTCCATGGATCCACAAAGTTGGGGCCGTAACCTCAACGCTCCACTAGAAGTTGAAGTACCCGGTCAAAGGGAAGATTGTGATAGTACAAGGAGAGGAAGAGTATATGGTCAACCACCTCAACTCGTTCCGATATGTAGAAATGGATGGGGAGTTCATTGAGACCCTATTCCAGCATTTTGAAGAGGTTCCCCAGACACTGGCATCAGCTGAGACTGTGGTTGAAGATGCTCCTATGAAAATGGCTTCCTTAAAGGATGCCCAGGCTGTTATTGAGAAGGCAGCTCAAAGGGTTGTTCGAAGTGCAAGGATCGAAAGACCTCCCGTGTTCATCAGCAACTCGGGAGTGAATGCCATTGAAGATGATGTGGAAGAGTCTGAATTCGACAACTGGATCTATCCTACGACCGACGGTGGACCAAGCAACTGGACAGCAAAGGACTTCATCCCTATTACTTATGTTACCCGGTAATGAAACTTTTATTTTGAATTTGTAATAGACAATGTTTTAAACTGTATGGCCCGGTGTCTTACCCGGGGCACTGTGGCTTCATTTGTGAGGGCTTTTGTGTGTCATTTTCATATATCATTAATAAAAGCATTGGACATTCTTGCATTTCAAATCTTGCGCTCCTTGTCTTTCTTTATTATATATTGCAAAACAGCTATTTTACACACACTCACATATACAGGTCCACATCCACTCTGGATCTCACTGGTAATGACTCTGCTACTGCCAGTTATGACTTCGAAAATCCGATCAACTTAGCCGAAGACGAAGGTGAAAATGATTGCGAAGTTCCTGGTGAACTTGCAAGACTGCTACTCCAAGAAGAGAGGGCTATTCAGCCACATGAAGAGCTGGTAGAATTAGTGAATCTAGGTACCGAGACAGACAAGAAGGAAGTCAAGATTGGTGCAAATCTGGAGCTTAGTGTGAAACAACGGTTAATTCAGATGATGCGTGACCATGTTGAGATCTTTGCCTGGTCTTACAAAGATATGCCTGGTTATGATACCGATATTGTGGTTCATCGCCTGCCTACCAAGGAAGACTGTCCTCCAGTGAAACAGAAGGTTTGTCGAATGCGCCCAGAGATGTCTAAGAAAATCAAGGCTGAAGTTATGAAACAGTTTGATGCCGGTTTTCTAGCAGTTACTTCTTACCCTCAGTGGGTGGCCAATGTGGTTCCTGTACCGAAGAAGGATGGTAAGGTCTGAATGTGTGTTGACTATAGGGATCTGAACAGGGCAAGCCCCAAGGACGACTTCCCTTTACCTCACATCGACGTTCTGGTTGACAACACCGCTCAAAATAAGGTATTCTCCTTCATGGATGGCTTCTCCGGTTATAATCAGATTAAAATGGCTCCCGAAGACATGGAGAAGACGACTTTGTTACTCAGTGGGGTACCTTTTTCTACAAGGTCATGCCTTTTGGACTGAAGAATGCTGGGGAAACATATCAGCGTGCCATGGTTGCTTTGTTTCATAACATGATCCATCATGAGATTGAAGTATACGTCGACAATATGATTGCAAGGTCCCAGACAGAGGAAGAACACCTTGACCATCTGCAGAAACTGTTTGACAGGCTGAAGTTGTACAAGCTGAGGTTGAACCCGAACAAGTGCACCTTCGGGGTGAGATCTGGTAAACTATTGGGTTTCGTCGTGAGCGACAAAGGTATTCAAGTTGACCCCGCCAAAGTGAAAGCCATACAGGAGATGCCAGCTCCCAAAACAGAGAAAGAAGTCAGAGGCTTTCTAGGATGACTGAACTATATTGCCTGATTCATCTCGCACCTGACTGCTACTTGTGAGCCAATCTTCAAACTACTGAAGAAAGATCAAGTGGTACGTTGGAATGATGAATGCCAGGCCGCTTTCGAAAGAATCAAAAAGTATCTCCAAGAGCCACCTATTCTAATGCCACCCGTTAAAGGGAGACCTCTGATCTTATACTTGACAGTACTCGACCACTCAATGGGGTGTGTGCTGGGGCAGCATGACGAGGCTGGCCGAAAATAGCATGCTATTTATTACCTTAGCAAAAAGTTTACCGACTGTGAGACCCGATACTCACTGCTTGAGAAAACTTGCTGCACTTTGGCATGGGCTGCTCGCCGGCTGAGAAAGTATATGCTGACTCACACTACTTTGTTGATATCAAAGATGGATCCAATCAAGTATATCTTCGAAAAGCCTGCATTGTCCGAAAGAATAGCAAGATGGCAGATGATCTTGAATGAGTATGACATCCAGTATATGACCCAAAAGGAAATTAAGGGAAGTGTATTGGCAGACCATTTGGCACATCAGGCAGTGGATGATTACCAGTCCATGAACTTTGAATTCCCGGATGAGAATATCATGTTGGTAACTGATTGTGAGACACCTGGATCGGGTGAAGGACCTGAGGAAGGATCTCGATGGTCTATGTACTTTGATGGAGCTTTAAACGCTTTGGGTAATGGCATTGGTGTTGTGATCATATCTCCTAAAGGCTCTCATACTCCGTTTACCGCCCGTCTATGTTTCAACTGCACCAATAATATGGCGGAGTATGAAGCATGCATTATGGGTCTTCGAGCAGCAATTGACCTAAGGATTAAGTTTCTGAGTGTCTTCGGAGATTTCGCTCTCGTGATCAGTCAGATCAAAGGCGAGTGGGATACGAAACACCCAAATCTTATTCCTTACAAGGAGTATGTGTTGACATGTCTTCCCCATTTCAAGGAGATAACCTTTGAACACTTCCCGAGAGAGGAGAACCAGTTGGCGAACGCGTTAGCTACGACGTCTTCTATGTTCAAAGTCAGTTGGGACAACGAAGCTCCCCGGATCATCATTGAAAGGTTGGACGAACCGGCACATTGTTGTGATCTTGAGACTGAAGAGGTAACAGAAAAGCCCTGGTATCATGAAGTAAAGTGGTATCTTGAAGCTCAGGAGTACCCCGAGGGTGCATCTGTTAATGACAAGAAGTTTCTAAGGAGGTCCGTGGCGAAGTTCTTCATCAGCAATAACATCCTTTACAAGCGTAACCATGATTCGACCTTACTGCGTTGTGTGGATAAGAATGAAGTAGAAAGGATCATGACGGAGTTACATGAAGGTACTTTCGGAACTCATTCCAGTGGACATACCATGGCAAAGAAAATCCTACGGGCATGATACTATTGGTCCATAATGGAAGCCAACTGTTATCAGCATTCTCGGACATGTCACAAATGCCAAGTCTATGCTGATAAGGTGCACATACCTCCAATTCCTCTGAATGTTTTGACGGCACCTTGGCCTTTTGCAATGTGGGGCATTGATATGATCGGCGAGATCAGACCTACGGCATCCAACGGGCATCGTTTCATCCTGGTAGCGATCGATTACTTTACGAAGTGGGTTGAAGCGGCTTCCTTTGCTACTGTAACTAAGAACGTCGTGGCGTGGTTTAGTCGGCATAATTTGATCTGTCGATACAGTGTACCTGAGAGGATCATTACGGACAATGGTACCAATCTCAACAACAAGATGATCACTGAGCTCTGCGAGCAATTCAAGATACAACATCACAACTCTTCTCCCTACCGGCCGAAGATGAATGGGGTTGTTGAAGCGGCTAATAAGAACATTAAGAAGATTGTGCAGAAGATGACAGTGACATACAAAGACTGGCACGAGATGTTACCATTTGCTCTTCATGGGTACCGTACCTCAGCACAGACGTCAACAGGGGCAACACCCTATTCCTTGGTTTATGGCATGGAGGCAGTCTTGCCTATTGAAATTCAGATACCCTCTCTTTGAATCATGAAGGACGCAGGTTTGAGTGAAGATGACTGGATCCATACCCGGCTTGATCAGCTAAATCTAATCGACAAAAAGAGACTTACTGCTATTTGCCATGGTCATACGTACCAAAAACGGATGATCAAGGCATTTAACAAGAAAGTTAGACGACAAGAGTATCAAGTTGGGGACCTGGTAATCAAGCGCATTATCTTACCTCAAGGTGATCCCAAGGGCAAATGGACCCCTACTTACGAAGGGCCATTTGTGGTTAAGAACATTTTCTCAGGAGGAGCTATGATTCTAACCACCATGGATAGTGACGACCTTCCTCACCCCGTCAATGCAGATATAGTGAAAAGATACTACGCATAATCAAAGACCCACTAGGTTGACTGGACTAGGCAAAAATAAGGGCTTCCCGGCGAACCAAAAGGGTTCGGGCAAAAATAAGGGATAAAAATGAAAATATGTACACCCGGCAAGTCGAAAACCTGAAAAGGCGGCTTGGGCAAAAATGGGTATCCCGGTGGACTGAAAACCCGAAAAGGCGGTCCAGGCAAAAGTTAGGGATCAAAGTGTAACACTATGTCTCATTTGATCACCTTGTATCCAGACTTCGGTATCGATTATCAAGCTCGGACGACACTAATCAATCTGATCTACCTTCAACCAGTAGCAAAGTGATGAGATGCATGAGGACATAAAGGCAATAGCAGAGTTGGAACCCAGTGGGATCATTCACATAGATGTTTTATTTATTTTTACAAATTGTGTAAATTCTATTTATTCGGCGGCATTCTCTTACTAGGACGTCAACCTCTTGTACAAAAACGCCTATTTACAGGCCAAACTTCAAAATTAATACAAATTCATTTTCAGACAAATTTCTTTTTCCTTTATCTGTTTTGTTTTGCAAAAAACATCCAATGTTCATTTTTTATATATGTATTTGACATTAATTGCTACTCATAAATATTTACATGCGAAATAAAAAATGAGTTACGGGTAACGTCAGAAACAGGGGGAATAAGAATTGTCCGAGCTGTATGGTTGTTTTGTTCACCAGGTACCAAGATGTATTCAGCTGAAGAATATGGCTAAGATACCTTCACTCCCCGAAGAGTAAGACAATAATGATAGCTCTCTCAGCTGAGACTTGTAACTATGGATGAATCAGCAATACTCTCCCCAAGCAGGGTTAATCTACCATCAACCCTAAAAAGGCTTGGTATCCCCAGAAGGTCTTAATATTCCCCAGCGGAGTATAAAGATATTCCCCAGCAAGTATCAGAGTATCCCCGACAGTCTTAATATTCCTCAACAAAATATAAGAATGTTCCCCGGCAGAATACAAGATACCCCAGTGGAGCCATTTTCCAGCACAGTCTAAAAAGCTTCCCCAACGGAGTCGAATCATCATCCCCATTAGAATTTAGAAGCTTATCCCCTGCAGAGCACAAATAAGTCTCCCCAGCCAAATTCAGAGGATTATCCCCACAAGAGTCTAACAGGGTTATCCCTAGCAAGTCGCAAATGAAAGATCATCCCCAGCGAAGTTCTTTCTTTCCCCAAATAGGAATTCAATCCTCAACAAATTTGATATCACCAGCAACGATAATCCATCCCCAGCGGAGTTCATCATTAAAATCCCCAACAGAGCTTATCAACGGAATCCCCATCAGAGTTTATCGTTAAAATCTTCAGCAGAATATCTCTCCCCACAGAGTAATTCCCCACAGAGTAATCTCTTCATCAGTTTATTCCCCAATGGAGTTATTTTCTCCTGCAAGTTTATTCTCACAATCATCTTCGTTCATCATCCCCAGCAAAAACGAAGAACTCAACTCTATTCTCCAGCAGCTCCGGGATTTATTTTCCCCAGCTAAAACATCACATTTTCATACATTATGATACATGCATATACGCATCATACCATAAAATCTCATTTATGTTGAGAACATTATTGCTTGATCCATCTCATGAATTGCATATGACTGACCTTTACCTTTCAGGAAAGATGCAGTTGAGTTCTCAGCTTAGTCGAAGACCTGACCGGTTCTTAAATCTCATTTGAGTTATCCTCGGTTGAATTTCAGATAAGGTTCTCAATCTTGATAGTTTCCCTACGTTAAAGTATGGACGAGCGCTATAACCTCAACGGTATACTACGTTGAGCACTAGTCAGTTCCTAGATCTTGATGTTTTCCTCCGTCAAAGTGTGGACAAGTTCTCTAACCTCAACGGTATACTACGTTGAGCACCAGACAGTTCCTAGATCTTGATGAAGATGTTTCCCTACGTCATAGTGTGGACGAGTGCTATAACCTCAACGGTATACTACGTTGAGCACCAATAAGTTCCTAGATCTTGATGTTTTCCTCCGTCATAGTGTGGACAAGTTCTCTAACCTCAACGATATACTACGTTGAGCACCAGACAGTTCCTAGATCTTGATGAAGATGTTTCCCTACGTCATAGTATGTACAAGTTCTATAACCTCAACGGTATACTATGTTGAGCACTAGTCAGTTCCTAGATCTTGATGTTTTCCTCCGTCATAGTGTGGACAAGTTCTTTAACCTCAACGGTATACTATGTTGAGCACCAGACAGTTCCTAGATCTTGATGAATATGTTTCCCTATGTCATAGTGTGGATGAGTGCTATAACCTCAACGGTATACTATGTTGAGCACTAGTCAGCTCCTAGATATTGATGTTTTCCTCCGTCATAGTGTGGACAAGTTCTCTAACCTCAACCGTATACTACGTTGAGCACCAGACAGTTCCTAGATCTTGATGAAGATGTTTCCCCCCAATTGGATTATGGACAGGTTCTTAAGACTCAGCCGAGGCATTCTCTCAGTTGAAGTACAGGCAAGTTCCTAAATCTCAAACAAAAGTTAGACTTCTCCAGCGGAATCTTCTACAAACAATAAGTATGCAAGTTCTCGCTAAGGAATCTCTTATGCGATCGACACTTCTGTAGATGGCATCTGTAAGCCCATCCTCCTACCAACAATCTCCAAATGGCATCTGTAAGCCCATTCCCGACATCACGATGTTGATACTACACCATGCGAGTGCAAATTTCTGGGCACTCTAGTGTTCAATTATCTTCTACCTTCGGATCACGAAAGGCTCAAAAGCCAATCTATATCCTCAGGTTTAAGAAAATTGAACAGGGGAAACTGTTGTACCCCAAAATTTTCCCTCCCATATTTCTCAAGACGTGTCAAGAATAATCTCCAAGTGACTCAAGTTAGCTCAAGAGTTGGACAGTCAAATCACCTCCTAAGGCAGTCAAATTAAAAATTAGGGTTTTGTGTTGCATCAGCGTCCTTACATCCAAATGGCATAAAATTCTCCCCAATGTCCTAATATGTTCTCAAGTTCATCCATGACAAATTTCAAGCCTTGCAGAGGAAGTTTGGTCAATCAATTGCTCAAGGGGTCCAAAAATCGACTTTGCTAGGGCAAAAGTCAACTGTGGCCTATAAACAGTCAAACTTCAAGATTTTTTGTAAACATTCTCATTTTGAAGGATAATTCATCATTTGATCAAGGGTTGATCATGATTCATCAAGGATTGCTCAAGATTCATCAAGATTCAAAAGTTGCTAAATTAGGGTTTTGTAGGAAAAGTCAACTCAACTTTGACCAAGCATAACTTTCTCATACTTTATGAGCAATGACCCATACAAAGCTCATTTTTAAGAGTATTAAATTTCCTACGATCCATATTCATACCCCAAGATCATGAAATGCACTCACAAAAACTTACAAATTTGGACATTATAGGTCATTTTTGAAAGTCAACAAAAACACCTTTTTTGCCAAAGCTTATAACTTGAGCATGGAATATAAAAATGAGATGAGACAAAAAGGGTTGGTTATAGGATATCTCAAGGTTTCTAAAAAGTCTAAGAACACTTCCAAAAGTTCAAAATTGAAGAAGTTATGCATTGTTGAAGTTGGGCATTTTTCCAAAATTGCCAAAAGTCAACTATCCCCAAAACATCAATTTTTGTCAAAAGGGCCCACTTTTTTCCACTTGATTTGTTCTTTTCACACCACACACGTGTCCTATCTTCAATTTCATGGCCATTCATTTATTTTTCTATTTTATTTGATTTTTATTGAATTAATTCATTTTAAATCAATATTAATCCAAATAAAATCTAAAAATTGATGGAATAAGATCTTTTGGATTGATACAACTTTCAATTATCATGATGCACGTATCAAATTCGTATCAAGCCTTATTGTGAACAAAATATCATATTTGGACATTTTTGGAAGCTTTGTTAATGGAGAATCAAATCAAATCTCAAATCTTCAATGCACAAAGATTGGAAGCCCAAGATTTAACCTAATTGCTTGCTTGATACATATACAACATAGACATATAGACATACCAAGAACATGACCTAAGAGATGCAGAAACGTCCAAACCAAAATTGAAAAAAGCTTGGAAAAAGTGGAAACTGAAATCATACTTAGAGTTCAATTCAAGGCAAGATCTCAACGTAGCTTCCTTGCCTGACGTTCACTGAAGCCAAAGCGATCAAAAGCAAGCCTTGAGACCTCCTAAATCACGCTGTAAGTACTCAAGAACATAGCCCTGTACATGGAATCGTGAATCCATTTTCTTGCATCATTTTGCCAATTTTTTTTGTATAATCATGCTTGCCATTCAATTTCCAAGCATTCTGCAATATTCGATTTCGTTTTCATGGCCTCTAACGTGATACCCGAACCTAGGGTTTCCATTCTTTGTTTTTAGGCATTTTTGATACAGGCAAAATCAAGGCAAACGATGACCACGGTTGTGTTCAGGGATGAGAAACAAACATGTTGGTCGTCTTAGCTTGCGTTTACATGGCCTAGGATGAATTTTGGAAGCAAGCCACGAATCTTCCTGCGGATAAAAATCCGCAGGTAAGAAAACCATGGATTTGTGAAGAAGACGACTACGCGTCCTCTTCCCATTGGCCAATTTCAAATAGCGCGCTTTTTTTTCTCCAGGCATAGTGGTTTGTTTTTAAATATAATATTTGTTTTGTACTCCATTAACAAACAAACGCGTTGGTTGAGTTGGCAAGCAGGTTAGCGTATTGTCTAATGGGACCTGGGTTCGAATCCCAGGTCCCCCCCATATATTTGTCTTATTTTTCTCCAGATAATTACATGTGGTTTCAGCAAGCGTAGCATACCATGGGCCTCCAGATCCCAAGCGCCAGATGGCCTTCAGGCCAAATCTGAAGGTCACAAGATGACTTCCACCATGCGCCAAAGTCAATGGACGCCCACTGGATCAACAAAGTCAAAGCAGGCTTGGACGTTTTGGGCCAGACAATTGCCATTCAAACACCCTTTCCAGGCCCAACAGCCCCCTTGGTTTTATTTTTTTACTTTCCATTATATTTATTTATTTGCTTTATTGTTTTTAATTTATTATTATTATTATTACTAACTAATTTATTTATTCATAAAAAATCAGAAAACCAAATTAATATTATTTTTATTATTAATTTCATTATTTTATTTTTGTAAATAAATATTAATTAATTAATTTAGGGTTAATTAGGTTAATTTTAACATTTTTTGCAATAAATTAAAATCAATTTAGAATATTAGGTTTTACTAACTTTTAACCATCTTATTTTATTTCCTTAAATATAAAAAAATCCAAAAAATATTTTCATTAATTAATTAATTTAATTATTAACTTAGATTTAATTTCTTTTTAATTCAAAAATAAGCAAAAATCTTTTCTTAATAAAAAAAGGGTCAAAACCCTAAAAAATGCGCCGATTTAATTTTCTCGCACGCGTATAATTTTTCCAATATTGTAATTGCTTCCGGTATGTAATAGCTTTTAATTAGGACTTTAAATTTTTATCGCTTTCTTTTACTTTCCGCAATTTAATTTAAAGGGTTTGTTTTTGGCGATGTAAATACCCGACGCCTTGTAATAGTTTAGATTTAATTTTCGCAATTTAAAATTCCGCAACTATACACTGTTAGATGTTTGATAATAGGGAATGCATGACAAGATCAAATGTATGAACTTAAAATCAACATAGCTCACCCATGACATGTACAAAGATAAAATTAACCGAAATAACACACTCGCACATGCGCACTCTTAGGGTACACCTCACTTGGTTGCCTTCGAACGTGGTCATTGAGTATAGGAAGTTTTAGAGGTCGCCCTCTTGTCCAAAGATCTTAGTTGCCTCGAAACGGTTGCCTTGGAAAAATGATCTAAGACATTAGGGTTACTGCTAAGGCGTCCTAACATTGCTTTAGTGACCACACGTCCCTTAATCGAGTTGACCCTTAAACTCCAACGATGATGCTACCTACTCATCAATAGTGGGCTAGCATTGTCTAAAGGACATTTGCACAGTTTATTTCCCTTTTCGAGTAGGTAGATGGTTCTTAAGTACTTGCTCCTTTTAAAACAAAACAAAACTTTTCGCACTTACACTCCTGTCAAACAAAAACTCTTTTCAAACCCACAAACACAAAGAAAAGCAAATTTTGAAAACACAATGAGCAAGTACCTAAGAGCCAGTGGATAACCACGGATGGAAAGGGTGCTAACACCTTCCCTTTCTATAATCTACCTCCCGGACCCGAGAAACATCTCAAAAAGGAATTTTTCTGTGCTTTTGTCCTTTCCTTGTTGGATAAAATAAAAGACGGTGGCGACTCTTGCTTAGCGCGACATTTTGCGGAAAAAAACGCAAAAAGCGAACCAGCATTCCAAAAAACAGTCAGTTCTATTCCACCGATCACACTTACATTCTCCTTTGGTTAAACCTTACGAATCCGCCTGAATGTTGTTTCATCCAAAAAAATAACTCAACTCCCTGATATGCTTGCGCCCTAATAATCTTGAGTGTAAACTTTAGTCATCGCACAACACATCTCTCGTGACATCTTGTCTAGACATACCTGAGAAATAATTTGTTCAAGGTTCCCGAGCTTTACTTACTCACATCGAGTCTTCATAGTTTCAGAATTCTTGGAATTCCATCTAGTCAAATAATCCCCATCCTCTATGTTTGTCAAGTTCATCCTTGTTCAACACAACATAAATTCTCTTTACTTCTTCTTTGGCTTACTTATATTACCTCAAATCCATACATTTCTATTGCAGCGTCTCGTTCCACTAACAACATTTCTGATTCTCTTCTACACAAGTCCAAACAATGTCCTACAGATGCTTAACAAACTCCTTGATCCTGACCTCTTACTTCTCTACATTCAAATGGACTTATTCCAAGTCTACTTTCTTCACACTAAAAAGCTTCTCGCTCCAAATTATACAAATCATTCCCACTGGATGCTACAAGGATATGCATTCTTACGACTATGACATTGATATCCAACAATTCCACACACGTCTCATTAACAAAGAGTGAATTCTAATAGTTAACTTACAATCATCATCCAAGTTTCTGAGCACACGCATAAGTTCATAAGGCACAGTCATGGAGAGTCTTCTTCAAGCAAAACCTTGTACTTGCTTAGTTCTCAGTGACCACAAGCTCAATCGTCGACTCATGAACATTTTACCACATACCAACCACAAAGTTTTCTCTAAGACCATACATCAACAACCTCTGTCCAGACTAAGGTGGATCCTTGAGAGACTAGAAAGAACAAAACATTGCTATTTGAGTTTCTCTTAGGAAGATTCTTTCACTTAACACTTGTTACAAATATTCATTTCGCACCTATGACGAACTTATCAGGTTCTCCTTCCATCTATTGCGCTACTCTAATCTCAACTTGCCACACAATTCCTGAAACCTACTAAATCACACTTTCTCCATAATCCACTTAGTTACATTTCCATAATACTCTGGGTCCGATTCATCAAACAACAACAACCCTTTGCCAGAGTTTATTAAATTAGAATACATGCTGGACTCTTAAACATACACAAAAAAGACCACTCCTTGAGGTTGAGTAATTCCAAACTAAGGTCACTAATGATTCCATCGGTCTTGGTTAGGTCCACAACTACAACTTGGTCACACGCTTCGGCTACAAGATTTCTAAGGTCAAACGTTTACTAAAAACAAGTTTGTTCTATCCACCAGCTTCCACATCGTACAACAACTATGACAACACTGACGACTTCCCATAGTTCCTTCTTAATAATACAACTTCATACTCTTAGTGTGATAACACCTTTGACAACTCATGTATCTTAAGCATTGCAATAATCCTTTCACAACTACACTTCTCCCAAGTAGTCGACTAATACCGTTCGTAACACCCCTAATTTCCTTCAGAATTATCAACTTATCCATCAACCAATACAACCTCATACACCTTCCTTTAACCACGCAGTCCCATACCTGTATAGCCTCAGGATCCTTCTCATACATGATGTAGTTTCAGTTTCCTACTTAAAGCTTTTAGGATTATCTTAAAGCCATGCCCCATCGTTTCTGAAACTGTTACTAAACTGACTACCTCGACTGCGTTCCCAAATGAAGTGTTTCCAACGCCTAGTACACGATCCAAATGCAGGGAATCATACTTTGTGCTTCAAACATTCCCCTTTGGAATTTATCGGCATTCTGAATCTAAAGTGTCTCTGTTCATCGAGACAGACATTTCCTCACTCCTGAGAGTCTATAGATACTCCCCTAGACACACCTCATATCAAGTTAACCCAAGATATACCTAGTCTATTCTAACTCTGGTAAAAAAACGCTACAAAATAGCAACATTACACGCCGACCAAGATATGACAACCTCACATTAATTCAACCTATGGAATTCATACACACTCATTACTTACCACTGTGTTGTACCCCAAAATTTTCCCTCCCATATCTCTCAAAACATTTCAAGAAGGATACTCAAGTTGCTCAAGGTAGTCTAAGGGTTGACTAGACAAGCTCTCTCCTAAGACAGTCTATCTCAAATTAGGGTTTCATGTTGCATCAAAATACTTGAGTCCAAGGGATCCCAAATTCTCACCAATGTCCTAATATGTTCTCAAGATCATCCATGTCAAGTTTCAAGCCTTGCAGAGGAAATTTGCTCAGTCAATTGCTCAAAGGCCTAAAAATCGACTGTGCTAGGGCAAAAGTCAATTGTGGCCCACATATAGTCAAACTTCAAGATTTTTGGTCAACATCCTCATTTTTAAGTATATTTCATCATTTTATCAAGGGTTGATCATGATTCATCAAGGATTGCTCATAATTCATCAAGATTCAAAAGTTGTTAAATTAGGGTTTTGCAGGAAAACTCAACTCAACTTTGACCAAACATAACTTTCTCATACTTTATTAGAAATGACCCATCCAAATATCATATTGAAGAGGATGCCATGATCTACAATCCATCTTCAGCTCCCAAGTTCAAAATATGCACTCACAAGAAGTTATGAATTTGGACATTATGGGTCATTTTGAAAAGTCAACAAAAACACCTTTTTTGTCAAAGCTTCATACATGAGCATGGAATATCAAATTGAGATGAGACTAAAAGTTTTGCTTAGAGGACATATCAAGCTTTCTAAAAAGTCCAATAACACCTCCAAAGAGTCAAAATTGAGGAAGTTATGCATTGGTGAAGTTGACCTTTTTTGCAAAATTGCCAAAAGTCAACTATGCCTAAAACTTCAATTTTTGCCAAATGGGCCCAATCTTTTGCAATTGTTTTGAGTTGGCAACATGGCCCACGAGCCCTAGCCTTTGCCACTTGTCATTATCTTATTTATATTATTTATTTTGTTTTTTATTTGAATTAAATCATTTTAAATCAAAACAAATCATATAAAATCCAAAACATTGAAATTCAAAGATCTTGTGCTTGTTTCAGGTCTTAATATCTAGCTAGCATCAAATCAAATTCGTGTAAAGGAATGAGGTGCACAAAAAGATTGGATTAGGCCTATTTTTGGAAAGATTTTAAGGTGAATCAAATCAAGATCAAGGACATTGATGGAGGAAGATTGAGGCCATGTTTTCAACCCTAATTCACTCCTCAATACATATAGGAGGAATGCAGACCAAAAGAGGCTAGAGAAAGAGGCGTGTGATCAAGAACAAAACTTGAAAAAAACAAGAAAAAGTGGTGAATTGAATTCCTAGTTACAGGCAAATCCAAGATCCTTTGGCCATCCCAATCGTTTCCTGAGGTCATCAGCAAGCAAAAGCAATCAAAATCAAGCATTTCCAGGCCCTATATCACGTTGTAAGTCCATCACGACATCCATGTATTTTTTAATTCGGTTTGTATGATTTAGACATTGATAGCATGAATTAACGATATATTCTTGATGACCATCTTGTTTACAAGCTTCCTGTAACATTTGATTGCATTTTCATGGCTTGTACAAGATTTCACCATAGCTAGGGTTTTATGGTGCGATTAGGGAGTTTTATTTATAGGAAAAATTGGGCCATGAAAGGGCCACCAATGAACTCAGCAGGTCTAGACGAAGTTGTCCATGGCCTTCGTTTTTATTTATCACGCTTGTGTTGAGTTTTGAGATTTGCAGGACTTGTAGCTACGGACAAACTTTCGTAGGTAAAAGTTTGGAACTTTTACCAACGGTGCAAGGAGGGAGACGAAGACGTGGCAAGCCATCACTCGTCCATTTGAATTTTCGCGCTAATATTTCATTGATTCGCTTGTTTATTTTATAATAATTCTTATTTATGTTATGTACAAATAGAACAAGTGGCGCAGTTGGTGAGTGTAGTGTTGGATAATGCTTCAGGACCTGGGTTCAAATCCCAGGTCCCCCAAATGTCTTCATGTTTTTTCCTTTCAGGTAATCCAGCGCGTTTACAAGTCCAAGGTCTACCATATGGCCTCATCATCTAACATGCCAAGTGGCCAGATGGCCAGATCCAAGAGCCAGCAATGAGGGAGCATCATGAGGCACAGTCAATGTGTAACACAAGATCCTGGGAGTCAAACGTGGATCTCTCGGTCTTGGGCCCAGATTGCTGCTCACACCCCCTTCCAATTACCTTCAGGCCCAATAATTCTTACCCTTTTCTTTTTATTTTATTTAATTTAATTTATTTATTTTACTAACACAATTAATTATTTTCTTTTATCAAAAAATCATAAAAAATAATACTTTTCACAAATTAGGTTTAGATTTTATTTTTTATCAATAAATTTATTAATTTAATTAGATTTTAATTTTAGGTAAAACTTTAATTATTTTGTAAATAAATTTAAAATCAATTAGAATAATTAGGTTTTATCTCTAATTTTATTTTCTTTTCCTAAAAATAACAAAAAAACCAAAATAGGCCATGTAATTATTTTCATTAATTAATTTAATTAACTAATTAATTATGCAATTAATTTTAAAACCTAATTCTTTTCTTAAAAATATATTAAAAACAACAAAAAACAATTTTTCTTTTAATTAGGTTAGAAGGGTCAAAACCCTAGTTCCCTCTCGTTCTAATTTTCATCACGCGCTTTATTTTATTATTTTTACCATATTATTGTAACTGCTCACAAGTTGTAATAGTTAATTAGGTCTTTACTTTCATTTATCGCTTTATTTTCAAAGGGTTTATTTTTGGCTATGTAAATAACCGAAGCCTTGTAATAGCGTAGTTTAATTTCCACAAAATATTAAACTGTTAGATGTATGATATTAGGATGCATGACAAGAATGTATGTAAAACTTTAAAACAGTTAGACAACACTAAAATGTGCAAAGATAATAATCTAAAATTGAATCACTCGCACATGCGCACTCCTAGGGTACACTCTCACTTAGTTGCCTTCGGTAAACGGTCATTGAGTATAAGATGTTTTAGTGGTCGTCCTTTTGTATCAAAGATCAAAGTTGCCTCGGAAAGGTTGCCTCGGATATTGTTGCCTCGGATAATTGATCTAAGACATTAGGGTTACTACTAAGACGTCCTAACATTGCTTTAGTGACCGTACGTCCCTTTTCGAATTGACCCTCAAAACTCCAACGACGGTGATACCTACTCACTAATAGTAGGATAGCGCTGTCTAAAGGAAACAAACATAGAATGATTATTTTTTCAAGTAGGTAGATTAGCTCTTAATTACTTGCTCAATCAAAACAAAATTTTCACACTTACACTCCTTTACAAACAAAGTTTTCAAAAACACTTCATTACACTCTTGAAGACAGAAGTAAGAGTTAAATCGAAGTCAAAACAAAAACTTTTCAAAGCACATAAACACAGAGAAGCAATTTTGAAAATGATGAGCAAGTACCTAAGAGCCCGTAGAAAACTACGGATAGAAAGGGTGCTAATACCTTCCCTTTTTATAATCTACCCCCCGTACTCAGAAATATCTTGAAAAAGGTATTTTTCTGTGCTTTTTTCCTTTCCTTGTTGGATAAAATAAAAGACGGTGGTGACTCTTGCTTACCATGACATTTTGCAAACACAAATGCAAAACGCAAACTAGCAATTCCTAAAAAGGAAACAAGTCCCGGTTCTGGCCACCGTATCACAGAACTAGCGACTCTACTAGGGACTTAATAAGTGGGGTATACCTTAGGATTAGTTCATCATATTGTTTTCTATTGTTTGGTTTGATTGCTTTATTTTTGTGGGTTTTGTGTCGGAGTTACTATAGATCCTAACCCGGATCTGGGGGACACCTTTTAGGTAAGTAGCAATAGACCGTGAGGGAAATGTATGGTGTAGACCGATACAGTTGAAGCAGTAGCTATGTTGATGTGGCACATTAGTTGGTACCTGTTGTACCCCAAAATTTTCCCTCCCATATTTCTCAAAACATTTCAAGAAAGATCCTCAAGTTGCTCAAGGTAGTCCAAGGTTTGGCCAGACAAGCTCTCTCTTAAGGCAGTCCGCCTCAAATTAGGGTTTCATGTTGCATCAAGATACTTGAGTCAAAGTGATCCCAAATTCTCACCAATGTATTAATATTTTCTCAAGATCATCCATGTCAAGTTTCAAGCCCTACAGAGGAAACTTGCTCAGTCAATTGCTCAAAGGCCTGAAAATCGACTGTGCTAGGGCAAAAGTCAACTGTGGCCCACATACAGTCAAACTTCAAGATTTTTGACCAACATCCTCATTTTGAAGTATATTTCATTATTTTATCAAGTGTTGATCATGATTTATCAAGGATTGCTCATAATTCATCAAGACTTAAAAGTTGCTAAATTAGGGTTTTGTAGGAAAAGTCAACTCAACTTTGACCAAACATAACTTTCTCATACTTTATGATAAATGACCCATCCAAAGCTCATTTTGAATAGGATGCAATTCCCTACAATCCATCTTCATCTCCCAAGTTCAAAATATGCACTCACAAGAAGTTATGAATTTGGACATTATAGGTCATTTTGAAAAGTCAACAAAAACACCCTTTTTGTCAAAGGTTCATACATGAGCATGGAATATCAAATTGAGATGAGACCAAAAGGGTTGTTTATAGGTAATCTCAAGATTTCTAAAAAGTCCAGGAACACCTCTAAAGATTCAAAATTGAGGAAGTTATGCATTGGTGAAGTTGACCTTTCTTGCAAAATTGCCAAAAGTCAACCATCCCTAAAACTTCAAGTTTTGCCAAATGGGCCCAATATTTTTCACTTGTTTTGAGTTGGCAACATAGTCCACGAGCTCTAGCCTTTTCCACTTGTCCATATCTTATTTTTATTATTTATTTTTATTTTTATTTGAATTAATTCAATTTAAATCAAAACAAATCATATAAAATCAAAATTGTTGAAAACCAAAGATTTTATGCTTGTTTCAGGCTTTATTATACAACTAGCAAACATTCAAACTCGTGTAAGGAATTAGAGTGGACAAAAAGATTGAAAAAATCTATTTTTGGAATGATATTGAAAGTGAATCAAATTAAATCAAAAATAATTGAAGGAGAAAGATTTGGATCAGTTTTGGAACCCTAATCTATTCCTTGGTACATATAGAACAAAGCCAGGCCTAAAAACAAGTTGGAAACGGGCGCAAGAGGCAGAACCAAAACTGAAAAAAAGCCAGAAAAGTGTGAGATCGAATTTTCACTTATAGGCATCCTCAAGACTCTTTGCCTATCTCAGTCGACTCCTGGGACTCTCAGCAAGCTAAAGCCATTAAAACCAAGCATTTTCAAGCCCCAAAAAGCTCTGTAAGTCGCTCACGACATAGCCCTGTTCTTGAAATTGAATAGCATTGTTCTTGCACTTATAGCATAAAATAATTATACATTCTTGATCACAATCACATTTGCAAAGTTTCTGTATGGTTTAATTGCGTTTTTATGGCCTATACACGATTTCACCATAGCTAGGTTTCGAAGCTCCGAATTAGGATTTTTGTATGCATGGAAAATTAGCCTTCGTAAGTGGTACCATCGTGTTCAGGAGGATAAGAGGAGTCCAACCATGGCGTTAGATGTTATTTACATGGCCCATGGAAGATTTTGAGAACGCACAGGTCTGTTGCAACGGACGTTGTTCGTAGGTATAGCTTCTCAAGCTTTTAGCCACGATGCCAGGAAGAAGACAACCCATATGGCACCCCTCCATTGGCTTGTTTGAATTTTCGCGCAACATTTCCATTTTTGCGTTTGTTTCATATATTATCTTTATTATTTACCTTATGTACTACAAAAACAGATGGCGTAGTGGTAGCCAGGTAAACGCTTAAGGCATTGGAAGGCTGGAGGTCAGGGGTTCGACCCCTGCCTCCAGCATTTGTTATTTTCTTATTTTCTTTCAGGCAATTCAGTGCGCGTGCAAGCCAGGAGACCACCCTACACCCTCACAATCAATCACGCCAGATGGCCAGATGGCCAAATTGATGGCCACCACTGAAGGTGCATCATGAGCCAAAGTCAACGCGCAATACAAGATCTCAAAAGTCAAATAGATTTCACCACTAATGGGCCTAGTTTCTGCTTTTCACACCCCCATTTTTCAGGCCCATCTCTATTTCTCTTTTTTCTTTTTCATATTTCATTTAATTATTTTTAATTTAATTACAAACCAAAAATTATTTTCTTTTTTATCAAAAAAATCACAAAAATATTATTTTTCACAAATTAGGTCTAGATCTTATTTTTATTAAAAATAGATTAAATAATTTAATTAGGTTTATTAATTTAGACAATTTTAATTCTTTTTGCAAATAATTAAAATTAATTAGAATAAATAGGTTTTTATTACTAACTTAATTGTATTTTATTTTTTCCTAAAATAACCAAAAAACCAAAAATAGGTCTTGTAATTATTTTTACTAATTAATTTAATCACTAATTAATTTTCATATTTAATTTAGAAAAACTTAGTTCTTTTCTTTTAAAAATATTAAAAATAACAAAAAACAATTTTCTCTTTTAATTAGGATAGAAGGGTCAAAACCCTAATTTCGCATTGATTTAATTTGTCATCGCGCGTTTTATTATTATTTTTTATCCATATTGATGTAACTGCCTACAGTTTGTAATAGTTTAATTAGGACGTTTATTTTATTTGTCACTTTATTTTCAAAGGGTTTGTTTTTGGCTATGTATATACCCGAAGCCTTATAATAGCGTAGTTTAATTTCCGCACTTTAAAATCCCGCAAATTATTAACTGTTAGATGTTTGATAATAGGATGCATGACAAGAATGTATGACTAAGTTTAAAACAGTTAGATCACCCTAAATGTGCAAAGATAAATAAATTGAAATTGAATCATTCGCACATGTGCATTGCTAGGGTACACTCCCACTTGGTTGCCTTCGGTAAACGGTCATTGAGTATAGGATACTTTAGTGGTCGCCCTTTTGTCCAAAGATCAAAGTTGCCTCGGAAAGCTTGCCTCGGATATTGTTGCCTTGGATAAATGATCTAAGACATTAGGGTTATTACTAAGACGTCCTAACATTGCTTTAGTGACCGTACGCCCCTTTTCGAATTGACCCTCAAAACTCCAACGACGGTGTTACCTACTCACTAATAGTGGGATATCGTTGTTTAAAGGAAACAAACATAGAACGATTCTTTTTTTGAGTAGGTAGATTAGTTCTTAAGTACTTGCTCATTCCAAACAAATTTTTCACACTTACACTCCTTTACAAACAAAGTTTTCAAAAACACTTCATTACACTCTTGAAGACAGAAGCAAGAGTTAAATCGAAGTTAAAACAAAAACTTTTCAAAACCCACAAACACAAAGAAAACAATTTTGAAAATGATGAGTAAATACCTAAGAGCCCGTAGATAACTACGGATAGAAAGGATGCTAATACCTTCCCTTTCTATAATCTACCCCCCAAACTCAGAAATATCTCAAAAAAGGAATTTTTTTGTGCTTTTTTCCTTTCCTTGTTGGATAAAACAAAAGTCGGTGGCAACTCTTACTTACCGCGACATTTTGCGAACACAAACGCAAACCAGCATTTCAAAACAGTCCGGTTCTGGCCACTGTATCACAGTACCGATATCCCTTGTGGAGCAACAAGGAGAGTATGGGGCTGCTATATGGGTCATTAAGCATCAACTGACCTTAGAACCTATAATTGACCAACTTGGCCATAGGAAGTAGTGATATGCTACACTCATTGAGACCATACTCTCGAGATGGTTCCGGTCGCGAGAAAAGATTGTGTGACTGGAATTATGACCGATGGAGGATGATCAGGGATATTGAGAACCTCTAGAACCCGGTTACTATTATTAGGACAGGTTGAACCAACTGAATTTCAAGAGGGTAATACCTAGACCCCATGAAAGCCTAAACCTAAGGTTGTTTGTGTGACTTGTGTGCTTTCAAATTGAACTACTTGCACATTTTTATCATCTGACAACTTGAGTTATTTGCAGGTTTTGTTTACAGTCCTTATCCAATAACTTGGATTTCTTGCCGGATTTACTTGTTTACATCACCCTGCACTTTTTCTTAAACGCATAGCATACACATCATAACATCGTGCCTTAACATTTCTGTTATCAGTGGGAACGAGAACTGACTGTTTTTTGAATGCTGGTTCGCGTTTGCGTTTGTTTTTGCAAAGTGTCGCGGTAAGCAAGAGTCGCTACCGTCTTTTATTTTATCCAACAGAGGAAAGGACAAAAGCACAGAAAAATTCCTTTTCGAGATTTTTCTCGGGTTCGGGAGGTAGATTATAGAAAGGGAAGGTGTTAGCACCCTTTTTATCCGTGGTTATCCACGGGCTCTTAGGTACTTGCTCACTATGTTTTCAAAAGTTTTCTTTTCTTTGTGTTTGTGGGTTTTGAAAATAGTTTTGTTTGAAGAAAGTGTAAGTGTGAAAAGTTTTTGTTTTGTTTTAAAAGGAGCAAGTACTTAAGAACCTCTACCTACTCAAAAAGCAATTAAATTGTGCAAATGTCCTTTAGATAGTGCTATCCCACTATTGAGGAGTAGGTAGCACCGTCGTTGGAGTTTTCGGGTAAATTCGATTTAAGGGACGAGTGGTCACTAAAGCAATGTTAGGACGCTTTAGTGGTAATCCTAATGTCTTAGATCATTTTTATCGAGGCAACCATTTCGAGGCAACTTATGATCTTGGGACAAAAAGGACGACCTCTAAAACATCCTATACTTAATGACCACATTTGAGGCAACCAAATGAGGTGTACCCTAGGAGTGGCATGTGCAAGTGTGTCAATTTTCAGTTTATATCGTCTTTGTATTTTTAGGTGTTCTACCATTTGTTTTTTAGATATTGTCATACAATCCTAGTTAGCATACATCTAAGCAGTTAATATATATACAGGAATTTAAAGTGCAGAAATGGTAAATCCTACGCTATTACAAGGCTTCGGGGAGGGGGATTATTTACATGTCCAAATTTGGGGGAATAAAAGCAGTAAAGTAAAAGTTTAAGCTAAACTATTACAAACCAATAAGCAGTTACAATAAAATAAACGCGCGTGAATCTGAACATAACCTCTAAAAATCCTAAGAATAAAATCTTTTTGTTGTTTTATTTTATTTTGGGAAAATGATCTAAATCTATTTAATTTTAGTTTTTGAGAAAATGTTAAGATAATTAAGAGATTAATTAACAAAGTTAATTTTAATAGAAAAAACTAGCCTAATGTTTTTGTGGTTTTTTTTTATTTTAATGTTAATTCAAAAAAGATAAAAAGATGTCAATGAAAACAAAAATAAAATACAAGGGGGGGATCCTTCGATCCAGGGAAAAAAAGGAGTTTCTACCCAGGGAGGGAAATGGTCCTTTCGATTGGGCCAGACAGTAAGGCGCAAGTAGCCTTTGATCCAAGGAAGAAGATTGTCTTTCGATCATGGAGGTCATGTCTTTCGATCCAGGAATGAGATGCCTCCTTCGATCCAGCATGCTAATGGGTTCGATCCAGAGAAGGGCTCTCCTTCGATCTGGGATGTTATACCTGCAAAAGCATGTTAGCGAAATAAAATGCAGGGCCTGGGTATTGAACCCCAGGCCCTTTGATCTTGCGCTTGCTGGGTCTCTTCAGGCTATGTCTGCAGCAAGTGTTAGCAAACGAAAAACATGACCTGGGTGCCAAACCCATGCCCTTTGATCCTGTCTAGGATGGAAAATCGAAAGTAACAACCAGTATGGATGTATTATGCAAATATGAGGTTGGATAGTTTACCCTTTCTTACCAGCAGATTGGAATTTTAATTTGGGCGTTTCCTGGATGTAGGCACCTTCGATCTGGGCACTTCCTGGATGTAGGCACTTTTGATTTGGAGCTTATGGGCGTGGATGCTTTTGTTGAAGGGTGGCTTTGCTTGGAATATTCTGGGCAGCGTCTCTCCAATGCTTCTGTTTTTCTGTGTTTTGTTGTATATTTTCGTCCTCTGTGTGTGCTTTTTCGTGTCACTTGTGATCTCTTTATATAGAGGGGGTAGAGGGGACAGGAAGACAAAGGTTTAAATGACCTTGATTATGTGTTTGACAGCCATGAAGGAGGATTTGTAACGTTAATTATGTGTTTGAAAGCCATGAATGAGAGTTCGTAACGTTGGCTAAACACATGGGATCTTGTCCCTTTTTGAATTTTGAATGACATGTAGCTGGCCTTCGAATGCTCCCTTTCGAATGGGCTGATGGTCTCCTTCGAATGCTCCCTTTCGAATGGGCTGATGGCCTCCTTCGAATGCTCTTCGAAAGCTTCTTCTAATGGACCCTTTGAATGCTTCTTCGAATGGACCTTTTTGGAATTCCAATCGAAGTATTTGTCCATAATTCCAATCGAAAGGCTACTTCAGAACACCAATCGAAGGGTCTTTCAGAATTCGAATCGAAGTGCTTGTCCATAATGCCAATCGAAGTGCTCCTTCAGAATGCCAATCGAAATGCTCCTTCAGAATGCCAATCGAAGGGTATTTCAGAATGCCAATCGAAGTGCTCCTTCAGAATGCCAATCGAAATGCTCCTTCAGAATGCCAATCGAAGGGTCTTTCAGAATGCCAATCGAAGTTCTCCTTCAGAATGCCAATCAAAATGCTCCTTCAGAATGCCAATCGAAGGGTCTTTCAGAATGCCAATCGAAATGTACTTAAAGCAACACTCAAAAATTTTCCTTTTCCTTAGGCAAGAGTTTGTGATCAACCATGCAGGGGGAAGACTTTGGAAAACATGAGAGGGAAAATTTTGGGGTGCAACAGTTGCCCCTGTTCAATCTTCTTAAACCTGAGGATGTAGATTGGCTTGCGTGCCTTTCGTGATCCAAAGGTGGAAGATGATTGAACACTAGAGTGCCCAGAAATTTGCACTCGTATGGTGTAGTATCAGCATTGTGATGTCAGGAATAGGCTTACATATGCCATTTGGAGATTGTTGGTAGGAGGATGGGTTTATAGATGCCATCTGCGGGAGTGTCGATCGCATAAGAGATTCCTTAGCGAGAATTTGCATACCTGTTGTTGTAGAAGATTCCACTGGGTAAGTCTAACTTCGTTGAGATTTAGGAACTTGCCTGTACTTCAAATGGGGAAATGCCTCAGCTGAGTTTTAAGAACCTGTTCATAATTCAATTGGGGGGAAACATCTTCATCAAGATCTAGGAACTGTCTCGTGCCCACCGGGAGTATACCGTTGAGGTTATAGAACTTGTCCACACTATGACGGAGGAAAACATCAAGATCTAGGAACTGACTCGTGCTCAATGGAGTATACCATTGAGGTTATAGTACTCGTCCACACTATGACGTAGGAAAACATCTTCATCAAGATCTAGGAACTGTCTCGTGCTCAATGGAGTAAACCGCTGAGTTTATAGAACTTGTCCACACTATGATGGAGGAAACTGTCGAGATTGAGAACCTTATCTGAAATTCAACCGATGATAATTCAATTGAGATTTAAGAACTGGTCAGATCTTCGACTAAGCTGAGAACTTAACTGCATTTTTCCTGAAAGGTAAAGGTCAGTCATATGCAATGCATGATATGGGTCAAGCAATGATGTTCTAAAAATAAATGAGATTGTATCCATATGATGTGCACATGCATGTATCATGATGCATGGGAATGTGATGTTTTAGCTGGGAAAATAAATCCCGGAGCTGCTGGAGAATGGAGTTGAGTCTGGATGATTGTCAGAATTGCGTCTGCATCTGGAGCATATCTGAAATGTATTTGAATGAGTGACAGAATGACATCCGAATTTGGGTCGTATCTGGACTGTATTTTGAATGAATCTGGAATCAGAATGTCAGCCATATCTGGATCGCATCTGAACTGTCTCTTCTACGGGGTGTCTCCTTTGATGAGTTGTCTCTATTGACAGGTTGTCTCTATTGACAGGGTGTCTCTTTTGACGAGTCGTCTCTGTTGACAGGTTGTCTCTATTGACAGGTTTCGCCTCAGAAAAATCTTTAGGAATCAATTTAACTGATTTTGTCTCTATTAACTGGCTTCTCCTCAGAAAAATCTTTAGGAATCGATTTAACTGATTTTGTCTCCATTAACTGGCTTTGCCTCAGAAAAATCTTTAGGAATCGATTTTACTGATTTTGTCTCCATTAACTGGCTTCGCCTCAGAAAAATCTTTAGGAATTGATTTAACTGATTTTGTCTCCATTAACTGGCTTTGCCTCAGAAAAATCTTTAGGAATCGATTTAACTGATTTTGTCTCCATTAACTGGCTTCGCCTCAGAAAAATCTTTAGGAATCAATTTAACTGATTTTGTCTCCATTAACTGGCTTTGCCTCAGAAAAATCTTTAGGAATCGATTTAACTGATTTTGTCTCCATTAACTGGCTTCGTCTCAGAAAAATCTTTAGGAATCGATTTAACTGATTTTGTCTCCATTAACTGGCTTCGCCTCAGAAAAATCTTTAGAAATCGATTTAACTGATTTTGTCTCCATTAACTGGCTTCGCCTCAGAAAAATCTTTAGGAATCGATTTAACTGATTTTGTCTCCATTAACTGGCTTCGCCTCAGAAAAATCTTTAGGAATCGATTTAACTGATTTTGTCTCCATTAACTGGCTTCGCCTCAGAAAAATCTTTAGGAATCGATTTAACTGATTTTGTCTCCATTAACTGGCTTCGCCTCAGAAAAATCTTTAGGAGTCGATTTAACTGAACCAGAGAAGCCCTTTTGATATGGCTGAGAATTTAACTGCATCATTCCTGAAAGGTAAAGGTCAGTCATATGCAATGCATGATATGGATCAAGCAATGATGTTCTCAACATAAATGAGATTGTGCGGTATGATGCGTTTATGCATGTATCATGATGTATGGAAATGTAATGTTTTAGCTGGGGAAATAAATCCCGGATAGCTTGCTGGAGAATAGAGTTGAATTCTTCGTTTCCGCTGGGGATGACGAACGAAGATGATTGCAAGAATAAACCTGCAGGAGAGGATGACTCCATTGGGGAATAAACTGATGAGGAGATTACTCCGAGGGGAATTACTCTATGGGGGAGAGATGTTCTGCTGAGGATATTAAAGATAACTCCACTGGGGATTCCGTTGATAAGCTCTGTTGGGGATTTTGATGATGAACTCTGCTGGGGATTGATTACCATTGCTGGTGATATTGAATCTGTTGAGGATAGAAGTTCTGCTTGGGGAAAGAAAGAACTTCGCTGGGTAAGATCTTTCAGTTGCAACTTGCTGAAGATAACCCAGTTAGACTCTTGTGAGGATAACCTTCTGAATTTGGCTGGGGAGATACATTTGTGCTCTACAGGGGATACACTTCCAGAATATGTTGGGGAAGACGATTCAACTCTGTCGGGGAAGCTTTTTTAGACTGCACTGGGGCAATGACTCCATTGTGGTATCTTGTATTCCGCTGGGGAACATTCTTATATTTTGTTGAGAAATATTAAGACTGCCAGGGATACTCTTATGCTTGCTGGGGAATATCCTTATACTCCGCTGGGGAATATTAAGACCTTCTGGGGATACCCAACTTTTTTAGGGTTGATGGTAGACCAACTCTGCTTGGGGAGAGTATTGTTGATTTGTGCATAGCTGCAAGTCTCAGCCGGGAGAGCCACCATTACTGTCTTACTCTGCGGGGAGTGAAAGTATCTTAGCCATATTCTTCAGCTGAATCTACCTTTGTACCTGGTGAGCAGAGCAGCTGTACAGTTTGGAAAATTTTTATTGCCCCTGTTTCTGCGGGAGAAGGTGCCTGCAGAGGCCCCGTGGATAGAGTATTATCCCAACCTATGAGGTGCTTGGTCTCTTTCGATTGAAATGACAAGTCTTCTTCTGGTAGGCCAGTGACGAGATGACGGGACATAGTCGTACGCTTTGATCCCTAATTTTTGCCTGGACCGCCCTTTCGGGTTTTCAGTCCACCAGGATACCCTTTTTTGCCCAAGCCGCCTTTTCAGGTTTTCGACTTTCCGGGTGTACAAATTTTTCATTTTCATCCCTTATTTTTGCCCGAACCCTTTTGGTTCGCCGGGAAGCCCTTATTTTTTCCTAGGTCAGTCAACCTAGCGGGTCTTTGTTCATGCGCAGTATTTTTTGACTATGTCCATTCCCTCAGGATGTAAGGAGATGTCACTGTCAGTAGTGTAGTGTTGCCCTACTACCAGAAGATGTTTGATCATACAAGATTCGTTGCTGGAATCCATGTCCAATGCCCCAAGTGACTCAGATGGAGATCTGCCCCTGGTTATTTGGCCTTTTTCAGAGATTTTCTGGAATCTTGACTGGATTGCCCCAGGTGTGGAAGATGATCATGTCTGCCCCTTGGTTGGAAGTGTTTCTTCCACTTGAGATGACCCTTTTTATTGAGAAGGCTTTTGTTCACTAGATATTCGTCATGCGAATTTCTCTGTTATTTGAACAAATAGTCATATGCAAACAATGTTATTTTAAGAATGCAAAGCTTATGTCTGTCTTGAAGTTTTTGAAAATGCATTTTTTCAGTAAGATAGGAAAATTTGTAAAATGTGATGTCAACTCAGGATTTACAGCAAGCCCTACAGGAGTCAGGATACCTTTTGTAACAGTATGCTTTCGAACTAACCCATGCTTCAGCTAGGACTTTTTAAGGGTTATAACGTGGCCTGGTTCACGGTTTAAGAAACAAAGGATAAAGGCTCAAATTTTATTTGTACCCACCCGCTCTTCGTGATGTTCTTCAATCCTAAACTCAGTTAATTGTGCATTTGATCTTGTTTGAGTCTTTGCTCTGATATACCAGTGATGGTTCGGATACTGAAAATTTATTTTGAATAGGCAGTCATTTTTGTTAAGAGTTTTTAGGACCTATTTTTGATTTTATTATCCCTGTCTTTTGCCTGAACTGTTTCTTTTTGTATTCACAGTCAGCGGGATGCCCCAGTTTTTGTAAGTCTCCTTCATAGGTTTTGACTTAATGGGCTTTTATTTCTGAGAGATAATGACTGCCTGTCCTTACGATTATACGGAACCATCACCATCTTTTGTTTTGGAAGGACTCCTTTGATGCCATTCATTGTGCACCTGGATCAACTGAGAAAACTACCCTGCCCCAGGTTATAATTAAGGGTTTTAATTTGTGAAAAGAAAAACTCCAACTTCTTTGGCTCAAAGGGGTTGACTAGGGATTATCTTCCTTATAACTCCACTGTTTAGGATTTGAAACAATGCCTGTACCTCATCAGCGGGGTTTATTCAAAAGCATACTGTAAAGATCGTGGTATCGTTTTCGTCATCCTCCCTCAAAAGGCTTAGAATCGAGAGTTGAACATCACAAAAAGGAAATATGAAGCAATTTAAGCATAGTGAAAACAATTAATTCAAAACAGACACTTGTAATGCATTAATGAAATAAAAGGGTTCGACATGATAACAATTATTTGAATAAGCAAAGAAAAATACAATTTCAGAATTCAAATGAACAAAAGTGTTTTTAATCGTAGTCATGTTTTGGCAAGGGAGCAGTGATCACATTGGGAGTCTCATGCGCCTCAAACTCAATCTCCTTTGCATCGATTAGGTCTTGAACCTTGTTCTTCAAAGTCCAACAATCATCCGTATTATGCTCCGGGCTCCCAGAGTGATAGACGCAGTGGGCGTTAGGGTTATACCTTGATAACGTTGTATTTGGATTCTTTGGAGCTTCTTTTAGAGTCACCAGATTAGTCTTCAGCAACTGTGGCAACATCTGAGACAAAGTCATGCTGAGACGAGTAAATTGCCTTTGAGGTCTCTCTTCCCTCTGTTGGTTGTGATGCTGAGGAGCACCAGCAGGTTTTGAAATAACAACCGCATTGACAGCTTGGCGGTGTTCAGGTCTATTCTGTCTTTTTGAACTATAGACAGCACTGGACTCTTTCTTCCCATTGTAGGGCTTTTTCTGAACATCATAAGGTGCAGCTTCTTGAATCTTCCCACTTTTGATGCCAGCTTCGACCCTTTCGCCGGTCAGTATTAGCTCGGTGAACCCGGCTGAAGAGCTTCTGATCAAGTGGTTAAAGAATGGACCAGACAGGGTCCCCAAAAACACATCAACAAGTTCATGTTCAGCCAAAGGTGGTTGCACCCTTTCGACCAGGTCTCTCCATTTCTGAGCATACTCTTTGAATCCTTCACCCGTCCCTATTGACATACCCTAGAGTTGGGTACGCGTAGGAGCGAGGTCGGAGTTATACTGATACTGCTTATAGAATGCAGTAGCCAGATCCTCCCAGCTGCGGATACTGGCTCCATCCAATTGATAGAACCACTCAAGCTGAGTCCCTGAAAGACAGTCTTGAAAGAAATGGATCCACAAGTTTTTATCAGCAGTGTAAGGTTGGATCTTCCTCACATATGACCGGAGGTGCAGCTTTGGACAGGAAGCTCCGTCATACTTGGCAAAGGCAGGTGCCTTGAACTTATGGGGAATCACCACCCCTAATGATAGACCCAGATCTCCGAAGTCCAGATCGGGCACCTTCTGTATTTCTATAGCGTTCAAGCGGTCCTCCAGTTGTTTGTACTTATCCTCAGCAGGAGGATACTGTTCTTCATCATATTCCGTCTCGTTGTCGGAGACCAAAGGGCTAGGAGCCCTCCTTTCTTGTGGACTGTCTTTCTCTCAAGACCTGATTGATGAAGGAGCATTGGAATTCACACAAGACGGCCAGGTTGAGTTCTTCTGCCATCCCTCCAAGGAATACTATCTGAAGTGACAAGTTCTCACAAGAAGACTTTTTGTTCATTAGAATTTTCAATTTGTAATTTTCTTTTGATTGTTCAAACATTTAGTCATGTTAAAACTTCATTATTTCATTAATGCATTGCATATGTCTGTTTTGAATCAATCCATTTCGTATTCACTATTTCAAAAAATGAGCTCTTATTTACTTTCGTGATATTCAACTCTCGACTAAAAAACTGTAAGCCTTTAGAGGAAGGATGACGAAAACGATACCATGATCTCTACAGTATGCTTTTGAATGGACCCTGCTGACGATGTACAGGCGTTATTTCAAATCCTAAACAGTGGAGTTATAAGGAAGATAATCCCTAGTCAACCCCTTTGAGCCAAAGAAGTAGGAGTTTTTCTTTTTTTTCACAAATTAAAACCCTTAATCACAACCTGGGGCAGGGTAATTTTCTCAGTTAATCCAGGTGCACAATGAATGGCATCAAAGATGTCCTTCCAAAACGAAAGACGGTGATGGTTCCCTATAATCGTCAAGACAGGTAGTCATTATCTCTCAAAAATAAAAGCCCATTAAGTCAAAACCTATGAAGGAGACTTAAGAAAAAACAGGGGCATCCCGCTGACTGTAATCACAAAAGAAACAATTCAGGCAAAAGACAGGGATAATAAAATCAAAAAAGAAAGAGGTCCTACAAACTCTTAACAAAGATGACTACCTGTTCAAGATAAATTGTCAGTATCTGAACTATAACTAGAATATCAGAGCAAAGACCCAAACAGGATCTAAATGCACAATTAGCTGAGTTTAGGATCGAAGAACATCACGAAGAACGGGTGGGTACAAATAAATTTTGAGCCTTTATCCTTTGTTTCTTGAACCGTGAACCAGGTTGCGTTATAACCCTTAAAAGTCCTAGCTGAAGCATGGGTTAATTCGAAAGCATACTGTTACGAAAGGTATCCTGACTCCTGTAGGACTTGCTGTAAATCCTGAGTTGACATCACATTTTACAAAATTTGCTTATTTTACTGAAAAATGCATTTTCAAGACAGACATAAGCTTTGCATTCTTAAAATAACATTGTTTGCATATGACTATTTGTTCAACAACAGAGAAATTCGCACGATGAATATCTAGTGAACAAAAACCTTCTCAATAAAAAGGGTCGCCTCAAGTAGAAAAATCACTTCCAAACAAGGGGCACGACATGATAATTGTCCATCATCTGGGACAGTCAAGTCAAGATTCAAGGAATCTCTCAAAGATGCCAAATAGCCAGGGGCAAATTTCCATCTGAATCACTTGGGGCATTGGACATAAATTCCAGCAACGAATCTTACATGATCAAACGAACATCTTCTGGTAGTATGGCAACACAACACTACCGACAGTGACAACTCCCTACACTCTGAGAGCATGGACATAGTCAGAAAATACTGCGTATGAACAAAGACCCGCTAGGTTGACTGGCCTAGGCAAAAATAAGGGTATCCCGATGAACCAAAAAGGTTCGGGCAAAAATTAGGGATAAAGCAAAAAAGGATTTGTACACCCGGAAAGTAGAAAACCCAAAAGGGAGGCTTGGGCAAAAAAGGGTATCCCGGTGGACTGAAAACCCGAAAGGGCGGTCCAGGCAAAAGTTAGGAATTAAAGCGTATGACTATGTCCTGTCATCTCGTAACTTCCCTACTAGAAGAAGATTTGTCATTTCAATTGGCAATTACCAAGAACCTCATAGGTTGGGATAATACTCGATCCACAAGGCCTCCGCGGGCACCTTCTCCCGCAGATACAGGGGCAGAAAAGTCTCGATGCAAAGCCATTGTCATATCCTCAGCATGCGTCCCAATAACAAACACTCCCCGTAGAGTAAGAAAAAGACAATGATGTTAGCTGTCCTAAATAGGACACAATTCTCCCCAGTTAAGGTTCGCAATCGCGAGTGAGTCGGTAAGATTCTCCCCAAGCAGAGTTTATCTATCACCAGTACTGGAAGATTATCCCCAGTGAAGTTTGGAGAATTATCCCCAGTAGATTCTGGAAAACTGTCCCAGTAGAATCTAAAAGATTATCCCCAGTGAAGTCGCAACTGGAAAATCATCCCCAGCGGAGTTCATTCCTTTTACAAACAGAAACTCAATTCCCAACATAGTTTATCATTGCCAACAACGGTAATTCATCCCCAGCGGAGTTCATTCCTTTCACAAATAGAAACTCAATTCCCAACAGAGTTTATCATCGCCAACAACGGTAATTCATCCTCGGTTGAGGTTATTCTTCCAAATCAACAGGTCCTCTAGCAGAATATGTCCTCCCCACAAAGTCATTTCCTCATTAGTTTATTCCCCAGCGGAGTTATCCTCTCCTGCAGGTTTATTCTCACAATCATCTTCATTCACTATCCCCAGCGGAAACGAAGAATTCAACTCTTTTCTCCAGTAGCAATCCGGGATTTATTTTCCCCAACTAGAGAGCATCGTAAAAACATTACATATCCATACACCAGGACATATGCATAAACATCATACAACACAATCTCATTTATTTTGAGAACATCATTGCTTAATACATGTCATGCATTACATACGACTAACCTTTGCCTTTCAGGAAAGATACAATCAAATTCTCACAAAATTCAAGCTATGAAGCCCGGATCCGACCAGATAGTATCTTGATTTCTACATCATATTGTGAAGCCCGGATTCAACCGAATAACAGTATCAGACTACCGCGAAGCCTGGATTTCGACCAGATAGTAGTTCATTCTCAACTTTCCTCTTCGACAGAGATGATGCCTCAGTAGAATAACAGACGACCGAAGGTCCTAAATTTCAACAGAGATGATTCCTTAGTAGAATAACAGATGATCGAAGTTCCTAAATTTCAACAGAGATGATTCCTTAGTAGAATAACAGACGATCGAAGTTTCTAAATTTCAACAGAGGTGATGCCTCAGTAGAATAACGGACGATCGAAGGTCCTAAATTTCAACAGAGATGATTCCTTAGTAGAATAACGGACGACCGGAGTTCCTAAATTTCAACAGTGATGATTCCTCAGTAGAATAACGGACGATCGAAGTTCCTAAATTTCAACAGAGATGATGCCTCAGTAGGATAACAAACGACCAAAGTTCCTAAATTTCAACAGAGATGATTCCTCAGTTGAATAACGGACGACCAAAGTTCCTAAATTTCAACAGAGATGATTCCTCAGTAGAATAACGGACGACCGAAGTTCCTAAATTTTAACAGAGATGTTTCCTCAGTAGAATAACGGACGACCGAAGTTCCTAAATTTCAACAGAGATGTTTCCTCAGTAGAATAACGGATGACTGAAGTTCCTAAATTTCAACAGAGATGATTCCTCAGTAGAATAACGGACAACCGATGTTCCTAAATTTCAACAGAGATGATTCCTCAATAGAATAACGGACGACCGAAGTTCCTAAATTTCAACAGAGATGATACCCCAGTAGAATAACGGATGACTGAAGCTCCTAAAATTCTATTTCTCTCAAGACAGAGATCAGTATTCCCCGGTGGAATCTTCCTCAACAACAGGTATACAAGCTCTCGCTAATGAATCTCTTATGCGATCGACACTCCCTCATATGGAATCTTTAAGCCCATCCCCTCTTCAGCAATTTCCAAATGGCATTTGTAAGCCCATTCCCGACATCGCAAGATGGATACCACTTCATGCGAGCGCAAATTTCTGGGCACTCTAGTGTTCAATCATCTTCCACCTTCGGATCACGAAAGGCAAGCAAGCCAATCTACATCCTCAGGTTTAAGAGGATTGAACAGGGGCAGCTGTTGTAACCCAAAATTTTCCCTCCCATATATCTCAAAACATTTCAAGAAGGATACTCAAGTTGCTCAAGGTAGTCTAAGGGTTGACTAGACAAGCTCTCTCCTAAGACAGTCTACCTCAAATTAGGGTTTCATGTTGCATCAAGATACTTGAGTCCAAGGGATCCCAAATGCTCACCAATGTCCTAATATGTTATCAAGATCATCCATGTCAAGTTTCAAGCCTTGCATAGGAAATTTGCTCAGTCAATTGCTCAAAGGTCTAAAAATCGACTATGCTATGGCAAAAGTCAATTGTGGCCCACATACAGTCAAACTTCAAGATTTTTGGTCAACATCCTCATTTTGAAGTATATTTCATCATTTGATCAAGGTTTGATCATGATTCATCAAGGATTTCTCATAATTCATTAAGATTCTAAAGTTGCTAAATTAGGGTTTTGTAGGAAAAGTCAACTCAACTTTGACTAAACATAACTTTCTCATACTTTATGAGAAATGACCCATACAAAGCTCATTTTTAAGAGGATGTAATTCTCTACAATCCATCTTCATATCCCAAGTTCAAAATATGCACTCACAAGAATTTATGAATTTGGACATTATAGGTCATTTTAAAAAGTCAACAAAAACACCTTTTTTGTCAAATGTTCATACATGATCATGGAATATAAAATTGAGATGAGACCAAAAGGGTTGCTTAGAGGACATCTAAAGCTTTCTAAAAAGTCCAAGAACATCTCCAAAGAGTCAAAATTGAGGAAGTTATGCATTGGTGAAGTTGACCTTTTTTGCAAAATTGCCAAAAGTCAACTATGCCTAAAACTTCAATTTTTGCCAAATGGGCCCAATCTTTTGCACTTGTTTTGAGTTGGCAACATGGCCCACGAGCCCTAGCCTTTTCCACTTGTCATTATCTTATTTATATTATTTATTTTGATTTTTATTTTAATTAAATCATTTTAAATCAAAACAAATCATATAAAATCCAAAACATTGAAATTCAAAGATCTTGTGCTTGTTTCAGGTCTTAATATCCAGCTAGCATCAAATAAAATTCGTGTAAAGGCATGAGGTGCACAAAAAGATTGGATTAGGCCTATTTTTGTAAAGATTTTAAGGTGAATCAAATCAAGATCAAGGACATTGATGGAGGAAGATTGAGGCCAAGTTTTCAACCCAAATTCACTCCTCAATACATATAGGAGGAATGCAGACCAAAAGAGGCTAGGGAGAGAGGCGTGTGATCAAGAACAAAACTTGAAAAAAACAAGAAAAAGTGGTGAATCAAATTCCTAGTTACAGGCAAATCCAAGATCCTTTGGCCATCCCAATCGTTTCCTAAGGTCATCAGCAAGCAAAAGCAATCAAAATCAAACATTTCCAGGCCCTATATCGCGTTGTAAGTCCATCACGACATCCATGTATTTTTGAATTCGGTTTGCATGATTTAGACATTGATAGCATGAATTAACGATATATTCTTGATCACCATCATGTTTACAAGCTTCCTGTAACATTTGATTGCATTTTCATGGCTTGTACAAGATTTCACCATAGCTAAGGTTTTATGGTTCGATTTGGGAGTTTTGTTTACATGAAAAATTGGGCCATGAAAGGGCCACCAATGAATTCAACAGGTCCAGATGAAGCTGTCTATGGCCTTCGTTTTTATTTATCATGCTTGTGTTGAGTTTTAAGATTTGCAGAACTTGTAGCTACGGACAAACGTCCATAGGTAAAAGTTTGGAACTTTTACCAACGGTGCAAGGAGGGAGACGAAGACGTGGCAAGCCATCACTCGTCCATTTGAATTTTCACGCTAATATTTCATTGATTCGCTTGTTTATTTTATAATAATTCTTGTTTATGTTATGTACAAATAGAACAAGTGGCGCAGTTGGTAAGTGTTGTGTTGGATAATGCTTCAGGACCTGGGTTCGAATCCCAGGTCCCCCAAATTTCTTCATGTTTTTTCCTTTCAGGTAATCCAGCGCGTTTACAAGTCCAAGGTCTACCATATGGCCTCATCATCTAACATGCCAAGTGGCCAGATGGCCAGATCCAAGAGCCAGCAATGAGGGAGCATCATGAGGCACAGTCAACGTGTAACACAAGATCCTGAGAGTCAAACGTGGATCTCTTGGTCTTGGGCCCAGATTGCTTCTCACACCCCCCTTCCAATTAACTTCAGTCCCAATAATTCTTACCCTTTTCTTTTTATTTTATTTAATTTAATTTATTTATTTTACTTACACAATTAATTATTTTCTTTTATCAAAAAATCATAAAAAATAATACTTTTCACAAATTAGGTTTAGATTTTATTTTTTATCAATAAATTTATTAATTTAATTAGATTTTAATTTTAGGTAAAACTTTAATTATTTTGTAAATAAATTTAAAATCAATTAGAACAATTAGGTTTTATCTCTAATTTTATTTTCTTTTCCTAAAAATAACAAAAAAAAACCAAAATAGGCCATGTAATTATTTTCATTAGTTAATTTAATTAACTAATTAATTATGTAATTAATTTTAAAACCTAATTCTTTTTTAAAAAAAATATTAAAAACAACAAAAAACAATTTTTCTTTTAATTAGGTTAGAAGGGTCAAAACCCTAGTTCGCTCTCGTTTTAATTTTCATCCCACGCTTTATTTTATTATTTTTTACTATATTATTGTAACTCCTCACAAGTTGTAATAGTTAATTATGTCTTTACTTTCATTTATCGCTTTATTTTCAAAGGGTTTGTTTTTGGCTATGTAAATACCCGAAGCCTTGTAATAGCGTAGTTTAATTTCCGCAAAATATTAAACTGTTAGATGTATGATATTAGGATGCATGACAAGAATGCATGTAAAACTTTAAAATAGTTAGACAACCCTAAAATGTGCAAAGATAATAATCTGAAATTGAATCACTCGCACATGCGCACTCCTAGGGTACACTCCCACTTGGTTGCCTTCGATAAACGGTCATTGAGTATAAGATGTTTTAATGGTCGACCTTTTGTCTCAAAGATCAAAGTTACCTCAGAAAGGTTGCCTCGGATATTGTTGCCTCGGATAATTGATCTAAGATATTAGGGTTACTACTAAGACGTCCTAACATTGCTTTAGTGACCGTACGTCCCTTTTCGAATTGACCCTCAAAACTCCAACGACGGTGCTACCTACTCACTAATAGTAGGATAGCATTATCTAAAGGAAACGAACATATAACGATTCTTTTTTCGAGTAGGTAGATTAGCTCTTAAGTACTTGCTCAATCAAAATAATTTTTTCACACTTACACTCCTTTACAAACAAAGTTTTCAAAAACACTTAATTACACTCTTGAAGACAGAAGTAAGAGTTAAATCGAAGTCAAAACAAAAACTTTTCAAAGCACACAAACACAGAGAAGAAATTTTGAAAATGATGAGCAAGTACCTAAGAGCCCGTAGAAAACTACGGATAGAAAGGCTGTTAATACCTTCCCTTTCTATAATCTACCCCCCGTACTCAGAAATATCTCGAAAAAGGAATTTTTCTGGTGCTTTTTTCCTTTCCTTGTTGGATAAAATAAAAGACGGTGGCGACTCTTGCTTACCGCGACATTTTGCAAACACAAACGCAAAACTCAAACCAGCAATTCCTAAAAAGGAAACAAGTCCTGGTTCTGGCCACTGTATCACACACTCCATGATACCACAAAGCATCCATAAGGTATCACATGATATCATCCACACAACCACAACCATTCGATGTCCCTATAAACTTAGTATCAGAGCTTGATTGATCCTACTATCGTCTAATAGTTTCCCTACTATCATGCACGACATATGGATCCTTGTTACACCTACTTCATGAGAATTTGGGTCTGTGTCTCACGAATAGCAATCATAGACTTAACTTATGTTCCAGATCGACACTGTCCCTCATCTATCAGGTTTCGTGCATGATATGGATATTATGGAGTTATACATGTCTGGTAGTATCAACATGGTGGTCCAACTCTGAGGCCATGATCTCAAGTAACCTACCCTGCAGCGTATAACAATTTCCACCTGTATCTTATAGTCATAGTCTCCAGATGTCCAAATAACTCTCCACTGATGTCATATCTCCTCAAAACCTTCTAGCCACACTCCTTAGGATGCTAAAACCCAAGAGTTTCACATTAAGGGTTTACTTACTCATAAGACAACAAGTTAGGATAAGATCGGATAAGAATTTAGCTCAAAAGATTGTGCCTTGTGTGTACTTTCTTGCACAATGCAGACATAAGAGAGTCTAAGGGTAATTCCTCCCTAAAGGAATACCACGGTTCCAAACAACTTGGCACAGTTGTGGTTGTCCCGCGGATTCTCCCGATAGACACTAGTTTCCATTCATCTAATTACCCCATACCAAGCATAGTAAAGGCATCACTCGGGTTTAGATGAATCATAACTAGCAGGAAACTTAGGCTACTATATATCTCCCTTATTTCTTGCTTCAATCGTCGCCTAGCATAGTCCTATGACTTAATCACATATTAGCAAGGACGAAGACACAATAACACCTCCTCTAATCGGGTATCCAACATCTGCCCAATTAGAGATCATCATTTCTCTTACTGTTACTAATCCTTTACCAGGAAATCCACACACTGATTATGGCATACCGAAACGAGTCGAAGTGTAGTACCTTATCAACGCCACTACTACCCAATCCAGGGTAACCATAAAGATCTAACTTCTTTATTCAACTCTCAAAAGTCTTTCGTCCAACGGATTCTCAAGTTACTTCCACCACTGACACCAGGATTGAGCAGTGACTTCCCAGTAGTCTCATACTCCACTTCATCACAAAATTCCTTATAATACTCCTACTCAAGTGCCTCAGGAATTTCCTTTACCGCTACTGAGATCCAGAGAAAGTTTCACTTTATCCAATCGAATTTTAGAAACGTCGGTAGTCTTAAACCTTACCACGAGATTTAGGCTGCCAACTATTTCGTGTTAACCTTCCATCTATACCCAACATTCTCCCAACTCAACAGGTCTCTACCACATTAGCTCGAGCCACTTCGGATCTTACACATCCTCGTGGTGGCTCCACCTTGATTCTATCCATCGCATATGCAGTCAGTGAGGTAGCTAGTCTCAATGGCTGAATACAGCGATAGTAGATATTAGGCTAGCGACACCCACATATGAGGGAGAATAGAATTGCTAGTGATGTTTCATGGCAGGGACAAGGATCGACCAGACTCTGATACCAACTGTAACGCCTCGTACATATATGTCTAGAATAATATGCAGAGATGTTAATTTATGGTACAAAGAAACATATAAATAGATGGAAAAGACAAGAAATTTAAACTTTATACAACATAATTCTAAAACAGAATGTATACAATAAGCTTGTCTTCAACATTGTACAGTGGAATGATAACTTCTACAAGGTCTTCCTTCCATCTTCTCGTCTACAGTCTTCAAAACTGTCCATCTAGCAATTTTACCTTAAAGACCTGTTCCTGAAAAACAATAAGAGGATTGGGGTGAGATTACTAAATCTCAATGAGTTCCCCTATCTTATGGGTTCACTTGGTTCTACATGGTACATGCATCAAAACAGATTCACTGCAAGTCTGGGTTTTTCTCTCACGGCTGGGTACAAGTACACAACAATGGTACACCATCATTGGAAGTCTCATAAATTCCAAATGAGGCAATAACAAACATATAATCAAATACAAACAAGTATTCAGACCCGTATCCATGTACGAGGAATCCAAGAGAAATTTTACTTGCCCCAACTCAGGTTACACTTTCACGCCCTTGATGAGTTCCCCCCGTGGATCGCATCAAAGAATTGCCCCGATCATAGCATAATGACCCAGATCATTCCTAAGTGGAATTCCATTCGTGATGAGTCCAAGAGTGACTTTGCCGATAAGGCATCACATCTCATCTGTCATCTAAATGCAAATGATCAACCGCCAGTGCAAAATTCAATTTCAACAACACGAGCCCATCAGGCGATGCATAATAGTCTTTCCTACATGGAACCATTAGTGATGAGTTTAGTCGCACTGTAACATTGCCTATATGGTGTTACAACCCCACTGCACCAAGCACGCGATGTTATTAACTGCTGGTGGAACTCTGCACATGGACCCACACAAGCACATCACATTGGTAGCTAAGGTGTTATGACATATCAAGCATGCAAATGCGGTGTTCTGTTGGTGGAAATGCTGCAAATAGACCCACACGAGCAATTGTAATGATATAAATGACACATAAGGTCCACGTCATAAGTGATTTACGTCCTAGTATCCAAGCCTACTCTGATTCAATCATACATCAAATCACATGAATACACAACACTGAACGTTCAACCGGAACGATGGGCAAATCATAATTATCTCATACGATACCACATATTACATAATACATACGACAAATCATGTTATATCATTTTATCATATAATGTGAATTCAACATATTCATATATATATATATATATTTATGTCATAAAGGATAATCGATCACTAGGTAAGAGGCGTCTGAATACCTACCATAATACGGAATTGCACTCAAGGGTTTAAAATAATACAGTTCTGTCCAGAAGGGCGCGCTAAGCGGAGCCTCCTACGCTAAGCGTGCTCTGTAATTCTCAAATTTTCAACTTCCAGTAGGGAGCGCTATGCACGACCCTGTGTGATAAGCGCGATCGTGCGAACTTCCCAAATTCAACCATCAGAGGGGCGCGCTAAGCGCGGCCCTGCGCACTAAGCGCGGTCTATGAAATGCAAAAAAATCAAAACTTCAGTAGTTATTTTGTTGGATTCCAAAACCCTATTTATCAATTCAATTTACATTCCTAAGTATACTACACCAATTTCCAAAGTAGGAACATGTTATTCAACATTAAAAATTCAACATGTATTCACAATTTTCTCAACCTAACCCTTAACCGCAATTCATGTCATAGTTCCAAATTATACCCCAAGTTCTAACTATGGAACTCACCTTTCTCAAAAAGAGGTTTAAATGGCGTTCTTTCTATCATTGCATCCTCATCATGCTCAAACTTCTACCTCATAATCATCAAATCCGTAGCCACACTTTGATCCATTTTTAGCTTGAAACTTCCAACTTCAAATACATTTTTCTCCTTCAATACATAATCTTTGGTCATAAAATTATACATAAAAATGAAGGGAATTTCGTCTAGATTTCGGAACTTCAAGAATTACCTAAAACAGAGATACGAGTAAAAAGTTATGACTTGATGATTGAAGGCTGCTCAAGGAACTTGTACAACAAAATCAACTTCATACTCCCAACTTCAAACGTGATTACCTCCCTGATCATAAATATGCAAACAAAAAATCTCATATTCACGTTATAGAGAATTTCGTGAGCTTTCCGAAAAGTGTGGAACCATCTCGATCAGAGTTACAAGCTAAGAGACATGGCCTGATTTGTAGAGGTTGTTCCATGAATATGAAAATGGGTTTTCAATTGGGAGACATGGCTTATTCTCTTTCTCTCTCTCAAAAATCTGATTTTGGTTTACCAATCCACCAAACATGCCCTTAAGTTACATGCAATAGATGTTCATTGACCAAATTTTCCCTTAACACATTGGTATTTACTCCCATGTCACTTAATGAGCTTCTAAGTATTCCTTTCATTCCTCTTGATAATCCTACTACTTCTCTTAATATATATTAAAATACAATTATAAAATATACTTGTACTAATAGAATAAGGATGTTACAATCTAAACTGAATTAATATATATATAAACATGATTATACTAAAACTATAAATAATAAAGCTGTAAAATACATCTAGATTGAACCATAACATTAAAACTCATAAACTCTCGTAACAAATGGATAAAAATGCATGTATTAGTCTTCTCATAAAGTAACAGGCAAAAATAAAATTACTCAATATATTTGTAAATAATGTAACCAAAAATAATAATTTCATAGTTTGCATGCAGCTTATATGCTACTGCAAGGAAGTTATCATACTCCTCGCCAGATGATTTAGGTATAATTCTAACCTGGAAAAAAATTGTAAAATAAGATTAAAGGCCAATGCATGTGACTAAAAATAAAACAAACATACCAATAATACATACTTACTGTAACAGTTTTGTTTTCACCAATAAAAGCACTGGCTTCTTCCATAGATTTAATTTCTATTGATGTAGGCCCATTTTGCTTCTTCACGTATTCAACAATACCGTCAGCTTCACAGGGACCTGTGTATTCCTGAATGTTCTTTCCACCATTCCTCAAAATCTAAATTGTTGGTGTAATACGGTGGGAGAACTTACTTTTTTGGTTTTATCCAAAATATGCGGATAGGAAGAGTCTCCATCGAATTTTCTTTTATCCAATAAGGAAAGAGTGAAAAGAATAGGAAAGACCTTCAAGATTTTCTTGAGTTCGGGGGGTAGGTTGTGAAAAGGGAAGGTGTTAGCACCCTTTTCATCTGTAATTATCTACGGGCTCTTAATCACTTAGATCACTTTGTTTTGAAAATGCCTTGTGAATGTGTGTTTTGAAAAATATCTTGAAATGCCAATAGTAAGGCAAGACTTTGTAACGTTCCTCGTATATGTCCTTGAGAATGCATACAAAGTGTTTGTTTTGAAAATATTTTGAGAAAATGTGATTGTGAAAAGATGTTTTTATTTTGAAAAGTTCGTGAGCAAGAGACTACGAGCGTTCTACCTACTCAAAGTATTTATTGTTCTTTTCCTCCTCCTTTAGATAGTGTTATCCAACCATTAGTTAGTAGGAATCCCTATCATTGGATGTGAAGGGACAGGCGTGGGCCATCGTACAATCATAGAAGGCAACCGATAAGGATTCTTTAGCAATTTTCGTTTAAGGGACAAGATTGTTTACTAAAGGAAACATTTGAAAGAGTCATCGAGGGACTATGATATTTGATTTCGAGGGATAATGCTAAAGCGTCCCCACGTTCGAGGGACATGACTGTTTTTGTTCCGAAGGCAACAAGGGAGGTTACCCTAGAGGTGAAAGTATGCAAAGTGGTTTGTGTTTCAGTTACTGTTTATCTTGCATTAGGGTTAGCTATGTTTGATTGTTAGTATTTCCTTTCAAGGCCTATTTACTAAGCAGTAAACAAAATAATAAAGAAAGTGGTAAAGTGCCGAAAGCAAAAATCTACGCTATTACAGGGCTTCGGGAATGGGGGGTACAAGTAATAAAAATGTGGGGAAATAGAAACCCTAATTACTATTACAAACCATAAGAAGTTACAATAATTGGATAAAAGCACGAGAATAACAAACTATGCAAAAAGACAAAATAGGAAAGCGAAAGGAGAAGGAAATTGTTTTCTTGGCGATTTTCTTGATAAAAGATTTGATGATTAACCTAAAACCTAAATTGATTTTAATTAATTAAAAAAGTTGACTAACTAAATTAAAACCTAAAAAATCTAATTTGATTGATTAAATAAAACATAGAAAACTAATTAGGATTTATGAAAAAGTTTTAGGAAAAATTAATTTGTTAAAAAAAGGTTTTGATTTGGTGAATTTAGGGTTTATAAGTGAAAATAGTAAGAAAATAAGGGTTTTACAAAAAGTTACCAGGGTTGGGTGTTGAACCCACGCCCTTTATCCTTTCAACCAACACCTTCACCACCAGGCCAGGCGCGCCTTGGCGTCAAGGCATGGAACCAACGCCTTTAGTAATCTGCAAAATAAGTAAAATCATAAAAGCATCAAAATTCCAAAAGACTAGGATTGAACCCACGCTTTGGCATAGTAAGTCCTTAACGTGCATGCTTTAGCTGCTGGGGAGGTAATACATTCATTAACTTATGTGAAATTATTAAAAGAAATATTAAATGCCAATGCATTGACCAGAGAGACGCTGGAGCCCTAGCTCTAGTCGTCTTCTCCGGTAGCCCTTTTTATTCAACCTGCAAAATAAGAGATATTAGCAAACCAAAAGTACACTACCCCCCTAAATCAGACCCTACAAATCCAATGGGATGGTTATTTTGGACTAAAACAGGCTGATTTGAAAGCTATGGAAAAAACACATAGGATCAGTGTAGTTATGGTGGTTCATGATTTGGCCATCATAGGACCTCCACGATGATTCAATCTTGTATAAACGCTTCTCAGAAACATATTAATGGCATTAGTATGACTTAAAACAAAACGAAAATAAAAGTATGAATTTTGTAAAAGTCATGAGATCAGAGATGGATGCATGTGAGTTTTGTGAGCTTTGGACCATCAGGTTTGGTCCATTCTTACTTTGTATCTTCTCAACAACCGATTAGCAATGCAATAATGCTTGGAAGAGGGCTGCAAACTAGGGTTTCAAGTTGCCATTGTTTGATAATTTTTGTGATTTTGGAGGGATGTTCTTGCACAAGGCTTTTCATCCTTTGTTTATCTGAAGAATGCAAAATATATAGCCTGAATTAGGTTAACATAACATGGGCTTGGACCTTTGTTAATAAGCCTTGTATTTTATTTTATTTATTTTGAATTAATAATGAATAAAATCAAAATAATTATAATAAAATAGATCAAGGGGGACATGAGCAAGATCTGAGGTGTATATGAAGTAGAAAACATGTTTGGACTCTGAGATAATAGCCCAAAATATCAAGTTTGCTCAATTTGAACTTCATGCATTTGCTCAAAATTTCCCAACTTGCACTGGTCATAACTCTCTCAATTTTCATCATTTAAAGGCTATCCTATACTTTTTGGAAAGCTCAGGATGTCCTCTATAATCTCTATGTTGACCATTTTTGCATTTGAGGGCTTTATCTTGATGTAAGTTGCCTTGACAAAAAGTGTCTTTTTGTTGATTTTTGAAATGACCTATAATGTATTGGCCCATATCTCTCAAATGAAGCATTTGTTGGACTTGAGCTTAGAGATACAAAGATGTAGGGAATTGAATTTCCTTCAAATTGATCTTTGGTTGGGGAAAATCTGATGAAGCATGTGAAAGTTATGCTTGGTCAAAATTCAGTTGACTTCTTCTTAGGAAACCCTATTTGGCAACTTTGGACTTTTGATGATTTGAGAGTTTTCCTTGATGATTCATGATCAACCCTTGATCAAATGATGAATATAACTTCAAAACCTTTATTTTAACCAAAAATCTTGAAGTTTTACTATATGTTGACCACAATTGACTTTTTGTCCAATACAGTTGATTTTTAGTCATTTGAGCAATTAATTGAGCAAACTTGTGATGTAAGGAATGAAACCTGGTATGAGCACTCTTGGAGACATATAAGAACTAACAAATTCCAATTGAGGCCTTAGAAACCCAATCTTCCTTGAGAAAATTGAAACGCTAGTTGTAGGTCAACTGGTTAGGAGGAGAATTTGTCTGATCAATTCTTGAGCAACCTTGAGCATTTGGGAACCCTGGGAGAATGTCTTGAAGAAATGGGAGGGAAAATTTTAGGGTAAAATAGCTGCCCATGTTAAATCTTCTTAAACCAGAGGAGTTAGATTGTCATGTCTTCCATTCGTAATCTGAAGGTGGAAGAGGATTGAACACTTAAGTGCCTAGAAATTTGCACTCGCCTGTGCAGAAGGTAACACTGTTGATTGATAATATTTCTTGGATGGACTTAAAGATTCCATTCAGAGAGGTGACAAAGTGTCGTCAGAGATGGGCTTATAGATGCCATCAAAATAGTTTTTGATAAGAGTATCAGAATGAGTCCACACTTGACTTCATCTGAAGGATACTTTCTAGTATGAATCTCTGGGGAAGGTGCTTAAGTAGCTTCTTGTCAGATTTTGCCTCTGAGGGAGATTCTTGTCAGAATTCAGTCTCTGAGGGATGTGTTTTGGTCATGTAGATAGTTGTCTTATCTTGTTTCGAGAATTGATCTACAATCTATTTTTGTTGGTAAACTTGCCCTGCTTCGAGAGTTCATACCACCTGGTCATATCGATAGTTTCCTCGTCCTTTTTCGGGAGTTAATCCTTGCCTGGTTATAAATATAGTTTCCTCGTCCTGTTTTGGGAGTTAATCTTTTCCTGGTCATACAGATAGTTTCCTCGTCCTGATTTGTGAGTTAATCTTTGACCTACTTTATGTTGGTGAATCCATCCTGTTTAGGGAATTCATACCGCCTGGTCGTACAGATAGTTGACTTGTCCTGTTTTGAGAATTAATCTTGGACCTGGTCATCTAGATAGTTGCCCTGTCCTGTTTCGGGAATTAATCTTTAACCTGTTTGAGAATTATTGATGATAGTCGTCTGTTTGTAGACTTTTACCTGAAAAACAAAGTTAGTCTTTATGCAATGTCATGTATGTAATGCATTGTGTAATAATGTTCTCAAAGTAAATTAGTATGTCATATGCGTGTCGTATGCATATGCTATGATACTTGTAAATAATGTATGTGTGATCGGTGGATCTGGAACTGACTGTTTAACGTTGGTTCGCGAAATGTCGCGGAAGCAAGAGTCGCCACCGTCTTTTATTTTCCCCAACATGGACAGGACAAAAGCACAGCAAAATTCCTTATGAGATAGTTTCTCGGTTCGGGAGGTAGATTTATAGAAAGGGAAGGTGTTAGCACCCTTTCTATCCATGGTTATCCATGGGCTCTTAGATACTTGCTCATTGTGTTTTCAAAAGTGTTTGCTTTTCAAAGTGTGAGTGGGTTTGAAAAAGTTTCGTTTAAAGATTTCAGTTCGACTCTTGTATCAGTCCTTAAGAGTGTTTGAAAAATTGTTTTGAAAGCTTTTTGAAAGTGTCGGTGTGAAAAGAGTTTTTGATTTGTTTTTTTGAATAGAGCAAGTATCTACGAGTCATCTACCTATCCTAAGGAATTAGGCTGTGTAAATGTCCTTAAGGTAGTGCCATCCCACCATTGAGAGGTAGGTAGCACCACCGTTAGAGGTGTTCGGGTCAATTCGTTTGTAGGGACAGTGTGGTCACCAGAGCAACAGTAGGACACCTTAGAAGCTACCCTTATGCCATTGATCCTTTTTAATTCGAGGCAACTTTTCCGAGGCAACTTGTTTTGAGGCATATGGATTAACGAACATAAGGACTTACTAAGACGTCCTATACTCGACGACCAGGTTTCGAGGGCAAGGTAACAGTGAGGCGTACCCTAAGAGTGGTGTGTGAATTTGTGTGTTATTTTCAGTTTAGCATTTATCTTGTACAGGTATCATGGTGATCTACGCTTGTTTTTAATTTAGGCCATACATTCTTTCATGCAATTATAATTTAGAAGTGCGGAAATTTAAATGCGGAAAGATAAATCCTACGCTATTACAAGGCGTGGGTCTATACATCGCCAAATTAACAAAGACCCGTTTTAGTAAAAGATGCGGAAAGTAAATAAATTCCTAATTACTATTACATGGCTTGAGCAGTTACATAATATTCACAAGAAAATAAATAAGAATAAATGCGCGAAAAGAAATTAGAATCGAATGTTCGAGGGCGTTGGACCCTTTTGAGAAATTAAATGGAATTAAAAGTTAAAAGAAATGTTTTTTAGGTTTTTTGGTATTTATGGAATAAAGAGATTAAAATTAAAATTAAAAGAAACCCTAATTCTAAGTATTTTTAATTATTAAAAAAAAGGTTAAAGTTTAAAACCTAATTTACTAAAGAATTTAATGTACATGTTTATTTACAAAAGTAATAGTTAGTAATAATAATAATGAGAAAATTATTTATTTAAGAAAAACGTGAGAATGTTAAAAAAACCTAATTTCTACATATTTTATTTATTTAAGAAAAAGATTAAAGTTTTTAAAACCTAAATTAACTAAATTTATTATTAGAGTTTATTTAAAAAAAAATAGGTTAGTGATGAAATTAATAATAATTAAATATATTTATATTTTTGATTTTTTTGTTTTTATTATAGAAAATTATTTTATGGTGAAAAAAACAATTAAAACAATTAAAAAAGAATTAGAAAAGAAAAGAAAATAAAATTAAAAAGGATGCAAACCAAGGGGGGGTTTCAGGCCCAAGGGGAGGTTTTTTTGAAGTATTCTGGCCCATTAGACAAAAAGCTTTGTTTGACTTTCTGGCATCACGTGCATGTTCATTGACTCCTGAGTACCGTGGTCTGCATTCTTTGGCCATTGGATTGGGTTTCATGGCCATTTGTGTTCTGGCTGTTGGCCATTTGTGTTCTGACCTCAACGTTCCTTAATCTTCTCAGGATGTCTGTCTCGCCATGTATTGGTGTCATGCATAAGTTGTTCTACTTTGGCCATTTGGCTTTTGGCCATTTGTGTTCTGGCCTCAACGTTCCTTAATGAACCTGCATGGGATCCTGTCTAAATCTGCAGTGTTGAATCTCATGAACACATTAAATAAAATCATAAAATGCAAATAAAGCCAATATATGAAGAAATTTAATGTTTAGGCACAATATGGCATGTATGAATGATTATACCCTTTTGATCATGGAGATCAAATCAATCTTACCCTTACTGGAAAATTAGTGACCTGAATGCTTTTATGCCCTTTGGATCATGGAGATCAAGCCAGCCTTACCCTTACTGAAGAAGTAGTGAGGTGTTGGTTTGTAACTGTGATGGCTTGTTTGTAGTGAGAGAGGGATTTGTAATAAGGATTTCAAGGTTTTAGGGTTCTTGAAAGAATTTGATATTCTAACAGTGTTGTGGCAAGGTTTTTTCTCTCTTTTCCTCCTCTTTGGTTTGTGTGAAAAGAAGGTGATTATATAATGGAAATTAGGGTAAAGAAAATGGGCTTTGAATGTGCAATTGGGCCTCCAATGTTCACTTGAGTTCGTCACTTTCCAGGCTAAATCGCAGGGACTTAAGTGCAATTTTTGAAGTTGAAATGTGAAAACAAAATGTAGCCGACATCGATAACTAACTCCTGTCTGAAAATCGGCTCAATCGGATAAACGGTGAATTAGTTATGACTTTTTGAAGTTTCAGCTCAGACAAACTTATTTTGGGCTCCAGTGTCGACTCTGACGCGTTCTTCAATAAAAAACTGGTATTGATCGGAGCATAATCCGGCTCGACTTTTGAAGCAAAGTTCTAGATCTATGAGTCAGGGACCTTGTGTAAAAATATGAGCCCAATCCGATAAAAATTGACCGAGTTATGAATTTTCGAAGTTTCGGCCCAGATGAAATATTATTCAGCATTCAGGATTTTCGGCGTGTCACACACTCTGAGCAAACAATGAAGGCCTTTTGAACACCGTTAGAACTCGATACCTCCTGTGAAAATGTAGCCAACTCAATTTGTGAAATTTTGGCGCCGGACCCAGCTCAATACGATGAAAATCGACCAAGTTATGATTTTCTGAACATGACGCAAATAAACTTCTGTCACAAATTTTCTGTATGAAAATACTTGATAAATCCACATTTTTGAAGACCTTCTGATCGAAATTGGTTTTCCAGTCGTGAGATATGAAAATATAGATAATGTCAAGACGGAATTTTGGCCACCGGAATGGGTTCAAAACGAGTCACGATCTTCAAGTTATGAATTTTTTAGCGCGTAAAAACTGCACTTTCAGCACACTTTTTCACCATATTTTTTCGAGAAAACTCACACAGTCGGATACCTTCTTTACAGAATTGACTCTTGAGCCGAACCTGAATTTGAGCATAAGTTAGGACATTAAGGAGCACTTGAGGTCATTTGGATGTAAGGACCTTGATGCAACACAAAACCCTAATTTTGACTTGACTGCCTTAGGAGGTGATTTGACTGTGCAACCTTTGAGAAATCTTGAGTAATATGGGAGGGCAAATTTTGGGGTACAACAGTTGCCCCTGTTCAATCTTCTTAGACCTGAGGATGCAGATTGGCTTGCGTGCCTTTCGTAATCCGAAGGTGGAAGATGATTGAACACTAAAGTGCCCAGAAATTTGCGCTCACATAGTGAAGTATCAGCAATGTGATGACGGGAATGGGCTTACAGATGCCATTTGGAGAGATGATGGATAGGGGGATGGGCTTATAGATGCCATTTGGAGACTATTGGTATGTGGATGGGCTTATAGATGCCATCTAGGTGTCGATCGCATAAGAGATTCCTTAGCGAGAACTTGCGTACCTCAGAAAAGAAAATAATTACCTGGCCTGTTACAGGAGTTGATCTTCCAACTCTTTGTGTAGATGTGCCCTGGATGGATACAGGAATCGAATCTTTAAACTCTTCAGACGTGCCCTGGCAAGATACAGGAATCGAGTCCGGAGAATATAGTCGTCAACAGATATACCCTGGCGAGATACATGAATCGGATCTTCGAACTCTTCAGACGTGCCCTGGCAAGATACAGGAATCGAGTCTGGTAATGTTAGTCGTCAACAGATACACCCTGGCAAGATACAGGAATCGGATCTTCGAACTCTTCAGACGTGCCCTGGCAAGATACAGGAATCGAGTCTGGTAATGTTAGGTTGGTGAGTTATCTCTACTGACAGGTTATCCTCATGGACGAGTGGTCTTTAATGACGAGTGTCTATAACGACGAGTGTCTATAACGACGAGTGTCTATAACGACGAGTGTCTATAACGACGAGTGTCTATAATGACGAGTGTCTATGACGACGAGTGTCTATGACGACGAGTGTCTATGACGACGAGTGTCTATGACGACGAGTGTCTATGACGACGAGTGTCTATGACGACGAGTGTCTATGACGACGAGTGTCTATGACGACGAGTGTCTATGACGACGAGTGTCTATGACGACGAGTGTCTATGACGACGAGTGTCTATGACGACGAGTGTCTATGACGACGAGTGTCTATGACGACGAGTGTCTATGACGACGAGTGTCTATGACGACGAGTGTCTATGACGACGAGTGTCTATGACGACGAGTGTCTATAACGACGAGTGTCTATGACGACGAGTGTCTATAACGACGAGTGTCTATAACGACGAGTTGTATCAGAGAAATCTTTAGGCATTGATTTAACTGGATTGGTATTCTTTGACTGGGTTGGTCTCTTTTGACTATATTCGTCTACATAGCTGATCTTTTCACTGTATCCTTCCTGAAAGGTAAAGGTCAGTCATATGCAATGCATGATATGGATCAAGCAATAATATTTTTCAACACATGAGATTGTATGATGCATGTATCATGATGTATAACAATGTGATGTTTATGAATGTATCTTCGTCTAGGAAAATAGATCCTTGACGGATGCCGGGAAGACAAATCCTGGGCTGATGTTGAAGAGTGAGATTCTTCGTTTCCGTTGGGGATGATGATTGCAAGAATACCGGTAGGAAAAGATGACTCCGTTGGGGAATAAACTTGGCGAATAGATTACTCTGCGGGGAAAGAGAGGTACTTTGCTGAGGTTGATGAGGATAACTCCGTTGGGGATACCGTTGTTGAGTTATGTTGGGAGATTTGATGAACTCCGTTGGGGATAGGAAGACTTCGTCGCGGACGATCTTTCCGTGGATTTTAGCTGAGGATAACCCAGTTATAAGCTCTGGTGGAGAAATAACCTTTGAATAAAACCCGGGGAGACGCGTTCGCTCTGCAGGGAGTGAAGGTATCTTGGTCGCATTCTTCAGCTGAACTTACCTTGGCACTTCGGTGGACAGAGCAACCGGATCATTTAGACAACTCATTATTGCCCCTGTTTCTGAGGTGAGGGCAGAAGATACCTTGTGGAGGTGCTTGATGACTGCCGATTGACAAATCTTCCTTTGGTAGGCAAGTGACGAGATGCTGGGACATAGTCATACGCTTTGATCCCTAACTTTTGCCTGGACCGCCCTTTCGGGTTTTCAGTCCACCGGGATACCCATTTTTGCCCAAGCCGCCTTTTTAGGTTTTCGACTTGCCGGGTGTACAAATTTTTCATTTTCATCACTTATTTTGCCCGAACCCTTTTGGTTCGCCGGGAAGCCCTTATTTTTGCCTAGGTGTGTCAACCTAGCGGGTCTTTGATTTTGCATAGTATTTTTTCGACTATGTTCACATTCTCAGAATGTAGGGAGGTGCCCCTGTTGTAATGCTGTGTTGCCATACTACCAAAATATTCGTTTGATCGTCCAATGCCCCAAGTGATCCAGATGGAGATTTTCCCCAAGCTGGTTGGCCTTTTGAGAGATTCTTTGAATCTTGACTGGACTGCCCCAGATGATGGACAATGATCGTGCCGTGCCCCTTGATTGGAGATACTCTTGTTCATTAGACTTTCGTCATGAGAATTTATCTGTTGTTCAAACAACTAGTCATATGCAAGCAATGTTATATTAGAAATGCAAAGCTTATGTATGTCTTGAAGTTTTTTGAAAATGCATTTTTTAGTAAAAACAAGTGAATTTTTAAACTGCGATGTCAACTCATTATTTTACCGCAAGCCTTAAGGAGTCAGGATACCTTTTGTAACAGTATGCTTTCGAACTAACCCATGCTTCAGCTAGGACTTTTTAAGGGTTATAACGTGGCCTGATTCACGGTTTAAGAAACAAAGGATAAAGGCTCAAATTTCATTTGTACCCACCCGCTCTTCGTGATGTTCTTCGATCCTAAACTCAGCTGATCGTGCGTTAGACCTTGTTTGAGTCTTTGCTCTGAAATTCCAGTGATGGTTCGGATGTTGAACGTTTATTTGAATAGGCAGTCACTTTTGTTTGGTTTAGGGTTTGTAAGACCTCTTTCTTTTTCTTTCATTATCCCTGTTTTTTGCCTGAACTGTTTCTTTTTGGAATTACAGTCAGCGGGATGCCCCAGTTTTGTAAGTCTCCTTCATAGGTTTTGACTTAATGGGTTTTTATTTTGAGAAGTAATGACTGCCTGTCTGTATGATTGTTCGGAACCATCACTATCTTTTGTTTTGTAAGGACCTCTTTGGTGCCATTCGTTATGCACTTGGATCAACTGAGAGACTACCCTGCCCCAGGTTATGATAAAGGGTTTTAAATTTCGAAAAGAAAAACTCCTACTTCTTTGGCTCAGATGGGTTGACGAGGGATTATCTTCCTTATAACTCCAGTGTTTAGGAATTGAAACAATGTCTGTACCTCATCAGCGGGGTCTGTTCGAGAGCATACTGTAAAGATCGTGGTATCATTTTCGTCATCCTCCCTCAAGAGGCTTAGAATTATTAACCGAGAATTGATCATCACAGAAAAATGAAAACAGTTTGCATATAGTGAGTACGAAATAATTACTTCAAAACAGACACGTGTAATGCATTAATGAAATAACCAAGTTTTACATGAAACAAAATGTTTGAACAATCAAAGAAAAATTACAATCTGAACATTCAAATGAACAAAAGTTTCCAATCCTAGCGATGTTTGGGCAGGGGAGCAGTGGTCACATTGGGAGCTTCTGGAGAGTCGAGCTGGACTTCCTTTACGTCAATCAGATCCTGAACCTTGTTTCTCAAAGTCCAACAATCATCTGTAGCATGCCCCGAGCTGTCAGAATGATAAGCACAACGAACGTTGGGGTTATACCTTGAAGGTGTCCTGTTAGGATTCTTTGGATGGTCCATGAGAGTTACCAACTTGGTTTCCAGCAGCTGTGGCAATATCTGTGACAAGGTCATGCCGAGGGGAGTAAATTGCCTTTTAGGTCTCTCTTCCCTTTGTTGATGGTGACGCCGAGGAGCACCGGCCGGCTTTGCAATAGCCACTGCGTTGACAGCACTAGATTCTCTCTTGGATGGTTTCTTCTCAATGTTTGAGGAATCACCATTATGTATTTTCCCCGACTTGATGCCAGCTTCTATTCTTTCCCCGGTCAAGATCAGATCCATAAACCCAGCCGCAGAATTCTCAATCAGGTGGTTGAAGAATGGACCAGATAGGGTCCCCAAGAACATGTCGACGAGCTCGCGGTCAGTTAGAGGTTGTTGTACCCTTCCAGCAAGGTCCCTCTATTTTTGAGCATATTCTTTGAAGCCTTCGCCTGTACCCATAGACATCCCCTGAAGCTGAGTACGCGTGGGAGCAAGGTCGGCATTATACTGGTATTGCTTGTAGAATGCAGTGGCCAAGTCCTCCCAGTTGCGGATGTTGGCTCCATTCAGTTGATAGAACCAATCGAGTTGAGTTCCCGACAGACTATCCTGAAAAAAGTGAATCCACAAATTCTTGTCAGCCGTGTAGGGCTGGATCCTCCTTGTGTAAGACCTGAGATGCAGCTTAGGACAGGATGCCCCGTCGTACTTTGCAAAGGCAGGTGCCTTGAATTTGTGCGGGATCACTACCCCAGAAGACAGACCTAGATCTTCGAAGTCCAGGTCGAGCACTTTTTGTATCTCCATGGCACTTAGCCGGTCTTCCAATTGTTTATACCTGTCCTCAGCTGGAGGGTACTGCTCATCATTGTAATCGGTCTCGTTGTCGGAGACCACTGGACTAGGAACCTCCCTTTCTTGGGGACTGTCTTTCCCAACAGATGGGGTAGTCTGCTCAACTTCATTTCGTGATCCATTCCCAGATTTGCGTCTAGGGTTGAACAACACCGTCCTCTTCTTCTTCTTTTTCAAAAGCAGGGTCTTCAGATCTTGTTGCCCCTGGGCCAAACTCATGATCAACTCTTGGAACTGGGCGTTCTGAGCCTGGAGAGCCTTGATGGATTGCTCAGTAGATGATTCAGGATTCATGACGATCGGCTGAAATAAACAGCGAAGAAGGTAAGCAACATGTAAAAGGGATACCTATAATGAAATGATATGTATGTATGCATGCAATATTTTTAAGGATCTCGCGGGGTAAACAAGAAAATTTGTTAGGATTTGGATCCGGTAGCTTGATTGAAGGAACTTCATGTTGTTGAGAGTCCTTCTTCAAGGGTCAAAGGCTCACCATATCGAGTGGGTCATAGCCCCTGACTTTAGTCATCATGTCTGGTTTTGATTTCCAAACAACCTTGGTTAGGGGAACCTTCTTCAAGAGTCAAGGCTCACCATGTCAAGTGGGTCATAGCCTCTGACTCAGATCATCAACCTGGCTAGAGGAAAATAAATCCCCTTTGCCCCTTGCTAGACATTCTGATTCATCATGACCTGCATCACAAGCCCTTGAGATCCTTGAAACGGATTAGTCCTTATGCGGGATGTATGCAATGGTATGATGTTATGCTATGCATGGGGTAATGTAGGCAAATCCTATTATGAGTCCAGATTAAAGACTGTAAACAAAACCTGCAAGAAACCCGTGTGTCAGATAACAAGCATGCAAGTAGTCAAGTTGGAAGGCACACAAGTCACACAAGAGAAGCCCTTAGAGTTTAGGCCAGCATGGGGTCTAGGTATTACCCTCTTTCAATTTGTTGGTTGAGACCTGTCCTATCAGAAGTAACCGGGTTCTAGAGGATCCCAATATCACTGACTACCCTCAATCAGTCATAACTCCAGCATCGCAATCTTTTCTTGCAGCCAGAACCATCGCGAGAGTTTAGCCTCAATGGGCGTAGCATACTGCTACTGTTCTATTGGCCAAGTTGGGTCATTTAAGGTTCTAAGGTCGGTTGGTGCTTAATGACTCCTCAGAAGACCCATATTCTCCTCGTTGCAACACAAGGGATATCGGTACAGACCAAGGTGCCACACCAACGTAGCCACTGCTTCACCTATGTCGGTCTATGCCAGACAGGTCCCTCACAGCTTATGCTACCTAACAGGGTATCCCCATATCCGGATTAGGATCTATGTAACTCCGATGCAGCCCACAATAATAAAGCAAACAAAGCACAACAATTGAAAACACAAGTGATCTTAGTCCTAAGGTACACCTCACTTTTATAAATTATTCCCCAGCAGAGTCGCCAGTTCTGTGATCGGTGGATCTGGAACTGACTGTTTAACGCTGGTTCGCGAAATGTCGCGGAAGCAAGAGTCGCCACCGTCTTTTATTTTCTCCAACATGGACAGGACAAAAGCACAGGAAAATTCCTTATGAGATAGTTTCTCGGTTCGGGAGGTAGATTTATAGAAAGGGAAGGTGTTAGCATCCTTTCTATCCATGATTATCCATGGGCTCTTAGATACTTGCTCATTGTGTTTTCAAAAGTGTTTGCTTTTCAAAGTGTGAGTGGGTTTGAAAAAGTTTCGTTTAAAGATTTCAGGTCGACTCTTGTATCAGTCCTCAAGAGTGTTTGAAAAATTGTTTTGAAAGCTTTTTGAAAGTGTCGGTGTGAAAAGAGTTTTTGATTTGTTTTTTTGAATAGAGCAAGTATCTACGAGTCATCTACCTATCCTAAGGAATTAGGCTGTGTAAATGTCCTTAAGGTAGTGCCATCCCACCATTGAGAGGTAGGTAGCACCACCGTTGGAGGTGTTCGGGTCAATTCGTTTGTAGGGACAGTGTGGTCACCAGAGCAACAGTAGGACACCTTAGAAGCTACCCTTATGCCATTGATCCTTTTTAATTCGAGGCAACTTTTCCGAGGCAACTTGTTTTGAGGCATATGGATCAACGGACATAAGGACTTACTAAGACGTCCTATACTCGACGACCACGTTTCGAGGGCAAGGCAACAGTGAGGCGTACCCTAAGAGTGGTGTGTGAATTTGTGTGTTATTTTCAGTTTAGCATTTATCTTGTACAAGTATCATGGTGATCTACGCTTGTTTTTAATTTAGGCCATACATTCTTTCATGCAATTATAATTTAGAAGTGCGGAAATTTAAATGCGGAAAGATAAATCCTACGCTATTACAAGGCGCGGGTCTATACATCGCCAAATTAACAAAGACCCGTTTTAATAAAAGATGCGGAAAGTAAATAAATTCCTAATTACTATTACATCGCTTGAGCAGTTACATAATATTCACAAGAAAATAAATAAGAATAAATGCGCAAAAAGAAATTAGAATCGAACGTTCGAGGGCGTTGGACCCTTTTGAGAAATTAAATGGAATTAAAAGTTAAAAGAAATGTTTTTTAGGTTTTTTGGTATTTATGGAATAAAGAAATTAAAATTAAAATTAAAAGAAATCCTAATTCTAAGTATTTTTAATTATTAAAAAAAGGTTAAAGTTTAAAACCTAATTTACTAAAGAATTTAATGTACATGTTTATTTACAAAAGTAATAGTTAGTAATAATAATAATGAGAAAATCATTTATTTAAGAAAAATGTGAGAATGTTAAAAAAACCTAATTTCTACATATTTTATTTATTTAAGAAAAAGATTAAAGTTTTTAAAACCTAAATTAACTAAATTTATTATTAGAGTTTATTTACAAAAAAAATAGGTTAGTGATGAAATTAATAATAATTAAATATATTTATATTTTTGATTTTTTTGTTTTTATTATAGAAAATTATTTTATGGTGAAAAAAACAATTAAAACAATTAAAAAAGAATTATAAAAGAAAATAAAATAAAATTAAAAAGGATGCAAACCATGGGGGTTTCAGGCCCAAGGGGAGGTTTTTTTGAAGTATTCTGGCCCATTAGACAAAAAGCCTTGTTTGACTTTCTGGCATCACGTGCGTGTTCATTGACTCCTGAGTACCGTGGTCTGCATTCTTTGGCCATTGGATTGAGTTTCATGGCCATTTGTGTTCTGGCTGTTGGCCATTTGTGTTCTGGCCTCAACGTTCCTTAATCTTCTCAGGATGTCTGTCTCGCCATGTATTGGTGTCATGCATAAGTTGTTCTACTTTGGCCATTTGGCTTTTGGCCATTTGTGTTCTGGCCTCAACGTTCCTTAATGAACCTGCATGGGATCCTGTCTAAATCTGCAGTGTTGAATCTCATGAACACATTAAATAAAATCATAAAATGCAAATAAAGCCAATATATGAAGAAATTTAATGTTTAGGCACAATATGGCATGTATGAATGATTATACCCTTTTGATCATGGAGATCAAATCAATCTTACCCTTACTGGAAAATTAGTGACCTGAATGCTTTTATGCCCTTTGGATCATGGAGATCAAGCCAGCCTTACCCTTACTGAAGAAGTAGTGAGGTGTTGGTTTGTAACTGTGATGACTTGTTTGTAGTGAGAGAGGGATTTGTAATAAGGATTTCAAGGTTTTAGGGTTCTTGAAAGAATTTGATATTCTAACAGTGTTGTGGCAAGATTTTTTCTCTCTTTTCCTCCTCTTTGGTTTGTGTGAAAAGAAGGTGATTATATAATGGAAATTAGGGTAAAGAAAATGGGCTTTGAATGTGCAATTGGGCCTCCAATGTTCACTTGAGTTCGTCATTTTCTAGGCTAAATTGTAGGGACTTAAGTGCAATTTTTGAAGTTGAAATGTGAAAACAAAATGTAGCCGACATCGATAACTAACTCCTGTCCGAAAATCGGCTCAATCGGATAAACGGTGAATTAGTTATGACTTTTTGAAGTTTCAGCTCAGACAAACTTATTTTGGGCTCCAGTGTCGACTCTGACGCGTTCTTCAATAAAAAACAGGTATTGATCGGAGCATAATCTGGTCTCGACTTTTGAAGCAAAGTTGTAGATCTATGAGTCAGGGACCTTGTGTAAAAATATGAGCCCAATCCGATAAAAATTGACCGAGTTATGAATTTTCGAAGTTTCGGCCCAGATGAAATAATATTCAGCATTCAGGATTTTCAGCGTGTCACACACTCTTAGCAAAAAATGAAGGCCTTTTGAACACCGTTAGAACTCGATACCTCCTGTGAAAATGTGGCCAACTCAATTTGTGAAATTTTGGCGCCGGAACCAGCTCAATACGATGAAAATCGACCAAGTTATGATTTTCTGAACATGACGCAAATAAACTTCTGTCACAAATTTTCTGTACGAAAATACTTGATAAATCCACATTTTTGAAGACCTTCTGATCGAAATTGGCTTCCAGTCGTGAGATATGAAAATGTAGATAATGTCAAGACGGAATTTTGGCCACCGGAATGGGTTCAAAACGAGTCACGATCTTCAAGTTATGAATTTTTTAGCGCGTAAAAACTGCACTTTCAGCACACTTTTTCACCATATTTTTTCGAGAAAACTCACACAGTCGGATACCTTCTTTAAAGAATTGACTCTTGAGCCGAACCTGAATTTAAGCATAAGTTAGGACATTAAGGAGCACTTGAGGTCATTTGGATGTAAGGACCTTGATGCAACACAAAACCCTAATTTTGACTTGACTGCCTTAGGAGGTGATTTGACTGTGCAACCTTTGAGAAATCTTGAGGAATATGGGAGGGCAAATTTTGGGGTACAACAGTATGTATGTGAGATGTCGTTGAGCCGTATCGGTAGCTTCGTATAACATCTTTTCTAGGGAAAATAAATCCCAGACTGTCGTTGGGGATGAATATGAATCTTCAATCTTGTTTAGAATGTCTCTGCAGGGGATTCCTGCTTTCTGATTTGAGGATACTCCGCTGGGAATGTTTGACTTCTGCTTGGGGATAGAAGAGTTCAGGAACATTGGTCGTTCATCGCTCTATTGGGGAATTTAGTTCTTATATACCCTGATCGGGGATAAAAGAGATGAATAAACTTTAGAGGTGTCGTATGACCGGTTTACGATATATATGTCAACTCTTCTAGGGGAGGACAAAGTTAAATTAGATTTGGCTCAGTTTCAGATTTCGTAGCAACTTTCTGGGGATAGCAACCAGGAATACACTTTGCTGGAGAAGAGAATCTTGTCGTTGATTTGTAGTAGTCAGAGAAATAAACTCTATTTTGGAAACTAAATCCCGTTGGGGAAATAAACCCTACTAGAGAAATATACTCTGTTGAGAAAATGATCCCTATTGTAGAAGAGAATTTTGTAGAGGATTTCATGGTGTTGAAGAAATAAACTCAGCTGGGGAATTAAATTCTTGTGAACTGTGTTGAGAAAGAAAACTCTGATGGGGATTGGAAATCCGTAAGTTTTGCAGAGGAAGTTTCACCGTATGTCAGGGAAATGATCAAACTCCTTCATCTGCTAGGGGGTCTGCTGGGGAGTATGGTCATGTTAAGAGCTGGAAGATGCCCCAATTTCTGTTTAGAAGCATATTAGGCTTTCAGGGGGGATGTATCTCCATCTAGGATGAGCTTGTAAAGGTAACTCTATAGGGATAATCCCATGGAGGTTGTTCTATGGGGATTTGTGGATAACTTGAATGTTATCCCAATTCCTAGAGTCTTTAGTAAATGTTGACTCGTGTTTTATGCATATATTTGTTAACAGTAATCATATTCATATACATATGTTCATTCAATTTAGTCATTGGGCATTTTTTGAAACCAAAACAAAAAAGATAAAACAAAATTTGAATTTTGCAATTGTATTTGTATTGATAGTTTGCCTATAAACAGGCGGTTTTTGTATATAGAGACAGAAATCCTAGTAAGAGGAAATCAGCATGAAATGAAAAGAGTAAAATAAAACGCATAGCTATGTGTAAAACGTATAACTATGGTTTTTAAAGCATCTCATTCCTCGCCGTCGGAAGAGGTTGACTGCATTGATCTGTACCATTTTAACTTTACGTTAGTGTTGTACCCCAAAATTTGCCCTCTCATTTCTCAAGATCTTTCTCACAAGCTTTCTATTGGGTCAAGACTGCACAAGGTTTGATCAGTTCAAGATACTTCCTCAACATTGATGACTCAAAACTATAGTTTAAATTTACACAAGTACAATTGGATTTTTAATGCCCCCTATAATTTCTATGGATCATATTGGATTTCCAAGCATCAGGTCAAAGAGGAAACCATTGAAATAGCAAAGTAGATAAATTTGAGTTTTTGACAAAATTGGAGAAAAACAAGTTTGCTTCGATTCAAGCCAGATTCGATTGGGCTTGGATTCCCTTTGCTAGTTTCTTTCGATCCAGAAGGAAATGACCTTCTGAAAAGCTTCCTTAGATTTAGAAGGAAATGACCTCTTTGCTAGCTTCCTTCGATTCATAAGGAAATCAACTTCATACTAGCTTCTTTCGATTCAGAAAGTTGATGACCTACTGTTAGCTTCCTTTGATTCAGGAGGCAAAGGCCTCCTGTTTGGCTTCCTTCAATTCATAAAGTTAATGACCTTCTGTTAGCTTCCTTCAATTCATAAGGCAAAGGCCTCATGTTTGGCTTCCTTCGATTCAGGAGGCAAAGGCCTCTTTTCTGGTTTCCTTCGATTGTACCATTTACCTCCTGCATGCATTCTTCGTTTGGGCGTGTGACTTCCTTCAATACAAGCTTTGGTTACATTCTTCATTTGGGCGTGTGGCTTCCTTCAATACAAGCTTTGGTTACATTCTTCATTTGGGCATGTGGTCCCCTTCAATACAAGCTTTGGTTACATTCTTCGTTTAGGCAGGTGGCCTCCTTCGAATACAAGCTTTAGTTACATTCTTCGTTTGGGCATGTGGCTCCATTCAATACAAGATTTGGTTACATTCTTCATTTGGGCAGGTGGCCTCCTTTGAACACAAGCTTTGGTTACACCCTTCGTTTGGACATGTGGCTTCCTTCAATGCAAGTTTTGGTTACATTCTTTGTTTGGACAAGTGAACCCTTCGAATGCAAGTTTGGGTTACATCCTCCATTTGGGTATAAAGTTTCCTTCGATGCAAGTTTAATCCATAAGCTTCATCTGGGCATGTTGCTCCCTTCGAAGCAACCTGCTTTGATACATTCCTAAAACCCTTCCACACATAAGTGGAAAACAGAATTTTTGAAGGAACACTGATCAAATCCATAGGCCATGCTACATGATCTTACTTTACAGGCCTCAATGCTTGTGTTTCACTCCATAATTAATTGTTTACATCATGAATTAAGTTATTATCCAGGTAATTAAGCCTTTGTCCAAAAGATTTTTTCATGAAAGTAAACTTGCTAGTACAAATTTGTCTTAAGCCCATGCTTTGCTTAAATCCTGATTATACTTCACCATAAGTCAGGGAAGTCAGCCCCTTTTAACCAACAACTTTAGTACTTCACCTTGGGATCATGGAAAATCTGACATAGCTTAATATTCACGTTTCAACCAAGCCATATTTTTGTTCAAACTCCCAAACCTTTTCTCTATAAATAGAGAAACCATTGACAAAGAAAGGGGCCAGATTTTTTTATAGAGAAAAAAGATCATAAAAAACACTCAAACTCTAAAACTCTCAAATTCTCAAAAAAAACTTTAATCCCTTCATATGTTAGAGCCTTTCTATTCACCCTCTAACTTCCACATGCATCAACCTTTTGATTCACTCCCTCTAGATTTCATATACTAGCCTTGGAACATTTTCAAAGCCTTCAAAAAAGACCACTCAAGGAAGTTAGAGAACTCTTTGACTCTCTCATAATCAACCTTCGATTCAAGTGGTTTTCAAAGCAAAGTAGAAACTGAAATAACTTCAAGGAGTTTGAGGCATACTTGATCAAATATCAAACCATTCTTTGAGGTTCTGTCGAAGTAATTCAAATTTTGCTCCAAGAGGTAAAATTTCTTAAACTCGGTACCTTTCATTCAAACTTCATTTGTATATGCATTGAAAAGAAGAAATGTAGATATCATGTCTAGGAAGTTATCCATGCTCTTAGTTTCGATTATCATGGCATATATGTTGAGAACTGCAATTCTGACTAGTTAGGCTTCGATTTTGGCATCAAAAAAATTTGTGCTAACCTTTGATATATGGTTTTCGAATGTTACATAGTTAGATGTGTATTCAGATTTTAGACAGGTTTGGTATTTGTACTGTTCGATTTGGTTGAGAATTGAAGCTTTCAAAAAGCTTAACATGGTAATATACATCCATGTGCTCGAAGGAATGAAATGAAGCCCTGAGTTCATTTTATTTTTAGTGCAAGCTGTACAACAAACGGATGAAACAGACCACCCCAGTGGTACAAACAGCGCGTGTGAAAGGCATTTTTGTGTAGGGTCCTGGGTTCAAACCCTGGCAGGACCAGAACCATTTTTGTCCTTTGTTTTTTTCCTTTTCTTTTTTAAATAAACTTCAAACATTTTTCCAACCAATCAAAACAACTCCTTTTGAGTTGATATTTTACACACTATTTATTTACAAGTTTTATTTTTATGAATATATAAAAATATTACAAAAAATATTTTATTTTCGTAATTATTTTAATTAATCAAAACCTTTCTTTAACAAAACCAAAACAAAGTTCATTTTCTTTTCATTCCAATTCTTGCATTTATTCACATTCAATATGGTTGTAATGATTAATTAGAATTTAATTTCTTGCAATCCCCATTTATACATTTGTATCCCCATCCCCAAGTGATGTAATAGCATAGTAAATTTACTTTCCGCAATTTAACGCTTTCATATAAATGTTAGTAATTAGGTGTGTGTGGCAAGATTAAAACTAATGCTTAGAAAACCTTAATTCAAGACAAAATGCATGCAATCAAACACACCACTCACAGACATGCACCTCTAGGGTAATTTCACTTTTTGCCTCGAAAAATAGTCATGTCCCTCGAATATGGGCGTCTTAGCAAAGAACCTCGATAAAAGATCGTAGTCCCTCGATGTCTCTCGATGTTTCCTTAGGTAAACGATCTAGTCCCTATACGAAATTGTTAAAACGTCTCATAGGTTTCCTTCTATGACTATACAAATGACCCACGTTTGTCCCTTCACATCCAACGATGGGGCTTATTACCAAATTAATGGTGAGATAGCAATATCTAAAGGAGGAGGAAAAGAACATAGACCTTTTGAGTAGGTAGGATGCTCATAGTTTCTCGCTTGCTCACAACAAAAACATTTTTCCACACCAACACTTTCAATTGAAACATTTTCAAAAGACAAAGCTCTTTGTACGCATTCTTATAGAAACGAGAATCATTACAAAGACACTTTTCAAAATAACTTTCAAAAACACATTCCACAAACACCTCTTTGAACTATTTTCAAAACCAACACTTTGTACGCATTCTTATAGAGACGAGAATCATTACAAAGACGTTTTCAAAATATTTTCAAACCCACATCATAAAGCACATTTTCAAACAAAAGCAAGTGATCTAGCAAGCAACTAAGAGCCCGTAGATAACTACGGATGAAAATGGTACTAAAACCTTCCCTTTTCATAACCTACCCCCCGAACTCAAGAAATAATATTGAAAGGTCTTTCCTGTTCTTTTCACCATTTCCTTATTAAATAAAAGAAAAGTCGGTGGCGACTCTTGCTATCCGCAACAATTGCGATCAAACGCAAAACAACCAAGTCAGTTATCCCACCGTATTACAGATGGTAACAAAGCTTGTTGTAAGTAGGTGACCCAACGGGACATAGTCGTACACTTCAATCCCTAACTTTTGTCTGGACCGCCCTTTCGGGTTTTCAGTCCACCAAGATACCCTTTTTTGCCCAAGCCGCCTTTTCAGGTTTTCAACTTGTCGGATGTACAATCTTTATATATATATATATATATATATATATATATATATATATATATATATATATATATATATATATATATATATATATATATATATATATATATATATATATATATATATATATATATATATATATATATCTTATTTTTTCCCGAACCCTTTTGGTTCTCCGAGATGCCCTTATTTTTTCCTAGGCCAGTCGACCTAGCGGGTCATTTTCATGCGTAGTATCTTTTGACTATGTCCGCGTTCACAAGGTGCAGAAAATCTTCACCATCCATGGTGGTAAGTATCATAGCACCGCCAGAAAATATCTTCTTTACTACATATGGCCTTTCTTAGGTGGGAGTCCATTTTAGAGATCAACAAAGTAGTATGGGTCAACATATGTTATCTTAGTCGGCGAGCAGCCCATGCCAAAGCGCAACAAGTTTTCTCGAGCAGTGAGTATTTTGTTTCATAGTCGGTAAACTTTTTTCTAAGGTAGTATATTGCACGCTCTTTTTGACCAGACTCGTCATACTAGCCTAGTACGCACCCCATTGAGTTCTCTAACACTGTTAGGTACATAATCAAAGGTCTTCCTTTAACTGGTGGCGTCAGAATTGGATTTTCTTGGAGATAATCCTTAATATTGTCAAAGGTTATCTGGCAATCATCATTCCACTTTACTACCTGATCTTTCTTCAGCAACTTGAAGATCAACTCATAAGTAACCTCTGAGAAACCTCTGACTTCCTTCTCGATGCGGGGAATAGGCATTTCTTGAATGGCTTTGACCTTGGCAGGATCGACTTCAATACCTTTACCACTGACAATGAAACCCAAGAGCTTACTAGATCTCACCCCAAAGGTGCACTTGTTCGGATTCAACCTCAGCTTGTACTTCTTCAGTCTTTCGAAGAGCTTGTGTAAATGGTCAAGATGTTCCTCTTTAGTTCGGGATCTGGCTATCATGTCATCAATATAAACTTTGATTTCATGGTGGACCATGTCATGAAACAAAGCTACCATGTCAAACTGATATGTCGCACTGGCGTTCTTCAACCCAAAAGGCATAACCTTGTAACAGAAAGTGCCCCACTGTGTGACGAAAGTAGTTTTCTCCATGTCTTTAGGCGCCATCTTGATCTGATTATAACCTGAGAAACCATCCATGAAGGATAATACCTTGTGTTGAGCGGTGTTGTCGACCAGAACATCAATATATGGAAGCGGAAAGTCATCTTTGGGGCTTGCCCTATTCATATACTTGTAGTCCACACACATACACACTTTTCCATCTTTCTTTGGTACTGGAACCACATTTGCAATCCATTGAGGATATGATGTAACAACCAAGAAACCTGCGTTGAATTACTTCATAACCTCAGCCTTGATCTTCTCTGACATCTCGGGACGCATACGACGAACTTTTTGCTTTATTGGAGAATAACCTTCTTTCATCGACAGACAGTGAACCATAATATCAATATCGAGTCCTGGCATGTCCTTGTATGACCAAGCAAAGATCTCAACATATTCATGCAACATATGTATTAACCTGTTCTTGATACCATCTTCTAGGTTGGCACCTATCTTGACTTCTCTCATGTATGCTTCAGTACCCAAGTTTACAACCTCGACTGGATCTTCAGGCGATTGTATAGCCTTTTCCTCTTGCACTAATAGTCTAAAAAGTTCTCCAGGTATTTCACAATCTTCCTCACGTTCATCCTTGGCTTGGTAGATCAGATATTCAAAGTCATAAGTGGCAATAGAAGAATCATTATCAACGGGATCCAGAGTGGATATGGATCTGTAATTTATTGTGTGGGTGTGTGTAAGAACGTATAGCTATTTGAAAGTGATAAAATAAAAGAAAGATATAGAGTGAAAAACTTGAATGCAAAGCGTCCAATGCTTTATTAAATGAAGATATGTTTGTGAAATGACAACCCTTAACAAGTGGACCATTATGCCCCGGGTAAGGCACAAGGCTTAAAGTCATTGTTTAAAGTTTACATAACCAAAACTTTGTAAGAAATAAAATAGAAAGTATCTATTACTCCTGACTAGAGGAGATTGAGATAATGTCTTAAGCCTTCTAATTTTCTAGTCCATTGTCGATGGTCGGAAAGATCCAGCTGTCAAGGTCATAATCATTATCATCATATTCTATCATGTTGACTCCGTTGTTACTGATGCGGAATGGTGGTATTTTGACACGAGCGTGACGAACAGTCCTCTAAGCCTCTACAGTAAAACCCAAACCAAATTTGTAAAATTTATACGGAATATCAGGAAGCTGACCCCAAGTAGTACAACCACCTTCTTCTACGACAGCTCTAGCATCCTTCGAAGAAGCCACTTTAGGGGGGGGGGACCCTGGTAACCTTGGGGATAGAAGAAACGTCTTCAGTAGCGGTTGGAGGGATAAATTCAAAAGTATGACAGGGAGTCTCGATGAATTCGTCATCCATCTCAACATACTTGAATGTGTTCAGGTGACTAATGATATATTCTTCTTCGCTACAGACAGTAACAACCTTTCCTTTCACAGGATATTTCAGCTTCTAGTGTAGGGTTGAAGTAACGGCACTTGCCCCATGGATCCAATAGTGTCCGAGTAAATAAGAATACGCTGGATGGATATCCATCACATAGAAAGTAGATTCAAAGACATGCGACCCTACCTTAATCGGGAGATCTACCTTTCCATGTACCATCCTTTTTGACCCGTCAAAGGTTCTGACTATTATATCACTGGGTTTCAGTATAACCCCTTTGCAATCAAGTATGTCAAGAGAACCTTTTGGTAGAAAATTTAGCGAGGAACCAGTATCAATCAATACACGCGTTAAACTAGTGCCCCTGCATTCAATAGAGATATACAAGGCCTTGTTAGGGTTTCTTACCTCAGGGGAATCAAGTCAGCATTGGAAAAACCTAAACCATTATCCGTTGTTAGACTAGCAACATAACTTCCAAATTGATCGGCAGAAATTTCTTGTGGTACGTGAGCATATTTTAAGAATTTCAATAAAGGCTGTACATGGGCTTCAGAACACAGTAATAGGGATAACATAGAGATCTTAGATGGGGTCTTCCCCAACTGTTCAACAATTTTATAATCGCTCTTGCGGATAATCTTCAATACCTCTTCCAACTCTTGCCTAGAGGTGTCTTCAGCTGCAACTTCTTTAGGTTCTTCTGTCTGGGCAGGCTCCATTATTTTCTCTTTACCCCAAGCCTCACTAGTTGACTTGGTAGCGGTAACTTTAACTGGTGTAGCAACAGTCTTCAAAGAGATTTCCAGGGAGAAAAACCTTCTTCTTCTAGTAACCTCATTGGTCCCAGCAATATTGTCAATTTTGGGACCAACAACTTCAGTACCTTCATTCTTAGTAATTGGTAGTTCTTACTTGACGCCATGGTAGTAAACGTCAGATCCATAGTTCCACAGGATAGCTTTATCCTAAGAGTATGGAATAGGTCCAGGTGTGGTGATTATCAGAGGAGCAACTTTTAGATTGGAAGTAATCCTTACAGAATCTTTGGAGGTGATCCTGACAGGAGGGCCGGATATTACAGATAAGTCTTGAAATAGATTCTCATCAGACGAAATATTCGCAACCAGAATTATGTGATTGTCCATTAGGCGTTGAACGCCTTCCTTCAGTAACTTGCAGAAATTGGGTTGGGTTGTGCATCAGTAACATTTTTTAATACAACTCAGAAATAAACCGACCTTTAACAAATTCTTCTTGATAATCAGGAGGGGAGTAACCAATTCACTTACAACAGAGACATATAAAACATCATCAATAGCACTAATGCATTTATCGTGCTTCGGCATTGGTGCGGTAATTACATTGGGAGTCTCAGGCGGATCAAACTCAATCTCTTTGTTGTCAATCATGTCTTGAATTTTGTTTTTCAAGAACCAGCAGTTATTGGTGTCGTGCCCAGGACTATTGGAATGGTAGGCACACTTCACATTTGGATTGTAGCGGGGAGAGGAGGTTTTTGGATTCTGAGGAGGATCCCTTAATGTTATCAACTCTGCTTTCAGTAAATGTTATAATGCCTGAGACAGTGGAATACTGATCTTGGTGAATTGTCGTCTAGGTACGTCTGTCTAACGCTGATTGCCCTGTTGTTGTTGCACAGGCGTATGATTAGAAATCAACACCGCTCCTGCAGATTGATGGCAATCATTTCTAGTACGACCCTTCTAGCCATAGACATCATTAACTTCTTTATTTCCACTAAATGTTTTCTTTACAACACTCGAAGATGCAGCCACTTGAATCTTTCCACTCTTGATACCAACTTCTACATGTTCCCCAGTTATTATCAACTCGGTAAAACCAGACGAAGAACTTTCAATCAGATGATTAAAGAAGGGCCCTGTCAATGTACCCATGAACATATAAGCCAACTCCCTGTCAGATAAAGGAGGTTGCACTCTTCCAGCCAAATCTCTCCACTTTTGGACATACTCCTTAAACCCTTCATGAGAGCCCATGGTCATACTTTATAATTGTACACAAGTCAGTGCAAGATCAGTATTATATTGATACTGCTTATAAAAATAAGCAGTTAGGTCTTCCCAAGTGCGGATGTTGGTTTCTTCGAGCTGATAGAACCATTCCAGTTGTGTCCCAGATAAACTCTCTTGAAAGAAGTGAACCCATAACTTTTTGTCAGCAGTGTTGTAACACCCTAATTCTACCCGACAATTATAAATGTAAATCAGAGTTATAAAATTCATGCAACTGAATCAGGATGCCACAAATTCTACTTTAAAAACACATTTCATTCAACATGGATACATAACACTTTAAACTTCGGATGAACCAATAACAGAATAATTTAATCTCTTCATTCAACAACTTGAACAACTACGCAGCGGAATCATAATAACATATTTGTCCAACAATTACAACAACTTCAAAATAATGCACACTTAGCAACAAACAAATTAAAGTTCAACAGCTTAAATAATCAGTAACTAAAAGCAACAAGCGTTCATCCCCCCGAGTGTTACGTATCAGAGCAATGACACTGACTCGAACTACTGAAGGTAAACCACCTTCACTCTGGATTACCTGCACATTACCAAAATAAGGGTAACCTTCAAACTGAAGGGGTGAGATATCTAACAATATAATAAAATGTATGATAAATAATATATTAAATTAGATCACATAACATAACCACTTCTCATCTATAAACAACAATAATCGCAATAGAATACCAACAATATACACATTTACCGCATCAATACACAACTTCTTTATGCAATCATATAATGCGACTCAATACTACATAAATACATGTGGTACCATTGGAGCAGAACTCCCATCTTAAATAATTGCCAATAAATAGAGGCATCAACAAGGCATAAGCCTTCATCTTAATATTCCCCAATACATGCCATCTTAACGAGCATCAGCTCCATCTTGAAATGCAATGTATGAGATATAATCATGAATGTAATAACAACAACCATAATTAACAACATCTCAACACAACATCATCGTTGGCAAGAAGCCTACACCTTAATAGCTTCCAATTATTAGAGGCATCTCAACATTGTCCATCAACATCATTCATTAACATAATTCATCAACATAATTCATCGCATAATTCATCAACATAATTTCATCAACGTAACTCATCAACAAAATTTTATAGCAACTCAACCACAACAATAATACAACGATAGATCGACAATCCCTCAACGTTGGCCATAGGCCTACAACATGATATTGCCTATAATTAATTAATCATCTAAGTCTTACCTCTAGTTAACAAACCTCTACATATTATTAATTCTGTAATACTACATCATTATCATCATTAATCTTACTGTTATGAACCAAACAATAATCTATAATCGTCTTATCCTCATCATACTTCACAAAATCATCATAGCGATTAACGAGGGAAGCTAACTCTAGTCCTAAATTTAGTTACTAAGATTATTCTTCTTATCCTTTATTTTAATCCTTAAGAATGAATTTCACCGCGTTAGTTATCCAACGCTTCGAACGACACCTCTAATGGAGTCCGAAAACTCAATTTACAGCCTTCGGAAACAAATCTTCCAAAAATCAAACTACATGAGTCGACGCATAACGTTTTGAGTCGACGCATACTGGGTTAAAATTCTGCATGAGTCGACACGTACTCCCTTTGTATTGACTCATACTGAGTCTGCAACACCGTATGTATCAACGCATGCTCCTTCGTATCGACTCATCCTGAGTCCAAAAACCCGCATGTATTGACGCATGGATTTTGAGGTCGACGCATACTGTTCTGTCATGAATATTTTCTGCGATTTCATTGTGTTTTCACTATGGATTCTGTGATCGGTGGATCTGGAACTGACTGTTTAACGCTGGTTCGCGAAATGTCGCGGAAGCAAGAGTCGCCACCGTCTTTTATTTTCTCCAAATGGAAAGGACAAAAGCACAGAAAAATTCCTTATAGAGATTGCTCTCGGTTCGGGAGGTAGGTTATAGAAAGGGAAGGTATTAGCACCCTTTTTATCCATGGTTATCCATGGGCTCTTAGATACTTGCTCAATGTGTTTTCAAAAATGTTTGCTTGCTTTTCAATTGTGGGTTTTAAAAAAGTTTCTTTGAAAAATTTCAGTTCGACTCGTACGTCAGAGTGTTTGAAAAATTTGCTTTGAAAGCTTTTGAAAATGTGTTGGTGAAAAGTATTATTTGTTTGAAATTAGAGCAAGTATCCTTGAGAACCTACCTACCCTAAGGAATTCGTCTGTGTAAATGTCCTTTAAAGTAGTGCCATCCCACCATTGAGAGGTAGGTAACACCACCGTTGGAGGTGTTCGGGTCAATTCGAGGTTCGGGACATGGTGATCACCAGAGCAATGGGAAGACACCTTAGAAGCTACCCTCATGCCAGGTTCCCGGATCATGAGGACTTACTAAGACATCCTCTACTCGACGATCACCTTTCGAGGCAAGGCAACAGTGAGGCGTACCCTAGGGGTGGTGTGTGCGATTCGTGTGTCATTTTCATTGATATTTGTCTTGTCATGTTTGTTGTGATCTACGCTTGATTTTATTTTTAAGGCCATTCATTCTTGCATGCTTTTTTGTTAACAGTTAAAAGAGTGCGGAAAAGTAAATTCTAAGGCTATTACAAATGGCGCGGGTCCACATCACCAAAATTAAACCGGACCCGATTTTACGGAAAGTAAATAAAGCAAAAGAAATAAAAGTGCGAGAAGTTAAGTTACAACGCTTTGGGAGAGATACATAATTAATTAAGCGAAATAGAATAAATGCGCGAATTAAATAAATTACGAATGTGGGCGTTGGACCCTTTTGCAAAATATTAAATTACATTAATTAATTAAGAGAAAAGAAATTGTTTTTGTTTTTTTAGTATTTTTATGATTTAATAAAAGAGAATTAATGAAAATTAAAATTGAATGCAAACCCTAATTCTAATGACTTTTAAATTTGTTATGAAAATATTAAAATTATTACCTAAATGAAACCCTAATTAATTGTGTACAATTTAACTATGAAAATAAAATAAGTAATATTATTATTATGAAAAAGGGGAAAATTAAAAAGGAATAAAAAGTTATTAAACCTAATTCTATATTTTTGGATTTTTAGTTATTAAAAAAGAATTAAAATTAAACCTAATTTAAAACTAAATTTATTTATATACATTTTGTTTATGAAAATATTAGAATAAATATATTTATTGCATTTTTGTCTTTTTTTGATTTTTTGGGGTATTTTTATGTTTATGAAAAAAAATAGTTAATTAATTAAATCAAAGCAATAAAATAAAGAAAACAATAATTGAAAATAAAATATAAAAATAATAAAAAATAACAAACCAGGGGGGGTGGAAGTCCCAATTTAGGAGGTATGGGCTCAGCAATTCAGGCCCAATAGCGCTCAGACCCATTGACTTTCGCCACTAGCGTGTTGTGCATTGACTAAGGCTTAGCGTGCTCATCAATTCCACACCCTTGGATTGCTTCTGATGGACGCGTGGATGGATAGATCTGGAGGTGCATCATGGTTTCCAACACAAACGCTGCATAGGATTTATTAATGAAAAATAATATAGAAATTTATCCAGACCTGGGACTCGAACCCAGGTCATACGCTTTGTCAAACCTCACGCTTGCCAGCTGATCTCCACGTTCACTTTGTACATACAACAACGAATAAATAACAAGAATAAAAATTGGTTAGTGGCCACTAAAAAACACAAAAGCGCGCGCTGATTTAAATGAGCCAACCAGTATTTGCCAGCACATCGTCTTCCTCGCGTATTTCTTTTTTTTTTTTTTCTGAAACAAGAACCTATTGCAACGGTTTTAAACGCGTGGTTTTAGATGGCTTTAGAAAAAATAGCGAATAGCGCTATATGATTCATAAATTGATCGCGAGGCTTGGTCCATGTTCGTCCAGATGCGTCAAATTCAATGGTGTTGGTCTGGAGTCCTGATTTTACTTCGTTTTGAAAGCCCCAAATCCAACCTCTGAAAACCCTAGATTTCAAGCATGGTACAATCGCGTATACGGCATAAAAATCAAATTGAATGCAATGGTTAGCTTCACAATAAAATGAGGAATAAGAATCAACAATTAAATTTCATAAAAAAGGCCTAGAACATGATATGCGTTTATGAGTTTTTTGCTGTACAGTCGAAGGTCTCGTTACCAATTCCTTGCGTTTGAGTTGATGTTAGGGATTGGAATCGCTTCTGGGAACCTTGAGCAAGCTATTGGAAAAGGAATTAAGCTTTGAATCACCCTCTATCAATAATTTCAGTTTTGTGTTTTCAAGGAGTTTTTTCAAGTTTCCAATGGCCTTTTCTTGCGCAGCTTTTTGTCTCCTTGCATTAGGTTTTGATTCAAGCATATGTAGTGAACATTTTAGGTCAACAAAACTCAACCAAATCCATAACATTGATGGTTTTAGGAAATTTGATTTTAAGGATCTTTTTCCATATCTTTTCCAAGTGTTCTTGTATCAATTAGTATCCAATCACCCCAAATCTTTCCTAGTTTGTACTTGCACGAAATATTGACCTTAAAACATGTATAAAAAGATTGGTTTAGGCAAGTTAGATATTTTCCATGTATTTAAATAATTTAAATGAATTAATATAAATAATAATTCAAATAAATAAATAAAAAATGAGAAAATACTTCCCTTTGGGCCAAGTGGTCGTGCATATGCTTGGAATGATGAATCATGGAAGAAAAATGGGCCCATTTGCAATTTTAGGTCATTTGGATCAAAGTTGACTTTTCAAAATATCCAAATATTTCCCAACTTCCACAAGGCATAACTTGCTCAATTTTTAAGATTTTCGCATGTTATTGGACATTTTGGAAAGGTCTTTGAGTCCTTTAACCAATGCCTTTGGTCCCATGTCATTTTGATTTACCAATCTCAAGTTATGGTCTTTGACTTAAAATCCCTTTTTGTTGACTTTTGAAAATGACCTATAATGTTGAAATTGATAACTTTTTGTGTGAGCATTTCTTGGACTTGAAGTATGAAGATGAGTTGTAGGAAATGTCTTTCTCTTCAAAATGAGCTTTGGATGGGATTTTTCTGATAATCCATGTGAAAGTTATGCCCTGGTCAATTTCAGTTGACTTTTTCAGCTGTCCAAATATAGCAACTTTTGCATCTTGATGATTTTCTGAGCCAAATTTTGAGAATCATGATCAAGCTTTGATCAAATGATGTTTGTGGCTTCAAAATGATATATTGACCAAAAATTTGAACTTTTGACTGCCAAATGACCATTTTACCCCTACAGTTGACTATAGTGCAATTTAGGGTTTTGACTGTATAGGGGACCTTTGCACTGGGCAATCCTTGGGGAACCTTGCAGCTTGGTCTGGCAATTTCTTGGAGAATATGGGAGGGCAAATTTTGGGGTGCAACAGATTCCCTGCCTTAGGCCCTAAAAACATCCTCTAATCATAGGTAATCATCAATTATAGTGATCTTATGTTTCTACATCAATTATACAACATTATAGCATCATTACTCATCTCTAAATCATTGATCTTCATCATACAACAATATATACATTCAAATCATAAACAAGACAACTTTTCACATCTAACCCCACATACTAGTCATCATAAACCCTATTATAGAGTCAGAACCCCACCCTTACCTTGGATTGAAGGTTGCTCTATAAATTTTTCGGTTGAATTTTGTTCTGCCTCTTTTCCTTCTTTTCTGCAACTTTCACGTTCTCTTCCAACCCTTGTTTTCTTTCTCCTCTTACTGCTTCTTCTTTTTCCTTATTATTTCTAAAAACTAATATAATAACCCTATAATTCTCAATATGCCTTAATAAGCTTAAAACTCCTACACCCCCTTTCTACTACTTCTAGTCCTTAAAATAAGCCAACATCAAATAATATTATTATTCTAATATTATTCCACAACTTAATAGAATAAATAAATCCAATAACAATAACACATCAACTATCATCATAACATAACTTCACAAATAATCCAAAAATAATTTAATTAAATAATTAATCAAATTACAGACGTTACAACTCTCCCCCACTTAGAATATTTTCGTCCTCGAAAATTTACCTTAATCAAACAACTCAGGATAGGAGTCTCACATCTTGCTCTCCAACTCCCAAGTCATGCTTTCTCCGGCAGCTCCTAGCCAAACCACTTTAACCAAAGCAATCTCTTTTCCCTTCAGGGTCTTTATTTCACGATCCTCGGTCTGTATAGGCATTGTCTCCACTGTAAGGTTATCTCGTACTTGCACATCATCCATATGAATCACATGAGATGGATCTGAAATATACTTCTGGAGTTGTGACACATGAAACACGTCATGCAAATTCGAAAGATTAGGCGGTAAAGCCACTCTATAAGCAACGTTCCCCACTCTCTCTAAAATTTGATATGGTCCAATAAAACGAGAAGTGAGCTTCTTAGACTTCGATGCTTTCCCAACACCAGTCGCAGGTGTAACCCTCAAAAACACATGGTCACCCGCTTGAAATTCTAAATCTTTCCTTCGCTTGTCATGATAACTCTTTTATCTACTTTGGAAAGCTTTCATCTTTTCTCGAATCAACTTCACCTTCTCAGTAGTCTCACAAACAAGTTCAGGTCCAATTTCTACACTTTCACCAGATTCATGCCAACATAAAGGAGTTATACATCTTCGACCATACAATGCTTCAAAATGTGTCATCCCAATACTAGAATGGTAATTGTTATTATAAGTGAACTCTATCAACGGAAGATAAGTATCCCAAGAACCTCCCTGCTCAAGAACACATGCCCTCAGCAACTCTTCCAACGATTGGATAGTTTATTCAGTCTGACCATCTGTCTGAGGATGATATGCCGAACTCAACCTCAACTTAGAACCCAACGCTTCTTGCAAACTCTTCCAAAAATCAGAAGTAAATCTTGGATCTCTATCTGACACAATGCACAAAGGAACACCATGCAACTTCACAATCACACTAGTGTAAATCCCAACCAACTTCGACACTGGAAAACTGATGTTAATAGGAATAAAATGAGCCGACTTCATAAGCCTATCAACAATCACCCAAATTGAATCATGTCCTCTTAAGGTATTAGGTAACCCCATCACAAAAGTCCATCGAAATGCTATCCCATTTCCATTCTGGAAATTTTAACGGTTACATCAACCCTGCAGGCTTCTGATGTTCAACTTTTGACTTCTGACAAGTCAAACATGCATACACAAATCGAGCCACATCACTCTTCATTCCAAGCCACCAAAACAAACCTTTCAAATATTAATACATCTTTGTAGCTCCTGGATGAATACTCAACTTACTTCTATGACTCTCTTCAAGTATCACTTTCTTCATCTCAGTATCATCAGGAATACAAATCCGGTTACGAAATCTCAACACACCTTGCGCATCTAGCTTAAAATCGTTATTCTCGGACTGATCGATCCCAACCATCGAATCTACCAGTTTCACATCCAACTTCTGAGCTTCTCTGATATTGTCTAGAAATTCCTTATTAATCTTCAACATACCCAACATAACACTCCACGATGTCACCTTGCAAACTAAGCTCATATCTCTGAATTATTCAATTAATTCCAACTCTTTAACCATCATTGCCGACATATGTAAAGTCTTTCGACTCAATGCATCGGCTACCACATTCGCTTTTCCTGGATGATAATTCAAATCGAAATCATAATCCTTTAACAATTCCAACCATATTCGTTGCCTCATATTCAACTCCTTCTAATCAAATAAATACTTTAAGCTCTTATGGTCACTAAACACTTCAAATCTAGAACCATAAAGATAATGCCTCCAAATCTTCAACATAAAGACAACTGCAGCAAGCTCTAAATCATGCGTAGGATAGTTCTTCTCATGAGTCCTCAACTACCTTGACGCATAAGCAACTACCTTATCACTCTGCATAAACACACCCCCTAAACCCATCTTAGAAGCATCACAGTATACCATAAAAGGCTCTCCTGGATTAGGTAGCATCAAAATCGGAGCCGATGTCAATCTCTTCTTCAATTCTGTAAAACTTTCTTCGCACTGAACATCCCATACAAAAGCTCTACCTACAATTCAACTTAGCCAACGGAAGTGCCAACTTAGAAAAACCTTCGATAAACCTTCTATAATAACTAGCTAGTCCCAAAAAGCTTCTAATCTCAGTAGCTAACCTCGGAGTTTCCCATTGCAACACTGCATCAACTTTAAATGGATCTACATCAATGCCACTACTTGAGATCACATGACCAAGAAAAATAAGCTCCTTTAACCAGAACTCACACTTGGACAGCTTTGCATACAACTTCTTCTCTTTCAAAACTTGTAATACTACTCTTAAGTGTTCTGCATGCTCTTCTTCTGACTTAGAGTAAATCAAAATATCATCAATAAACACCACCATGAACCGATACAAATAAGTATGAAAGATACGGTTCATGTATTCCATGAATACTCCCGGCACGTTGGTAACACCTAAAGGCATCACTGAATACTCATAATTTCCATAACACATTCTGAAAGCCGTCTTCTGGGTATCTTCATCCTTCACTTTAATCTGATGGTGACCCGACCTCAAATCAATCTTACTAAACACACGAGCGTCCACCAATTGATCCATAAAGTCATCTATTCTTGGAAGCAGATACTTGTTCTTAATCGCCACTTTATTCAGCTGTCTATAATCAACACAAAGCCTCATACTTCCATCTTTCTTCTTTACCAACAACACTGGAACTCCCCACGGTGATACACTTGGTATTCCAAACTTATTTTCAAGTAACTCTTCCAATTGCTTCTTTAACTCTGACAATTCAGATGCAGACATCCTGTATGGTTCCGTAGGCACAGGTCTGGTACCAGGTACAAGATCAATTGCAAATTCAAATTCCCTCTCCGGCGGTACATCAGGAATTTCATCAGGGAAAACTTCAAGAAATTCACACACCACCTGCAATTCCTCAATTATAGCTTGAGTCTCTATAGATAGCGATGCCATCAATGAGAACATTTGTGCTTCTTCTTGCATCAACTTCCTCAACTGTCTAGCAGACAACAAACTATCTTCCTCTTCTTCAGGAGTAGAAAACCTCACAAACTTGTCATAACAGTTAATATGAACATAATTATGCTCTAACCAGTTCATACCCAAAATGACATCCAAACCTCTTAACAGTAAACAAACCAAATCAACAGTAAAGTCTCTATAGAAGATAGACAAGGGACACTTTAAACACACAAAAGCAGTAGTCACTGACCCCTTGGCTGGAGTATCGACGACCATTTCTCCATTCATAGAAGACAACATAAGACCCAATCTTTCAACATAATCAGCAGCAATAAAGCAATGAGTAGCACCGGTATCAATAATAGTAATTAAAGGAGTATTATTAATGAAACATGTACCTCTGATAAGTCTGTCCTCAGCAGTTGTCTGGTCCTCAACCAAAGCGAACACTTTACCACTTATCTGCACCCTCTTTGGTTTTTGACACTGACTACCAATGTGCCCTTCTTCACTACAATTGAAACAAATCACATCCTTATGCTTGCATTCAGATATAACATGTCTGTTCTTACCACAACGAAAACACCTCTTTACTTCAGCAGTACACACATTACTCTTATGCCCAGGTTTCCCACATTTAAAACAAACCACACCAGCAGGAGCATCTCCCCCACTAGTCCTCTGACCCCGAGCAGCTTTCTGTTTACCTTTACCAGCTGAGGTATCATAAGGCTTACCATGATTCTGTTGGTACTTACCCCTCTTCTCACTGATAATATTGTAATGAGCATTATCATCCTCTTCATAAATTCTGCAACTATCAACCAAATTAGCAAAGACACGAATCTTCTAGTATCCAATTGCCTTCTTGATCTCTGGGCACAACTCGTTCTCAAACTCGATGCACTTTGAAAACTCAGCATCTGCCTCACCATAGTGCGGATAAAACTTATCTAACTCAGAAAACTTTGCAGCATACTCAACAACCGACATATTCCCTTGCTTCAGCTCAAGGAATTCAATCTCCTTCTTACCACGAACATCTTCAGGAAAGTACTTCCTCAGAAATTCCCTACGGAACACAGTCCAAATGACATTTTCACCTACATCTTCCAATCTCTGACAAGTCTCTAGCCACCAGTCATCATCCTCAACTGCTAGCATATGAGTACCATATCGAACCTTCTGTGCTAGAGTGCAGTCCATCACAGGGAAGATTCTCCCAATCTCTTTCAACCAATCCAATGCTCCGTCAGGATCATACTTTCCCTCGAAGGTAGGCATATTCTCTCTCTGGAAGGTCGCCAAACTATGAGATACAGCATTCCCGTCAGCATTCAACTGATTCTCCATCGCATGCGCCATTGCTTCTAAAGCAGCAGCAAGTGCAACATCATTCCTTCCAGCCATCTCAACTTATCACAACAACATAAACAACGGTTAGAACTCAAATTAATAATACTCGATTGTTAGACAACTACGACTCGATAACTTGGTCCAACGGACCAACCCTTGCTCTGATACCAACTTTATAACACCCCAATTCTACCCGGCAATTATAAATGTAAATCAGAGTTATAAAATTCATGCAACTGAATCAGGATCCCATAAATTCTACTTTAAAAACACATTGCATTCAACATGGATACATAACACTTTAAACTTCGGATGAACCAACAACAGAATAATTTAATCTCTTCATTCAACAACTTGAACAACTACGCAGCGGAATCATAATAACATCTTTGTCCAACAATTACAACAACTTCAAAATAATGCATACTTAGAAATAAACAAATTAAAGTTCAACAGTTTAAATAACCAATAACTAAAAGCAACAAGCGTTCATCCCCCGAGTGTTATGTATCAGAGCAATGACACTGACTCGAACTGCTGAAGGTAAACAACCTTCACCCTGGATTACCTGCACGTTACCAACATAAGGGTAACATTCAAACAAAAGGGGTGAGATATCTAACAATATAATAAAATGTATGATAAATAATATATTAAATTATATCACATAACATAACCACTTCTCATCGTATAAAAAAAATAATCGCAACAGAATACCAATAATATACACATTTACCGCATCAATACATAACTTCTTTATGAAATCATATAATGCGACTCAATACTATGCAAATGCATGTGGTACCATTAGAGCAGAACTCCCATCTCAAATAATTGCCAATAAATAGAGGCATCAACAAGGCATAAGCCTTCATCTTAATATTCACCAATATAGGCCATCTTAACTAGCATCAGTTCCATCTTGAAATGCAATGTATGCGACACAATCATGAATGTAATAACAACAACCATAATTAACAACATCTCAACACAACATCATCGTTGGCCAGAAGCCTACACCTTAATAGTTGCCAATTATTAGAGGCATCTCAACATCATTCTTCAACATCATTCATCAACATAATTCATCAACATAATTCATCGCATAATTCATCAACATAATTTCATCAACGTAACTCATCAACAAAATTTTACAGCAACTCAGCCACAACAACAATACAACGATAGATCGACAATCCCTCAACGTTAGCCATAAGCCTACAACATGATATTGCCTATAATTAATTAATCATCTAAGGATTACTTCTAGTTAACAAACCTCTACATATTATTATTCTGTAATACTAAATCATTATCATCATTAATCTTATTGTTATGAACCAAACAGTAATCTATAATCGTCTTATCCTCATCATACTTCACAAAATCATCATAGCGATTACCCCGGGAAGCTAACTCTAGTCCTAAATTGGGTTACTAGGATTATTCTTCTTATCCTTTATTTTAATCCTTAAGAATGAAGTTCATCGCGTTAGCTATCCAATGCTTCGACTGACACCTCAAACGGAGTCCAGAAACTCAAGTTACAGCCTTCCAAAACAAATCTGCCAAAAATCAGACTACATGAGTCGACGCATAACATTTTGAGTCGACGCCTACTGGGTTAAAATCCTGCATGAGTCGATGCGTACTCACTTTGTATCGACTCATACTGAGTCTGTAACACTGCATGTATCGATGCATGCTCCTTCGTATCGACTCATCCTGAGTTCAAAAACCTGCATGTATCGACGCATGGCTTTTGAGGTCGACACATATTGTTCTGTCATGAATATTTTCTGCGATTTCACTGTGTTTTCACTATGGATTCCCTTCCTTATGCCGTAAAAACATCCTCTAATCATAGGTAATCATCAATTATAGTGATCTTATGTTTCTACATCAAGTATACAACATTAGGGCATCATTACTCATCTCTAAATCATTTATCTTCACCATACAACAATATATACATTCAAATCATAAACAAGACAACTTTTCACATCTAATCCCACATACTACTCATCATAAACTTTATTATAGAGTCAGAACCCCACTCTTACCTTGGATTGAAGGTTGCTCTATAACTTTTCTGGTTGAACTCCATTCTGCCTCTTTTCCTTCTTTTCTATAACTTTCACGTTCTCTTCCAACCCTTGTTTTCTTTCTCCTCTTACTGCTTCTTCTTTTTCCTTATTATTTCTAAAAACTAGTATAATAACCCTATAATTCTCATTATGCCTTAATGGGCTTAAAACTCCTACACCCCCTTTCTACTACTTCTAGTCCTTAAAATAAGCCCACATCAAATAATATTATCATTCTAATATTATTCCATAACTTAATAGAATAAATAAATCCAATAACAATAACACATCAACTATCATCATAACACAACTTCACAAATAATCCAAAAATAGTTTAATTAAATTACGGGCGTTACAAGTGTGGGGTTGGATCTTCCGAACATAAGACCTCATATGAAGCTTAGGGCAAGACATGCCATATATTTAGAAAAAGTAGGGACATTGAGCTTATGAGGGATAACAACCCCTGAAATAAGACCAAACTCTTTAAAATCCAGCCCAGGCACTTTCTGGATCTCTATAGCATTAAGTCGATCTTCCATCTGTTTGTATCTATCATCAGCGGGGGGATATTGTTCGGTAGAATAGTCTTCATCATAATCTTGGCATGAACCAAGGTTACTATTCTCTTCAGCTTTCACACTCTCGTCCTTTTCTTCTTGGTTATCGTCTTCATTTTGGGGGACCTCAACATCTAGAGTCCTTCTGACCGGACCTTTGAACCTTCTACCCATATTAAGAAAGACTGATGGATTTTTAGTCTTCTTATTCCCCTTTATGATGAGAGTCTTTGACTCGTCTTGTCCCTTAGCTAAGTCCAATAACGTTTTCTGAAATTGAGCGTTCTGAGCTTGAAGTTATTTCACAGTTTGTTCGAGTGCCATCTTTTACTGAAATAAACAATAAGAAGATGAGAAAACTTGTCTAGAAGGTACCTGTTATGTGGTGATATGCATGATGTGTAAATTCAAGTACAATTTTTACAAGGACCTTTGTGGGATTTAAATTTGTTTAAACAAAAGGAAACAAAAGAAAATTTAGTAACATGTTCAAATTATAATTGTCTTCTAGGCTTATAATGATAACAAGAAGAGTTACAAAGAAATAAAATATGAACATCAAGTCTCCCATGGGCGATTCCTCTTTGTGTTGACATATGCATAGAGGCTTTGTTCTTCGCGGAGTCGTTTCGTCAGCTCCAGTACTTTCTTCTTGCTAGCATAGAACTGAGTTTCAAAGGTATCCCTTTCTTCCTTGAGCTGAATCCAGGACTTCTATAGTTCTTCAAAGTCAGTAGGCATATCAGGATGAAGAATGGTATGAGGAACATCCCCTTCAACAACAGGCTCAACAGTTACTGGTAGGATAGCAAGATATGGCATTTTAAGATTCTGAGCACGAGACCATACCCATATGAGGTAAGGCTCTAAAGGAATGGAATTCTTGTATCCCACAGTCTTGCTATCAATCTTGTTTATCGTGCCTCAAGCACGTATAAACCTTTGATGGTAATTTTAAGGATCGTTCTCATAGTCGAACATAATACCCTGAATGAGCATATCATGAGGACCGTCCCTTCAAGCATAACCAAACTAATGTAGAGTTAGAGAAGGGTTGTAAGTGATTCCCCCTCTTATATCGAGGAGTGGTGCATTAGGGAATTCTCCATAGTGGTCAAGAATAGTGATATCTGCCTGAGATCAAGAACACCAATGGATATTCAAATGAGTGAGTGACATCAACCTTTGAGACCACCTCAAACCTTGTTCACTCTTCATCACTGATCAGGGCAGGTGTGAAATAAACCACCTGGACAGTAGAGGTGTGTAACACATAAGAGTTCCTCACTTCTTCATAGTACGAGTGTAAAGGGAATGCAAGACATCTCTAAGAAAAGTAGGCATCGGATTATGAGAGAAATATTTTAATGGCATTCACATCTATGAATTGGTCCAGGTTAGGGAATAGTACCAGACCATAGATCAGCAAAGCTAAAATATCCTCAAAAGCATGAAAACCCATGGCATCTAGAAACCACTGAGCCTTCTCTATCAGAAATTTAGGAGGAAAACCATTGACTCCATTCCTTGTTTCCCAATTAGATACAATGTATAATTGTTTTAGATGTAAGGCTGCTACAATGTCTTCAGGTTTTGGAACTTGCTCTAGACCGGTGAAAGGCATCTGATCATGAATAGGCACTTCGAGTAACTTAGAGAACTCTTCTATTGTGGGCATCAATTGATAAACTGGGAAGGTAAAATAGAGATGTTTAGGGTCAAAGAGTTGGAACATAACACTCATCATGTCTTCTCAAAAACTGGGAGTAACCAAACTAAGTAGATGACCATGTCTCTTGGTGAATTGAGAATTGTCAGGAACCTTTAAGACTAATTCCTCAACCTTGGAAGGTACCCTTACAAATTTGATTCAGATAGTATTCTTGCGATTGGAAGTCATGACCCTGCAACACAGAACAAAGATAAATCCCCTAGATCCTTGAAATGGTTAGTCATGATATGATGTTATGGTGTTATGTTTAAACAAATAACAAACACAAACAAAGCACACAAGAGCTTAGGTTTAAGGCTTGCACGAGGTTCATAGGTAAGTACCCTCTTGAAGTTTAGTTGGCTCAACCTGTCCTAAAGAAGTAACCGGATTCTAGGATCTCAATATCACTGATTTTTCCCACATGTTTCGTTTAGCACGGAAACTGACTTGCCACCAAACAAAAACCTAGAGTCGAATCTCAATGAGCGTAGCATCGAGTATCAACCAACTTCGGACTGCACCAAAGCCGGCTATGTCATTACCTTCTAATGGCTAAGTTGGGTTAATTAAGGTTATAAAGGTCAATTAATGCTTATGACACAACGCGACAGCCTAGTATTCTCCCCGACTGACTCGAGGGACACCAGTACAAACCAATGTGTCGCACTAACATAGCCATTACTTCAACCATATCGGTATACGCCATATAGTTTCCATGATTTATTGCTACTTACCTAAAATGCCCCCAGATCCGGTTGTAGGATCTTTGCAAGAAAAGTAAACCCGATCAAGCCCCAAAATGTAAAGCATACAAAGCAAACAAATAAAATAAGTAAAGTGATCCTAAACTCTAAGGTAACCCCTCTTTTTAGTATTTCCCCAGCAGAGTCGTCAGTTCTGTAATACGGTGAGAGAACTGACTTTTTTGGTTTTATCCGAAATATGTGGATAGCAAGAGTCGCCACCGACTTTTCTTTTATCCAATAAGGAAAGGGTGAAAAGAACAGGAAATACCTTCGAGATTTTCTTGAGTTTGGAGGGTAGGTTATGAAAAGGGAAGGTGTTAGCACCCTTTTCATTCGTAGTTATCTACGGGCTCTTAATCGCTTAGCTCACCTTATTTTGAAAATGCTTTGTGAATGTGTATTTTGAAAAATATTTTGAAATGCCAATAGTAAGGCAAGACTTTGTAATGATCCTCGTATTTGTCCTCGAGAATGCGTACAAAGTGTTTGTTTTGAAAATATTTTGAGAAAGTGTGATTGTGAAAAGATGTTTTTGTTTTGAAAAGTTCATGAGCAAGCGAATATGAGCGTTCTACCTACTTAAATTATTTATTGTTCTTTTCCTCCTCCTTTAGATATTGTTATCCTACCATTAGTTAGTAGGAATGCTTATCGGTGGATTTGAAGGGACAGGCGCAGGTCATCGTACAATCATAGAAGGCAACTGGTAATGATGCTTTAGCAATTTTAATTTAAGGGACTAGATCGTTTATCGAAGGCAACATTCGAAAGAGTCATTGAGGGACTACGATCTTTGATTTCGAGGGACAGTGCTAAAGCGTCCCCACATTCGAGGGACATGATGTTGCGACTGGTTTTTAAATCAGAGTCGCCACTACTAGTTTTTATCCTAAGGAAGGGCATCTAATAGGAAACCCTAAATTATAAAACAGAGATTCTAAGATTCAGACTTCATTAGACGAAAGGAAGGTGTTAGGCACCTTTCATCTACCTTGTTCACAAGGATATTGGGTTTATGTTTAAGTTTCGGGTTAAACAGGGTTTTAAATTTTAATAGGGGAAAAAAGGTTTTAATTTTTAATAGGGGAACTCGCCACGATTTTAGTCGTATGCCTATGTATTCTCTTATGAGGAATCAGAGTCCCAATTCGTAGTTCGTATGAGGTTTGTGTTTTTTAGGGGTTGCAAAAGTATTTTGAATCGCCTCGCATTTGGACCAGGTGTAGAGATTCCAGAATTTTGGACTAAATGCGCGATTAGTCAAAATATATTTGAAACTCTTTAGCAAAAATTGATTGTTTAGATTAGTTTATTGCGAAAAATAATTTGATATTTGTTGAATATTTTTTAACAATATTAATTGCGAAATATTCTTAAGAAAAATAATTTATTTACCTGCTAATAAATAATATATGGTAATAAAACATAATAACAATTAATAATAATAATTATTATTATCATTATTATAAAAAATAAATAATAATAGTAGTAATAAAAGAATATAAAAATAATAGTAATTATATGTAAATAAAACAATTAAAAAATTAAATGTCCAAGGGGGTGTAGTTGTAGTTAGGAAGTAAAACAGTGGGGGTGTAAAAGTTAGGTTGGGCTGGGCTCAATGTGCCTGGGGGGTGCCAATTGTTTAATAGTTTAGTAACTATTGTCAAGGGGGGTATGGAAACGAATTGGGCTTAGGCCCACTATGCATTTGGAAAGGGCCAGATTGATCGTATACGCGCGGGAGTACATGAATACGGTGGGACCTAGCCTTACGACCGTCTCACAATGATCGAATAGATATAATAAAAAGGTACATGTTTCTTGCAGTGGGTGCGCAGGCATTGGATTAAAATGGAGCATACTATATTATTTAACATTTTACTTTCATTTTTCTTTACAACAAACTCTTCTCTCTCTCTCTCTCTCTCTCTCTCTCTCTCTCTCTCTCTCTCTCTCTCTCTCTCTCTCTCTCTCTCTCTCTCTCTCTCCCCTTTCGAAAACCCTAACTCTCAGCACCACCTACCGCGACGTCGTCACAAGTCCCAAACAAACCCAGTCGTGACCTAAACAACACAAACAATAAAAGAAAAATAGAGCTAAGTTCGTTTACCCCTCGCGATTCCGTTTTCTAATTTCGAGCGCCCTTTGCTAATCTGATGCTAATCTCCTTTTCTTGTTCGCAGGTCCGGTGGCTTTCGATGGTGGTGACGGAAGGCTGAGACGGCGGAGGAGCTCGGAGATGGTCAGCAGCGGTTAGGGTTTCAAATGTTGAAACCCTAACCGTCTTCTCTCTTCTTCCATAATCGGTATCGGTCCTCCTTCTTCGAATTTCTCCCCCGAATTCTCCTTTCGGTTCTTCCAATTCTTGCGACTTTGTTCTTCCGGTCTCGAATTCTACCCCCTGTTTTTGTTCTTCTTAATTTCTTTTTATAGGGTTTTAGTTATTGGGCTTGAATCAAGTTTCTTAGCATATATTTAGGGTTTGTAAATCAATTAGGGATTTGAACTTGCTGTAATTGATTTTGATTTGTAATGTAATCGAATTTGGTCCTGTAATAAAGACTTGTTTTTTGTAGAAAATATTATGTTTTAAGATTTGATTTTTAGTTCTGCGTAGGTTTAGAAGTTCTGGGCTTGGACTATAATAAAGATTCGATTAATATTTGCTGTAAAAAGATTTGATTTTCAATCAATTTGTACAGTTGTTGTATATTGAAGAAAAACGTGCGTTAATTTTGGTGAATTGGCACAGTGTATGCTAATGACTCTCTTGGGCTTGCGTTATTTTTATTTTGTCCAGCAACATAAACGAGATTGGGCCTTTTTGCCCAGACCAGCATATTACTACTTTTTTTATTGCGACAATATTATCCTTTTTTGGATATGGTACTGGGCCTAACTAGCCCCTCTTTTGCAATTTGATCCAACATATTTTTTTTCCAAAAACTCTTAATAATAATAATGTTTTTTTTGGAACTAAAACAGTAAATAAAAACGTCCAATGGGCTTGGCTTAGAGAAACTTAATGGTCCTATAACTTTATAACCATACCCCCCCCCCCTCCTTCTTTAGAACAGCAAGACCCTATTGTTGGACCTTATATAATTAATCTTTATTTAGATAAGAGCTCATCATATAGAATTTTAATTGATTTTCATACCCCCTCATAAACAAAACCTTACCTCTTTTACTAACACCAATAATACTTAAATGGACTTAATTACTTAATACCTTAGTAATTATTTTTTGAAATAATTTTCCATTTTCGAATCTTAGGGGCCATTAGCCAACATACTTCGCGAATGGGTTTATGGGTACATGAATCTTTCTGATTTAGAAAGCCCCACTCTCCTGAATTAAAATACACCCCCATGACCGTCTTGGATTTAAGAATGCATCATTGGATATTGTTGAACCATCCTTAATTAAACATTTTCTTCTACTTTTAATCTTGAAAGTATAATCGCAAAGGTAGGAAAATTTGGGGTACGACACATGACTGCTTTTTTCCGAAGGCAACAAGGGAGGTTACCCTAGAGGTGCAAGTGTGCAAAGTGGTTTGTGTTTCAGTTACTTTTTATTTTTCATTAGGGTTAGATATGTTTTATTGTTAGTGTAATACGGTGGGAGAACTGACTTGAAGTTTTGCATTTCGATCGCACTTGTGCGGTTAGCAAGAGTCGTCACTGACTTTTATTTTATCCAAAAGGAAAGGTAAAAAGCACAGGAAAGACCTTTCAAGATTATTTCTCGGGTTCGGGGGGGGGGGGGGGGTAGATTATGAAAAGGGAAGGTATTAGCACCCTTTTCATCCATGGTTTTCCATGGGCTCTTAGTTACTCGTTTAGATCACTTGCTTTCATTTGATTGTGTGCTTGTGGTGTGGGCTTTGAAAGTATTTTGAAAAATCTCTTTGTAATGGTTCTCGTCTCTATAAGAACGTATACAAAGTTTTGTTTTGAAAAGTGGTTCAAAGATGTGTTTGTGAATCGTGTTTCGAAAAGTGTTTTGAAAAGAGGTTTTGCAATGGTTCTCGTCTCTATAAGAACGTGTACAAAGTTGTCTTTTTTTTTTAAAATGTTTTGAAATGGGAGTGTAGGTGTAAAGAGTTTTTGTCGTGAGCAAGTAGTAACTAAGAGCGAATCTATCTACTCTAAAGGTCTTAACTTGTTCTTTTCTTCTTCCTTTTAATGGTGCTATCTTACCATTGATTTGGTAAGAAGCCCCAACATTGGATGTGAAGGGACAGGCGCGGGTCAATTTTACAATCATTGAAGGCAACTTGTGATACGCTTTAGCAATTTTCGTAAGGGACGAGATCATTTTAATCGAAGGCAACATCGAGGGTCATCGAGGGACTATGATCTTTTTTATCGAAGGGTCATTGCTAAAGTGTCTCATATTCGAGGGACATGATTGTATTTCTGAGGCAACGAGCGAGGTTACCCTAGAGGTGCGCGTGTGAAAAAGTGTGTTGGTTTCAAGTTATTTTATTCTTTGATTAGGTCATCTAGCGATTGATTTTTGAATCTTATCATACACGCTTAATTACTATACAGTATATGAAAAACGGTAAATTGCGGGAATTGAAATTCTACGCTATTACAAAGTATTCGGGAATGGGGGTACAATTGTTACAAATGGGGATGAATCAAATAAGATAGGAAGATCCAAATATCAAACAATACAACCAGATCAAATTTTTGTGCGATTTAATTAAAGCTATGATAATCCATGAGATAAAATCAACAAAGTATGAAATGAAATGTTAAGTATTTACATGAAAAGAAAAAAGATAAAACCTATTCTAAAAAAATTGATTAAATTAAAATCTTTATTATTTTTTGTGTTTTATTAATTAAGTAAGTAACAAGATAAATTAAAGAAATGACAAAACTAAGTCCTATTATTATTTTTGGGGTTTTGTTATAGCAACTAAATCTAAAACAAAATTTACTAAAAAAGAAAAATGATAAAAATTAATTTACAAAACTTAAATCAAATTAGTAAAAATGCATTTTATGTTTTATTTAGTAAATTGTATAACAAACAAAATATAAAAAGGAAACAAATTAAAAAAACAAGAAACATGGGCTTAAGTGAGTTTAGGGGTGAGGCCCAAAAGAAATGTTGTGATTTGCTGTAACAGAAAAAACAGGCCAAGGGGGGTGTATCCGGTAAAACAAATGGGCCTAAGGATTATTGTGAACAAAACAAAGCCCAAGCTCTAAATCAGCTTAGTTGCTGATTAAGGGTTCAAAACAAATTAGGGTTCTTGGAACCCTTGTGATTCCAGCGGCGCTGCCTCATCTCTTTCGCTCATCCCTTCCATTTTTGTTTATCTTTTCATCTCTGTTTCGCGAGAAAAATGTCTCACTATGATTTGGCGTTTTTGAAAACCCTAAGTTCGGATTGCCCTAAAAGCGATGAAATTGGTTCGTCTGATCCTCCCCTAACTCTCTGTTGCCGGAGCGCCGCCTCTCTTGCCTCCCTAACCTAGTTTCTAGTGGTTTTATTTAAAAAAAGGGTGAGATTCTGTTATTCTTAAAGCTTAACGATTTATTGATTTTCATCTTGTAATGTGTTTTTCTGTTAATCAACCTCATGATCTTAGATGTAGAGAAACGAGATTACGAAAAATCCATACCTGTTGGAGTTCTTTCTGTGAAAATGGAAAGGGATGGCGAGACTGAGGGTCGTGTTCTGTGGCAGCCGGAGACGGGGGGAGGAGATGAGGATGAAGGCCTTGCTTTTCTGGCTTGGGATCTTTTGATAGGTAACAGTTTTTTTAATGATTATTGACTGGTTTGTTTTTGAGTTTGTTGTTCGATGATGATTCTGATTTGATGATGGTTGTTGGGATTTTTGTGAGGGTTATTGTGTTTTTTTTGTTGTGATGAGGATTAGATATGTTTTGGTTATGGATTTGTTGATGGTTCTTGGACAGTTGACAGGTTTTGTTGAGTTGGAGATTTGTGGTTTTGGATTTGTTGATGTTTCAACAAGTTTTTGTTATTTGATGGTTTATCAGGTTTTGTGAGTTTGAAAGTGATAACTGGTTTTTGAATTTTTGGTCTTGTTGACAGTTTGGGAATTTTACTGGTTTTTGGGTTTGGTTTCTTGACAGTTTGGGAATTTTACTGGTTTTTGGGTTTGGTTTGTTGACAGTTACTGTGTTTTTTTTTGGTTTTGTGTTTGAAGCTTGAGACTTGCTGCAGTTTTGAGACTTATGGATTTTGGTACTGCATTTCTGTTCTTGATGATGGTTAATGTTTTTGGTTTTGACAGTTTGGCTTTGTTACAGTTTTGAGACTTTGAGGTTTTTGGATTTGTGGATTGACAGTTTGAAGGTTGGAGACTTTGACAGGTTTTTGAAGGTTGTTGATTTGGTTCTTGCTGTTGGAGACTTGTTTCGATGATGGTTCAGATTTGTGTTTTTGGCTTGAGAGTTTTTACAGGTTTTGATGGTTAGATGCTTGTAGTTTTAATACTGGTTTATCAGTATGAGACTTTATGTTGTTTTTTGAGGTTTTGGTTTTTGTTGACAGTTTGAAGGTTGGAGACTTTGACAGTTTTTGAGTTTTTGTGATTTTTTGTATTTTTTTTCTCTCTTACTGTTCTATTGCTTTCTTTTTATTCTATTCACCCTACTTCTGTTATCTCTATTCAAAATGGTGGGAAAACAAAGAATTTGAATATTTTACTATATTGTTCTTTTGGCTTTTTGATGGCAGTTTTGTTTTCTAGCAACTTCTATGTAACTTGTGACAGTCAAGGAAGCAGGACTGTGCATCCCAATAACCTAGGTGACTTCTTTCCTCTCTTCTCTCTCAATGACACTAAGAAAGTCAATTGCTCTTTTGCCTTTTTTTCCAATTCTGAAAATTTTGCAATGAAAAATGGAAAATGATGAATTAGGCTTCTTGAACAAGTTTTTGCTTGTTTGACTTAGCTATTATATTGCCATACTTCTGCTTTGCTGTCTGCTTTTGTTGATGCTGTTTGTTGCTATATTGTTGCCTCGTTTATGCTGTTTGCATTTTGTTTGGACAAAGCTGTTTATTTTTTGGATAGTTGTGATAATGTTGTTGTTTGTTGCCTAGTTTGCGTAGCTTGCTTGCATTCAGTTTGTAGTATTTGTTTGATTCAATTTGCGCCTTTGATTTGGGCAGTTTGTGATCATTCTGTTTGGACAGTTTGCTTGCCTTTTGTTTGGACAGCTTGTAGCATTTCTTTTCCTCTTTCTTTTTGTGAACCAAGAAGAATAACCTTCTTGTGATTTGCAAATAGAGAAAATAAATTGTGATGAATTAAAATGGCCTTCTGATTCCACTTTGCAAACTTTAATGATGAGTAGCATTTAAAATCTCTGTTCATGCCCAAATGATTTTGTACTAATCATTTTTCTTTCTTTTGTTTTCATGTGAGCATAATTGGATGTGACAAAGCAAGGGAGGCAAGAAACTTTGTGGCAAGCATGGAAGCAAAGGAACTTCAGTCAAACTTAGGCATAGATTAATTCTCCTAGGCCAATCAAGCATTTAGATTTTCTTTTGTAATTTAGAGAAAAACATTCTTGTAATGTATCCAATAATTGTATCAATTCATTTTCAAATACGATAAGTTGTAAAACCTAAAGTATTTAAAGAATAAATTGTTTTGTAACAATGTATGAAATTGGAGAAGATCTTATGAAATGTTCTTGTATCACTTGAAATCCTTTACTGACAATAACTTGTAATTTTCTCTTCGCATCCTAATTGATTCTTAAAGATTCCCAATCAAGATATTTGAAACAAAATGCTCCAGTCTGGTAACTTACATTCCAAGTAATCCCAACAACTATGTAACTGCATTCCAACAAACACGCACTGTGTGATCGGTGGAAATAGAACTGACTGTTTTTAGCTGGTTTCACAAAATGTCGCGGTAAGCAAGAGTCGCCACCGTCTTTTATGTTCTCCAACATGGAAAGGACAAAAGCACAGCAAAATTCCTTCTTTGAGAATGTTTCTCGGTTCGGGAGGTAGATTTATAGAAAGGGAAGGTGTTAGCACCCTTTCTATCCATGGTTATCCATGGGCTCTTAGGTACTTGCTCTTATGTTTTCAAAATTTGTTTGCTTTTCAAGTGTGTGTGGGTTTGAAAAAGTTTCTTTGAAAGATTTCTGAATAACTCTTGTATCTGTCCTCAAGAGTGTTTGAAAAATTTGTTTTGAAAGCTTTTGAAAGTGTGAGGTGTGAAAAGTATTTTGTTTGTTTTTTTGAAAAGAGCAAGTATCCATGAGTCATCTACCTACCCTAAGAAATTAAGCTGTGTAAGTGTCCTTTAGGTAGTGCCATCCCACCATTGAGAGGTAGGTAGCACCACCATTGGAGGTGTTCGGGTCAATTCGATTGTAGGGACAGTGTGGTCACCGAAGCAACAGTTAGGACACCTTAGAAGCTACCCTTATGTCCTTGATCCTTTTTTAATCCGAGGCAACTGTTTCGAGGCAACTGTTCTGAGGCAACTGTTTCGAGGCAACTATTCAGAGGCAACTGTTTCGAGGCAACTGGATCATGGACATAAGGACCGCTAAGACGTCCTATACTTGACGACCACGTTTCGAAGGCAACAAGTGAGGCGTACCCTAGAAGTGGTGTGTGTATTTGTGTGTTGTATTCAGTTAATGTTTGTCTTGTTAATTAGTGAGCTACGAGTTGTTTTTATTTACATACATTCTTTCATGCAAGTTAACAGTTAAGGGGTGCGCAAAGTAAATTGCGGAAACGTAAATCCTACGCTATTACAAGGCGCGGGTCTATACATCGCCAAAAATTACAAAGACCCGTTTTTTTGGTAAATAAGTACGGAAAGTAAATAAAAACAGTAAAAGTCCTAGTTACTATTACATGTCCGGAGCAATTACATAATAATAAACTGTGCGCGAATAAAAATTAAATCGGAAAGTGCTAAGGGTGTTGACCCTTTTAAGAAAAGGAATTGATTTTTTTTGGTCTTTTTTGTAATTAAAATGAAATTAAAGTTAATTAATGACTAATTAATTAATTTAATTAAAAGAAAATATTTTTTTTGTTTTTTATGTTTTTATGAAATAAAAGAAATGAAATAAAAGTAAAAGTTAATTTTTACCTAATTCTAGATTTATTTTAATTATTTAAGAAAAGGAATTAAACTTGCCTAATTAAACTATTTTGGTTAATATTTATTTACAAAATAAAATAATAATAATAATAATGATGTAATTCTATTTTTTTTTATTTTTTATGAAAATATGTTAATTAAGTTAATTTGTTAATAATAATAATAAAAATAAAAAAGGTTAAAAATTAAAATAATAGAAAAAACAAAACAAAATAAAAAAAAGGAAGTAAAACCAAAAGGGGGGTGTGGGCTGAAGTTTGGAGGTGTTGAATTGAGAATTGTGGCCCATTTGGACAAGGCCTGTATGACTTTTTTGATCGCCTACAACATGCTTGACTCCAGACCATGGTGTTCCTTTCTTTTTGTCCCCTGGATCTGCCTTGGATGACACTTGGCTTGTTGGGATATGAGGTCTATAGTGTTCCTCTTTTGAGAATCTGCATATGAAAGCAATAAAAAAAATAGTGTGGAAATTATAAAGGGACCTGGGAAGAACTTACAGCGCGGTATGAGCCTCAGGACTTGGCAAAGGTTGCTTTAGCTTCAGGGTGTGGCAAGGAATAGAACCACGTGCTTGTTTTGATCTGAAGATGCTCGCAACTATGTTTTAGAACTCTCACTTTTTGAATAATTTTTGGTTTTGCTCTTGGCCGTTTCTGCACACACTCTTTTTCTTGAATGAGGTTGGGAAGGCTTGTATATATAGTGATGAATGAGAATCAGTCACATGATGAGCCTTTAACCATTGCAATTATGCTTGAGATTTTGCCATAACCAACATTGAAACAACTTGCCTTTTGTGTCAAAATTTGAATTTCTATGCCCATAATAGGCCTTGCACGAATTTGGAAGGTATTTCAAGGTGCATCAAAGCCATTCAACACAAAATATATCCCTCCATTAATTTCTTTGATTTTTATTTGATTTTAAAAGATTTAAAATGAATTAAATCAAATAAAATTAAATAAAAATGGAAAAATTAATTTTAAATTTTGAAATAAATTGTGGGACACGTGGGAAGCATGGCCAAGCTGAATCAAGTGGAAAAAGTGGGCCCCTTTTGTCAAAAATGAAGTTTCAAGGATAATTGACTTTGGCCATTTCACAAAAATTTCCCAACTTCTCCAATGCATATCTTGCTCAATTTTGAAGCTATGAATATGTTCTTAGACATTTTGGAAAGGTCTTGAAGTCCTCTAACCAATGTATTTGGTCCCATGTCATTTTGATTTACCAATCTCAAGTTATGGTCTTTGACTTAAAGTCCCTTTTTGTTGACTTTTGAAAATGACCTATAATGTTGAAATTGATAACTTTTTGTGAGAGCATTTCTTGGACTTGGAATGTGAAGATGAGTTGTAGGAAATGTCCCCCCCTTCAAGATGAGCATTGGATGGGATTTTTCTGATGAACCATGAAAAAGTTATGCTTTGGTCAAGTTACAGTTGACTTTTCAGCTGTCCTAAAATAGAAACTTTTGACATCTTGATGATTTTTAAGCCATTCTTGTGAAATCATGGTCAAGATTTGACCAAATGATGATTGTGGCTTCAAAATAAGATGTTGACCAAAAATTTTGACTTTTGACTGCCAAATGACCATTTTGCCCCTGTAGTTGACTGTGGAGCAATTAGGGTTTTTGACTGTGCAACTTGACGTTGTGAGCCTTGAAACTTGACATGTAGGTGCTTAACAATGTATATGAGCATATGGGACTTGATTGAGCCCTTGAAAACCTCAACTTCCTTGCAAGAATCAAAACCCTAATTTGACTGGCTTAGGAGGGTGCTTGACTGTGTAGCCCTTGAGTAAACTTTGAACCATTTGAGGCAAAACTTTGAAGATTATGGGAGGGCAAATTTTGGGGTACAATAGTTGCCCCTGTTCAATCTTCTTAGACCAGAGGATGTAGATTGGCTTGTGTGCCTTTCGTGATCCGAGGGTGGAAGATGATTGAACACTAGAGTGCCCAGAAATTTGCACTCACATAGTAGAGTATCAGGAGTGTGATGTCGGGAATGGGCTTACAGATGCCATTTGGAGAGATGATGGATGGGAGGATGGGCTTAAAGATGCCATCTGAAAGTGTGACAGAACCTTTTCGGGAATGGGCTTATAGATGCCATTTGGAAAGATGGTGGATAGGTGAATCTGAATAAGAAATAGAATAGCTTCCGTGTCTGGAGCATATCTAGTCTGTGTCTAATTGCTGACGTCTGAATAAATGGTAGAATGACCGCCGTGTCTGGGGTATATCCATACTGCATGAGTAACAGAATTTCATCTGAATCTGGATCGTATCTGGATTGAACAATAGAAGAGCATCCGGGATGGAGCATCTCTAAGTTGTCTTTTAGAAGTTTGAATTTGAATAAGCAATAGAACGGCGTCCGGATCTGGAGCATCTCTAGGCTATATCTGAAAGGGAATCTGAATAAGTATCAGAACGTCACCATGCCTGGGTCACATCTGAACTATCTCTAGAAGGAGTCTTGAATAAGCAAAGGAACAGCATCCATATCTGGAGCATTTCCAAGCTATCTCTGAAAGGAAATCTGGAATAAGCATCAGAACGTCGCCAGGCCTGGGTCACATCTAAACTATATCTAGAAGGAGTCTTGAATAAGCAAAAGAACAGCATCCGTATCTGGAGCATTTCCAAGCTATCTCTGAAAGGAAACTGGAATAAGTATCAGAACGTCGCCATGCCTGGGTCACATCTGAACTATATCTAGAAGGAGTCTTGAATAAGCAAAAGAACAGCATCTATATCCGGAGCATTTCCAAGCTATCTCTGAAAGGAAATCTGGAATAAGTATCAGAACATCGCCATGCCTGGGTCACATCTGAACTATATCTAGAAGGAGTCTTGAATAAGCAAAAGAACAACATCCATATCTGGAGCATTTCCAAGCTATCTCTGAAAGGTAATCTGGAATAAGTATCAGAATGTCACCATGCCTGGGTCACATCTGAACTATATCTAGAAGGAGTTTTGAATAAGCAAAAGAACAGCATCCATATCTGGAGCATTTCCAAGCTATCTCTGAAAGGAAATCTGGAATAAGTATCAGAACGTCGCCATGCCTGGGTCACATCTGAACTATATCTAGAAGGAGTCTTGAATAAGCAAAAGAACAGCATCCATATCTGGAGCATTTCCAAGCTATCTCTGAAAGGAAATCTGGAAGAAGTATCAGAACGTCGCCATGCCTGGGTCACATATGAACTATCTCTAGAAGGAGTCTTGAATAAGCAAAAGAGCAGCATCCATATCTGGAGCATTTCCAAGCTATCTCTAAAAGGAAATCTGGAAGAAGTATCAGAACGTCGCCATGCCTGGGTCACATCTGAACTATCTCTAGAAGGAGTATTGAATAAGCAAAAGAACAGCATCCATATCTGGAGCATTTCCAAGATATCTCTGAAAGGAAATCTGGAAGAAGTATCAGAACGTCGCCATGCCTGGGTCACATCTGAAATATCTCTAGAAGGAGTCTTGAATAAGCAAAAGAACAACATCCATATCTGGAGCATTTCCAAGCTATCTCTGAAAGGAAATCTGGAAGAAGTATCAGAACGTCGCCATGCCTGGGTCACATCTGAACTATCTCTAGAAGGAGTCTTGAATAAGAAAAAGAACAGCATCTATATCTGGAGCATTTCCAAGCTATCTCTGAAAGGAAATATGGAAGAAGTATCAGAATGTCGCCATGCTTGGGTCACATCTGAACTATCTCTAGAAGGAATCTGGAATAAGTATCAGAATGTCAGCCATATCTGGGTCGCATCTGAACTATCTCTAGAAGGAGTCTGGAATAAGTATCAGAATGTCAGCCATATCTGGGTCGCATCTGAACTATCTCTAGAAGGAATTTGGAATAAGTATCAGAATGTCAGCCATATCTGGGTCGCATCTGAACTATCTCTAGAAGGAATCTGGAATAAGTATCAGAATGTCAACCATATCTAGGTCACATCTGAACTATCTCTAGAAGGAATCTGGAATAAGTATCAGAATGTCAGGCATATCTGGATCGCATCTGAACTATCTCTAGAAGGAATCTGGAATAAGTATCAGAATGTCAGTCATATCTGGGTCGCATCTGAACTATCTCTAGAAGGAATCTGGAATAAGTATCAGAATGTCATCTATATCTGGGTTGCATCTGAACTATCTCTAGAAGGAATCTGGAATAAGTATCAGAATGTCAACCATATCTAGATCGCATCTGAACTATCTCTAGAAGGAATCTGGAATATGATGATCTTTGCCTGTTGATTGATCTTTCCTGAAAAGGTAAAGAGTTAGTTGTATGCAATGTCATGATGTATGCATTGTCATGATGTTCTCAAAATAAATGAGATTTGTGTGATATGATGCGTATGTGCATGCTATAACGTATGAAGATGTGATGTTTATGAATGTATTTTTGTCTTAGGAAAATAAATCCTTGACGAATGCCGGGAGTTTGTTGAATCCTGGGCTGATGTTTGAAGAGGAGAGTTCTTGGTTTCCACTTGGGGTGATGGTTGCAAGAATAAACCGATAGGAGAAGATGACTCCGTTGGGGAATAAACTTGGCGAAGAGATTACTCTGCGGGGAATACTCTGTGGGAAGAGATGCTTCGCTGAGGTTTGATGATAACTCCGCTGGGGATACCGTTGATAAGCTTTGTTGGAAGATTTGATGAACTCCGCTGGGGGATAGGAAGAACTTCGCCGAGGACGATCTTTCTGTGGTTACTAGCTGAGGATAGCCCAGTTATAAGCTCCGGTGGAGAATAACCTTTGAATAAAAAAGTCCGGGAGATGCGTTCGTGCTCTGTAGGGGATAAGCTTCCTACTGGGGAGATTGATCAACTCTCCTGGGGAGACTTTTTTGAGACTGTACTGGGGAATGACTCCACCGGAGTGTCTGGTATTCTACCGGGGAACAATCTTAGATCAAGATTGCCGGGTATGCTTGTTAGGAATATTTGTATACTCCGCTGGGGAATATTGAGATTTTCTGGGGATATCCAACTTCCTTAAGGTTGATAGTAGACTAACTCTGCTTGGGGAGAGTGTCGCTGACTTGCTGGAGAATAATGTGCCTTTTCAGGGCTGATGGGAGACCAACTCTGCTTGAGGAGTATGGCTGAAGTCTGACTTACTCTGGGGGGAGTGAAGGTATCTTGGTTGTTCTTCGGCCGAACCTACCTTAGTACCTTGGTGGACAGAGCAACCAGATCGCTTAGACAACTCATTATTGCCCCAGTTTCTGAAGGAGAAGGTACCTGTGGAGGTGTTTGACAACTGCCGTTGACAAATCTTCTTCTTGTAGGCAAGTGACGAGATGACGAGACATAGCCGTACGCTTTTGATCCCTAACTTTTGCCTGGACCGCCCTTTCGGGTTTTCAGTCCACCGGGATACCCATTTTTTCCTGTTGTACCCCAAAATTTGCCCTCCCATGTCTCATTGATTTCTCACCATAAAAACTTTGAAGATCAAGATCCAGTTAGGGTTTCATCTGCTCAAGACTTCTCCTTGCACTGTTGACCCAAATTAGGGTTTGTGTTTGCACAAAGATGTTTTGACCTAAAATGCCTGAGATGACTTTCTTGCTTCATATTGGACTCCCAAGTTTATCCATATCAAGTTTCAAGTCTTGATTCCAAGTTTTGCCCAGTCAATTGGACAGTTGACCTAGAAATCAACTGTATTGGGGAAAAAGTCAACTGTGGCCAATTGACAGTCAAATCTCATAAGAATTGACCCACATCAACATTATGAACTCACATGGACCATTTGATCAAGTTTGGACCACAATTCCATAAGAAATTTGATCAGATCACCAGAAGGGCAAAATGGTCATTTTTAGGGTTTTGACTGCACAAAGGTAATTTTTGACTGTTTGACCTAGCCAAAGGCAAACCAAGCTCACATATGGACTCAAGGACCCCATGTAATTATCTTGGCATGCTCAACAAGTTCAAAAGATCCCAAATACACAAGATTGACAATTGAATTTCCCAGTCAATTGATCAATTTTGACTGTATACTGAAAAGTCAAACTTTGACTTTTTGGTCAAAATCAAGAGTCAAGATTCATTTTTCATCAAAACATGCCAAATCATGAAACTTGTTCACCAAGAAATCAAAAAATGCAAATTAGGGTTTGAAATGAGAATTTTTCATAACTTAGAATTTTTCTAAGTTATGAAAAACCCTAATTTTTTCCCAACTTTGCCCCACTTTCTCACCAAGATTCATTTGGATTCAAACAAAAGTCAAAACATGAAAGTTGTAGCTTGTTCCATAATCTACAACTTTGATTCACAAAGTTTTCCCAAATGAAGCTTGTGTCTCAAGTTACAATTTTTGGAATAAGGATACTAAACCATTCTTAACTTAGTGAAATTTTAACCTATTTTGGCAAGGTTTTCTACCCAACTTCAAGGCCATTTTCCATACACTTCCATTTGGAATTTCAATTTGCATTTCAAAGATGGATTGTAGTACACATTCCAAGATTTCCAAAATGTCCAAGAACTCATCAAACAACCTCATAACTTGAGAGAATCGAATTTCACAATATGGCAAAAACTCACTTTTGAATTGGTCATGTACATGTTCATAACTTAGGCCATTTTCAAGTCAGCATAGTTTGTGCTACATTACAGGTCCTTAAACCATCCAACACTCAATAATTTAATGCATGTTCATTGTGTTAAAGTGTTGTTCTTTGAGTTCAAGCATTACATACAAGTTTAATCCATTTATGGAAAAAGCAAAATGACCATTTTTGCAAAAGCAAGCTTTATGTCCAATTGAAAATCCAACAAGTACAGATGAAATCTAATTGGCACAAGATTATGAACAAAACACTCTGATCAAGACAAGGTTAGCAGCATGTTTAAGGGTCCCCTACTTGCCTAAAACATCAAGTTGGCTTTGCTTGCTTAAGTGTGAAGAAAAGTATCATATCACAACATAACTTTGACCTCAGCATTAGGACACTTAAGCCATTGTTTTGTACACTTCCTAATCATCAAGCACAAGCTAGAACACGACTCCAATACCTCCAAAACCTCCACAAACTCAGAACCACCATCAAACTGCTCAAACAGAGAAACCTCTGCAGATTGAGTCCCAACTCTCAATCCTTTCAAGCATTCTTGCCCAAACCACTTCAGACACCTTCCCTACCATCAATCCAAACTATCCAAAGCCTTAGAAGCAACCTGTAACTCCTCTAACCCTTTTGGCCATTTTCACTTTTCTGATTTGCAGGTGAAGAGCTCTATCACGATTCAAAAGGTTTCAAGATAAAGTAAAGCTTGGAATAGCATCCCTGGACATCAAGGAAGCTATACCAATCATCACTTTGCACTGAAAGTTTCTCCATTGCCAGATAGAACCTCAACTGAACAGGTAAGTTCATGAACTCGTATCTCTCTTATTAGGCATTGTTAGCTTTAGGTTTGTGAAGAGAATATGTCACATTCATAGCCCTGAACATGCCCATGTAGTTAGATTTCATTTATATTATGTGTGCTGCAAGAATTTTGAGTCTGAACATGGCAGAAAACTTAGGTCAGGATTTGGGAATGTCAAAATTCTCTCTCATTTCTGAGAGTTAGGATGAGTTTCTTATTTATTTAGAATCGTGATTCAATGCTTAACATTTCTTATGTTGGAAGTTTGTGCAAAAAATCAAAGAATCCAGGTGTTTGAATTGGAAGAACAGGCGCGCGTTTTTTTGATATTTTCTGGCCAGAGGTTGAAGAAAGGTTATCTGGGCTGGGCTTGTTTTGTATTTTCTTTTCACACACTTTTTTCACTTTGACACCCCCAGAGCCCATTTTGTGTATTTGCATGATTTTTTGATTTTTCTTTTTTCATTTTGACTCATTTATTTTTGCTTATAATATAAAAAAATATAAAAAATATTTTTCTCACCATTTTGGAATTTATAGGCATTTATTTGATTAGTTTAAGTTATTTGTACATAAATACATATATATATTATTTAGAATAAATAGGAAAAATAATGCAAATATATTTTCTTTTCTGATTTTATTACATTTTCCCTTTTGAAAATATTTTATACAAAATATACTTTTTTTATATAAATATTAAATATTATTATTTTATATCTATAGTATTTATTTAATAAATAATAAAGATATATATATATATATATATATATATATATATATATATATATATATATATATATATATATATATATATATATATATATATATATATATATATATATATATATATATATATATATATATATATATATATATATATATATATATATATATATATATATATATATATATATATATATATATATATATATATATATATATATATATATATATATATATATATATATATGGCAAAAATACTAAAATACATACATTTCTATTTTATTAATATTTGATATGGAAAATACCTTTTTTTATGAATATACTCCAATTTATTTTATTTTTGTATATAATTATTAAATATTATACATATTAAATAGTTAATATATTTATTTAATAAAAATTAGGGTTTTACCCTTAAAACACAAAAACTCCAAAAAATAATACTTTTTTTATTTTTATTTATTTAACATAAATAATACTTTTTTCTCATACATATAAAAACCTTTTTTGCATTTTGCATCTTTATTTTATTTTCCATTTAATTTATGCAATTAATTACTTGTAAATGTTCCAAAAATGATGTAATAGCTAGGTTTAATTTCTTTGTCTAAATAACCCCCCATTTGAACATTTGTACCCCCCTTCCCATATGATGTTGTAATAGTGTAGGAATTTTAATTTTCGCACTTTATCGCTTTCTAAATACACCATGCTAGAATTAGGGTTTGTATGCAAATAAAAAGAACAAAGTAGTTTGACCTAATTTCAAGATAATCAAGCATGAAAATGGACAACACATATCACACTTACACCCCTAGGGTATTCCACTTGTTGCCTTCAAATAATTGGGCCATATTACATGTTAGGTTTCTTTGGGTAAAACAAACAATCAAATGATCATAGTCCCTCGATGACGCTTTCGAAAAGTTGCCTAAAATGATCAAGTCCCTTTCAAAGAGAAATTGCCCAAAGACACTTAGCACTATTGCAACTATGGTCTAAACGATGACCCGTGCCCGTCCCTTTCATCCTAACACAAGATTGTCCACCAAATGCAATGGTGGAACAAAATTTTTAAAAGGGTTAAAACATAACAAAAATCTTTAAGAACTTTAGGGTAGATAGCTCTTAAGTACTTGTCAATTTGCAAAAGAAAACACTTGCCTATTTTCAAACCACACTTCACAAACACTTTCAAAACAAACTTTCAAAAATCTTGAAACATCCTTTCAAAAAAGACAAACACCTTTTGTAAAACATTCGAGTAAAGAATTGTTACAAGAGTAGCCTATACAAGGCATCTTTTTTTCAAAATATTTTCAAAGCCACACACAAAGTACCATTTCAAACAATTGAAAACCAAAGCAAGTTGATCTAAGAAAGTACCTAAGAGCCCATGGATAACCATGGATAGAAAGGGTGCTAATACCTTCCCTTTCTATAATCTACTCCCCGAACCCAAGAAAAATCTCAAAGGTTTTTGCTGTGCTTTTTAAATCTTTCCTTAGGATAAAATAAAAAGTCGGTGGCGACTCTTGCTCAACCGAAACATTTGCAAAAACAAACGCAAAAATCAAGTCAGTTCTCCCACCGTATCACAGAATTGGCGACTATGCTGGGGAGAATTTTAAAAGTGGAGTAACCTTAGGGCTTAGATCACCCTCTTGCATGACTAATTGTTTGAATTGATTGCTTTATATCTTGGCTCTATTATTTGGGTTGCAATCCTACACCCGGATTTTGGGAAACATTCATAGATAGCAATACGTTGTGGAAACTGTGCGGGGTATACCGACACGGTCGAAGCAATAGCTATATTAGTGCGACATATTTGTGAGTACCGGTAACCCTTGAGTTCAATCAAGGAGAGTACGGGGCCGTTGAGTGATGTCACTAAGCACTAATGACCTAGAACCTTACTTGACCATCTTGGCCTCTTATTAGGGGTAGTGAGATGACCGGCTTTGGTGCAGTCCGAAGTTGGTAGATACTCGATACTACACTCATTGAGGGTTGTTTTCTTGGAATATTTTGGTCGCTAGTTAAGTGGCTAAAACAAAACAATGAACAATGAAAACAATCCCATGATATTGAGCTCCTTAGAACCCGGTTACTATTTATAGGACAGGTTTTTAAGCCAACTACACTCAAGAGGGTACTTACCTATGAAACCCCATGCAAGCCTGAAACTAGGGTTTGGTGTGATTTGCTTGTACATATGTTTTGTGCATACATCATAAACATCATAAAACATCATATGCATCCACTAACCATTTCAAGGGTTTGGATCTTCATATTTGTTCTTGTTTTGTAGGTCATGGAAATTCCTCGCAGAAACACCATTCAAGTCAACCTTGTAAGAATCTCTCCTCAACTCAAGGAGCTCACCTCAAGAATTCCGAAAAACTCATCCTTTAGTGAAAGACATGGTAGACTGCTCAGCCTAGTCAACACCAACATTGAAGAAGACATGATGAAAGTGCTATTCCAGTTCTTTGACCCTCTTCACCACTATTTCACTTTCCCTTATTACCAGTTGGTACCCACTTTGGAGGAGTTCTCTCAACTCCTAAGAATCCCTATCCTTAATCAACTACCATTCAACGGTACGGAAAAGGAACCAAAGCCGGAAGATGTTGCTCGAGCATTACATCTACAACCATCCGACATCAAGGGGCATTGGGAAACCAGAAGCGGCATCAAAGGATTCTTAGCAAAATTCTTGTTTGAGAAGGCACAAGAATGTTGGAACTCATTGGACCTACAAGCCTTTGAAGAAATCGTGGCACTCCTTATCTATGGGTTGGTCTTGTTCCTAAATCCTGACCAACTGGTAGATGTCAACGCCGTCAAAATCTTCTTGTCCAGAAATCCAATAACAACATTGCTTGGGGACATTCTTCACTCATTTTACACACGAACAATGAGAAAGAGGGGTGTTCTCATGTGCTGTACTCCTCTCCTTGCAAGGTGGTTTATTTCACACCTTCCACAATCTGTCTTGAAGAATGACCAAGGCTCAAGGTGGTCCCAACGGTTGATGACTCTTACTCACTCTGATGTACATTGGTGTTCTCGGTCCAGAGAAAATGTCATCATCGTCGATCGTTACGGAGAATTTCCTAATGTTCCTTTACTTGGAATTAGAGGAGGTATCACCTACAACCCTTGCCTAGCTTTGAGGCAATTTGGATATGCACGGAGGGAGGGCCCTCATGATATGTTGATTCCTGACCTAGTTTTTGACTTCGACAAAGATGCGCAAGGACTTCGCCAAAGATTCATCAGAGCTTGGGGGAGGCCCAACAAGGTTGATAGCAAGACTCTGGGACACAAGAACTCCATCCCTCTTGAGCCCTATCTCAAGTGGGTACGAGCCCGAGCCCAAAGTCTAATGATGCCTTATCCTCATGTACTCCATGTGATTAAAGAGCCCGTCAATGAAGGAGAGGTTCCCTACACCATTCTACATCCTGACATGCCTACATCGTGGGAGGAAATGCAGAAAAGTTGGATTCAGCTCAAGGAGGAACGGAATACTTTTGAAGCTAGATTCTACACCAGTGAGAAGAAGGTTCTAGAGCTTACCCGCCGACTCCATGAGCAAGAGGCCCTCAACACCTACATTGCGCCAAAGAGGATGCGCAATGTATTTTTACCTTAAGAAGTTTTTGTAATATTTGGCCCATGGGGCATTTATGTACTAACAAATTTCTTCTTATTAATATGACGTGCGTTCTTCTTTGTCTGAAACAATTTTGAATGTCCTAAATCCTTGAATGCATTGCATACATAAGCATACCATTCATCATGTGCATAAGCAGGTCTCACTCCAGGTCTCCTTATCTGTCTGCTGTTTATTTCAGTAGGATGGATCTCGAGCAAACAGTCAAAGACCTACAAGCCCAGAATGCACAGTTCCAGCAACTCCTGATGACCTTGGCTAAGGGTCAGGAGGATATCAAAACTCAATTGGGGAACAAAGACCCAGTGAAGAAGAAGAAAAAGAGACTCGGGGTGGCTACTTTGGGGAGAAGATTTGACGGAGAAGCTCAGAGAGTGCTTGAATTTCCTCCTATCTCTAATGAAGGAACCAGCAAAGGAGGTGGAGCTGCGGTACCTTCCGAGTCTGAGGCGGAAGAAGAAGAGGTCGAAGAGGATGAAGATTATTCTGATCAGCAATACCCTCCAGCTGATGATAAATACAAAGGGCTAGAAGACAGATTGGCCTCCATGGAATTACAAAGAGTACCGGGTTTGGATTTTGAAGACTTGGGTTTGGTCGCCGGGATTGTGATTCCCCCAAAATTCAAAGTGCCAGTTTTTGTGAGGTATGATGGGCTGTCCTGTCCAAAAATGCATCTCAGGTCCTACGTGAGAAAGATTCAACCCTATACGGCAGATAAAAACCTTTGGATTCATTTCTTTCAAGACAGCCTTTTTGGAGCTCAGTTGGAGTGGTTTTATCAGCTAGAGGGAACCAGCGTCTGAAATTGGGAAGATTTGGCCACCGCTTTTTACAAACAATACCAGTATAATTCTGACCTTGATCCTACTCGTACCCAACTTCAGGGTATGTCACTAGGAACAAGCGAGGGATTCAAAGAATATGCACAAAAATGGAGCGATTTGGCTGGCAGGGTGCAGCCTCCTTTAACCGACCGTGAACTCATTGATATGTTTCTAGGGACCCTATCTGGGCCATTTTTCAATCATCTGATTGGTAACTCTTCCGCGGGGTTTACCGATTTAATCTTAACAGGCGAAAGAATAGAAGCTGGCATCAAGTCAGGAAAGATTCAGAAGGGTGTTGCTGCAAGTGTTGAGAAGAAGCCTTTTAAGAAGGAAACAGCTGTGGTATATTCTCAGAGAAGAGCAGGGAAGACAGAGCGTCGGCCAACTGTGGGGGCTATAATGATTCAAAACACTCCGAGTGAGCAGCCTCGCTACAACCAGTCCAGACCAAATCAGCAATGGGTGGAACGGCCACAACGGTAGTTCACCCGCATTAGTATGACTCCAGCGCAAGTGCTTCCCCATCTGTTGAAGTTGAACCTCGCCACCATCAAGGAGGCACCAAAGAATGCGAATACGTCCTCTCCGCATTATCATGCTAATGCTAAATGCGGCTACCATTCAGACAGTGTTGGGCACAACACCAATGATTGTTGGGCACTCAAGCATAAGATCCAAGACCTGATAGAGGCGAAGGAGGTGGAGTTTGACGCTCCGGAGAAGCCTAATCTGATATTTGCACCCATGCCGAAGCACGGCCGAAATGTCAATGCCATTGAAGAAGATTTGTATGTTGCTGATGTCAGTGATCTGACTACTCCACTGCTAACCATTAATTTGAACCTGTTGAGGGCCGGGATCTTCCCGGGATGTAAGGAAGACTGCTATTGTTGTTACTCTCTGCCGTTTGATTGTCCGTTACTGAAGAAAGGCATCCAAGGCCTTATGGATAGTCGACAAATTTTGTTTGAAAAAGTTTCCACTGTTTCAGTTCATACTGAAGATGTCTCAATCATAACCATTCACGCCAATCTTTCCAAGGCCGTCAAAAAGCCTGTTAAGATTACGCCAGCTACGAAATCTGTTCCTTTGAAGATAACAATGCCAGGGCCTGTTCCCTATGTTTCTGAGAAATCGATACCTTGGAACTATGGCGGTGACATCTACTACCATGGTATCAAACAAATCGAAATAATTGAAGAAAGTTCGGATGATGAAGAAGCCAACATTAGTAACATTGCAGGCACTAGCAAAATCACCAGGAGCGGGAGAATATTTTCTCCAGAGATTGCCCCTCCAAGAGCAATCTTTGGACCCTCATCTGTCGACAAGGTCATCCCCGCACCAATAAAACTCTCCGCTAGAACCCCTTTGATTGAAGATGTTGTTGTTCCTAGTACTGTCTCTCCTACCGCTGCTGACAAAGGTAAGGGAATCCAAGATGAGCCCGTCAGGACGAGGGCTCAACCCTTGGTTATCCCGGAAACCTCCAAGAAGGAAATGGATGAGATTTTGAGGATAATCAAGAGAAGTGATTACGATGTGGTAGAACAGCTGGGGCAAACCCCCTCAAAGATCTCCATGCTGGCACTACTACTTTGCTTGGAAGCGCACGCTAAAGCCCTGATAAAGTTCCTGAAGGCAGCCCATGTGCCCCAGGAAACCTCTGCGGATCAATTTCAAAATTGCGTGGCTAGCGTGACTGCGGACAATGGATTAGGTTTTTCTGATGCCGACCTAACTCCTAAAGGTAGAAACCACAATGATGCTTTGCACATTTCAGTAGAGTGTCGAGGAACCACCCTCGCACATGTCTTGTTCGACACTGGTTCGTCGCTGAATGTATTGCCTAAGAAGGCCTTGGACCGACTAGATTGTGAAGGGTTGGAGTTGAAGCCAAGTGATATTGTTGTCAGAGCTTTCGATGGCTCGAAGAGAATGGTCCATGGAGAGGTTGACATTCCCATCAAGATAGGCACTGAGGTGTTTAAATCCACTTTCTATGTGATAGACATCCGTCCATCATACTCTTGCTTGTTGGGTAGGCCTTGGATACACCATGCTGGGGCGGTCACCTCCTCCTTACATCAGATGCTGAAGTATCCTGTCAAGGGAAAGATCATTACTGTCCATGGTGAAGAAGAGTACATGATTAGCCACTTGAATTCTTTCCGGTATGTGGAGTTTGAAGGAGAGTTCATTGAGACGCCTTTTCAACATTTCGAAGAAGTCCTTCCTGAAATAGCAGTAGCAAAGTTGGCAGCTGAGACACCGAGGCAGATGGCCAGGATGGCATCTCTGGAGTACGCAAGGGCCGCAGTAAAGGAAGGGAAAAATTCAGCATGGGGGCAGTTACCTGACATTCTGCATAAGACAGAAAAATTTGGATTAGGGTTCACAGCCGCTGGCCAGAAAGCTATGCGCCGGTCGAAGATTGAAAGAGCGCCAGTCAAAATTTCTCCCTACGGAATCAACGCCCTAGAGGACGAAGACAAAGAGAGCAACATCGAAGAGTGGATCTACCCGACTGTCAAAGGGGGGTTGAGCAACTGGGAGGCAAAAGACTTTGTCCCCATCACTTTTATTCATCAGTAATTTATCTGTCAAACATTTCTTATTTGGTCTGTAATATTTATTTTCAAACAATCCGTACACTATCTTTTCACCTCATGCCTTGCCCGGGGCATGTAGGTCCCCTTGTAAGGGTTTTGATTATTTTTCATATCCATATGCCATGTTTAATGATTCATTGGACGTTTTTCATTTGATAAAATGCTTGTGCTCATTTTCTTTCCTTTTGCATTTTTTGTTTAAGGATGGCTATCCCTTACACACACCCACACTCACCAATGCAGGTACCCATCCACTCCGGATTCCATGGGCGACTATTCTGCTATATCTTTCAATAACTCTGAAGATCTCTGGTCAATCTAGTCGAGTATGAAGATGACGAAGGTTGTGAAGTACCAGGGGAACTAGCCAGACTTCTACAGCAAGAGGAAAGGGCCATCCTACCGCATGAAGAGCCATTGGAAACTGTCAACTTGGGAACCGAGGATGACCGGAAGGAGGTGCAAGTGGGTGCCAATCTGGAACCGAGTGTCAAGGAACGCCTGATACAGTTGTTGAATGAGTATGTTGAAATCTTCGCTTGGTCTTATGAAGACATGCCGGGTTTAGACACAGACATCGTGGTTCACCGTCTCCCCACAAGAGAAGACTGTCCATCGATCAAGCAAAAAGTTCGCCGAATGAGGCCTGACATGTCTGAAAAGATCAAAGCAGAAGTGATGAAGCAATTCGACACTGGCTTTCTGGCTGTTACGTCCTATCCTCAATGGGTCGCTAACATCGTGCCAGTACCTAAGAAAGATGGCAAAGTCAGGATGTGTGTGGACTACCGGGATTTGAATAGGGCCAGCCCCAAAGATGATTTCCCGCTACCTCATATTGACATTTTGATCGACAATACAGCTCAGCACAAAGTGTTTTCCTTCATGGATGGATTCTCGGGCTACAATCAAATCAAAATGGCCCCCGAGGACATGGAGAAAACTACTTTCGTCACACAATGGGGCACTTTCTGTTACAAGGTGATGCCGTTCGGGCTGAAGAACGCAGGGGCAACTTATCAACGCGCCATGGTAGCTTTATTTCATGATATGATACATCATGAGATTGAAGTTTACGTAGACGATATGATAGCTCGGTCACAAACAGAGAAAGAGCACCTTGAACATCTAGAAAAGCTGTTTGCCAGGTTGAAAGAATACAAGCTCAGGCTGAATCCAAGTAAATGCACTTTTGGAGTTAGGTCTGGTAAACTCCTGGGATTCATTGTAAGCAACAAAGGCATTGAAGTCGATCCCGCAAAAGTAAAAGCAATACAAGAGATGCCTGCTCCCCGTACTGAAAAAGAGGTTAGAGGATTCTTGGGGCGCTTGAACTATATTGCCAGATTCATCTCGCATCTGACTTCTACCTGTGAGCCAATTTTTAAACTCTTAAAGAAAGATCAGGTAGTTGAATGGAACGACGATTGCCAAGCTGCTTTTGATAGAATCAAGGAGTATTTGCTAGAACCTCCTATTCTGATGCCACCCGTCGAAGGAAGACCATTGATCATGTATTTGACCGTCTTGGATAACTCAATGGGGTGTGTTTTGGGCCAGTATGACGAGTCTGGTCGAAAAGAGCATGCTATTTATTACCTTAGCAAAAAGTTTACCGACTGTGAGACTCGCTACTCACTGCTCGAGAAAACTTGCTGCGCTTTGGTATGGGCTGCTCGCCGACTAAGACAGTATATGTTGACTCATACTACCCTGTTGATTTCCAAAATGGATCCTATCAAGTATATCTTCGAAAAGCCCGCTTTATCTGGAAGAATAGCCAGATGGCAGATGATCCTGACTGAGTATGACATCCAGTACACCACCCAAAAAGCTATAAAAGGGAGTGTACTAACTGACCATCTGGCTCATCAGGCTATCGAAGATTATCAACCCATGAGATTTGATTTCCCAGACGAGGACATCATGAATTTGGACAACATTAAAGGTAACAGACTGTATGACGGACCCGAAAAGGGATCCCGATGGACCCTGTACTTTGATGGTGCTTCAAATGCACTTGGAAACGGTATTGGCGCGGTACTCATTTCTCCGGAAGGTTGTCACACACCTTTCACGGCCCGACTTTGCTTCAGCTGCACAAACAACATGGCTGAATATGAAGCTTGCATCTTTGGACTCAAGGCTGCTATAGACTTGGGGATCAAATCTTTGATCGTATTTGGGAACTCGGCTTTGGTTATCAGTCAAATCAAAGGAGAGTGGGATACCAAGCATCCTAATCTTATCCCATACAAAGAACATGTCCTGACATTGTTGCCTCATTTCGAGCAAATTACCTTCGAGCATTTCCCGCGAGAAGAGAATCAGCTAGCAGATGCTCTAGCCACAATGTCCTCCATGTTTAAACTCAACTGGGATAACGAGGCTCCCCAAATCACCATTGAGAGAATGGATGAACCTGCGCATTGTCACGAGATTAATACCGAAGAAGTAGTGGAACAACCTTGGTTCCATGAAATCAAAAGGTATCTCGAGACTAGAGATTATCCCGAAGGAGCTTCCGTAAATGACAAGAAGTTCTTAAGAAAATTCGCTGCTAAATTCTTCCTGAGCAACGACATCCTTTACAAACGAAGCCATGATTGTGTGTTACTCCGATGCGTAGATAAAGCTGAAGCAGAGTTGATCATGACTGATATCCACAGCGGCACATTTGGCACTCACTTGAGCGGGCATACAATGGCTAAGAAGATCCTAAGGGCAGGCTATTACTGGTCTACCATGGAAGCTGACTGCCATCAACACTCCCGTACTTGCCACAAATGTCAAGTCTACGATGACAAAGTTCATATCCCTCCGGTTCCCCTCAACGTTCTGACTGCTCCGTGGCCCTTTGCAATGTGGGGCATTGATATGATTGGGGAGATCAAGCCCACAGCTTCCAATGGACATCGCTTCATTCTGGTTGCCATTGACTATTTCACCAAATGGGTCGAAGCAGCTTCCTTCGCCTCTGTCACTAAAAATGTGGTTGCCCGCTTCATCAAGTAAAATCTCATATGTCGGTATGGTGTTCCAGACAGGATCATCACAGACAACGGTACAAATCTGAATAACACGATGATCACCGCATTGTGCAAACAGTTCAAGATTTATCATCACAATTCATCTCCCTATCGGCCGAAGATGAACGGTGCTGTTGAAGCTGCGAACAAAAACATTAAGAAGATCATTCAGAAAATGACAGTCACTTACAAAGACTGGCATGAGATGTTACCGTTTGCTCTGCATGGATACCGTACGACGACACGTACTTCAACTGGGGCAACCCCATTTTCTTTGGTTTATGGCATGGAAGCTGTTTTACCTATGGAAGTTCAGATTCCTTCTCTAAGGATTATGAAGGATGCAGGTTTGAATGAAGATGATTGGATGCAGACCCGACTTGACCAACTCAATTTGATTGACGAGAAGCGACTCGCTGCTATATGCCATGGTCAGACGTATCAAAAACAGATGATTAAGGCCTTCAATAAGAAAGTCAGACGTCAAGTGTATCAAGTTGGAGATCTCGTAATCAAGCGGATTATCTTGCCGCAAAGTGATCCCAGGGGCAAATGGACTCCTACATATGAAGGACCATTTGTGATCAAGAGCTTATTTTTTGGTGGTGCAATGATTCTGACCACCATGCACGGTGACGATTTGCCGCACCCTGCGAATGCAGACATAGTCAAAAGATACTACGCATAAAATAACCCGACAAGTCGAAAACCCGAAAGGGCGGCTTGGGCAAAAATGGGCATCCCGGTGAACCGAAAACCCGAAAGGGCGGTTCAGGCAAAAATTAGGGATAAAAACAAAAAAAATCTGTACACCCGGCAAGTTGAAAACCCGAAAGGGCGGCTTGGGCAAAAAGGGGTTTCCCGGTGGATCGAAAACCCGAAAGGGCGATTCAGGCAAAAGTTAGGGAATTAAAGCGTATGACTATGTCTCGTCGAATCACTTCAAAGACAATCTCTTCATCAACCGGTTCCAGGCTTCTGATTAATCCAGTCATCGGCAAACGAAGCATTGAATGGACAGATATTCAGAGTTGTGAAAGCTATAGCGGAATGGAATCCCATGGAATTATTTCACATAGCCATCTTTATTTTGTATAAATTTTTCAAATATTTACGACAAAATCCTCTTACTAGGATGATCGTCTCCTTTGTACGAATATACTCATAGAAAATCAATACAAATACTTTTCCCAGAAATTTGTGCCATTTCCTTTTCTTTTCTCTTGCACTATTTGTTTTATTTTGAGAAACGTCCAATGTTTTGTTAAATAGGCATATGCATTTGAACATAATCATTTCCTTATGAACCAAGAGAGAGGATTATTGACAGGTTGAAGGTACAGTTGGATATCTTGATACCCTTTCAAAGGAAACCCCCAGGAGATTTGGAATCTATATCCCTAGCAAGTCTTGAAGCTTATCCCCAGTAGATTCTGGAAGTTTATCCCCTGCAGAGTACGGACATCTCTCCCGAGTTTTATTCAAAGTTATTCCTCACAAGGGCTTATAACTGGGTTATCCTCAGCTTATTGCCGCGGAAGATCGCACTCGCCGAATTTCTTCTTATCCCCAGCGGAGTTCATCGGAGTTCCCCAGCTTAACTTATCAATACAACCTCCGGAGGAGCCTATCTTTGTTATCTCCAGCCAGCGAATCCTCCAGAACTCAATTCCCCTCAAAATTTAAGTTTCGGTATCCCCAGCGGAGCCAGACTAGTAAACCTTCTCCCCACAGAATTTCGGGAGAGCAAATCTTGAGTTCCCCAGTGAAGTCGCCAGAGATACTTCCCTCCAAGCTGAAGATTCTCAGTCTTACCTCCTCAGCATGAGTCTATTAGATTGGAACTCCCCAGTAGAAGCCATCAGGAATCCCCCAAAAGATTGGTATACAACCCAAGCTCCTTATTCTCCAGCAACAACCAGGAATTTTTCTTCCCGGCAGCAATCAAGATGCTCTTATCTTCAGCCATCTTGGATTTGTCTATCCTTTGCAAGATAGCTCATCAGCTTACATGCGCATTCATGTACATTCATATCATATAACATACGTTGCCTCATGCATCATGACATTGCATACAACTAACTTTTTACCTTTTCAGGTAAGATCAGTCGACAGACTAAAATCATTGTCTTCCGAGATTCTTTCCAGGAATAGCTCAGATGTGACCCAGACATGGCAACATTCTAATGCTTATTCCAGATTTATCCAGATGCAGTTTTACACGAGCTCATCATCAGGGAACCTTACACCGGTTCTTCTTCCCACTTCAAGACTTCTGAAAACAGTTCACGGGTTCTCCAAGTAACGGATGTTGACCTATCACTTGTTCAGTTTCTTCTCAAGACTTCTGAAAACAGTTTGTGGATTCTTCCCAACAACGGATGTTAATCTATCACTTGTTCAGATGCAACCTTTGACAACAGTTTACGGACGCTTCCCAACAACGGATGCTGCTCTATTGCTTATTCAACTTCAAGATTCCTGAAAACAGTTCACGGGTTCTCCAAGTAACGGATGTTAACCTATCGCTTGTTCAGTTTCTTCTCAAGACTTATGAAAACAGTCTATGGATTCTTCCCAACAACGGATGTTAATCTATCACTTGTTCAGACGCAACCTTTGAAAACAGTTTACGGACGCTTCCCAACAACGGATGTTGCTCTATTGCTTATTCAACTTCAAGATTCCTGAAAACAGTTTACGGGTTCTCCAAGTAACGGATGCTAACCTATCGCTTGTTCAATTTCTTCTCCAGACTTTTGAAAACAGTTTATGGATTCTTCCCAACACCGGATGTTAATCTATCAACTTGTTCAGATGCAATTTTTGAAAACAGTTTACGGATTCCTCCCAACAACGGATGGCAATCCATTGCTTATTCAGACCCCCAGTTCAGAGATGGTCCAAGGCATGGACACCTTCCTGATACTCATTCCAGATGGCATCTTTAAGCCCATCCCCGACAAGTTTCTGTCATTCCTCCCGATGGCATCGTTAAGCCCATCTCCAAATGGCATCTCTAAGCCCATTCCCGCATCCATTGCTTTGACGAGTGCAAATTTAAGGGCACTCTAGTGTCCAATCTCCTTTTACCCTCGAGTCACAAAAGGCAAGCTTGCCAATCTAACTCTTCGGATTCAAGAAGATTGAACAGGGGCAACTGTTGTACCCCAAAATTTTCCCTCCCATGTCTCATTGATTTCTCACCACAAAAACTTTGAAGATCAAGATCCAGTTAGGGTTTCATCTGCTCAAGACTTCTCCTTGCACTGTTGACCCAAATTAGGGTTTGTGTTTGCACAAAGATGTTTTGACCTAAAATGCCTGAGATGACTTTCTTGCTTCATATTGGACTCCCAAGTTTATCCATATCAAGTTTCAAGTCTTGATTCCAAGTTTTGCCCAGTCAATTGGACAGTTGACCTAGAAATCAACTGTATTGGGGAAAAAGTCAACTGTGGCCAATTGACAATCAAATCTCATAAGAATTGACCCACATCAACATTATGAACTCACATGGACCATTTGATCAAGTTTGGACCACAATTCCATAAGAAATTTGATCAGATCACCAGAAGGGCAAAATGGTCATTTTTAGGGTTTTGACTGCACAAAGGTAATTTTTGACTGTTTGACCTAGCCAAAGGAAAACCAAGCTCACATATGGACTCAAGGACCCCATGTAATTATCTTGGCATGCTCAACAAGTTCAAAAGATCCCAAATACACAAGATTGACAGTTGAATTTCCCAGTCAATTGATCAATTTTGACTGTATACTGAAAAGTCAAACTTTGACTTTTTGGTCAAAATCAAGAGTCAAGATTCATTTTTCATCAAAACATGCCAAATCATGAAACTTGTTCACCAAGAAATCAAAAAATGCAAATTAGGGTTAGAAATGAGAAATTTTCATAACTTAGAATTTTTCTAAGTTATGAAAAACCCTAATTTTTTCCCGACTTTGCCCCACTTTCTCACCAAGATTCATTTGGATTCAAACAAAAGTCAAAACATGAAAGTTGTAGCTTGTTGCATAATCTACAACGTTGATTCACAAAGTTTTCCCAAATGAAGCTTGTGTCTCAAGTTACAATTTTTGGAATAAGGGTACTAAACCATTCTTAACTTAGTGAAATTTTAACTTATTTTGGCAAGGTTTTCTACCCAACTTCAAGGCCATTTTCCATACACTTCCACTTGGAATTTCAATTAGCATTTCAAATATGGATTGTAGTACACATTCCAAGCTTTCCAAAATGTCCAAGAACTCATCAAACAACCTCATAACTTGAGAGAATCGAATTTCACAATATGGCAAAAACTCACTTTTGAATTGGTCATGTACATGTTCATAACTTAGGCCATTTTCAAGTCAGCATAGTTTGTGCTACATTACAGGTCCTTAAACCATCCAACACTCAATAATTTAATGCATGTTCATTATGTTAAAGTGTTGTTCTTTGAGTTCAAGCATTACATACAAGTTTAATCCATTTATGGAAAAAGCAAAATGGCCATTTTTGCAAAAGCAAGCTTTATGTCCAATTGAAAATCCAACAAGTACAGATGAAATCTAATTGGCACAAGATTATGAGCAAAACACTCTGATCAAGACAAGGTTAGCAGCATGTTTAAGGGTCCCCTACTTGCCTAAAACATCAAGTTGGCTTTGCTTGCTTAAGTGTGAAGAAAAGTATCATATCACAACATAACTTTGACCTCATCATTAGGACACTTAAGCCATTGTTTTGTACACTTCCTAATCATCAAGCACAAGCTAGAACACGACTCCAATACCTCCAAAACCTCCACAAACTCAGAACCACCATCAAACTGCTCAAACAGAGCAACCTCTGCAGATTGAGTCCCAACTCTCAATCCTTTCAAGCATTCTTGCCCAAACCACTTCAGACACCTTCCCTACCATCAATCCAAACTATCCAAAGCCTTAGAAGCAACCTGTAACTCCTCTAACCCTTTTGGCCATTTTCACTTTTCTGATTTGCAGGTGAAGAGCTCTAGCACGATTCAAAAGGTTTCAAGACAAAGTAAAGCTTGGAATAGCATCCTTGGACATCAAGGAAGCTATACCAATCATCACCTTGCACTGAAAGTTCCTCCATTGCCAGATAGAACCTCAACTTAACAGGTAAGTTCATGAACTCGTATCTCTCTTATTAGGCATTGTTAGCTTTAGGTTTGTGAAGAGAATATGTCACATTCATAGCCCTGAACATGCTCATGTAGTTAGATTTCATTTATATTATGTGTGCTGCAAGAATTTTGAGTCTGAACATGGCAGAAAACTTAGGTCAGGATTTGGGAATGTCAAAATTCTCTCTCATTTCTGAGAGTTAGGATGAGTTTCTTATATATTTAGAATCATGATTCAATGCTTAACATTTCTTATGTTGGATGTTTGTGCAAAAAATCAAAGAATCCAGGTGTTTGAATTGGAAGAACAGGCGCGCGTTTTTTTGATATTTTCTGGCCAGAGGTTGAAGAAAGGTTATCTGGGCTGGGCTTGTTTTGTATTTTCTTTTCACACACTTTTTTCACTTTGACACCCCCAGAGCCCATTTTGTGTATTTGCATGATTTTTTTATTTTTCTTTTTTCATTTTGACTCATTTATTTTTGCTTATAATATAAAAAAATATAAAAAATATTTTTCTCACCATTTTGGAATTTATAGGCATTTATTTGTTTAGTTTAAGTTATTTGTACATAAATACATATATATATTATTTAGAATAAATAGGAAAAATAATGCAAATATATTTTCTTTTCTGATTTTATTACATTTTCCCTTTTGAAAATATTTTATACAAAATATACTTTTTTTTATATAAATATTAAATATTATTATTTTATATATATAGTATTTATTTAATAAATAATAAAGATATATATATATTAATATACTTAGGGCAAAAATACTAAAATACATACATTTCTATTTTATTAATATTTGATATGGAAAATACCTTTTTTATGAATATACTCTATTTTATTTTATTTTTGTATATAATTATTAAATATTATACATATTAAATAGTTAATATATTTATTTAATAAAAATTAGGGTTTTACCCTTAAAACACAAAAACTCCAAAAAATAATACTTTTTTTATTTTTATTTATTTAACATAAATAATACCTTTTTCTCATACATATAAAAACCTTTTTTGCATTTTGCATCTTTATTTTATTTTCCATTTAATTTATGCAATTAATTACTTGTAAATGTTCCAAAAATGATGTAATAGCTAGGTTTAATTTCTTTGTCTAAATATTCCCCCATTTGAACATTTGTACCCCCCTTCCCATATGATGTTGTAATAGTGTAGGAATTTTAATTTCCGCACTTTATCGCTTTCTAAATACACCATGCTAGAATTAGGGTTTGTATGCAAATAAAAAGAACAAAGTAGTTTGACCTAATTTCAAGATAATCAAGCATGAAATGGACAACACATATCACACTTACACTCCTAGGGTATTCCACTTGTTGCCTTCAAATAATTGGGCCATATTGCATGTTAGGTTTCTTTGGGTAAAACAAACAATCAAATGATCATAGTCCCTCGATGACGCTTTCGAAAAGTTGCCTAAAATGATCAAGTCCCTTTCAAAGAGAAATTGCCCAAAGACACTTAGCACTATTGCAACTATGGTCTAAACGATGACCTGTGCCCGTCCCTTTCATCCTAATACAAGATTGTCCACCAAATGCAATGGTGGAACAAAATTGTTAAAAGGGTTAAAACATAACAAAAATCTTTGAGAACTTTAGGGTAGATAGCTCTTAAGTACTTGTCAATTTGCAAAAGAAAACACTTGCCTATTTTCAAACCACACTTCACAAACACTTTCAAAACAAACTTTCAAAAACCTTGAAACATCCTTTCAAAAAAGACAAACACCTTTTGTAAAACATTCGAGTAAAGAATTGTTACAAGGGTAGCCTATACAAGGCATCTTTTTTTCAAAATATTTTCAAAGCCACACACAAAGCACCATTTCAAACAATTGAAAACCAAAGCAAGTTGATCTAAGCAAGTACCTAAGAGCCCATGGATAACCATGGATAGAAAGGGTGCTAATACCTTCCCTTTCTATAATCTACTCCCCGAACCCAAGAAAAATCTCAAAGGTTTTTGCTGTGCTTTTTAAACCTTTCCTTAGGATAAAATAAAAAGTCGGTGGCGACTCTTGCTCAACTGAAACATTTGCGAAAACAAACGCAAAACTCAAGTCAGTTCTCCCACCGTATCACAGAACTGGCGACTCTGCTGGGGAGAAATTTAAAAGTGGAGTAACCTTAGGGCTTAGATCACCCTCTTGCATGACTAATTGTTTGAATTGATTGCTTTATATCTTGGCTCTATTGTTTGGGTTGCAATCCTACACCCGGATTTTGGGAAACATTCATAGATAGCAATACGTTGTGGAAACTGTGCGGGGTATACCGACACGGTCGAAGCAATAGCTATATTAGTGCGACATATTTGTGAGTACCGGTAACCCTTGAGTTCAATCAACGAGAGTACGGGGCCGCTGAGTGATGTCACTAAGCACTAATGACCTAGAACCTTACTTGACCATCTTGGCCTCTTATTAGGGGTAGTGAGATGACCGGCTTTGGTGCAGTCCGAAGTTGGTAGATACTCGATACTACACTCATTGAGGGTTGTTTTCTTGGAATATTTTGGTCGCTAGTTAAGTGGCTAAACCAAAACAATGAACAATGAAAACAATCCCATGATATTGAACTCCTTAGAACCCGGTTACTATTTATAGGACAGGTTTTTAAGCCAACTACACTCAAGAGGGTACTTACCTATGAAACCCCATGCAAGCCTGAAACTAGGGTTTTGTGTGATTTGCTTGTACATATGTTTTGTGCATACATCATAAACATCATAAAACATCATATGCATCCACTAACCATTTCAAGGGTTTGGATCTTCATCTTTGTTCTTGTTTTGTAGGTCATGGAAATTCCTCGCAGAAACACCATTCAAGTCAACCTTGTAAGAATCTCTCCTCAACTCAAGGAGCTCACCTCAAGAATTCCGGAAAACTCATCCTTCAGTGAAAGACATGGTAGACTGCTCAGCCTAGTCAACACCAACATTGAAGAAGACATGATGAAAGTGCTATTCCAGTTCTTTGACCCTCTTCACCACTGTTTCACTTTCCCTTATTACCAGTTGGTACCCACTTTGGAGGAGTTCTCTCAACTCCTAAGAATCCCTATCCTTAATCAACTACCATTCAACGGTACGGAAAAGGAACCAAAGCCGGAAGATGTTGCTCGAGCATTACATCTACAACCATCTGACATCAAGGGGCATTGGGAAACCAGAAGCGGCGTCAAAGGATTCTTAGCAAAATTCTTGTTTGAGAAGGCACAAGAATGTTGGAACTCATTGGACCTACAAGCCTTTGAAGAAATTGTGGCACTCCTTATCTATGGGTTGGTCTTGTTCCCAAATCCTGACCAACTGGTAGATGTCAACGCCGTCAAAATCTTCTTGTCCAGAAATCCAATACCAACATTGCTTGGGGACATTCTTCACTCATTTTACACACGAACAATGAGAAAGAGGGGTGTTCTCATGTGTTGTACTCCTCTCCTTGCAAGGTGGTTTATTTCGCACCTTCCACAATCTGTCTTGAAGAATGACCAAGGCTCAAGGTGGTCCCAACGGTTGATGACTCTTACTCACTCTGATGTACATTGGTGTTCTCGGTCCAGAGAAAATGTCATCATCGTCGATCGTTGCAGAGAATTTCCTAATGTTCCTTTACTTGGAATTAGAGGAGGTATCACCTACAACCCTTGCCTAGCTTTGAGGCAATTTGGATATGCACGGAGGGAGGGCCCTCATGATATGTTGATTCCTGACCTAGTTTTTGACTTCGACAACAATGCGCAAGGACTTCACCAAAGATTCATCAGAGCTTGGGGGAGGCCCAACAAGGTTGATAGCAAGACTCTGGGACACAAGAACTCCATACCTCTTGAGCCCTATCTCAAGTGGGTACGAGCCCGAGCCCAAAGTCTAATGATGCCTTATCCTCATGTACTCCCTGTGATTAAAGAGCCCGTCAATGAAGGAGAGGTTCCCTACACCATTCTACATCCTGACATGCCTACATCGTGGGAGGAAATGCAGAAAAGTTGGATCCAGCTCAAGGAGGAACGGAATACTTTTGAAGCTAGCTTCTACACCAGCGAGAAGAAGGTTCTAGAGCTTACCCGCCGACTCCATGAGCAAGAGGCCCTCAACACCTACATTGCGCCAAAGAGGATGCGCAATGTCTTTTTATCTTAAGAAGTTTTTGTAATATTTGGCCCATGGGGCATTTATGTACTAACAAATTTCTTCTTATTAATATGACGTGCGTTCTTCTTTGTCTGAAACAATTTTGAATGTCCTAAATCCTTGAATGCATTGCATACATAAGCATACCATTCATCATGTGCATAAGCAGGTCTCACTCCAGGTTTCCTTATCTGTCTGCTGTTTATTTCAGTAGGATGGATCTCGAGCAAACAGTCAAAGACCTACAAGCCCAGAATGCACAGTTCCAGCAACTCCTGATGACCTTGGCTAAGGGTCAGGAGGATATCAAAACTCAATTGGGGAACAAAGACCCAGTGAAGAAGAAGAAAAAGAGACTTGGGGTGGCTACTTTGGGGAGAAGATTTGACGGAGAAGCTCAGAGAGTGCTTGAATTTCCTCCTATCTCTAATGAAGGAACCAGCAAAGGAGGTGGAGCTGCGGTACCTTCCGAGTCTGAGGCGGAAGAAGAAGAGGTCGAAGAGGATGAAGATTATTCTGATCAGCAATACCCTCCAGCTGATGATAAATACAAAGGGCTAGAAGACAGATTGGCCGCCATGGAATTACAAAGAGTACCGGGTTTGGATTTTGAAGACTTGGGTTTGGTCGCCGGGATTGTGATTCCCCCAAAATTCAAAGTGCCAGTTATTGTGAGGTATGATGGGCTGTCCTGTCCAAAAATGCATCTCAGGTCCTACGTGAGAAAGATTCAACCCTATACGGCAGATAAAAACCTTTGGATTCATTTCTTTCAAGACAGCCTTTCTGGAGCTCAGTTGGAGTGGTTTTATCAGCTAGAGGGAACCAGCGTCCGAAATTGGGAAGATTTGGCCACCGCTTTTTACAAACAATACCAGTATAATTCTGACCTTGCTCCTACTCGTACCCAACTTCAGGGTATGTCACTAGGAACAAGCGAGGGATTCAAAGAATATGCACAAAAAATGGAGGGATTTGGCTGGCAGCGTGCAGCCTTCTTTAACCGACCGTGAACTCGTTGATATGTTTCTAGGGACCCTATCTGGGCCATTTTTCAATCATCTGATTGGTAACTCTTCCGCGGGGTTTACCGATTTAATCTTAACAGGCGAAAGAATAGAAGCTGGCATCAAGTCAGGAAAGATTCAGAAGGGTGTTGCTGCAAGTGTTGAGAAGAAGCCTTTTAAGAATGAAACAACTATGGTATATTCTCAGAGAAGAGTAGGGAAGACGGAGCATCGGCCAACTGTGGGGGCCGTAATGATTCAAAACACTCCGAGTGAGCAGCCTCGCTACAACCAGTCCAGACCAAATCAGCAACGGGTGGAACGACCACAATGGCAGTTCACCCGCATTAATATGACTCCAGCGCAAGTGCTTCCCCATCTGTTGAAGTTGAACCTCGCCACCATCAAGGAGGCACCAAAGAATGTGAATACGTCCTCTCCGCATTATCATGCTAATGCTAAATGCGCCTACCATTCAGACAGTGTTGGGCACGACACCAATGATTGTTGGGCACTCAAGCATAAGATCCAAGACCTGATAGAGGCGAAGGAGGTGGAGTTTGACGCTCCGGAGAAGCCTAATGTGATATCTGCACCCATGCCGAAGCACGGCCGAAATGTCAATGCCATTGAAGAAGATTTGTATGTTGCTGATGTCAGTGATCTGACTACTCCACTGCTAACCATTAAGTTGAACCTGTTGAGGGCCGGGATCTTCCCGGGATGTAAGGAAGACTGCTATTGTTGTTACTCTCTTCCGTTTGATTGTCCGTTACTGAAGAAAGGCATCCAAGGCCTTATGGATAGTCGACAAATTTTGTTTGAAAAAGTTTCCACTGTTCCAGTTCATACTGAAGATGTCTCAATCATAACCATTCATGCCAATCTTTCCAAGGCCGTCAAAAAGCATGTTAAGATTACGCCAGCTACGAAATCTGTTCCTTTGAAGATAACAATGCCATGGCCTGTTCCCTATGTTTCTGAGAAATCGATACCTTGGAACTATGGCGGTGACATCTACTACCATGGTATCAAACAAATCGAAATAATTGAAGAAAGTTCGGATGATGAAGAAGCCAGCATTAGTAACATTGCAGGCACTAGCAAAATCACCAGGAGCGGGAGAATATTTTCTCCAGAGATTGCCCCTCCAAGAGCAATCTTTGGACCCTCATCTGTCGACAAGGTCATCCCCGCACCAATAAAACTCTCCGCTAGAACCCCTTTGATTGAAGATGTTGTTGTTCCTAGTACTGTCTCTCCTACCACTGCTAACAAAGGTAAGGGAATCCAAGATGAGCCCGTCAGGACGAGGGCTCAACCCTTGGTTATCCCGGAAACCTCCAAGAAGGAAATGGATGAGATTTTGAGGATAATCAAGAGAAGTGATTACGATGTGGTAGAACAGCTGGGGCAAACCCCCTCAAAGATCTCCATGCTGGCACTACTACTTTGCTCGGAAGCGCATGCTAAAGCCCTGATAAAGTTCCTGAAGGCAGCCCATGTGCCCCAGGAAACCTCTGCGGATCAATTTCAAAATTGCGTGGCTAGCCTGACTGCGGATAATGGATTAGGTTTTTCTGATGCCGACCTAACTCCTAAAGGTAGAAACCACAATGATGCTTTGCACATTTCAGTAGAGTGTCGAGGAACCACCCTCGCACATGTCTTGGTCGACACTGGTTCGTCGCTGAATGTATTGCCTAAGAAGGCCTTGGACCGACTAGATTGTGAAGGGTTGGAGTTAAAGCCGAGTGATATTGTTGTCAGAGCTTTCGATGGCTCGAAGAGAATGGTCCATGGAGAGGTTGACATTCCCATCAAGATAGGCACTGAGGTGTTTAAATCCACTTTCTATGTGATGGACATCCGTCCATCATACTCTTGCTTGTTGGGTAGGCCTTGGATACACCATGCTGGGGCGGTCACCTCCTCCTTACATCAGATGCTGAAGTATCCTGTCAAGGGAAAGATCATTACTGTCCATGGTGAAGAAGAGTACATGATTAGCCACTTGAATTCTTTCCGGTATGTGGAGTTTGAAGGAGAGTTCATTGAGACGCCTTTTCAACATTTCGAAGAAGTCCTTCCTGAAATAGCAGTAGCAAAGTTGGCAGTTGAGACACCGAGGCAGATGGCCAGGATGGCATCTCTGGAGGACGCAAGGGCCGCAGTAAAGGAAGGGAAAAATTCAGCATGGGGGCAGTTACCTGACATTCTGCATAAGACAGACAAATTTGGATTAGGGTTCACAGCCGCTGGCCAGAAAGTTATGCGTCGGTCGAAGATTGAAAGAGCGCCAGTCAAAATTTCTCCCTACGGAATCAACGCCCTAGAGGACGAAGACAAAGAGAGCAACATCGAAGAGTGGATCTACCCGACTGTTAAAGGGGGGTTGAGCAACTGGGAGGCAAAAGACTTTGTCCCCATCACTTTTATTCATCAGTAATTTATCTGTCAAACATTTCTTATTTGGTCTGTAATATTTATTTTCAAACAATCCGTACACTATCTTTTCACCTCATGCCTTGCCCGGGGCATGTAGGTCCCCTTGTAAGGGTTTTGATTATTTTTCATATCCATATGCCATGTTTAATGATTCATTGGACGTTTTTCATTTGATAAAATGCTTGTGCTCATTTTCTTTCCTTTTGCATTTTTTGTTTAAGGATGGCTATCCCTTACACACACCCACACTCACCAATGCAGATACCCATCCACTCCGGATTCCATGGGCGACTATTCTGCTATATCTTTCAATAACTCTGAAGATCTGGTCAATCTAGGCGAGTATGAAGATGACGAAGGTTGTGAAGTACCAGGGGAACTAGCCAGACTTCTACAGCAAGAGGAAAGGGCCATCCTACCGCATGAAGAGCCATTGGAAACTGTTAACTTGGGAACCGAGGATGACCGGAAGGAGGTGCAAGTGGGTGCCAATCTGGAACCGAGTGTCAAGGAACGCCTGATACAGTTGTTGAATGAGTATGTTGAAATCTTCGCTTGGTCTTATGAAGACATGCCGGGTTTAGACACAGACATCGTGGTTCACCGTCTCCCCACAAGAGAAGACTGTCCACCGATCAAGCAAAAAGTTCGCCGAATGAGGCCTGACATGTCTGAAAAGATCAAAGCAGAAGTGATGAAGCAATTCGACGCTGGCTTTCTGGCTGTTACGTCCTATCCTCAATGGGTCGCTAACATCGTGCCAGTACCTAAGAAAGATGGCAAAGTCAGGATGTGTGTGGACTACCGGGATTTGAATAGGGCCAGCCACAAAGATGATTTCCCGCTACCTCATATTGACATTTTGATCGACAATACAGCTCAGCACAAAGTGTTTTCCTTCATGGATGGATTCTCGGGCTACAATCAAATCAAAATGGCCCCCGAGGACATGGAGAAAACTACTTTCGTCACACAATGGGGCACTTTCTGTTACAAGGTGATGCCGTTCGGGCTGAAGAACGCAGGGGCAACTTATCAACGCGCCATGGTAGCTTTATTTCATGATATGATACATCATGAGATTGAAGTTTACGTAGACGATATGATAGCTCGGTCACAAACAGAGGAAGAGCACCTTGAACATCTAGAAAAGCTGTTTGCCAGGTTGAAAGAATACAAGCTCAGGCTGAATCCAAGTAAATGCACTTTTGGAGTTAGGTCTGGTAAACTCCTGGGATTCATTGTAAGCAACAAAGGCATTAAAGTCGATCCCACAAAAGTAAAAGCAATACAAGAGATGCCTGCTCCCCGTACTGAAAAGGAGGTTAGAGGATTCTTGGGGCGCTTGAACTATATTGCCAGATTCATCTCGCATCTGACTTCTACCTGTGAGCCAATTTTCAAACTCCTAAAGAAAGATCAGGTAGTTGAATGGAACGACGATTGCCAAGCTGCTTTTGATAGAATCAAGGAGTATTTGCTCGAACCTCCTATTCTGATGCCACCCGTCGAAGGAAGACCATTGATCATGTATTTGACCGTCTTGGATAACTCAATGGGGTGTGTTTTGGGCCAGCATGACGAGTCTGGTCGAAAAGAGCATGCTATTTATTACCTTAGCAAAAAGTTTACCGACTGTGAGACTCGCTACTCACTGCTCGAGAAAACTTGTTGCGCTTTGGTATGGGCTGCTCGCCGACTAAGACAGTATATGTTGACTCATACTACCCTGTTGATTTCCAAAATGGATCCTATCAAGTATATCTTCGAAAATCCCGCTTTATCTGGAAGAATAGCCAGATGGCAGATGATCCTGACTGAGTATGACATCCAGTACACCACCCAAAAAGCTATAAAAGGGAGTGTACTAGCTGACCATCTGGCTCATCAAGCTATCGAAGATTACCAACCCATGAGATTTGACTTCCCAGACGAGGACATCATGAATTTGGACAACATTAAAGGTAACGGACCGTATGACGGACCCGAAAAGGGATCCCGATGGACCCTAGACTTTGATAGTGCTTCAAATGCACTTGGAAACGGTATCGGCGCAGTACTCATTTCTCCGGAAGGTTGTCACACACCTTTCACGGCCCGACTTTGCTTCAGCTGCACAAACAACATGGCTGAATATGAAGCTTGCATCTTTGGTCTCAAGGCTGCTATAGACTTGGGGATCAAATCTTTGATCGTATTTGGGGACTCAGCTTTGGTTATCAGTCAAATCAAAGGAGAGTGGGATACCAAGCATCCTAATCTTATCCCATACAAAGAACATGTCCTGACATTGTTGCCTCATTTCGAGCAAATTACCTTCGAGCATTTCCCGCGAGAAGAGAATCAGCTAGCAGATGCTCTAGCCACAATGTCCTCCATGTTTAAACTCAACTGGGATAACGAGGCTCCCCAAATCACCATTGAGCGAATGGATGAACCTGCGCATTGTCACGAGATTAATACCGAAGAAGTAGTGGAACAACCTTGGTTCCATGAAATCAAAAGGTATCTCGAGACTAGAGATTATCCCGAAGGAGCTTCCGTAAATGACAAGAAGTTCTTAAGAAAATTCGCTGCTAAATTCTACCTGAGCAACGGCATCCTTTACAAACGAAGCCATGATTGTGTGTTACTCTGATGCGTAGACAAAGCTGAAGCAGAGTTGATCATGACTGATATCCACAGCGGCACATTTGGCACTCACTTGAGCGGGCATACAATGGCTAAGAAGATCCTAAGGGCAGGCTATTACTGGTCTACCATGGAAGCTGACTGCCATCAACACTCCCGTACTTGCCACAAATGTCAAGTCTACGCTGACAAAGTTCATATCCCTCCGGTTCCCCTCAACGTTCTGACTGCTCCGTGGCCCTTTGCAATGTGGGGCATTGATATGATTGGGGAGATCAAGCCCACGGCTTCCAATGGATATCACTTCATCCTGGTTGCCATTGACTATTTCACCAAATGGGTCGAAGCAGCTTCCTTCGCCTCTGTCACTAAAAATGTGGTTGCCCGCTTCATCAAGCAAAATCTCATATGTCGGTATGGTGTTCAAGACAGGATCATCACAGACAACGGTACAAATCTGAATAACACGATGATCACCGCATTGTGCGAACAGTTCAAGATTTATCATCACAATTCATCTCCCTATCGGCCGAAGATGAACGGTGTTGTTGAAGCTGCGAACAAAAACATTAAGAAGATCATTCAGAAAATGACAGTCACTTACAAAGACTGGCATGAGATGTTACCGTTTGCTCTGCATGGATACCGTACGACGACACGTACTTCAACTGGGGCAACCCCATTTTCTTTGGTTTATGGCATGGAAGCTGTTTTGCCTATGGAAGTTCAGATTCCTTCTCTAAGGATTATGAAGGATGCAGGTTTGAATGAAGATGATTGGATGCAGACCCGACTTGACCAACTCAATTTGATTGACGAGAAGCGACTCGCTGCTATATGACATGGTCAGACGTATCAAAAACGGATGATCAAGGCCTTCAATAAGAAAGTCAGACGTCAAGTGTATCAAGTCGGAGATCTCGTAATCAAGCGGATTATCTTGCCGCAAAGTGATCCCAGGGGCAAATGGACTCCTACGTATGAAGGACCATTTGTGACCAAGAGCTTATTTTCTGGTGGTGCAATGATTCTGACCACCATGGACGGCGACGATTTGCCGCACCCCGTGAATGCAGACATAGTCAAAAGATACTACGTATAAAATAACCCGACAAGTCGAAAACCCGAAAGGGCGGCTTGGGCAAAAATGGGCATCCCGGTGAACCGAAAACCCGAAAGGGCGGTTCAGGCAAAAATTAGGGATAAAAACAAAAAAAATATGTACACCCGGCAAGTTGAAAACTCGAAAGGGCGGCTTGGGCAAAAAGGGGTTTCCCGGTGGATCGAAAACCCGAAAGGGAGATTCAGGCAAAAGTTAGGGAATTAAAGCGTATGACTATGTCTCGTCGGATCACTTCAAAGAAAATCTCTTCATCAACCGGTTCCAGGCTTCTGATCAATCCAGTCATCGGCAAACGAAGCATTGAATGGACAGATATTCAGAGTTGTGAAAGCTATAGCGGAATGGAATCCCATGGAATTATTTCACATAGCCATCTTTATTTTGTATAAATTTTTCAAATATTTACGACAAAATACTCTTACTAGGATGATCGTCTCCTTTGTACAAATATACTCATAGAAAATCAATACAAATACTTTTCCCAGAAATTTGTGCCATTTCCTTTTCTTTTCTCTTGCACTATTTGTTTTATTTTGAGAAACGTCCAATGTTTTGTTAAATAGGCATATGCATTTGAACATAATCATTTCCTTATGAACCAAGAGAGAGGATTATTGACAGGTTGAAGGTACAGTTGGATATCTTGATACCCTTTCAAAGGAAACCCCCAGGAGATTTGGAATCCATATCCCTAGCAAGTCTTGAAGCTTATCCCCAGTAGATTCTGGAAGTTTATCCCCTGCAGAGTACGGACGTCTCTCCCGAGTTTTATTCAAAGTTATTCCTCACAAGGGCTTATAACTGGGTTATCCTCAGCTTATTGCCGTGGAAGATCGCACTCGCCGAATTTCTTCTTATCCCCAGCGGAGTTCATCGGAGTTCCCCAACTTAACTTATCAATACAATCTCCGGAGGAGCCTATCTTTGTTATCTCCAGCCAGCGAATCCTCCAGAACTCAATTCCCCTCAAAATTTAAGTTTCAGTATCCCCAGCGGAGCCAGACTAGTAACCTTCTCCCCACAGAATTTCGGGAGAGCAAATCTTGAGTTCCCCAGTGAAGTCGCCAGAGATACTTCCCTCCAAGCTGAAGATTCTCAGTCTTACCTCCTCAGCATGAGTCTATTAGATTGGAACTCCCCAGTAGAAGCCATCAGGAATCCCCCAGAAGATTGGTATACAACCCAAGCTCCTTATTCTCCAGCAACAACCAGGAATTATTCTTCCTGGCAGCAGTCAAGATGCTCTTATCTTCAGCCATCTTGGATTCGTCTATCCTTTGCAAGATAGCTCATCAGCTTACATGCGCATTCATGTACATTCATATCATATAACATACGTTGCCTCATGCATCATGACATTGCATACAACTAACTCTTTACCTTTTCAGGTAAGATCAGTCGACAGACTAAAATCATTGTCTTCCGAGATTCTTTCCAGGAATAGCTCAGATGTGACCCAGACATGGAAACATTCTAATGCTTATTCCAGATTTATCCAGATGCAGTTTTACACGAGCTCATCATCAGGGAACCTTACACCGGTTCTTCTTCCCACTTCAAGACTTCTGAAAACAGTTCACGGGTTCTCCAAGTAACGGATGTTGACCTATCACTTGTTCAGTTTCTTCTCAAGACTTCTGAAAACAGTTTGTGGATTCTTCCCAACAACGGATGTTAATCTATCACTTGTTCAGATGCAACCTTTGACAACAGTTTACGGACGCTTCCCAACAACGGATGCTGCTCTATTGCTTATTCAACTTCAAGATTCCTGAAAACAGTTCACGGGTTCTCCAAGTAACGGATGTTAACCTATCGCTTGTTCAGTTTCTTCTCAAGACTTCTGAAAACAATCTATGGATTCTTCCCAACAACGGATGTTAATCTATCACTTGTTCAGACGCAACCTTTGAAAATAGTTTACGAACGCTTCCCAACAACGGATGCTGCTCTATTGCTTATTCAACTTCAAGATTCCTGAAAACAGTTTACGGGTTCTCCAAGTAACGGATGCTAACCTATCGCTTGTTCAATTTCTTCTCCAGACTTCTGAAAACAGTTTATGGATTCTTCCCAACAACGGATGTTAATCTATCAACTTGTTCAGATGCAATTTTTGAAAACAGTTTACGGATTCCTCCCAACAACGGATGTCAATCCATTGCTTATTCAGACCCCCAGTTCAGAGATGGTCCAAGGCATGGACACCTTCCTGATACTCATTCCAGATGGCATCTTTAAGCCCATCCCCGACAAGTTTCTGTCATTCCTCCCGATGGCATCATTAAGCCCATCTCCAAATGGCATCTCTAAGCCCATTCCCGCATCCATTGCTTTGACGAGTGCAAATTTAAGGGCACTCTAGTGTCCAATCTCCTTTTACCCTCGAGTCACGAAAGGCAAGCTTGCCAATCTAACTCTTCGGATTCAAGAAGATTGAACAGGGGCAACTGTTGTACCCCAAAATTTGCCCTCCCATGTCTCATTGATTTCTCACCACAAAAACTTTGAAGATCAAGATCCAGTTAGGGTTTCATCTGCTCAAGACTTCTCCTTGCACTGTTGACCCAAATTAGGGTTTGTGTTTGCACAAAGATGTTTTGACCTAAAATGTCTGAGATGACTTTCTTGCTTCATATTGGACTCCCAAGTTTATCCATATCAAGTTTCAAGTCTTGATTCCAAGTTTTGCCCAGTCAATTGGACAGTTGACCTAGAAATCAAATGTATTGGGGAAAAAGTCAACTGTGGCCAATTGACAGTCAAATCTCATAAGAATTGACCCACATCAACATTATGAACTCACATGGACCATTTGATCAATTTTGGACCACAATTCCATAAGAAATTTGATCAGATCACCAGAAGGGCAAAATGGTCATTTTTAGGGTTTTTACTGCACAAAGGTAATTTTTGACTGTTTGACCTAGCCAAAGGCAAACCAAGCTCACATATGGACTCAAGGACCCCATGTAATTATCTTGGCATGCTCAACAAGTTCAAAAGATCCCAAATACACAAGATTGACAGTTGAATTTCCCAGTCAATTGATCAATTTTGACTGTATACTGAAAAGTCAAACTTTGACTTTTTGGTCAAAATCAAGAGTCAAGATTCATTTTTCATCAAAACATGCCAAATTATGAAACTTGTTCACCAAGAAATCAAAAAATGCAAATTAGGGTTAGAAATGAGAAATTTTCATAACTTAGAATTTTTCTAAGTTATGAAAAACCCTAATTTTTTCCCAACTTTGCCCCACTTTCTCACCAAGATTCATTTGGATTCAAACAAAAGTCAAAACATGAAAGTTGTAGCTTGTTGCATAATCTACAACTTTTATTCACAAAGTTTTCCCAAATGAAGCTTGTGTCTCAAGTTACAATTTTTGGAATAAGGGTACTAAACCATTCTTAACTTAGTGAAATTTTAACCTATTTTGGCAAGGTTTTGTACCCAACTTCAAGGCCATTTTCCATACACTTCCACTTGGAATTTCAATTTTCATTTCAAAGATGGATTGTAGTACACATTCCAAGCTTTCCAAAATGTCCAAGAACTCATCAAACAACCTCATAACTTGAGAGAATCGAATTTCACAATATGGCAAAAACTCACTTTTGAATTGGTCATGTACATGTTCATAACTTAGGCCATTTTCAAGTCAGCATAGTTTGTGCTACATTACAGGTCCTTAAACCATCCAACACTCAATAATTTAATGCATGTTCATTGTGTTAAAGTGTTGTTCTTTGAGTTCAAGCATTACATACAAGTTTAATCCATTTATGGAAAAAGCAAAATGGCCATTTTTGCAAAAGCAAGCTTTATGTCCAATTGAAAATCCAACAACTACAGATGAAATCTAATTGGCACAAGATTATGAGCAAAACACTCTGATCAAGACAAGGTTAGCAGCATGTTTAAGGGTCCCCTACTTGCATAAAACATCAAGTTGGCTTTGCTTGCTTAAGTGTGAAGAAAAGTATCATATCACAACATAACTTTGACCTCAGCATTAGGACACTTAAGACATTGTTTTGTACACTTCCTAATCATCAAGCACAAGCTAGAACACGACTCCAATACCTCCAAAACCTCCACAAACTCAGAACCACCATCAAACTGCTCAAACAGAGCAACCTCTGCAGATTGAGTCCCAACTCTCAATCCTTTCAAGCATTCTTGCCCAAACCACTTCAGACACCTTCCCTACCATCAATCCAAACTATCCAAAGCCTTAGAAGCAACCTGTAACTCCTCTAACCCTTTTGGCCATTTTCACTTTTCTGATTTGCAGGTGAAGAGCTCTAACACGATTCAAAAGGTTTCAAGACAAAGTAAAGCTTGGAATAGCATCCCTGGACATCAAGGAAGCTATACCAATCATCACCTTGCACTGAAAGTTTCTCCATTTTCAGATAGAACCTCAACTGAACAGGTAAGTTCATGAACTCGTATCTCTCTTATTAGGCATTGTTAGCTTTAGGTTTGTGAAGAGAATATGTCACATTCATAGCCCTGAACATGCCCATGTAGTTAGATTTCATTTATATTATGTGTGCTGCAAGAATTTTGAGTCTGAACATGGCAGAAAACTTAGGTCAGGATTTGGGAATGTCAAAATTCTCTCTCATTTCTGAGAGTTAGGATGAGTTTCTTATATATTTAGAATCGTGATTCAATGCTTAACATTTCTTATGTTGGAAGTTTGTGCAAAAAATCAAAGAATCCAGGTGTTTGAATTGGAAGAACAGGCGCGCGTTTTTTTGATATTTTCTGGCCAGAGGTTGAAGAAAGGTTATCTGGGCTGGGCTTGTTTTGTATTTTCTTTTCACACACTTTTTTCACTTTGACACCCCCTGAGCCCATTTTGTGTATTTGCATGATTTTTTGATTTTTCTTTTTTCATTTTGACTCATTTATTTTTGCTTATAATATAAAAAAATATAAAAAATATTTTTCTCACCATTTTGGAATTTATAGGCATTTATTTGTTTAGTTTAAGTTATTTGTACATAAATACATATATATATATTATTTAGAATAAATAGGAAAAATAATGCAAATATATTTTCTTTTCTGATTTTATTACATTTTCCCTTTTGAAAATATTTTATACAAAATATACTTTTTTTATATAAATATTAAATATTATTATTTTATATATATAGTATTTATTTAATAAATAATAAAGATATATATATATATATATATATATATATATATATATATATATATATATATATATATATATATATATATATATATATATATATATATATATATATATATATATATATATATATATATATATATATATATATATATATATATATATATATATATATATATATATATATATATATATATATATATATATATATATATATATATATATATATATATATATATATATATATATATATATATATATACTTAGGGCAAAAATACTAAAATACATACATTTCTATTTTATTAATATTTGATATGGAAAATACCTTTTTTATGAATATACTCCATTTTATTTTATTTTTGTATATAATTATTAAATATTATACATATTAAATAGTTAATATATTTATTTAATAAAAATTAGGGTTTTACCCTTAAAACACAAAAACTCCAAAAAATAATACTTTTTTTATTTTTATTTATTTAATATAAATAATACTTTTTTCTCATACATATAAAAACCTTTTTTGCATTTTGCATCTTTATTTTATTTTCCATTTAATTTATGCAATTAATTACTTGTAAATGTTCCAAAAATGATGTAATAGCTAGGTTTAATTTCTTTGTCTAAATATCCCCCCATTTGAACATTTGTACCCCCCCTTCCCATATGATGTTGTAATAGTGTAGGAATTTTAATTTTCGCACTTTATCGCTTTCTAAATACACCATGCTAGAATTAGGGTTTGTATGCAAATAAAAAGAACAAAGTAGTTTGACCTAATTTCAAGATAATCAAGCATGAAAATGGACAACACATATCACACTTACACCCCTAGGGTATTCCACTTGTTGCCTTCAAATAATTGGGCCATATTGCATGTTAGGTTTCTTTGGGTAAAACAAACAATCAAATGATCATAGTCCCTCGATGACGCTTTTGAAAAGTTGCCTAAAATGATCAAGTCCCTTTCAAAGAGAAATTGCCCAAAGACACTTAGCACTATTGCAATTATGGTCTAAACGATGACCCGTGCCCGTCCCTTTCATCCTAACACAAGATTGTCCACCAAATGCAATGGTGGAACAAAATTGTTAAAAGGGTTAAAACATAACAAAAATCTTTAAGAACTTTAAGGTAGATAGCTCTTAAGCACTTGTCAATTTGCAAAAGAAAACACTTGCCTATTTTCAAACCACACTTCACAAACACTTTCAAAACAAACTTTCAAAAACCTTGAAACATCCTTTCAAAAAAGACAAACACCTTTTGTAAAACATTCGAGTAAAGAATTGTTACAAGGGTAGCTTATACAAGGCATCTTTTTTTCAAAATATTTTCAAAGCCACACACAAAGCACCATTTCAAACAATTGAAAACCAAAGCAAGTTGATCTAAGCAAGTACCTAAGAGCCCATGGATAACCATGGATAGAAAGGGTGTTAATACCTTCCCTTTCTATAATCTACTCCCCGAACCCAAGAAAAATCTCAAAGGTTTTTGCTGTGCTTTTTAAACCTTTCCTTAGGATAAAATAAAAAGTCGGTGGCGACTCTTGCTCAACCGAAACATTTGCGAAAACAAACGCAAAACTCAAGTCAGTTCTCCCACCGTATCACATTGCCTAAGCCGCCTTTTCAGGTTTTCGACTTGCGGGTGTACAAATTTTTCATTTCATCCCTTGTTTTTTCCCGAACCCTTTTGGTTCGCCGGGAAGCCCTTATTTTTGCTTAGGTGTGTCAACCTAGCGGGTCTTTGATTATGCGTAGTATTTTTTTCGACTATGTCCGTGCTCTCAGAATGTAGGGAGGTGCCCCTGTTGGTAGTGCAGTGTTACCATACCACCAGAAGATCTTCGTTTGATCGTCCAATGCCCCAAGTGATCCAGATGGAGATTTGCCCCAAGCTGGCTGGCCTTTTGAGAGATTCTCCGAATCCTGACCTAACTGCCCCAGATGTTGGACAATGACCATGCCATGCCCCTTGATTGGAGGTGCTTTTGTTCATTAGATATTCTTCGTGCGAACTTCTATGCTGTTCAAACAAATAGTCATATGCAAGCAATGTTATATTAAAAATGCAAAGCTTATGTCTGTCTTGAAATTTTTGAAAATGCATTTTCAGTAAAACAAGCAAATTTTTTAAAATGTGATGTCAACTCAGTATTTTACAGCAGGCCTTAAGGATTCAGGATACCTTTTGTAACAGTACGCTTTCGAACTAACCCATGCTTCAGCTAGGACTTTTAGGGTTATAACGTGGCCTGGTTCATGGTTTAAGAAACAAAGGATAAAGGCTCAAATTTATATTTGTACCCACCCGCTCTTCGTGATGTTCTTCAAACCTAAACTCAGTTGATCATGCATTAGACCTTTTTTGAGTCTTTGTCCTGATATTATGGTGATGGTTCGGATATTGACAGATTATTTTGAATAGGCAGTCATTTCCTTTTTTTGTCGAGGGTTTGTAGGACCTCTTTCTTTTTTGATTTTGTTATCCCTGTTTTTTGCCTGAACTGTTTCCTTTTTTGGAATTACAGCCAGCGGGATGCCCCAGCTTCGTAAGTCTCCTTCATAGGTTTTTTGACTTATTGGGCTTTTTATTTTGAGAGATAATGACTGCCTGTCTTTATGATTATTCGGAACCATCACTGTCTTTTGTTTTGTAAGAACTCTGTTGGTGCCATTCGTTGTGCACTTCGATCAGCTGAGAGAACTACCCTGCCCCAGGTTGTGATTAAGGGTTTTAATTTTCGAAAAGAAAAACTCCTACTTCTTTGGCTCAAAGGGGTTGACGAGGGATTATCATCCTTATAACTCCAGTGTTTAGGAATTGAAACAATGCCTGTACCTCATCAGCGGGGTCTGTTCAAAAGCATACTGTAAAGATCGTGGTATCGTTTTCGTCATCCTCCCTCAAGAGGCTTAGAATTATTAATTGAGAGTTGATCATCAAAAAATTAAAGCAATTTGAATATAATGAAAATAATTGGATTAATTCAAAAACAGACATATGCAGTGCATTAGTGAAATAAAAGAGTTTGCTATGACATTAATTGTTTGTATAAGCAAAAAATTACAACTCGGAAATTCAGATAAACAAAAGCCTTCAATGATTGGGCAAAGGAGCATTGATTATGTTTGGAGTCTCTGACGCTTCAAACTGAATCTCTCCGGCGTCGATCATGTCTTGAATCTTGTTCTTCAAAGGCCAGCAGTTGTCCGTAGTATGACCCGGGCTATCGGAGTGGTATGCGCACCTCTCATTAGGATGGTAGTTGGGAGCAGAGGTGTTTGGATTCCGGAGAGGAGCCCTCAAGGTAATCAGCCCTGCCTTCAACATTTGCTGTAGCGCTTGATCCAGTGACATGTTGATTTTAGTGAATTGTCTCTTGGGTGAGACCTCCTTACGTTGATGCCCCTGTCCTTGTTGAGCAGGCCTAGGATTAGAGATCTGGACTGCCCCTACATGTTGATCATGGCGACCCTTTTGGCTATACGCAGCATTGGCCTCCTTCTTCCTCGTATAAGGCTTTTTGTGAGTATCAGAAGGTGCAGCTTCTTGAATCTTTCCAGCCTTGATTCCAGCTTCGATCCTCTCCCCGGTCAAGATCAAATCTATAAACCCAGCAGAAGAATTCCCAATCAGATGGTTGAAGAAGGGACCAGACAGGGTGCCCAAGAACATGTCGACGAGTTCACGGTCAGTCAAGGGCGGCTGCACCCTTCCAGCTAGATCTCTCCACCTTTGTGCATACTCCTTAAAACCTTCACTCGTCCCAAGTGACATACCCTGGGGTTGGGTACGCGTGGGAGCGAGGTCGGCATTATACTGATACTGCTTATAAAAAGCAGTTGCCAAGTCCTCCCAGTTACAAATACTGGTTCCATCCAACTGATAGAACCAATCGAGCTGAGTCCCTGAAAGACTCTCCTGGAAGAAATGGATCCATAGATTCTTGTCTGCCGTGTAGGGCTGGATCTTCCTTGCGTATGAACGGAGGTGCAGCTTAGGACAGGAAACCCCGTCGTACTTTACAAAGGCAGGTGCCTTGAACTTGTGAGGGATCACCACCCCAGAAGATAAACCTAGGTCTCCAAAGTCCAACCCAGGCACACGTTGGATATCCATAGCATTTAACCGGTCCTCCAGCTGTTTGTACCTGTCTTCAGCAGGGGGTACTGTTCATCATTGAAGTCTGTCTCGGTGTCAGAGACCACAGGACTAGGGACCTCTCTCCCTTGGTGACTGCCTTCCCCCACAGATGGAGTAGTCCTCTCAGCTTCATTTTGTAGTGTGTTCCCAGATCTGCGTCTAGGGTTGAACAAAACAGTCCTCTTCTTCTTCTTCTTCTGAATCAGAGTCTTCAATTCCTTTTGACCCTGGGCTAGGCTCATAATCAACTCCTGGAACTGGGCATTCTGGGCCTGGAGGGCCTTGATAGCTTGTTCATTGGATGATTCAGGATTCATGATGACTGCTGAAATAAACAGCGAAGAAGGTAAGTGACCTGTAACAAAAGGGCACCTGTGATGCAATGATATGTATGCATGCAATGTTTCCAAGGATCTCGCGGGGTAAACAAGAAAAATTGTTAGAACTTGAATTTTGTAGCTTGATGGAAGGAACTTCATGTTATTGAGAGTCCTTCTTCAAGAGTCAAGGCTCATCATATCGAGTGGGTCATAGCCCCTGACTCGAGTTGTCATGTTTTGATCTCTGGACAACTTGGCTAGAGGAAAATAAACCCCCTTTGCCCCTTGTTAGACATTGGTTCATCATGACCTGCATCACAAGCCCTTGAGATCCTTGAAATGGGTTAGTCCTTATGCAGGATGTATGCAATGGTATGATGTTATGCTATGCATGGAGTGATGTAAGTAGGCCCTGTAATGAGTCCCAATTAAGGACTGTAAACAAAACCTGCAAGAAACTCATGTTGTTAGATAACAAGTATGCAAGTAGTCAAAGTTCAAAGGCACACAAGTCACACAGAGAACCCTTAGAGTTTAGGCCAGCATGAAGTTTGGGGTACTACCCTCTTGAAGTTGGTGGGCTCAAAAACCTGTCCTATCAAAATAATCGGGTTCTAAGGAGCTCAATATCATTGGATTGTTTTCTGTGTTCATCGTTTCGATTTAGCCACTGAACTGGCGATCAAAATATCCCAAGAAAACAACCCTCAATGAGTGTAGCATCGAGTATCAACCAACTTTGGACTGCACCAAAGTCAGTTATCTCACTACCCTAAAGAGGCCAAGATGGTTCAATTAAGGTTCCTAAGGTCAGTTGATGCTTCACGACACCACGCGGCGGCCCCGTACTCTCCTTGACTTGACTCAAGGGTTACCGGTACTCACCAAAGTGCCACATCAACGTAGCAGACTGCTTCAACCGTGTCGGTATACCCCGCACAGTTCCCTCATAGCCTTGTTGCTACTTTCTAAGAAGGTATCCCCCAGATCCGGGTTAGGATCTATAGAACTCCCAAGACAGGCCCAATAATATTAAAGCAAGCAATTCAGACAATTGAAAACACAAGTACGAGCTATCCTAAGGTACACCTCACTTTAAAATTCCCCAGCAGAGTCGCCAGTTCTGTGATCGGTGGAAATAGAACTGACTGTTTTTTAGCTGGTTTCACGAAATGTCGCGGTAAGCAAGAGTCGCCACCGTCTTTTATGTTCTCCAACATGGAAAGGACAAAAGCACAGCAAAATTCCTTCTTTGAGAATGTTTCTCGGTTCGGGAGGTAGATTTATAGAAAGGGAAGGTGTTAGCACCCTTTCTATCCATGGTTATCCATGGGCTCTTAGGTACTTGCTCTTATGTTTTCAAAATTTGTTTGCTTTTCAAGTGTGTGTGGGTTTGAAAAAGTTTCTTTGAAAGATTTCTGAATAACTCTTGTATCTGTCCTCAAGAGTGTTTGAAAAATTTGTTTTGAAAGCTTTTGAAAGTGTGAGGTGTGAAAAGTATTTTGTTTGTTTTTTTGAAAAGAGCAAGTATCCATGAGTCATCTACCTACCCTAAGGAATTAAGCTGTGTAAGTGTCCTTTAGGTAGTGCCATCCCACCATTGAGAGGTAGGTAGCACCACCGTTAGAGGTGTTCGGGTCAATTCGATTGTAGGGACAGTGTGGTCACCGAAGAAACAATTAGGACACCTTAGAAGCTACCCTTATGTCCTTGATCCTTTTTTAATCCGAGGCAACCGTTTCGAGGCAACTGTTCTGAGGCAACTGTTTCGAGGCAACTGTTCCGAGGCAACTGTTTCGAGGCAACTGGATCATGGACATAAGGACCGCTAAGACGTCCTATACTTGACGACCACGTTTCGAAGGCAACAAGTGAGGCGTACCCTAGAAGTGGTGTGTGTATTTGTGTGTTGTATTCAGTTAATGTTTGTCTTGTTAATTAGTGAGCTACGAGTTGTTTTTATTTACATACATTCTTTCATGCAAGTTAACAGTTAAGGGGTGCGGAAAGTAAATTGCGGAAACGTAAATCCTACGCTATTACAAGGCGCGGGTCTATACATCGCCAAAAATTACAAAGACCCGTTTTTTTGGTAAATAAGTACGGAAAGTAAATAAAAACAGTAAAAGTCCTAGTTACTATTACATGTCCGGAGCAATTACATAATAATAAACTGTGCGCGAATAAAAATTAAATCGGAAAGTGCTAAGGGTGTTGACCCTTTTAAGAAAAGGAATTGATTTTTTTTGGTCTTTTTTGTAATTAAAATGAAATTAAAGTTAATTAATGACTAATTAATTAATTTAATTAAAAGAAAATATTTTTTTTGTTTTTTATGTTTTTATGAAATAAAAGAAATGAAATAAAATTAAAAGTTAATTTTTACCTAATTCTAGATTTATTTTAATTATTTAAGAAAAGGAATTAAACTTGCCTAATTAAACTATTTTGGTTAATATTTATTTACAAAATAAAATAATAATAATAATAATGATGTAATTCTATTTTTATTTTTATTTTTTATGAAAATATGTTAATTAAGTTAATTTGTTAATAATGATAATAAAAATAAAAAAGGTTAAAAATTAAAATAATAGAAAAAACAAAAAAAAATATAAAAAAAAAAGGAAGTAAAACCAAAAGGGGGGTGTGGGCTGAAATTTGGAGGTGTTGAATTGAGAATTATGGCCCATTTGAACAAGGCCTGTATGACTTTTTTGATCGCCTACATCATGCTTGACTCCAGACCATGGTGTTCCTTTCTTTTTGTCCCCTGGATCTGCCTTGGATGACACTTGGCTTGTTGGGATATGAGGTCTATAGTGTTCCTCTTTTGAGAATCTGCATATGAAAGCAATAAAAAAAATAGTGTGGAAATTATAAAGGGACCTGGGAAGAACTTACAGCGCGGTATGAGCCTCAGGACTTGGCAAAGGTTGCTTTAGCTTCAGGGTGTGGCAAGGAATAGAACCACGTGCTTGTTTTGATCTGAAGATGCTCGCAACTATGTTTTAGAACTCTCACTTTTTGAATAATTTTTGGTTTTGCTCTTGGCCGTTTCTGCACACACTCTTTTTTTTGAATGAGGTTGGGAAGGCTTGTATATATAGTGATGAATGAGAATCAGTCACGTGATGAGCCTTTAACCATTGCAATTATGCTTGAGATTTTGCCATAACCAACATTGAAACAACTTGCCTTTTGTGTCAAAATTTGAATTTCTATGCCCATAATAGGCCTTACACGAATTTGGAAGGTATTTCAAGGTGCATCAAAGCCATTCAACACAAAATATATCCCTCCATTAATTTCTTTGATTTTTATTTGATTTTAAAAGATTTAAAATGAATTAAATCAAATAAAATTAAATAAAAATGGAAAAATTAATTTTAAATTTTGAAATAAATTGTGGGACACGTGGGAAGCATGGCCAAGCTGAATCAAGTGGAAAAAGTGGGCCCCTTTTGTCAAAAATAAAGTTTCAAGGATAATTGACTTTGGCCATTTCACAAATATTTCCCAACTTCTCCAATGCATATCTTGCTCAATTTTGAAGCTATGAACATGTTCTTGGACATTTTGGAAAGGTCTTGAAGTCCTCTAACCAATGTATTTGGTCCCATGTCATTTTGATTTACCAATATCAAGTTATGGTCTTTGACTTAAAGTCCCTTTTTGTTGACTTTTGAAAATGACCTATAATGTTGAAATTGATAACTTTTTGTGAGAGCATTTCTTGGACTTGGAATGTGAAGATGAGTTGTAGGAAATGTCCTCCCCTTCAAGATGAGCATTGGATGGGATTTTTCTGATGAACCATGAAAAAGTTATGCTTTGGTCAAGTTACAGTTGACTTTTCAGCTGTCCCAAAATAGAAACTTTTGACATCTTGATGATTTTTGAGCCATTCTTGTGAAATCATGGTCAATATTTGACCAAATGATGATTGTGGCTTCAAAATAAGATGTTGACCAAAAATTTTGACTTTTGACTGCCAAATGACCATTTTGCCCCTGCAGTTGACTGTGGAGCAATTAGGGTTTTTGACTGTGCAACTTGACCTTGTGAGCCTTGAAACTTGACATGTAGGTGCTTGACAATGTATATGAGCATATGGGACTTGATTGAGCCCTTTAAAACCTCAACTTCCTTGCAAGAATCAAAACCCTAATTTGACTGGCTTAGGAGGGTGCTTGACTGTGTAGCCCTTGAGTAAACTTTGAACCATTTGAGGCAAAACTTTGAAGATTATGGGAGGGCAAATTTTGGGGTACAACACATTGTATATTCCATTTCCTAACCAAGTAAATGTTTTAAAAGACGCAAATCATCTGGTTAACCTGGATCAAAATCATGGTCGTCCCAAATGACAGTCTTAGTCTCTTGTCCTAAACAACCATGCCTTGAGAATAAACATTGTCTTTTTTAGTAAACCTGAGGAATCATGAAGACCTGTGAAAGCCAATTGAATCTTTTTTTTTTTAGAATTCATTTTCTTTTGAGGATTGCAAGAAAAACCCTAATTACTGATTTACCGCCACAGAAGAGAATTTGTCTGATCGATTTCTGAGCCAACTTAAATATCTGAGAAACCCTAGGGTTGTGTCTTCTATGAAAAATGGGAGGGCAAATTTTGGGGTACAACAGCTGCCCCTGTTCAATCTTCTTGAACCTAAAGAGTTAGATCGACGAGTTTTTCCGTTCGTGACTCGAAGGTAAAAGATGATTGGACACTAGAGTGCCCATAAATTTTCACTCGACAAAGGTGTAACTGAGGGAATGGGCTTAAAGATGCCATTTGGAGAGTATGTTAGAAACTTGTTGGAGGTGGGCTTGTAGATGCCATCCAAGAATGTTTGTTGTAAATCAAAAGAATAAGCATCATAATGGTGTCTGTATATGGAACGTATTTGAGTTGTATCTGTACTTGAATCTGAATAAGTAGCAGAATGACTTCCGTGTCTGGAGCGCATCTGTACTGTATCTTGAAATTGAAATCTGAATGAGTGACAGAATAGCAACCGTGTCTGGAGCATATCTGGACTGTATCTTGAAATTGAAATTTGAATGAGTATCAGGATGGCATCCTTGTCTGGAGCGTATCTGAAATGTATCTGAAGTTGAGATCTGAATGAGTGACAGAATGACTTTTGTGTCTGGAGTGTATCTGTATTGTATCTTGAAATTAAGTCTGAATGAGTAACAGAATGACTTTCATGTCTGGAGTGTATCTGTACTGTATCGGTACTTGGAATTTGAATAAGTATCAGGATGGCATCCTTGTCTGCAGCGTATCTGAACTGCATCTGAAGTTGAGATCTGAATAAGTATCAGAATGGCATCCTTGTCTGGAGCGTATCTGAACTGTATCATGACATCTTTAAACATTGTTAATGATAGACGTTAATCTTATCCTATAAAGGGTAAAATGTTAGCTGAAGCACAAAGTTATGATGCATGAAATGCATGACGCAATATATGTACTTTATCAATGTTTATGATATATGGATGTAATGTATGCGCATGTAAGCTGATTTGCTGTATTGCTGAGGAAAATAAATCCTTGACTGCTGCTGAGGAAAATATATCCTTGATTGCTGAGGATTTCGTTGTGAAAGTAATGTCATACTTCTTGAGGAATCTGCCTGGGGAATCCAGAAAATTTTAATGACTTCTACTGGGGATTATTGACCGGAGTCTTTGTTCTATCGAGAAGCAATAAAAACTCTGTGGGGAAAAGCTTATTCCTGTTTGGAAAAAGTTCAGGAGTTTCAGTTGTCTTCCACTCTACTGGGGAGTTACCCTAGGTTGGGGAGAAACAGAAGTTAACTGTTATCTGGTTGATTTTCAAGCTTCAAGACAACTTGCTGGGGAAACCTGGAGAAACTGGATGATTTCCGCTGTGGGTTGATAGTTTGAAGTTTCGGCTCCGTTGGGGATTGGTAGTTGGTAGCCTCAGCTCCGATGGGGATCTGTAGTTCAAAGTTTTGGCTCCACTGGGGATCTTAATGACATGCTGTAGGGATTGCTCATGGAATAGCCTAAAGACGTTTTCCTAATCTTTCAACCTGTCAGTAATTGTTCTTTTTCATTATGTTTATTTGTAAACAGTAATTATGTTCAAATGCATATGTTCATTAATGAATCATTGGACGTTTTTGCAAATAAAACACAAGTGTAAAGAAAAAGGCAAATAGTTTTTTATACTTTGAAAGAGATATCTTTGTATTTACTTTGAATAAGTATTTTGTACAAAGGAGACAGACATCCTAGTAAGAGGATGGTGTCAGAAATAAGAAAAATTTACAAAGAAAGATAGCTATGTGTAATAATCCCATGGGGTTCCCATTCTTCTACAGCCTTTGTATCTCTGAATATCTTGTCCGTCTGTTGCTTCGTCCGAAGATGATTGAATTGATCAGAAGCTCTGAGTTCGTCTGTGAAGAGATTATCCTTAAAGTGATCCAATGAGACATAGTCATACGCTTTAATTCCCTAACTTTTGCCTGGACTGCCCTTTCGGTTTTTCAGTCCACCGGGAATCCCTTTTTTTTTCAAGTCGCCTTTTTAGGTTTTCAACATACCGGGTGTACAGATTTTTTATTATTTTATCCCTAATTTTTGCCCGAACCTTTTGGTTCGCCGGGATGGCCTTATTTTTCCTAGGTGTGTCAACCTAGCAGGTCTTTTATGCATAGTATCTTTTGACTATATCTGTGTTCGCAGGGTGCGGAAGATCGTCGCCGTCCATGGTGGTTAAGATCATTGCCCCACCAGAAAAGATGTTCTTGATTACAAATGGTCCTTCATAGGTAGGAGTCCATTTGCCCCTGGGATCACTTTGTGGCAAGATGATGCGCTTGATCATAAGATCTCCAACTTGATACACTTGGCGTCTGACTTTCTTGTTGAAAGCCTTGATCATCCACTTTTGATACGTCTGACCATGGCAAACAGTAGTAAGTCTCTTTTCGTCAACTAAGTTCAACTGATCAAGTCGGGTTTGGATCCAATCGTCTTCACTCAAACCTACATCCTTCATGATTCTTAAAGAGGGGATCTGGACCTCAATAGGTAAAACAACTTCCATGCCATAAACCAAAGAATAAGGTGTTGCCCCAGTTGAAGTGCGAGCCGTGGTACGGTACCCGTGGAGATCGAACGGTAGCAACTCATGCCAGTCCTTGTAGGTGAATGTTATTTTTTGTATGATCTTTTTGATATTTTTGTTCGCAGCTTCGACAGCACCATTCATCTTTGGTCGATAGGGAGACGAATTGTGATGTTGAATTTTGAACTGTTCGCACAAGGCGATGATCATAGTATTATTAAGGTTTGTACTGTTATCAGTGATGATCCTTTCGGAGATACCGTACCGGCAGATAAGGTTCTGCTTGATGAAGCGGGCAACAACATTCTTAGTAACGGATGCGAAGGAAGCTGCTTCGACCCACTTTGTGAAGTAATCAATGGCCACCAGAATGAAGCGGTGTCCATTGGATGTTGTAGGCTTGATCTCTCCAATCATGTCGATCCCCCACATAGCGAAGGGCCAAGGAGCTGTTAAGACGTTTAGAGTAACCGGAGGCACGTGCACCTTGTCTGCATAGATTTGACATTTATGACAAATTCGGGAGTGTTGATAGCAGTCTGCTTCCATGGTAGACCAGTAATAGCCTGCCTGTAGAATTTTCTTTGCCATCATATGCCCGCTAGAGTGAGTGCCAAAGGTACCTTCATGCAATTCGGCCATAATCTTTTCAGCTTTAAGCTTGTCCACACAACGGAGTAGAATAGAATCATGATTGCGCTTGTACAGGATGCCATTACTTAGGAAGAACTTAGTTGAGAATCTCCTTAAGAACTTTTTGTCATTGACTAAAGCTCCTTCAGGATATTCTTGAGCCTCGAGATACCTTTTGACTTCATGAAACCAAGGTTGGTCCACTATTTCTTCGTTATTAATCTCGTGACAGTGCGCTGGTTCGTCCATCTGTTCAATGGTGATCTGGGGAGCCTCGTTGTCCCAATTAAGTTTAAACATGGATGACATTGTAGCTAGAGCATCTGCTAGCTGATTTTCTTCTCGCGGGAAGTGCTCGAAGGTAATCTGCTCGAAATGTGGTAACAATGTCAGGACATGTTCTTTGTAAGGGATGAGGTTTGGATGCTTAGTATCCCATTCTCCTTTGATCTGACTGATGACCAAAGCCGAATCCCCAAACACAACTAAAGATTTGATTCCCAAGTTTATGGCAGCCTTGAGTCGAAAGATGCACGCTTCATACTCTGCCATGTTGTTCGTACAGTTGAAGCAGAGTCTGGCGGTGAAAGGAGTATGGTATCCTTCCGGAGATATAATCACAGCACCGATACCGTTACCAAGCGCATTGGATGCCCCATCAAAGTACAGGGTCCATCGGGATCCTTGTTCAGGTCTGTCATATGGTCTGGAATCTTCAACATTGTCCAATGTCATGATGTCTTCGCCAAGGAAGTCAAACTTCATAGATTGATAATCTTCTACAGCTTGATGGGCCAGATCATCAGCTAGCACATTGCCCTTTATAGCTTTTTGGGTAGTGTACTGTATGTCATATTCCGTTAGGATCATCTTCCATCTAGCTATCCTTCCAGATAAAGCAGGCTTTTCGAAGATGTATTTGATTGGATCCATATTAGATATCAGCAAACTGGTATGAGTCAACATGTACTGCCTTAGCCGGCGAGCAGCCCATACCAAAGCGCATCAAGTTTTCTCGAGCAGTGAATATCTGGTTTCACAGTCGGTAAACTTTTTGCTAAGGTAATAAATGGCATGATCTTTTCGTCCAGACTCGTAATGCTGCCCTAATACGCACCCCATTGAATTCTCTAGGACGGTCAGATACATGATTAGCGGTCTTCCTTCGACTGGTGGCATTAAGACGGGAGGCTCTTGTAAATACTCCTTGATTTTATCGAAAGGAATTTGACAGTCATCATTCCATCTAACTACCTGATCTTTCTTCAACAGCTTGAAGATTGGTTCACAAGTAGATGTTAGGTGAGAAATGAACCTAGCAATGTAGTTCAGGCGTCCCAAGAAACCTCTGACTTCCTTCTTAGTGCGAGGAGCAGGCATTTCTTGTATAGCTTTGACTTTGGAAGGATCAACCTCGATGCCTTTGTTGCTGACAATGAAACCCAAAAGTTTACTGGACCGGACTCCGAATGTGCACTTGTTTGGATTCAATCTTAGCTTGTACTCCTTCAACCTGACAAACAGCTTTTGCAAGTGTTCAAGGTGTTCTTCTTCAGTTTGTGATCGTGCTATCATGTCATCTACGTAGACCTCTATCTCATGATGTTTCATATCATGAAACAAAGCTGCCATGGCGCGTTTATAGGTTGCCCCGGCATTCTTCAATCCGAATGGCATCACTTTGTAGAAGAACATACCCCATTGTGTGACAAAAGTAGTTTTCTCCATGTCCTCAGGTACCATTTTGATCTGGTTATACCCTGAGAATCCATCCATGAAAGAAAATACTTTGTGTTGGGCTGTATTGTCAACCAGGATGTCGATGTGTGGAAGTGGAAAGTCATCTTTAGGGTTGGCCCTGTTTAAGTCTCTATAATCCACGCACATTCTCACCTTGCCATCCTTTTTAGGCACAGGAACTATGTTAGCAACCCATTGTGGATAGGAAGTAACAGCCAAAAATCCAGCATTGAACTGCTTCATAACTTCTGCTTTGATCTTCTCGGACATGTCAGGTCTCATGCGGCGGACTTTTTGTTTCACTGGAGGACAGTCTTCTCTAGTAGGTAAACGGTGTACCACAATGTCTGTATCGAGTCCCGGTATGTCTTCGTATGACCAGACAAAGATCTCAACATAATCATGCAACAGCTGAATTAGGCGCTCCTTGACACTCGGCTCTAGATTGGCACCCACTCTGATTTCCTTTCTTTCTTCCTCAGTACCCAAGTTGATTGTATCCAATAGCTCCTCATGAGGTAGAATAGCCCTTTCCTCTTGTTGTAGAAGTCTATCCAATTCCCCTGGCACCTCACAATCTTCCTCACCTTCGTATTCGGCTTGGTAGATCAGATCTTCAGAGTCACTGAAGGCTATAGCAGTATCATTACCCATGGGATCCTGAATGGAAGAGTACCTTCATTTGTGAGTGTGGGTGTGTGTAAGGGATAGCCATCTTAAATAAAATGTAAAAAGAAAGACAATAAACATAAAAGTTTGTATGAAAAACGTCCATGATTCATTGAAATGACATATGAAAATGAAATAAGAACCCTTACAAATGGACCATTGTGCCTCGGGTAAGACACAAGGTTGAAAAAGTACGAATTGTTTGTGAATTATTACAGTCCAACAGAAATGTAAAAGGTAAATTATTGCGGTATGAAAGTAATCGGAACAAAGTCTTTTGCTTCCCAGTTGCACAGTCCTCCACTGACAGTAGGAAATGTCCAATCTTCCAGGCTGCCCTCTTCTTCACTGTCCTCTAGTGCATTAACACCTTGGTGGCTGATCTTCACAGGTGGCCCTCCGGCATGGGTACGGAGTACAGCCTTCTGAGCAGTTAAGGTGAACCCCAAGCCGAACTTGTCTGATTTGTAGGGAAAGTCTGGAAGCTGCCCCCAGATTGTGCTTCCTCCCTCTTCAACCACTGCTTTTGCATCCTTGAGAGATGACATCCGAGGCGGAGGTCTGGTAATCATGGGTACAGAGGACATTGTCTTGGTCGTCGCTATCTCTTGAGCTACCTCTTCAAAATGCTGGAAAGGAGTTTCGATGAATTCGCCATCCAATTCTACATAACGGAAAGAATTCAGATGACTGATAATGTATTCCTCTTCGCCATGAATAGTTATGATTTCCCCTGGACAGGGTACTTGAGCATTTGATGCAAAGTTGAGGTGACAGCTCCAGCATTGTGGATCCAGGTGCGTCCCAACAGGCAAGAATAAGAAGGACGGATGTCCATCACATAGAATGTGGAGTTGAAGGTTTCAGTTCCCACCTTAATCGGGATGTCCACCTCCCCGTGGACCATCCTTTTAGAACCATCAAAAGCTATGACAATTATATTGCTGGGTTTCAGGGTTAAGCCTTCACAATCCAGTCTGTCCAAGGCTTTCTTCGGCGAGACGTTCAAATACGAACCAATGTCTACCAGTACGTGTGCTAGGGTTGTCCCTCTGCATTCCACCGAGACATGCAAAGCATCATTATGTTTTCTCCCTTTCGAAGTTAAATCTGCATCGGAGAATCCTAGACCATTGTCAGCTGTTAAACTAGCCACGCATTCCTGGAACTGGTCAGCGGAGGTTTCTTGTGGCACGTGGGCCGTCTTCAAAAATCTTATCAGAGCCTTAGCATGAGCTTCTGAACAAAGCAGCAAGGCCAACATGGAGATCTTTGAGGGGGTTTGCCCTAGCTGTTCCACCACATCATAATCGCTTTTCTTGATTATTTTCAAAATTTCCTCCATTTCTTTTTGAGAGGTTTCAGGGATGATCAACGGCTGAGCCCTCGTCCTGACGTGCTCTTCTTGGATCCCTTTCCCTCGAACATCAGTAGTAACGGAGGGGATAACCACGGGGGTTGTGACTTCTTCTATGATTGGTGTACTTGCAAATATGTTTACCAGTGTATAGATAACCTTAGGAGCAGCTGAGGGTCCAAAAATTGCCTTTGGAGGGGCAATCTCTGGAGAAAAGATTCTTCCACTACGGGTAACTTTGCTTGTTCCGAAAATGTTACTGATGTCATAATTGTCTTCTTCAGAACTCTCTTCCTCGGCAGTCTGTTCAATCTGTTTGACACCATGGTAGTAGATTTCTCCACCATAGTTTTATGGTACTGATTTGTCGGACTTGTACGGGACTGGCCCGGGCATGGTTATCTTCAAAGGTGCAGCCTTCGGAGTGGATGTAATCCTAACAGGTCTTTTAGGGACCTTAGAAGGATTGGCGGATATGGTTATTATTGAAACATCATTAATAGGAGTTGATAAAACAGGAGTCTTCTCAAATAGGATTTCTTGGTTATCAATTAGGCGTTGGATGCATATCTTCAACAATGGACAGTGGGTTAATGAGGATGAACAAAGGTGACAATCTTCTTCACAACTTGGGAAAACCCCAGCCTTCAACAAATTTAACTTGATTATAGGGAGTGGAGTTATCAAATCATCTACAGTAGCAACAAACAGATCCTCCTTAACAGCATGGGCGTTGTGGTTGTGCCTTGGCATTGGAGAAGAGATAACATTGGGTTTTTCAGGTGCATCGAATTCAACTTCTTTAGCATCTATCAGATCCTGAATTTTATTCTTCAGAGCCCAACATTTGTTGGTGTCATGCCCTGGACTTTCTGAATGATAAGCGCACCTGGCATTCGGATGGTAGTGCGGAGAAGCAGTATTGGGATTTTCAGGGGCCTCTTTCAGCATAGCCAAATTCAACTTCAGGAGATGTGGTAGGACTTGAGCAGGAGTCATGTTTATATTGGTGAATTGCCTTACTGGCCTTTCCACCCTTTGCTGATTGTTTCTAGGCTGATCATTCCTTGGCTGATTGTTTCTTGACTGGTCTGATGCAGACTTTTGAATCATAACGGCCCCCACCGTTGATCGACGCTCGTTTCTTCCCTGATAGACAGCCGACACTTCCTTCTTTCCTGTGAAGGGCTTTTTTACAGCAGTAGAGGTAGACGCGTCTTTCTGAATTTTCCCGCTTCTTATGCCAGCTTCTATCCTCTCACCAGTTAAAATCAACTCAGTGAACCCCGCAGAGGAGCCTCCAATCAGATGATTAAAGAATGGTCCTGACAGCGTTCCCAGAAACATGTCCACTAGCTCCCTTTCAGATAAAGGTGGTTGCACCCTTCCGGCTAAATCCCTCCACTTTTGGGCGTAGTCTTTGAATCCCTCATTGGACACCATGGCTATACTCTAGATTTGAGTACGGGTTGGTGCCAAGTCGGTGTTGTATTGATACTGTTTATAGAAGGCGGCTGCCAAGTCTTCCCAATTATGCACATCAGACCTCTCCAACTGGTAGAACCAATCAAGTTGTGTTCCTGACAAATTGTCCTGGAAAAATTGGACCCACAAATCTTTGTCAGCAGAATGCGGTTGAATTTTCCTGACATAAGATTGTAGGTGCATCTTGGGACAAGACACCCCATCGTACTTGGCGAATAGTGGAACTTTAAACTTCAGAGGGATTACTATTCCAGACACCAAACCTAACTCCTCAAAGTTCAGCCCCGGTACTCTCTGTACTTCCATACCAGCTAGACGCTCTTCCAAGTTTTTGTATTTGTCATCGGCCGGAGGGTACTGTTGTTCGGAGTAGTCCTCTTCCTCTTCTTCTTATGCTTCAGAATCAGATAGTACTGCTGTCTCTTTAACTTTTCTTTCCCCCTCTTTAGATGTTAATGGGAATTCCAAGGTCCATCTGGCTTGTCCTTCAAACCTTCTGCCCATGACAACCACACTGGCTCGCTTCTTCTTCTTTTTCTCTTTCTCTTTCTCTAGCAGAGTCTTGAGCTCCTCCTGCCCCTTGGCCAAGGTCAAGAGTAGCTGTTGAAATTGTAAATTCTGAGCTTGCAAGTCTTTGATCGTTTGTTCTAGATCCATCTTGCTGAAATAAACAGCAGAGAAACGAGGAAACTTGGTGTGAAGACCTGCTTATGCATATGATGAATGATATGTATTCATGCAATGCTTTCAAGGATTCAGAAATTCAAATTTGTTTTAAACAAAAAAGGAACACACGTCATATTAAATAAAACCAAGTTTAAATACATCCGGCTTCCTTGGGCTTACAAAGAAAGAAACTAAAATACAGCAAAATTCTCAAGACAAAAAGACCGAACGCATCCTTTTTGGAGCAATGTAAGTATTCAGATTCTTCTCTTCATGAAGCAGCTTGGTGAGCTCCAGAACCTTCTTCTCACTGGTGTAGTACTGGGTTTCAAAGGTGTCTCGCTCTTCCTTCAACTGAATCCAGGCTTTCTGCAGGTCTTCGAGAGAGGTAGGCATGTCCGGATGAAGAATGATGTATGGGACGTCTCCTTCAATAACAGGCTCAATGATGACAGGAAGGATGGAAGGGTAAGGCATTAAGAGGCTCTGGGCACGAGCCCGTACCCACTTAAGGTAAGGCTCGAGAGGGATAGAGTTTTTATGTCCCAAAGTCCTACTGTCCCCTTTGTTCACCATTCCCCAAGCACGTGTAAACCTCTGGCGGTAACCTTGGTCTTCTTTGTCGTAGTCAAACACCAGACCCCAGATGAGCATCTCATGAGGGTCGTCCCTTCGAGCATACCCAAATTGACAAAGATCTAAACACGGGTTGTAGGTGATACCTCCCCTAATACCTAGAAGAGGTGCATTAGGGAACTCACCACAGCGGTCAATGATAGAGATATCTTCCAAAGATCTTGAGGACAAACGGATATCAGAGTGAGTGAGAGACATCATCCTTTGAGACCAAGTCAATCTTTGCTCGTTCTTCAATGCTGACTGAAGCAGGTGTGAAGTGAACCACTTAGCGAGTAGGGGTATACAACATAAAAGGGTACCTCTTTTCTTCATGGTACGGGTATGAAGGCAATGCAATATGTCTCCTAGCAAGGTGGGTATAGGATTGCGAGAGAGAAAGACTTTGATGGCATTAACGTCTATGAACTAGTCCGAATTAGGAAACAGAACCAAACCATAAATGAGGAGAGCTAGCACATCTTCGAAAGCTTGGAAATCCATGTCATCCCAGAATGAACGAGCTTTTTCCAACAGAAACTTAGCTAAAAATCCTTTAACCCCACTTCTTGTCTCCCAATTGGCTGTGACGTCGGCCCTCTTCATATGTAAAGCTTCGGCGATGACTTCAGGTTTTGGAATCCCTTCTAGACCGGTGAACGGTAACTGATTAAGCACGGGCACCCCTAAGAGTAGAGAGAACTCTTCCAATGTAGGTACCAATTGATAGTCCGGAAAAGTGAAACAATGATGTACGGGATCAAAGAATTGGAATAGTACATACATCATATCTTCTTGGAAGTTAGATGTAGCCAAACTGAGGAGTCGACCATACTTCTTGGTAAAAGGAGAATCCCCGGGCATTCTTGAGGCTAGCTCTTGAAGTTGAGGATGGGCTTTTACAAAGCTGATTCGAATGGTGTTTCTTCGGAGAGAATTCATTTCCTACAAAACAAAAACAAAGATAAATTTCTAAATCCTTGAAATGGTTAGTGAACATGCATATGATGTTGATGATGTTTATGATGTTTATGTATAAGCAAACATATATACACACAACAAACAGATCCCTATGTTTCAGGCTTGCATGAATTCGTGGGTAAGTACCCTCTTGATGTTTTAGTTGGCTCAACCTGTCTTAGAAATAATGATCGGGTTCTAAAGGATCTCAATATCACTGACCTTTCTCTTAGGCATTGTCTCAGCACAACAATCTTTTCTTGCGGCCGAGATATCCCAAAAGTCTAGCCTCAATGAGTGTAGTATCGAGTGTCAACCAATTTTCAGCTTTACACCGAAACCGGTTACCTCACTACGTCCTAATGGCCAAGTTTGTTCAATTAGGGTTCTAAGGTTAATTAGTGCTTCTCGACGCCACTCAGCGGCCTTGTATTCTCCTCGATTCACCACGAGGGATACCGGTACCCACAAATGCGTCACACTAACATAGCCATTGTGTTGTACCCCAAAATTTGCCCTCCCTTTTTCACAAGAAATCATAACCCTAGGGTTTTCTAAGATTTTCAAGATTCGCTCAAGAATCGATCAGACAGACTTTTCTATGGCAGTAAATCAAAAATTAGGGTTTCTCTCGCATTTCTCAGAAGAAACTGAATTCTCAGAAATTCAATTAACTGTCACATGTTTTCGCACTTTTTCAAGTTTACTGGTTGTTCTCAAGGTCTTGTTTATCTGGGATAAGAGATAGGAACTGAGATGGTCATTTGGAATATTCAGGTTTTGTCCGATCCAGGTTAACTAGATAATATGCGTCTGTTAAAATGTTTGCTTGTTAATGGAATGAAATGCTTGCTTGTTTATTGGAATACACAATGCGTATTTTGATTGGAATGTTGTTGCAAGGTTACGAGATTGCAAAGTTATTGGATTACTTAAAGTTTAAGTTATCTGTATTAGAATTGTTGGAATGCAATTTCAATTATTTTGATCTGATAATCTTAAAGGAGTAAGTGAAGATGCAAAGAAAGAGTTGTAAATTATTGACAGTAGAAGAGTTTTATTGGATAAAGACTTTTTCATTTATTTCAAATGTTGTTACAAAAATAATTTATTATTTCATGTGCTTTAAGTTTTACAGCTTATAGTATTTGAAGAATAAATTATTACAATTAAATGAAAAATCTCTCAATAAAAAAAACTAAGTCTAAGCCATTGCTCCATTGCTCCCATGCTCAAAGTCTTCCTCTGCTTTATCATCACCCAATTTGTGCTCACATGAAAAAGACAAAGAAAACAGGATTAGTACAGTTAACAAAAATAGAATTTTCAAGAAAGGAAAATTTTCATCATTAAAGTTTGTCGTCCAGAATCAGAGTGCTATTTTTCATCACGTTTTATTTTTCTCTTCTCAAATCACAAGAAGATTGCTCTTCTTGGTTCACAAAGAGAAAAATAAAAGTGCAAATTGAAGAATGCAAAAGCAAATTATTCAAAAAAACATAGCAAGGCGCCAAAACTGCATTACAAGGCCATATTGCAGCAACTAAGGCAAACAGGCGCCAAACTGTCTAAACATTGCAACAAGGCAAACCAAGGAAGCACAAATTGTCAAGTAACCAAATAGCATTGTAAATAAAACTAAACATTGCAGCATACAAAGTCAAGCATAGAAACTAAAGCAAACTGGATGCAAATTGTCAAACAAAGCAAATTGGATGCAAACTGAACCAATGCAGCAGTAATGCAGAAAGTACAAACAGCAGGCAATGCAGGAGGTAAACCAAATCACAAGCCAAAAATCTTGTCATAGATTTTCATCATTTCCCAAGACATAGGCAAACTTTTCAGAAAATAAGATGGAAAAGCAAAATTGCTTTGTCATTGAAAGAGAAAGAGAGAAAAGGGAGCACCTTTTTAGTATTGTACAGTTGGCTAAGAAAAGGGATGACAAGATATAATACCATAAAAATAGCAAGAAGAAAAGGCCCAACGGTTTCAAGCATAAACTACAAGTCCCAGCCTGCTAACCAAAGGTAGAGGGAGCTGTTATAAGACAAAACTCCAAGCCAAGCCTAAAAGAACACAAGTTAAAAACCTGTACAACCTTGAACAATTGGAACCAAGCTGAAAAATATACAAAAGCAACTGCACAACAAATCCAAAACCTGCATAACTATTGCAAAACTGCCTAGCCAAACTGCAAACAAGACCAAAAACCTGCAGTTCTCAAATAGAACCAAACATACAACAAAACTGTAAACAAAGCTCTCAATCAAACAGAGTTTCAAACAAACTTCCAAAACCAGATGGCCAAACTGTAAAGCCCACAACAAAACCCTGTGAACTGCACAGCCTGCTAACCACAAACCACAAGCCTGTTAACAAAAACCCCAACCTGCTATAAAAAAACAGCACAACCAAACTACCAAAAACCAACAAACCTGCAGTTCTCAAAAGAGCCAATAACCAAAGCTGCATAACAGATTCCAAGAACCAATCACAAAAAACTGTACAACCAAATTGCACAATCAGTTCAAAAACAAATCATAAAAATGTATAGCAGCTCAAGTCACAAAAAAACCCTGTTATCACACAGAAGCCCAAAACCTGCATCTTTCATCATCAACAAACCAAAACAAGGTTTCAAAACCACAATCATCATTAACAAAACTATCAACAAACCAAAACAAGGTTTCAGAACTGTTATCGTCATCAACAAAGAAAAGCCAACAAAAGCCTACCAACTCAGAATCATCATAAACAATCCAAACCAACAAACTCAGTTCAACAACAATCATCATTAAATAGAGTTCAGAAAGCTTTATCAACATTCAACAATTCAAGAGAGAGGAAAAGGTTTCATAATTATTATCATCATCACCAAAAAGCAATAACCAACAGAAGTTTCAGAATAGCATCATCAAACTCAAAGAGAGAGGAAAAGAGTTTCAGAAGCAACAACATTTCAAGTTTCAGAACATCATCATCAACAACTTACAAAGAACAAAATTTCAGACACAGCAACAAGCATCATCATCAGCATTCAAGTTCAAATCAGAAGCAGAAAATCGTACCAACAATCAAGGTTTCAGATCAAACGGTCATCATCAACCAACAACAATCAGAAGCAAACGCGCTTGGTCGTCATCTTTCCTCCCCTTCGCCTCTAGCCACCAAGGAACGCCACTAGCTCCATCCCACCTTTCCTCTCCTCTTCATAGAGAAAACCCCAAGGTACGTTTCTTCTCAAACCCTTTTCTGCACCTCAATAAGCCATGCAATACAATAGATTAGCCAAACTGTAAAAATCAAACAAACATAAACAAACTGTAAAACTCAAAGACGAATCATACCGTTACAATAAAGCCATGGATCATTGTAAGGAGATCAGAGAATGAAGGACAGTGTTCCGGCGGCTTGAGAGGAAGGAAGGTCAGAACCGTTGACTGAGAGAGATGAAGAGGAAGAATGAGCAAGCGGCGCCATTGTAAAATGTACAAACCCTAAACACAACAAACCCTAAATTCTGAAGACCCCAACCAAAAAGTTGCAGCTTGAGCAATTGGGCCTGTCCCAACCAAAGCCCTTAAGCCCACATTGCTAGCGCCCCCCTTTTTTTTCTATTCTTACCTCACTTCTTTTATTTCCATTTGGGCCTCACCACTTCAAATCCTAAGCCTATCTTTAATTTCAATTTATTTTCTTTTGTTTAAACAAATGCTAATGTTGTTTTTTTAATTTGAATTAATTTGTTTTATTTTGTTAATGATAACACTAATAATATTTATTTTCTTCAATTAATTTTATTTTCTTCTTTTATTAATTAATTTTGTTTCATTTAATAAAATACCAAGAAAAAACATTTAATTTTGTTTAATTAAATTTTCTTCCTTTAACCTTTTATTTACATAATTAATATATACAAAAAGAATAATAATAATATAATATTTAATCTTTCTTTTTAGAATAGATTTTATTTTTAAGTAAATACATGCATTTCATAATATTATTTGATTTCTTCATTCGTTATAACTTTGTATTGAATTGCGACAATTCGATTTGGTTGTAATATTTGGACATTATTATTCTTGTGAGACTCATCCCCATTTATAATAATTGTACCCCCATCCCCGGATACTTTTGTAATAACTTAGACTTTTAATTTCTGCAATTTATTGCTTTCAATATACCGTGTAGTAATTAGGCGTGTATGGCAAGATTCAAAATCAATCGCTAGATGACCTAATCCAAGAATAAATAAATTGAAATCAATACACAATGCACACTTGCACCCCTAGGGTTTCATCCACCTGTTGCCTTTAAAATGGTCATGTTATGCATGTTGAGTACTTTGGCAAAACAAAAACAAAACAAAAGATCATAGTCCCTCGATGACGCTATCTTGGTTGCCTATACAAAATGATCTAGTCCCTCGGAAAATTTGCTAAAGATACTTAACACAATTGCTATCATGGTCTATACGATGACCCGCGCCTGTCCCGTTTAACATCCTAATACAAGGTTGTTTACCAAATGCAATGGTAAAACAACACTGTCAAAAGGGTTAAAAACATATAGGAAAGATCTTTGAGTAAAATAGGGTAGATAACTCTTAGTTACTTGATCAAAACTTGAAAAATATCCTTGCTATTTTCAAAACACACCTCACAACACAATTTCAAAACATTTCCCAAATCAAACTTTCAAACATTGAAATATCTTTTCAAAAGACAAACACCTTTGTATATATTCAAATAAGAATCATTACAAAGGTTGCCACAACGATGGCCTCTTTTTCAAAAGCATTTTCAAAAACCACACACAAAGCACCATTTCAAACAATTGGAAAAGCAAAGCAAGTGATCTAAACAAGTAAGTAAGAGCCCATGGATAACCATGGATGAAAAGGGTGCTTTCACCTTCCCTTTTCATAATCTACCCCCCGAACCCAAGAAAACATCTCAAAGGTCTTTCCTGTGCTTTTTGACCTTTCCTTTGGATAAAATAAAAAGTCGGTGGCGACTCTTGCTAAATCGAAACATTTGCAAACACAAACGCAAAACCTCAAGTCAGTTCTCCCACCGTATCACACATTGTTTCAACCATATCGGTCTACACCGTACAGTCTCCACAATCTATTGCTATTTACCTAAAAAGGTGCCCCAAATTCGGGTGGAGGATCAAAGAAATCCCAATACAAAGAACCAAATATAAGGCATACAAATCAAATAATGAAAGCGAGTAAAAGTGATATATCCCTATGGTAACCCCACTTTTAAATTCAATCCCCAGCAGAGTCACCAATTCTGTGATACGGTGGGAGAACTGACTTGAAGTTTTGCGTTTCGATCGCACTTGTGCGGTTAGTAAGAGTCGCCACCTACTTTTCTTTTATCCAAAAGGAAATGTAAAAAGCACAGGAAAGACCTTTCGAGATTATTTCTCGGGTTCGGGGGGTAGATTATGAAAAGGGAAGGTATTAGCACCCTTTTCATCCATGGTTTTCCATGGGCTCTTAGTTACTCGTTTAGATCACTTGCTTTCATTTGATTGTGTGCTTGTGGTGTGGGCTTTGAAAGTATTTTGAAAAATATCTTTGTAATGGTTCTCGTCTCTATAAGAACGTATACAAAGTTTTGTTTCGAAAAGTTGTTCAAAGATGTGTTTGTGAATCGTGTTTCGAAAAGTGTTTTGAAAAGAGGTTTTGCAATAGTTCTCGTCTCTATAAGAACGTATACAAAGTTTTGTATTTTTTTTTTGAAAATGTTTTGAAATGGGAGTGTAGGTGTGAAGAGTTTTTGTCGTGAGCAAGCGAGTAACTAAGAGCGAATCTATCTACTCGAAAGGTCTTAAGTTGCTCTTTTCTTCTTCCTTTTAATGGTGATATCTTACCATTGATTTGGTAATAAGCCCCACCATTAAATGTGAAGGGACAGGTGTTGTACCCCAAAATTTTCTCTCTCATTTCATCAACATTTCTCATCACAAGGCTCTTGGAACTCAAGATTAAGCTAGGGTTTACTCTGCTCAAGACATCTCCTTGCACTGAGGACCTAAACTAGGGTTTGAGTTTGCACATGGATTTTTGGACCTTCAATGCTCAAATTGAATTTCATACTTTATATTGGACTCATAATTTTGTCCATACCAAGTTTCAAGCCTTGAATCAAATTTTTGCCCAGTCAATTGGACAGTTGACCTAGAAATCAACTATATTGGGGAAAAAGTCAACTGTGGCCAATTTGCAGTCAAACCTCGTGAATTTTGACCCACATCAACATTATGAACTCATATGAACCATTTGATCAAGTTTGGACCACAACTCCACAAGAAATTTGATCAGATCACCAAAAGGGCAAAATGGTCATTTTTAGGGTTTTGATTGTATAGAGGCAATTTCTGACTTTTTGACCTAGCCAATGGCAAATTAATCTCAACCAAGGACTCAAGGACTCAATGGCATCATCTTGACCTATTCAACAAGTTCAAAAGATCTCAAATGCATGGGATTGACAGATGAATTTTTCAGTCAACTGATCAAAATTTGACTGTACACTAAAAAGTCAAACTTTGACTTTTTGGTCAAAATCAAGTGCCAAGGGTCATTTTTCATCAAGATATGTAAAATTATGAAACTTGTTCATCAAGAAACCCAAAATTGCAAATTAGGGTTTGAAATTGAAAATTTTCATAACTTAGAATTTTTCTAACTTATGATATTTTCTTAATTTTTCCTAACTTTGTCCCACATTTTCACTATGATGCAAATAGATTCAAACAAAACTTACAACATGAAAGTTATAGTCCTCCACAAAGTCTACAACTTTGATTCACAAATTTTTCTCAAAAGAAGCTTGGTTCTCAAGTTATGATTTTTGGAACAAGGGTACCTAAAACTTTTAACTTAGTGAAATTTTGCCCTAGTTTAGGCAGGATTTTGACCTATCTTCTTGGCCATTTTTCACATAGTTCCACTTGGAATCTCAAGTTGCATTTCAAAGATGTATTATAGGTCATGTTGTAAGATTTCCAAATTATCCAATAATTCCTCAAACACATTTGTGGTTAGGGAGAATCTAATGCTTGAAGTTGGTAAAAACTCACTTTGTATCCATGGCAAAATCATGTTCACTCAAGTTGCATTTTCAAACCAGCATGCCTTACACTAGTTTGCAGGCCTCTAAACCATTTCACACTCCATAATTTAATGCAAATCCATTGAGATAATACATTGTTTTGGTCTTTAGGGCAATATACACAAGATTAATCCCTAAATGGTAAAAGGCACATTTCCATTTTTGCAAAAGTTTGCTTTATGTCAAACCACTAATCCTTGAGCATAGAGCAAAATCTCTTGCAGCTAAACAAATCCACAAATTAGATGGGCCAAGAGGATTGTATGCAAGATGATAAGATGGCATGTACAGGCCTGTAACCTCACTTCCACTTTCTTGCTTCAAAAACAAGAAAACTTGCCAAATCCTTACAACTTGAAAACCAGCCAATGTTAACTTTCAAAAACACTTCAAACATCTTTCTCACAACCCTTTGAGCTAGAAACACGAGTGCTTGAGCCCCAAAACACCCCATAGACAGAAATCACACTTCTTTGGCAAAACAGGGCAGGTGCTGCAACTTGAGTTCCCCGGCTCATTTGGCTCGTGCGTTTTTCCCCATTTTGCTTCAAAAACCTTCCATTCAACTCACTCAAGCTATCCTAAACCTCCATTACCAACTGTAACTCCATTTACAATGATCACCATTTTCATTTTGAGCTTGTGCAGGTTGATTTCTATAGACTTATTCAAGGACATTCAAGGCAAGCTAGCTATTGGAGAAGGACAAGTGAAGTTCAGGAAAGCTACCAGACATCTCAAACCTTCCTGAAAGGCACTACATTGCCCTACACGAATCCAACTGAAACAGGTTTTTCTTCACTTTCTATCTCTCTATTTAGGAACATTTAGCCTTAGTTTTATGAATAAAACATGTAGTGTTCATTGCCAGGAAGCCATACATATGCTCAGTTTTCATTTATATTAAGTGTGCTAGGAGAATTTCATCCATGAACATGCTGAAAAAACTAGGTCAGGTTTTAGGGCCAGATAAATTCTCTTTGGTCTTTGAGAGTTAGGATTAAGGTTTTATATGGTTGGAATCGTCTTCAAATTCTCTACAAGTTTGATGTTGTGTGTTTTTGCAAAAGATCACGTATACAAGATCTAGCATTTGAACCAGGCGCGCGCATTTAAAAGGTCTGAAGGTTGAAGATGAAGTTGGCTTGGGCTGGGCCTGGCCTGGCTTGCTTCTAACACCTCCCATTTTCATTTTTGCACCCCCTGGCCCATTTCCTTGTATTTTTACATTATCGCGTTTTTGTTTTCTTTTCTGATTTTGTTTATTTATTTCCAAGTATAAAAAATGCTCAAAAAATATTTTCATAATTTTTTACATTTATTTGGAATTTTATTTTAATTTTTTCTAACATTAAAAGCATAATTACTTTTATATTACTTATTTAAACTTGAAAATAATATGTAAATCATACCTTTATTTTTTATTTCTTATTTTTATTCACACTGAAAATATTATTATAAATATAATTTATTTTTGTACATATTTTATTTTATATTATACATATTTAATATACATATATATATACATATATAGTTTTATTTTATTAAATACTTTAGAATAAAATATAAAATTACATTATCACTTTTATTATTACTTATACTAAAATACCTTTTTTTAAAAATATATTTTATTTTTTTGTACATATTAATATATTTTATTGTATATAAATAATATATTGTATTTATTTTTCTTAAAGGAATTAGGGTTTTACCCTTAAGCAATTAAAATAAATCTTTTATTTATTTCTTTATTTGTTACATTAAATACTTTTACATACATAAACAAATAAAAAACCTTTTTTGCATAATATATATTATTTGATATTTATTTATTTTGTTTATTTAAATATTGTCCATTTAAATATTTATGCATTGTGATTCAATTTGGATGTAATAGTAAACTAGGGTTTATATTTCTTGTCAAATACTCCCATTCAAAATTGTACCCCCATCCCTATAATCATGTTGTAATAGCTTAGAATTTTAAATTCTCGCACTTTACGCTTTCAATTATGCCATGATTAGAGAATTAGGGTTTGTATGCAAAAATCCAAATCAACAAATAGCTTGACCTAATCAAAGACAAATATGCATAAAAATCAAACACAATGCACACTTGCACCCCTAGGGTTACAATCCACTTGTTGCCTTCAAAAATGAGCCATGGTATGCATGTTAGGTACTTTGGCAAAACCAAAACAAAACAAAAGATCATAGTCCCTCGATGATGCTATCTTGGTTGCCTAAACAAAAATGATCAAGTCCCTCAAAAATTTGCCAAAGACACTTGACACAATTGCTATCATGGTTTATACGATGACTCGCGCCTGTCCCGTTTAACATCCTAACACAAGGTTGTTCACCAAATGCAATGGTGAAACAACACTGTCAAAAGGGTTAAAAACATTAGGAAAGATCTTTGAGTAAAATAGGGTAGATAGCTCTTAGTTACTTGATCAAAAAAACTTGTAAAACATCCTTGCTATTTTCAAACACACTTCACAACACAATTTCAAAACATTTTCCCAAATCAAACTTTCAAACATTGAAATCTTTTCAAAAGACAAAAAAAAACCCTTTGTATACATTCAAACAAGAATCATTACAAAGGTTGCCACAACGATGGCCTCTTTTCAAAACATCTTTCAAAACCACACACAAAAGCACCATTTCAAACAATTGGAAAAGCAAAGTAAGTTATCTAAACAAGTAACTAAGAGCCCATGGATAACCATGGATGAAAAGGGTGCTTGCACCTTCCATTTTCATAATCTACTCCTCGAACCCAAGAAAACATCTCAAAGGTCTTTCCTGTGCTTTTTGACCTTTCCTTAGGATAAAATAAAAATTCGGTGGCGACTCTTGCTAAACCGAAACATTTGTAAACACAAAACGCAAAACCTCAAGTCAGTTCTCTCACCGTATCTCAGAACTGGCGACTCTGCTAGGGAAAACTTTAAAAGTGGAGTAACCTTAGGGATTAGATCACCTTTGTATGATTATATTGTTTGCTTTGATTGCTTTACATTTGGTTCTTTTGTTTGGGTTTTGAATCCTCCACCCGGATTTTTGGGAAACATTCATAGGTAAATAGCAATACATTGTGGAAACTGTGCAGGGTATACTGACATGGTTGAAGCAATAGCTATATTAGTGCGACATATTTGTGAGTACCGGTAGCCTTTGAGTCAATCAAAGAGAATACGGGGCCGCTGAGAGATGTCATGAAGCACTAATGAACTCTTAGAACCTTACTTGACCATCTTAGCCTTTTTAGGGGTAGTGAGATGACCGGCTTTGGTGTAGTCCGAAGTTGGTAGATACTCGATACTACACTCATTGAGGGTTGTTTTCTTGGAATATTTTGGTCGCCATTTAAGTGGCTAAACCAAAACAATGAACACAGAAAATAATCCAGTGATATTGAGCTCCTTAGAACCTGGTTACTATTTATAGGACAGGTTGAGCCAACTAACTTCAAGAGGGTACTTACCTATGAAACCTCATGCAAGCCTGAAACTAGGATCTTGTGTGACTTGTTTGTACATATGCTTGTGCATACATCATGAACATCATAAAGCATCATATGCATCCACTAACCATTTCAAGGGTTTGGATCTTCATCTTTGTTCTTGTTTTGTAGGTCATGGAACCTCTTCGCAGGAAAACAATTCAAGTTAACCTTGTGAGGATCCCTCCTCAACTTAAGGAGCTTATTTCCAAGATCCCAGAGAATTCTATCTTCAGTGAAAGACATGGTAGACTCATCAACTTGGTCAACTCCAACATTGAAGAAGACATGGTGAAAGTTCTCTTCCAGTTCTTTGACCCCCTACACCACTGTTTCACATTCCCTGATTACCAACTAGTACCTACTTTGGAGGAATTTTCTCAACTCCTGAGGATTCCTATTCTTTATCAACTACCCTACAACGGTACGGAAAGAGAACCAAAGCCTGAAGATGTTGCTCAAGCATTACACTTGCAACAATCTGATATCAAAGGTCATTGGGAAACCAGAAGTGGTGTCAAGGGATTCTTGGCAAAGTTTCTGTTTGAGAAGGCACAAGACTGCTGGAATTCTTTAGATCTACAAGCTTTTGAAGAGATTGTGTCACTCCTCATCTATGGGTTGGTCTTGTTCCCAAACCCTGATCAGCTTATAGATGTGAACACTGTCAATATTTTCATATCTCGGAATCATGTGCCTACATTGCTTGGGGACATCCTACACTCATTTTACGCACGAACAATGAGGAAAAGAGATGTTCTCATGTGCTATACTCCTCTTCTAGCAAGGTGGTTTATTTCTCACCTTCCCCAAACAGTTTTGAAGACTGAGCAGGGTTTAAGGTGGTCACAACGGTTGATGACCCTCACACATTCTAATGTTCATTGGTGTTCTCGGTCCAGAGAAAACGTCATCATCATTGATCGTTGTAGAGAATTCCCCAATGTCCCATTACTTGGCATTAGGGGAGGCATTACCTATAACCCCTGTTTATCTCTAAGACAATTTGGATATGCTTGAAGGGATGGCCCTCATGATATGCTGATTCCTGACCTGGTTTTTAACTTCGACAACGATGCGTAAGGACTTCGACAAAGGTTTATCCGAGCTTGTAGGATGCCCAACAAAGTGGATAGTAAGACACTGGGGCACAAGAATTCCATCCCCCTTGAGCCTTATCTCAGGTGGGTACGAACCCGCGCCCAGAATCTTATGATGCCATACCCTCACATTCTCCCCGTGATCAAAGAGCATGTTATGGAAGAAGAGGTTCCATACACCCTCCTACATCCTGACATGCCAACATCATTGGAAGAACTGCAAAAGAGTTGGATACAACTCAAAGAAGAAAGGAATACTTTTGAAGCCAGCTTCTATTCCAGTGAGAAGAAGGTTTTGGAGCTTACCCGCCGACTTCACGAAGAGGAGACTCTTAAAACTTACATCGTGCCAAAGAGGATGCGCAATGTCTTTTTACATTAAGAATTTTGTAATATTTTTCCCATGGGGCATTTATGTACTAACAAATTTCTTCTTATTAATATGACGTGTGTTCTTTTTGTCTGCAACAAATTTGAATTTCTGAATCCTTGAATGCATTACATGAATAACATATCATTCATCATATGCATAAACAGGTCTCCACACCAGGTTTCCTTATCTTTCTGATGTTTATTTCAGCAAGATGGATTTGGAGCAGACGGTTAAAGATCTGCAAGCATAGAATTCGCAATTCCAGCAACTCCTCATGACCTTAGGAAATGGTCAAGAGGATCTCAAAGCACTGTTAGAGAAAGAGAAGGAACCAAAAAGGAAGAAAAAGAAAAGAATTGGGGTAGCCACTATGGGAAGGAGATTTGAGCATCAGGCTAGGAGAGTTCTGGAGTTCCCCTCGATGTCTGACGAAGGGGTTAGTAAAGGAAAAGGCGTTGCAATGCCTTCTGAATCTGAAGCTGAAGAAGAAGAAGAAGAAGAAGAAGAAGAAGAAGAAGAGGACGAAGATTACTCAGAGCAGCAATATTCCCCGGCGGATGATAAGTATAAAAATCTTGAGGATCAGTTGGCGGCCATGGAGTTGCAAAGGGTACCTGGTTTAGATTTCGAAGAACTAGGGTTGGTTGCTGGAATCGTCATTCCTCCCAAGTTCAAAGTGCCTACATTTGCTAAGTATGACAGTTTGTCCTGTCCAAAGATGCATCTGAGGTCCTATGTTAGAAAGATCCAACCTCACTCCTCTGATAAGGATCTTTGGGTCCACTTTTTTCAAGATAGTTTGTCAGGCACGCAATTGGACTGGTTCTATCAACTTGAGAGATCTGATGTTCATAACTGGGAAGATTTGGCTGCTGCTTTCTACTGACAATACCAATATAACGCACATTTAGCGCCTACTCGTACTCAACTACAGAGTATGGGTATGGCCTCTAATGAGGGATTTAAGGAGTATACCCAGAAGTGGAGGGATTTGGCTGGAAGGGTGCAGCCACCATTGTCGGATAGAGAGCTGGTTGTCATGTTTTTAGGGACTCTGTCTGGTCCGTTCTTCAATCACTTGATTGGGAGCTCATCTGCAGAGTTCACTGAATTAATTCTGACCGGTAAAAGGGTTGAAGCTGGCATTAAAAGTGGTAAAATTCAGAAGGATGCCTCCGCTTCCACTGCTATTAAGAAGACCTTCCCAGCTAAGAAGGAAGTTTTTGTTGTCCATACCCAGAGAAACCAAGGGAGAACAGAGCTCCAACCAACGGTGGGGGCTGTGATGATCCAAAACTCTTCAACCGATCAACCTCGCAGCAATCAACCAAGAGCTAATCAGCAAAGGGTAGAAAGGCCACAACGGCAGTTCACCCAAATCAACATGACACCGGCTCAAGTCCTCCCTCATCTGTTAAAGCTGAACCTCACTAACTTGAAAGAAGCACCGAAAAACCCTAATACCTCTTCTCCTTATTATCACTCCAATGCAAAATGTGCATACCACTCAGACAGTGTAGGGCATGATACCAACAACTGTTGGGCTCTTAAAAACAAAATCCAAGACTTGATAGACGCCAAGGAGGTAGAATTCGATGCGCCCGAAAAGCCGAATGTGATTTCTGCCCTGATGCCCAAGCACGGTAATAGTGTCCATGCCATTATGGAAGATCTTCATGTTACCACTGTTGATGACCTTTTGACTCTGTTACCAATAATTAAAGTGAATTTGATGAAATCCGGGATATTCCCAGGCTGTGGAAAAGACTGTTACTTCTGTTCAAACTTACAAACTGACTGCCCACTGTTGAAATCAGGCATCCAACGCCTGATGGATACCCAAGAGATCCTCTTTCAAAAGACTCGTGTTGATACTATCACTCATGTTATTCCTGTTACCTTTGATACTCCAACCAATGACATTGCTATAATAACCATCTCCGACGATCTTTCCAAGACCTGCAAAAGGCCTGTTAAGATTACGCCTGATCCTAAGTTTGTACCGTTGAAAATCACCATGCCGGGGCCTGTCCCGTATAAATCTAACAAGACGATACCATGGAATTACGGAGGAGAAATATTCTACCATGGTATCAAGCAGATTGAATCAGTCCAAGAGAATTCCGATGATGAAACCCCTGATATAGGGAATATTGCAGGAACGAGCAAGATAACTCACAGCGGAAGGATCTTCTCTCCGGAGATTGCTCCTCCACGGGTAGTCTTCGGACCCTCGAGAGTTTCTATGCATGTTAAGCCATCTGTGCAAAGCCCGGTAATTGAAGAAGTTGATGCACCTGAAGCTAGACCCTCTGATGTTACTACCAATAAGGGTAAGGGGATACAAGAAGCGCCTGTTAGGATGAAGGCTCAAACTGTGGTTATCCCCGAGACCACCCAAAAAGAGATGGTAGAAATCTTAAGGATAATCAAGAAGAGCGACTATGATGTCATGGAGCATCTAGGGCAAACCCCTTCCAAAATCTCTATGTTGGCTCTCTTACTCTGCTATGAGGCTCATGCTAAAGCCTTGATCAAATTTATAAAGACGGCACACGTGCCTCAAGAAACTTCTGCTGACCAGTTTCAAGAGTGTGTGGCTAGCCTTACAGCCGATAACGGTCTTGGTTTTTCTGATGCTGATTTGACCCCTAAGGGAAGAAAGCATAACGATGCAATGCATGTCTCGGTAGAGTGCAGGGGGACCACGCTTGCTCATGTTCTGGTGGACACCGGTTCATCCTTGAATGTTTTACCAAAGAAGGCGTTGGACAAATTGGACTGCGAAGGTTTGACCCTAAAACCCAGTAACATCGTTGTTAGAGCCTTAGACGGTTCTAAGAGAATGGTTCACGGAGAAGTGGACATTCCAATCAAAGTGGGTACAGAAATTTTCAACTCTACATTTTATGTGATGGACATCCGTCCTTCATATTCATGTTTGTTGGGGAGGCCATGGATCCACAATGTTGAGGCAGTCACTTCTTCCCTACACCAAATGCTAAAGTATCCAGTTCAGGGTAAGATCATAACGGTTCATGGGGAGGAAGAGTATATGATAAGTCACCTTAACTTCTTCCGCTATGTGGAGTTAGATGGCGAATTCATAGAAACTCATTTCCAACATTTTGAAGAGGTTGCTCCTGAAGTCGCAGTTGTAAAGACAATGACTGATGTGCCTATCATTTCCAAGCCTGTGTCTAGGATGGCATCCCTCAAAGATGCGGAGGCTGTAATCAAAGAAGGAAGGAGTACAGTGTGGGGGAAACTGCTTAAGTTTTCTCATAAGACAGACAAGTTCGGACTAGGTTTTACTGCTGCTGGCCAGAAAGCTGTGCGTCGCTCCCGGGATGGAGGACCACCCTTAAAAATCACTCACCATGGAATTAATGCCCTAGAATATGATGATGAAGAAGACAACTTTGAAGATTGGATCTTTCCAACCATTGAAGGAGGATTAAGCAACTGGGAAGCGAAAGACTTTGTTCCCATCACTTTCATCAACCAGTAATTTATCTTTGAACAATTTCCTATTTTGGTCTGTAATAATTAAACAATTCATACACTCTCTTTTTTGCCTTATGCCTGTCCCGGGGCATATAGGTCCATTTGTAAGGGCTTGATTTCTTCATTATCATATTCCATTTTTAATGAATCATTAGACGTTTTCATCTATAAACTGTTGTGTTCATTTTCTTTCCTTTTAAATTTTGTTTTGTTTAAGGATGGTTATCCCTTACACACACCCACACTCACAAAATGCAGGTACCCATCCACTCCGGATTCCATGGGTGACTATTCTGCTTTGGCCTTCAGTGACTCTGAAGATTTGGTCAATCATGCCGAGTACGAAGGTGGTGAAGACTGTGAAGTGCCTGGGGAGTTAGCTAGACTTTTGCAACAAGAGGAAAGGGCCATTCTGCCCCATGAAGAGTTGCTTGAGACTGTCAATTTGGGAACAGAGGAAGACAAGAAAGAGGTTAAGGTGAGTGCCAACCTGGAGCCAAGTGTCAAAGAGCGTCTAGTTCAGTTGTTGAACGAATATGTTGAGATCTTTGCCTGGTCCTATGAAGACATGCCGGGACTAGATACAGATATCGTGGTTCACCGTCTCCCTACAAGAGAAGATTATCCACCGATCAAACAAAAATTCCTCCGAATGAGGCCCGACATGTCCGAAAAGATCAAAGCTGAAGTGATGAAACAATTCAATGTTGGCTTTCTGGTTGTTACTTCCTATCCATAATGGGTTGCTAACATTGTGCCCGTGCCTAAGAAGGACGGCAAAGTCAGAATGTGTGTGGACTATCGGGACTTAAACAGGGCTAGCCCTAAAGACGGTTTCCCATTACCACACATTGACATCTTGGTTGACAACACAGCTCAACACAAAGTATTTTCCTTCATGGATGGATTCTCGGGATACAACCAGATCAAAATGGCCCCCGAAGACATGGAGAGGACTACTTTTGTCACGCAGTGGGGTACCTTCTGTTATAAAGTGATGCCATTCAGATTGAAGAATGTCGGGGAAACCTATCAGCGAGCCGTTGTAGCTTTGTTTCATGATATGATACATCATGAGATCGAAGTCTACATAGACGACATGATAGCCCGTTCACAAACAGAAGAAGAACACCTTGATCATCTGCAAAAGCTGTTTGTCAGATTGAAGGAATATAAGCTCAGACTAAACCCTAGTGTTGTACCCCAAAATTTTCCCTCCCATATTCTTCAAGGTTTGTCAAGAATCATCTTCAAATGGTTCAAAACCATTCAAGGGTTGCACAGTCCAAACATCTCCTAAGCCAGTCCAAATTAGGGTTTTGGTTCCTTCAATGAATTTGGGGTTTTCAATGTCTCAATCAAGTCCCATAGGCCTATATACTTTGTCAAGCATCTACATGTCAAGTTTCAAGATTCACAATGCCAGTTTGCATAGTCAAAAGCTCCATTTGGTTCACAATCAACTGCAGGGGCAAAATGGTCATTTTGCAGTCAAAAGTCAGAATTTTTGGTCAATATCTTATTTTGAGCTCACAATCATCATTTGATCAAATCTTGATCATGATTCCTCAAGCATGGCTCAAAAATCATCAAAGATGTAAAAGTTACTATTTTTGGACAGCTGAAAAGTCAACTATAACTTGACCAGGGCATAACTTTTTCATGGTTCATCAGAAAAATCCAATACAATGCTCATTTTGAAGGGGATGACATTTCCTACAACTCATATTCATATTCCATGTCAAAGAAATGCTCTCACAAAAAGTTATCAATTTCTACATTATAGGTCAATTTCAAAAGTCAACAAAAAGGCACTTTAAGTCAAAGACTATAACTTGAGATTGGTAAATCCAAATGACATGGGACCAAAGGCATTGGTTATAGGACTTCAAGACCTTTCCAAAATGTCCAAGAACATGTTCATATGATCAAAATTGAGCAAGATATGCATTGGAGAAGTTGGGAAATTTTTGTGAATTTGCAAAAGTCAACTTTGCTCAAAACACATCATTTTTGCTAATGGGCCTCAAATTCCTTCTTGAAACTTTGTCCAAGGCTTATGCACGACCCATTAAGCCTACTTGAATTATTTTCTTATTTTTTATTAATTAATTGAATTTTTAATCAATATTAATTCATTTAATTCATTTAATTGTAGGAAAATATCAAGATATGGTTTTGCAATCTTTTCATGAAGCAAATATGACCTACATGTGCTGGAGATTTCGTGTACACATCAAGGGGACAAGGATCTCTCAATTTGGAAAGATTTTTCAATCAAAAATATGCAAAAAGATATGATTGAAAATCAAATATTCCAACCATTATTCCATGGATTTCTTGGCAAGATTGTAACCTAAATCCATTCCATTATATATACAGAACCTAACCCTAATGCAAGACACGTAAGAATTACTGCAGAAAGCCATATGCAACGTTGAAAAAAATCAAGAAAAACTTGAAAATTGTTTTCCTAATTCCAGGTTAATTCAGAGCTTTTTGTTAATTCTAATCCATTGCAGGGATCCCCAGGAAGGTGTAGGAACCAAAACCAAGCGTTTAACCTCAAGAAATCGCCGTTTACAGTCACACGGTTTGGTACTTTTCTTCACAATCGTAATTCATTATTCATGCATCATTAACGAGATTTTTTGTGTGCTTTGCATTGCTAGAACCTCTCTGAAGCTAATGGTACAGGTGAATTGCATTATGGTGTCCAGAATCAGGAAATACCATTAACGAATTCTAGGGTTCTTGAATTTCAAAATTGGGGTTTTCCACATCCAGTAAAATTGAGACTTCTCATGCCTATGGTCGTAATCGTTGTAACCAGACGAATTGAACCCAACCCTCGCGAACAATTTATATAGCCTCTACGCCTAATCGCTATTATTTGTCATTCCACATTGTGGGGGTTAAAAACCCCCGCTATCTGTTTTGTTTTTTTGCAGGTGAACGAAGAAGATGATGTGCTGTTGATGTATCATTGGTCAATTCAAAAGGATGGCGCGCGTTTTATGTTTTACAGCTTAGCGTTTTGTTTTCCAATATAACATTCTCTCTCTATCTTAATGACAAATGCAGGCATGTGGTGTAGTGGTAGATGAGGTGGCTGTTAACCATTGGGACCTGGGTTCTATTCCCAGGTCAACCCAAATGTTCTATTATTTTTCTTTACAGGTTCCCATGCAAACTTTCCAATGTGTTTCACCATGTACCTCACATCCAAGTGCGCCAAGTGGCCACTCTCACAGATCTGATGGCCGTGAGGTGCAGACTACCATGCTCATGGTCAACCCACGCATAGACAAGCAGAAAGGTCAAACGGACTGGCCAACAAATGGGCCTTGGAATTTCTAACAAACTCCTAACCTGGCCCAGCACCCCCCTGGTTTTCTTTACTCTTTTTTTCTTTTCTATTTCAATTTCTATTTAATTGCTTTATTATTAATTATTATTATTACTTAATTAACTTAATTAATTATTTTCACAATAAATTCAGAAACTTAAAATGTTATTTATTTTTATTATTTATTAATTTCACTATTAGTTATTATTTTGTAAATAAATTCTAATTAATTAGTTTAGTTGTTTAATTAGGACAATTTTAATCTTTTTCATAATAAATAAAATTAATATAGAAATTAGGGTTTTTATTAACTTGTGATTTTATTTTATTTTTATTTTTATTAAAAAACTAAAAAATACTTTTTTTTCTTTTAATTAATTAATTGATTAGTTTTAGGTTTAATATTTAATTTAATTGCAAAAAGGACAAAAATTCATTCTTTTCTCAAAAAAGGTTCAAAACTCTAAGGACGTCCCGATTCAATTCTTTCGCGCGCATATTTATTTTTAATTCATTATTTTGATTATATTTATGTAACTGCTTCGAGAATGTAATAGATAATTAGGATCTTTATCGCTTTCTTTATTTTTTCGCATTTATTTTCAAGGGTTATGTTTTTGGCGATGTAAATACCCGACGCCTTGTAATAACGTAGATTCACTTTCCGCAATTTATTTCCCGCAAATTATTAACTGTTAATTATGCATGCAAGACTTGTCTGAAAAATAAAATCTACCCGTAGCTTACAATGATGCATGTTCAAAGATAATCTTAAACTGAATCCTGACACACATGCACATGCCACTCCTAGGGTACGCCTCACTTGGTTGCCTCGACGTGGTCATCAAGTATAGGGTGTTTTAGAGGTCTCCCTCCTGTCTAAAGATCCAGTTGCCTCGAAACGGTTGCCTCGGATAAAAAAGGATCTAGGACATTAGGGTTACCGCTAAGGCGTCCTACTATTTCTTTGGTGACCACACATCTCCCTATAATCGAATTGACCCGAATAACTCCAACGACGGTGCTACCTACTTCTCAATAGTGGGATAGTACTGTCTAAAGGACTTTTACACAATCTAATTCCTTAGAGTAGGTAGATTTCTCCTGGGTACTTGCTCTTTCAAAAAAACAAAAACATCTTTTCGCACTCACACTTTCAAAAAGTTTTCAAACAAACACTTCATACACTCTTGAGGACTGATACAAGAGTTACCTAGAAGTTTTTCAAACTAAACTTTTTCAAAACCCACATACACATGAAAAGCAAACATTTTTTGAAAACATAGTGAGCAAGTACCTAAGAGCCCGTGGATAACCACGGATAGAAAGGGTGCTAACACCTTCCCTTTCTATAAATCTACCTCCCGAACCGAGAAACATCTCGAAAAGGAATTTTGCTGTGCTTTTGTCCTTTCCATGTTGGAGAACATAAAAGACGGTGGCGACTCTTGCTTACCGCGACATTTCGCGAACCAGCATTCCAAAACAGACAGTTCTATTTCCACCGATCACAGAACTGGTGACTCTGTTGGGGATTCTAAATAAGTGAGGTGTACCTTAGGATTAGATCATTCTATGTTTTCAATTGTATGCCTTGTTTGCTTTAATATTGTGGGCTTGCATCGGAGTTTCATAGATCCTAACCCGGATCTGGGGATACCCTTTTTAGAAGTAGCAACAAACTGTGAGGGAACTGTGCGGGGTATATCGACACGGTTGAAGCAGTTGCTACATTGATGTGGAACTTTGGTGAGTACTGGTAACCCTTGAGTCAAGTCAAGGAGAGTATGGGGCCGCCGCGTGGTGTCATGAAGCATCAACTGACCTTAGGAACCTTACTTGACCATCCTGGCCTCTTTAGGGGTAGTGAGATGACTGACTTTGGTGCAGTCCGAAGTTGGTAGATACTCGATACTACACTCATTGAGGGTTGTTTTCTTGGAATATTTTGATCGCCAGTTCAGTGGCTAAATCAAAACAATGAACATAGAAAACAATCCAATGATATTGAGCTCCGTAGAACCCGGTTACTATTGATAGGACAGGTTTTGAGCCAACTAACTTCAAGAGGGTACTTACCTACGAACCCCATGCAAGCCTAAACCTAAGGACTTGTTTGCTTTGTGTGAATATGATTGTCTGTATATACACTTGCTTACTTTTTGCATCCATGTACATAACATCATAACATCATAACATTACATACATCCTGCATAAGGACTAACCCATTTCAAGGATCTCAAGGATTTTTGATGCAGGTCATGAAGAACCAAATGTCTAGAAAGGGGTAAAGGGGATTTATTTTCCTCTAGCCAAGGTTGCTTGGAGATCAAAACATGATAACTTGAGTCAGGGGCTATGACCCACTCGATATGGTGAGCCTTGACTCTTGAAGAAGGACTTTCAACAATATGAAGTGCCTTCAATCAAGCAACCAGATTCAAATTCTAACAAGTTTCTCTATTTACCCCGCGAGATCCTTGAAAACATTGCATGCATATCATACATATCATTGCATAACAGGTACCCTTGTTACAGGTCGCTTATCTTCTTCGCTGTTTATTTCAGCAATGGCTTTCCAACCAGACAACCAGGATCTCCGTACTCAAGAGGCTCAGTTCAGGTAAATCTTCCTAAGCTTATCCAAGGGGCAGGAAGAATTGAGAATGCTCCTCATGGGGAATCTGGTCAAGAATAGTCCAGAAGACAGTAAGGATGAACGGCTGAAACATCTGCAAGCTGAGGTAGATGCAATAAGAACCCAGATGTTGGGGCAAATGGCCCTTATCCAAGGCTTAGCTCGGGAACAAGAAGAGTTGAGAACTGTGATCAACCAGCTTCAGCAAGACAGTATGAAGCAAGTAGTCAAGGCTGGGGACCAAACCGGTAATCAGCCTCCAAGAAGTCAAAGGTTTGGTTCAATGAATAGACCTCTCCAAGCTGCTACTACTTCACAGGTCCAACAACGACCTCGCCAAGAACAACGGGTTGATCAGAGCAAGCTAGATAAGCCTAGGAGGAAATTCACCAAGCTCAACGTGTCACCGTATCAAGCTTTACAATGCCTATTGAGGTTGAATCTGGTAATGCTAAGGGACCCTCCTAAGAATCCCAACACTTCCTCTTCCCGGTATAACCCGAGTGAAAGGTGTGCATACCACTCTGACAGTCCAGGACACGACACCGACGACTGTTGGACTCTGAAGAACAAGATTCATGACCTAATCGATGCAAAGGAGGTCGAGTTCGAAGCGCCCGAGACTCCCAATGTGATCACTGCTCCCTTGCCAAAACATGGCTAGGATTGAAAAAAAACTTTTGTTCATTCGAATGTTCAAGTTGTATTTTTCTTTGATTGTTCAAACATTTTATTCATGTTAAACTTTGTTATTTCATTAATGCATTACACGTGTCTGTTTTGAAGTCATTATGTTCACTATGCTTAAAACTGCTTTCATATTTTGATGTTCAACTCTCGAAAAAAATTCTAAACCTTTTGAGGGAGGATGATGAAAACGATACCACGATCTTTACAGTATGCTTTTGAACAGACCCCGCTGATGAGGTACAGGCATTGTTTCAATTTCTAAACACTGGAGTTATAAGGAAGATAATCCCTCATCGACCCCTTCGAGCTAAAGAAGTAGGAGTTTTTTCTTTTCACAAAAAAAATTAAAACCCTTAATCATAACCTGGGGCAGGGTAGTTTTCTCAGTTGATCCAGGTGCACAATGAATGGCATCAAAGGAGTCCTTCTAAAACAAAAGACAGTGATGGTTCCGAATAATCATAAAGACAGGCAGTCATTATCTCTCAGAAATAAAAGCCCATTAAGTCAAAACCTATGAAGGAGACTTACAAAAACTGGGGCATCCCGCTGACTGTAATCACAAAAGAAATAGTTCAGGCAAAAAATAGGGATAATGAAATCAAAAAGAAAGAGGTCCTACAAACCCTCAACAAAAAAATGAATGCCTATTCAAAATAAACTATCAGTATCCGAACCATCACCGAAATATCAGAGCAAAGACTCAAACAAGGTATAACGCACGATTAACTGAGTTTAGGTTTGAAGAACATCACGAAGAGCGGGTGGGTACAAATAAAATTTAAGCCTTTATCCTTTGTTTCTTAAGCCGTGAACCAGGCCACGTTATAACCCTTAAAAGTCCTAGCTGAAGCATGGGTTAGTTCGAAAGCATATTGTTCCAAAAGGTATCCTGACTCCTTAAGGCTTGCTGTAAAATCCTGAGTTGACATCACATTTTACAAAAATTCGCTTGTTTTATTGAAAACTGCATTTTCAAAAACTTCAAGACAGACATAAGCTTTGCATTTTTAATATAACATTGTTTGCATATGATTATTTGTTCAAACAGCAGAGAAATTCGCACGACGAATATCTAGTGAACAAAAACCTTCTCAAGGGTCATCTCAAGTGGAAGAAACACTTCCAAACAAGGGGCAAACATGAGCATTGTCTATCATCTGGGGCAGTCAAGTCAAGATTCAGAGAATCTCTCAAAATGCCAAATAGTCAGGGGCAAATCTCCATCTGAGTCACTTGGGGCATTGGACATGAATTCCAGCAACGGATCTTGCATAATCCAACATCTTCTGGTAGTATGACGACACAATGCTACCGACAGTGACAACTCCCGACACTCTGAGAACGTGGACATAGTCAAAAAAATACTACGTATAATCAAAGACCCGCTAGGTTGACATACCTAGGAAAAAATAAGGGCTTCCCGGCGAATCAAAAGGGTTCGGGCAAAAATTAGGGATGAAAATAAAAAATCTGTACACCCGGCAAGTCGAAAACCTGAAAAGGCGGCTTGGGCAAAAAAGGGTATCCCGGTGGACTGAAAACCCAAAAGGGCAGTCCAGGAAAAAATTAGGGATCAAAGCGTACGACTATGTCCCGTCATCTCGTCACTGGCCTACCAGAAGAAGATTTGTCAATCGGCAGGTATCAAGCACCTCATAGGCCTTCTTCTCCCACAAAAGCTGGGGCAATAAGAATTGTCCGAACTGTACGAGATGCTCTGTCCACCAAGGTACAAAGGTATATTCGGCTGAAGAATATAACCAGGATACCTTCACTCCCCGCAGAGTAAGATAAGAATCAGCAATACTCTCCCCCGAGCAGAGTTGGTCTCTCCTCAGCCCGAAAAGGCACAATATCTCCAGCAAGTCAACGAAACTCTCCCCAAGCAGAGTTAGTCTAATGTCAGCCTTAAGGAAGTGGGTATCCCCAGAAGATCTCAATATTCTCCAGCAGAGTATACAGATGTTCCTCAGCAAGCATCCCCGGCAGTCTTAATATAAGATTGTTCCCCGGCGGAATACAGACACCCCAGTGGAATCAATCTCCCCAGTACAGTCCAAAAGTTTCCCCAGGAGAGTTGAATCATCCTCCTCAGTAGATTATGGAAGCTTATCCCCAGTAGATTCTGGAAGCCTATCCCCAGTAGAGTCTGGAAGCTGGTCCCCTGCAGAGTGAAAATATCTCTCCCCGACCATGTTCAAAGGTTATTCCCCACCAGGGTCTAACTGGGTTATCCTTAGCTAATTACCACGGAAGGATCGTCCTCGGCGAAGTTCGTCCTATCCCCCAGTGAAGTTCATCAAATTCCCCAACATAACTTATCAACGGAATCCCCAGCGGAGTTCTCATTAAAATCTCAGCGAAGCATCTCTTCCCCACAGAGTATTTCCCCGCAGAGTAATCTCTCCAACAAGTTTATTTCCCAACGGAGTCATCTTCTCCTACCGGTTTATTCTTGCAACCATCTTCAATCATCATCCCTAGCGGAAACGAAGAACTCTACTCTTCAACATCAGCCCAGGATTCAACGAACTTCCGGCATTCGTCAAGGATTTATTTTCCCAGACGAAAACACATTCATAAACATATCACATTTCATACATCCTGCTTACATACATGATAAAGTGCATACGACACGATCTCATCATGACATCATGCATCATGACATTGCATACAACTAATGTTTTGCCTTTTCAGGAAAAGGTCAATCAAAAGACAATTACCATCAACTTTCGCAGTTCCAGATTCGATACCTGTATCTAGCCAGGGCATATCTGTGAGCGATTGATTGTAGATTCGATACCTGTATCTAGCCAGGGCATATCTGCATGAAGAGTTTGAAGATCAACCCCTGTAACAGGCCAGGAAATTATCTTTCATTCTCAGGTTAGAGGTCTACGCCTGTATACATCCAGGAAAGCTATCTCTACCAACCTTTTGAAGTTCCAGATTCGATACCTGTATCTAGCCAGGGCATATCTGTGAGCGATTGATTGTAGATTCGATACCTGTATCTAGCCAGGGCATATTTGCATGGAGAGTTTGAAGTTCCAGATTTGACACCTGTATCTAGCCAGGGCATATCTGTGAGTGATTGATTGTGGATTCGATACCTGTATCTAGCCAGGGCATATCTGCATGAAGAGTTTGAAGTTCCAGATTCGATACCTGTATCTAGCCAGGGCATATCTGTGGGCGACTAATTCCAGATTTGATACCTGTATCTAGCCAGGGCATATCTGTGAGCGATTGATTGTAGATTCGATACCTGTATCTAGCCAGGGCATATCTGCATGAAGAGTTTGAAGTTCCAGATTCGACACCTGTATCTAGCCAGGGCATATCTGTGAGCGATTGATTGTGGATTCGATACCTTTATCTAGCCAGGGCATATCTGCATGAAGAGTTTGAAGTTCCAGATTCGATACCTGTATCTAGCCAGGGCATATTTGTGGGCGACTAATTCCATATTCGATACCTGTATCTAGCCAGGGCATATCTGTGAGTGTTTGATTGTAGATTCGATACCTGTATCTAGCCAGGGCATATCTGCATGAAGGGTTTTACACCTGTATCAGGCCAGGAAATTATCTTTCATCTTGACCAATCGTCCGAAGTTCCAGATTCGATACCTGTATCCAGCCAGGGTATATCTGTAGACGACTAATTCCAGATTCGATACCTGTATCTAGCCAGGGCATATCTGTAGACGACTAATTCCAGATTCGATACCTGTATCTAACCAGGGCATATCTGTAGACGACTAATTCCAGATTCGATACATATATCTAGCCAGGGCATATCTGTAGACGACTAATTCCAGATTCGATACTTGTATCTAGCCAGGGCATATCTGTGAGCGATTGATTGTAGATTCGATACCTGTATCTAGACAGGGTATATCTGCATGAAGAGTTTGAAGATCAACCCCTGTAACAGGCCAGGAAATTATCTTTCTTTCTCAAGTACGCAAGTTCTCGCTAAGGAATCTCTTACGCGATCGACACCCCTGGATGGCATCTTTAAGCCCATCTCCACAACCATCCATTATATTTCCAAATGGCATCTATAAGCCCATTCCCGACAAGATTCTGTCACGTCTCCAGATGGCATCTATAAGCCCATCCTCCTATCCATCTTCTTTCCAGATGGCATCTGTAAGCCCATTCCCGACATCACATTGCTGATACTACACTATGCGAGTGCAAATTTCTGGGCACTCTAATGTTCAATCATCTTCCACCTTCGGATCACGAAAGGCACGCAAGCCAATCTACATCCTCAGGTCTAAGAAGATTGAACAGGGGCAACTGTTGTACCCCAAAATTTGCCCTCCCATATTCTTCAAGGTTTGTCAAGAATCATCTTCAAATGGTTCAAAACCACTCAAGGGTTGCATAGTCCAAACATCTCCTAAGCCAGTCCAAATTAGGGTTTTGGTTCCTTCAATGAATTTTGGGTTTTCAATGGCTCAATCAAGTCCCATAGGCCTATATACTTTGTCAAGCATCTACATGTCAAGTTTCAAGATTCACAATGCCAGTTTGCACAGTCAAAAGCTCCATTTGGTTCACAATCAACTACAGGGGCAAAATGGTCATTTTGCAGTCAAAAGTCAGAATTTTTGGTCAATATCTTATTTTGAGCTCACAATCATCATTTGATCAAATCTTGATCATGATTCCTTAAGCATGGCTCAAAAATCATCAAAGATGTAAAAGTTACTATTTTTGGACAGCTGAAAAGTCAACTGTAACTTGACCAGGGCATAACTTTTTCATGGTTCATCAGAAAAGTCCCATCCAATGCTCATTTTGAAGGGGATGACATTTCCTACAACTCATATTCATATTCCAAGTCCAAGAAATGCTCTCACAAAAAGTTATCAATTTCTACATTATAGGTCAATTTCAAAAGTCAACAAAAAGGCACTTTAAGTCAAAGACCATAACTTGAGATTGGTAAATACAAATGACATGGGACCAAAGGAATTGGTTAAAGGACTTCAAGACCTTTCCAAAATGTCCAAGAACATGTTCATATGATCCAAATTGAGCAACATATGCATTGGAGAAGTTGGGAAATTTTTGTGAATTTGCAAAAGTCAACTTTGCTCAAAACACATCATTTTTGCTAATGGGCCTCAAATTCCTTCTTGAAACTTTGTCCAAGGCTTATGCACGACCCATTAAGCATACTTGAATTATTTTATTATTTTTTATTAATTAATTTAATTTTTAATCAATATTAATTCATTTAATTCATTTAATTGTAGGAAAATATCAAGATATGGTTTTGCAATCTTTTCATGAAGCAAATATGACCTACATGTGCTGGAGATTTCGTGTACACATCAAAGGGACAAGGATCTCTCAATTTGGCAAGATTTTTCAATCAAAAATATGCAAAAAGATATGATTGAAAATCAAATATTCCAACCATTATTCCATGGATTTCTTGGCAAGATTGTAACCTAAATACATTCCATTATATATACAGAACCTAACCCTAATGCAGGACACGTGAGAATTGCTGCAGAAAGCCACATGCAACATTGAAAAAAATCAAGAAAAACTTGAAAACTGTTTTCCTAATTCCAGGTTAATTCAGAGCTTTTTGTTAATTCTAATCCATTGCAGGGATCCCCAGGAAGGTGTAGGAACCAAAACCAAGCGTTTAACCTCAAGAAATCTCCGTTTATAGTCTTACGGCTTGGTACTTTTTTTCACAATCGTAATTCATTATTCATGCATCATTAACGAGATTTTTTGTGTGCTTTGCATTGCTAGAACCTCTTTGAAGCTAATGGTACAGGTGAATTGCATTATGGTGTCCAGAATCAGGAAATACCATTAACGAATTTTAGGGTTCTTGAATTTCAAACTTGGGGTTTTCCACATCCAGTAAAATTGAGACTTCTCATGCCTATGGTCGTAATCGTTGCAACCAGACGAATTGAACCCAACCCTCGCGAACAATTTATATAGCCTCTACGCATAATCGCTATTATTTGTCATTCCACATTGTGGGGGTTAAAAACCCCCGCTATCTGTTTTGTTTTTTTGCAGGTGAACGAAGAAGATGATGTGTTGTTGATGTATCATTGGTCAATTCAAAAGGATGGCGCGCGTTTTATGTTTTACAACTTAGCATTTTGTTTTCCAATATAACATTCTCTCTCTATCTTAATGACAAATGCAGGCATGTGGTGTAGTGGTAGATGAGGTGGCTGTTAACCATTGGGACCTTGGTTCGATTCCCAGGTCCACCCAAATGTTCTATTATTTTTCTTTACAGGTTCCCATGCAAACTTTCCAATGTGTTTCACCATGTACCTCACATCCAAGTGCGCCAAGTGGCCACTCTCACAGATCTGATGGCCATGAGGTGCAGACTACCATGCTCCTGGTCAACCCACGCATAGACAAGCAGAAAGGTCAAACGGACTGGCCAACAAATAGGCCTTGGAATTGCTAACAAACTCCTAACCTGGCCCAGCACCCCCCTGGTTTTCTTTACTCTTTTTTTTCTTTTCTATTTCAATTTCTATTTAATTGCTTTATTATTAATTATTATTATTACTTAATTAACTTAATTAATTAATTTCACAATAAATTCAGAAACTTAAAATGTTATTTATTTTTATTATTTATTAATTTCACTATTAGTTATTATTTTGTAAATAAATTCTAATTAATTAGTTTAGTTGTTTAATTAGGACAATTTTAATCTTTTTCATAATAAATAAAATTAATATAGAAATTAGGGTTTTTATTAACTTGTGATTTTATTTTATTTTTATTTTTATTAAAAAACTAAAAAATACTTTTTTACTTTTAATTAATTTATTGATTAGTTTTAGGTTTAATATTTAATTTAATTGCAAAAAGGACAAAAATTCATTCTTTTCTCAAAAAAGGGTCAAAACCCTAAGGACGTCCCGATTCAATTCTTTCGCGCGCATATTTATTTTTAATTCATTATTTTGATTATATTTATGTAACTGCTTCGAGAATGTAATAGATAATTAGGATCTTTATCGCTTTCTTTATTTTTTCGCATTTATTTTCAAGGGTTATGTTTTTGGCGATGTAAATACCCGACGCCTTGTAATAGCGTAGATTCACTTTCCGCAATTTATTTCCCGCAAATTATTAACTGTTAATTATGCATGCAAGACTTGTCTGAAAAATAAAATCAACCCGTAGCTCACAATGATGCATGTTCAAAGATAATCTTAAACTGAATCCTGACAACGTGCACATGCCACTCCTAGGGTACGCCTCACTTGGTTGCCTCGACGTGGTCATCAAGTATAGGGTGTTTTAGAGGTCGCCCTCCTGTCTAAAGATCCAGTTGCCTCGAAACGGTTGCCTCGGATAAAAAAGGATCTAGGACATTAGGGTTACCGCTAAGGCGTCCTACTATTGCTTTGGTGACCACACATGTCCCTATAATCGAATTGACCCGAATAACTCCAACGATGGTGCTACCTACTTCTCAATAGTGGGATAGTACTGTCTAAAGGACTCTTACACAGCCTAATTCCTTAGAGTAGGTAGATTTCTTCTGGGTACTTGCTCTTTCAAAAAAACAAAAACATCTTTTCGCACTCACACTTTCAAAAAGTTTTAAAACAAACACTTCATACACTCTTGAGGACTGATACAAGAGTTACCTAGAAGTTTTTCAAACTAAACTTTTTCAAAACCCACATACACATGAAAAGCAAACATTTTTTGAAAACATAGTGAGCAAGTACCTAAGAGCCCGTGGATAACCACGGATAGAAAGGGTACTAACACCTTCCCTTTCTATAAATCTACCTCCCGAACCGAGAAACATCTCGAAAAGGAATTTTGCTGTGCTTTTGTCCTTTCCATGTTGGAGAATATAAAAGACAGTGGCGACTCTTGCTTACCGCGACATTTCGCGAACCAGCATTCCAAAACAGTCAGTTCTATTTCCACCGATCACACCTAGCAAGTGCACTTTTGGAGTCAGGTCTGGTAAACTTTTGGGATTTATCGTCAGCAACAAAGGCATTGAGGTTGACCCTGCTAAAGTCAAAGCTATACAAGAAATGCCTGCCCCCGCACTGAAAAGGAGGTTAGAGGTTTCTTGGGACGTTTAAACTATATTGCAAGGTTCATCTCTCACCTAACATCTACCTGTGAGCCAATCTTCAAGTTGTTGAAGAATGATCAGGTGGTTGAATGGAACGATGATTGTCAAGTTTCTTTTGATAAGATCAAGAAGTATTTGCTGGAACCTCCTATCTTGATGCCACCCGTCGAAGGAAGGCCTTTAATCATGTATCTGACTGTTTTAGATAATTCAATAGGGTGCGTACTGGGCCAACATGACGAGTCTGGCTGAAAAGAGCATGTCATTTATTACCTTAGCAAAAAGTTTACCGACTGTGAGACTCGCTACTCACTGCTCGAGAAAACTTGTTGCACTTTGGTATGGGCTGCTCGCCGGCTAAGGCAATATATGTTGACACATACCACTTTGCTGATTTCCAAGATGGATCTGATTAAGTATATCTTCGAGAAGCCTGCTTTATCCGGGAAAATCTCTAGATGGCAGATGATCCTGACTGAATATGATATCCAATACACAACCCAAAAATCTATAAAGGGGAGTGTACTAGCTGACCATCTAGCTCATCAAGCCGTCGAATATTACCAATCTATGAGATTCGACTTCCCTGACGAGGAAATCATGACATTGGACAACATTGAAGGTAACGGACCGTATGACGGACCTGAACAAGGATCCTGATGGACATTGTACTTTGATGGTGCTTCAAATGCGCTTGGCAACGGTATTGGTGCGGTACTTATCTCTCCGGAAGGTTGCCATACACCTTTCACTGCTAGACTCTGCTTCAGCTGCACCAACAACATGGCCAAATGTGAAGCCTGTATCTTTGGTCTCAAGGCTGCTATTGACTTAGGAATCAAATCTTTGGTCGTATTTAGGGACTCGGCTTTGATTATCAGTCAAATCAAAGAAAAGTGGGACACTAGACATCCTAATCTTATCCCATACAAAGAACATGTTGTTGTACCCCAAAATTTGCCCTCCCATTTCTCAATGATTTCTCATCACAAAGCCCTTGGAGCTCAAGATCTAGTTAGGGTATCACCTGCTCACGACTTCTCCTTGCACTGTTGACCCAAATTAGGGTTTGTGTTTGCATAAAGATGTGTTGACCTAAAATGCCTAAGATGACTTTCATGCTTCATATTGGACTCCCAAGTTTATCCACATCAAGTTTCAAGCCTTGATTCCAAGTTTTGCCCAGTCAATTGGACAGTTGACCTAAAAATCAGTTGTATTGGGGAAAAAGTCAATTGTGGCCAATTGACAGTCAAATCTCATGAAAATTGACCCACATCAACATTATGAACTCACATGGATCATTTGATCAAGTTTGGATCACAATTCCACAAGAAATTTGATCAAATCACCAAAAGGGCAAAATGGTCATTTTAGGGTTTTGACTGCACAAAGGCAATTTTTGACTGTTTGACCTAGCCAATGGCAAACCAAGCTCACATATGGACTCAAGGACCCCATGGAATTGACTTGACATGCTCAACAAGTTCAAAAGATCCCAAATACACAAGATTGACAGTTGAATTTCCCAGTCAATTGATCAATTTTGACTGTATACTGAAAAGTCAAACTTTGACTTTTTGGTCAAAATCAAGAGTCAAGATTCATTTTTCATCAAAACATGTCAAATCATGAAACTTGTTCATCAAGAAATCAAGAATTGCAAATTAGGGTTTGAAATGAAGATTTTTCATAACTTAGAATTTTTCTAAGTTATGAAAAAACCCTAATTTTTTCCTAACTTTGCCCCACTTTCTCACCAAGATTCATTTGGATTCAAGCAAAAGTCAAAACATGAAAGTTGTAGCCTAGTGCAAAATCTACAACTTTGATTCACAAAGTTTTCCCAAAAGAAGCTTGTAGCTCAAGTTACAATTTTTGGAACAAGGGTACCAAACCATTCTTAACTTAGAGAAAATTTGACCTATTTTAGGCAAGGTTTTTACCTAACTTTAAGACCATTTTCCACATACTTCCACTTGGAATTTCAATTTGAATTTCAAAGATGGATTGTAGTACACATTCCAAGCTTTCCAAAATGTCCAAGAACTCATCAAACAACCTCATGGTTAGGGAGAATCGAATTTGGCAAGTTGGGAAAAACTCACTTTTGATTTGGCCAATTTACATGTCCATAACTTGTGCATTTTCAAACTCAGCATGTGCAAGCTACATTGCAGGCCTCTAATCCCATTTTTACTCAATAATTCAATGCTAAACCATTGTGCCAAGATGTTGTTCTATGCATTTGGACATTACATGGAGAATTAATCCTTATTTAGAAAAAGCAATATATCCATTTTGATAAAGTTGCACTTTATGTCAAATTTGCAATCCAAGTGGTACAGTTCAAATCTCTTTGGCACAAGTTTATGGACTAATTGCACTGATCAAGGCCAAGGTATGCAGCATAGATTGGGGGCCTCTATCAGCCTAGAAACTCAAGTGGCCATCTCTTGCTTAAGTGTGAAGAAACATTGCATAACGGGAGACAACTCTCATTTCCTGTAAACCAACCTTAAGCAAACTTGTTACACACATTCCAAACATCAAACACAAGCTGAAACACGAGCTATCCACCTCCATTGCCCTCTCAAACACAGAATCACTCTCAAACTGTCCAAACAGAGCACCTACTGCAGATTGAATCCCACAACTCATTTCCATCGTGCATTCTTGCCCAAACCAGTTCAAACACCTTCCATACCATCAATGCAAACTATCCAAAGCATTAGAAGTGGACTGTAACTCCTCTAATCAGTTTGGCCATTTTCATTGTTCTGATTTGCAGGTGGAGTTCTATAACTCGATTCAGCTAGTTTCAAAGCAAAGTAAAACTTGGAATAGCATCCCTGGACATCAAGGAAGCTGTACCAATCATCACCTTGCACTGAAAGTACCTCCATCACCAGATACAACTTCAACTGAACAGGTAAGTTCATGAACTCGTATCTCTCTATCCAGGCATTGTTAGCTTTAGGTTTGTGAAGAAAATATGTCACATTCATAGCCCTGAACATGCCCATGTAGTTAGTTTTCATTTATGTTACGTGTGCCATGAGAATTTGATGTCTGAACATTGATAAAAAATTAGGTTAAGATTTGGGAATGGAGAAATTCTCTCTCATTTTTTAGAGTTAGATCAATTTTTTGGTATGTATGGATTCATTGTTTGATGCTGAACATTTTTGATGTTGTGAGTTTTCATTAAAAAGCCAGGAATCAGGATGTTTGAATCAAGGTACAAAACGCGCGTTTTTTGAACAAGAATGGCTGGAGGTTGAAGAAGCTCCACGTGGGCTGGGCATGTGTTGTTATTTCTGTTTACACCACTTGTTTGCTTTTACACCCCCTAGGCCCATTGAGCTTATTTTTATGATTTTTTGACTTTTTCTTTTTTGTTCTGACTTATTTATTTTTTCTCATAATATTAAAAATATAAAAAATATTTTTCAGACCATTTTTGTATTTATTAAGCATTTATTTGTTTAAATGGATATTTTGTACATAAATAAATATATTACTTCTTTTTTAAAATACTAAAAAAATAATGTAAATACATTTATTTTTCTGATTTTATTTTATTTCATCTTTTGAAAACCTTTTCTTAAAATACACTTTTTTTTTATAAATAATAAATATTTTATTTTTATTTTTTTGTATATATTTAATATATTTGATATATGATATAAATGCTTATTTATTTATTACAATATTTAGGATAAAAACATGAAAATAATACATTTTTTCTTTTATTAATATTTGATCTCAAAAATCACTTTGTCATAATATACTTCATTTTTATTTTATTTTTGTATATAATTGATAAATATTTGTACATATTAAATAATTAATATATTTACTTAATGAATTAGGGTTTTACCCTAAACATGGAAAATACTCAAAAAAAATAATACTTTTCATTTTTATTTTATTTTGACATATAAAAATACTTTTTTTTTCATACATATAAAAAGCCCTTTTGCATCTTGCATATTTATTTTATTTCTATTTAATTTATGCAATTAATTACTTTGTATAATTCCAAATTGATGTAATAGTTAGATTTAAATTTCTTGTCAAAATACCCCCCATTTGAACATTTGTACCCCCCTTCCCATATTGTGTTGTAATAACTTAGGAACTTTATTTTTCGCACTTTAATGCTTTCTAAATATACCATGTTAGAATTAGGGTTTGTATGCAAATAAAAACAACAAAATAGTTTGACCTAATTTCAAGATAATCAAGCATGAAAATGGACAACACCAATCACACTTGCACCCCTAGGGTATTCCACTTGTTGCCTTCAATAAATGGGCCATATTGCATGTTAGGTCTCTTTGGGCAAAACAAATACAAAATCAAATGATCATAGTCCCTCAATGACGCTTTCGAAAGTTGCCTAAAAAATGATCAAGTTCCTTAAAGGAAAATTGCCCAAAGATACTTGGCACCATTGCAATTATGGTCTAAACGATGACCCGCGCCCGTCCCTTTCACATCCTAACACAAGGTTGTCCACCAAATGCAATGGTGGAACAAAATTGTTAAAAGGGTTAAAACATAACAAAAATCTTTGAGAACTTTAGGGTAGATAGCTCTTAAGTACTTGTCAACTTGCAAAAACAAAAACACTTGCCTATTTTTCAAACCACATTTCACAAACACTTTCAAAACAAAACTTTCAAAAAACCTTGAAACATCTTTTCAAAAAGACCAACACCTTTTGTAAAACATTCGAGTAAAGAATTGTTACAAGGGTAGCCTAGACAAGGCATCTTTTTCAAAACATTTTCAAAACCACACACAAAGCACCATTTCAAACAATTGAAAACCAAGGCAAGTTGATCTAAGCAAGTACCTAAGAGCCCATGGATAACCATGGATAGAAAGGGTGCTAATACCTTCCCTTTCTATAATCTACTCCCCGAACCCAAGAAAATATCTCAAAGGTTTTTGCTGTGCTTTTTAAACCTTTCCTTAGGATAAAATAAAAAGTCGGTGGCGACTCTTGCTCAACCGAAACATTTGCGAAAACAAACGCAAAACCACAGTCAGTTCTCCCACCGTATCACAGAACTGGCGACTCTGCTGGGGGAAAATTTAAAAGTGGAGTAACCTTAGGGCTTAGATCACCCTCTTGCATGACTAATTGTTTGATTTGATTGCTTTATATCTTGGCTCTTTTGTTTGGGTTTGCAATCCTACACCCGGATTTTGGGAAACATTTCATAGATAGCAATACGTTGTGGAAACTGTGCGGGGTATACCGACACAGTCGAAGCAATAGCTATATTAGTGCGACATATTTGTGAGTACCGGTAACCCTTGAGTTCAATCAAGGAGAGTACGGGGCCGCTGAGTGATGTCACTAAGCACTAATGACCTAGAACCTTACTTGACCATCTTGGCCTTTTATTAGGGGTAGTGAGATGACCGGCTTTGGTGCAGTCCGAAGTTGGTAGATACTCGATACTACACTCATTGAGGGTTGTTTTCTTGGAATATTTTGGTCGCTAGTTAAGTGGCTAAACCAAAACCATGAACGATGAAAACAATTCAATGATATTGAGCTCCTTAGAACCCGGTTACTATTTATAGGGCAGGTTTTTAAGCCAACTACACTCAAGAGGGTACTTACCTATGAAACCCCATGCAAGCCTGAAACTAGGGTTTGGTGTGATTTGCTTGTACATATGTTTGTGCATACATTATGAACATCATAAAGCATCATATGCATTCACTAACCACTTCAAGGGTTTAGATCTTCATCTTTGTTCTTGTTTTACAGGTCATGGAAATTCCTCGCAGAAAAACCATCCAAGTCAACCTTGTGAGAATCTATCCTCAACTCAAGGAGCTCACCTCAAGAATTCCGGAAAGCTCATCCTTCAGTGAAAGACATGGTAGACTGCTCAGCTTAGTCAACACCAACATTGAAGAAGACATGATGAAAGTGCTATTCCAGTTCTTTGACCCTCTTCACCACTGTTTCACTTTCCCCGATTACCAGTTGGTGCCCACTTTGGAGGAGTTTTCTCAACTCCTAAGAATCCCTATCTTTAATCAACTACCCTTCAACGGTACGGAAAAGGAACCAAAGCCGGAAGATGTTGCTCGAGCATTACATCTATAACCATCCGACATCAAGGGGCATTGGGAAACCAGAAGCGGCGTCAAAGGATTCTTAGAAAAATTCTTGTTTGAGAAGGCACAAGAATGTTGGAATTCATTGGACCTACAAGCCTTTGAAGAAATTGTGGCACTCCTCATTTATGGGTTGGTCTTGTTCCCAAATCCTGACCAGCTTGTAGATGTCAACACCGTCAAAATATTCTTATCCAGAAATCCAATACCAACATTGCTTGGGGACATTCTTCACTCATTTTACACACGAACAATGAGAAAGAGGGGTGTTCTCATGTGCTGTACTCCTCTCCTTGCAAGGTGGTTTATTTCGCACCTTCCACAATCTGTCTTGAAAAATGACCAAGGCTCAAGGTGGTCCCAACGATTGATGACTCTTACTCACTCTGATGTACATTGGTGTTCTCGGTCCAGAGAAAATGTCATCATCATCGATCGTTGTGGAGAGTTTCCTAATGTTCCTTTACTTGGAATCAGAGGGGGCATTACCTACAACCCTTGCCTAGCTTTGAGGCAATTTGGATATGCACGGAGGGATGGCCCTCACGACATGTTGATTCCTGACCTAGTTTTTAACTTCGACAACGATGCGCAAGGACTTCGCCAAAGATTCATCAGAGCTTGGGGAAGGCCCAACAAGGTTGATAGCAAGACACTGGGACACAAGAACTCCATCCCTCTCGAGCCTTATCTCAAGTGGGTACGAGCCCGAGCCCAGAGTCTAATGATGCCTTATCCTCACGTTCTCCCTGTGATTAAAGAGCCCGTCAAGGAAGGAGAGGTTCCCTACACCATCCTATATCCTGACATGCCTACATCGTGGGAGGAAATGCAGAAGAGTTGGATTCAGCTCAAGGAGGAACGGAACACTTTTGAAGCCAGCTTCTACGCTAGCGAGAAGAAGGTTCTAGGGCTTACCCGCCGACTCCATGAGCAAGAGGCCCTCAACACCTACATCGCACCAAAGAGGATGCGCAATGTCTTTTTACCTTGAGAAGTTGTTTTTGTAATATTTGGCCCATGGGACCTTTATGTACTAACAAATTTCTTCTTATTAATATGGTGTGCGTTCTTTTTTGTCTGCAACAAGTTTGAATATTCTAAATCCTTGAATGCATTGCATACATAAGCATATCATTCATCATGTGCATAAGTAGGTCTCACTCCAGGTTTCCTTATCTGTCTGCTGTTTATTTCAGTAGGATGGATCTCGAGAAAACAGTCAAAGACCTACAAGCTCAAAATGCACAGTTCCAGCAACTTCTGATGACCTTGGCTAAGGGTCAGGAGGATCTCAAGACCTTGCTGGGGAATAAAGACCCAGTGAAAAAGAAGAAAAAGAGACTCGGGGTGGCTACTTAAGGGAGAAGATTTGACGGAGAGGCCAGGAGAGTGCTTGAATTTCCTCCTACTTCTGATGAAGGAACCAGTAAAGGAGGAGGGGCTGCGGTACCTTCCGAGTCCGATGTGGAAGAAGAGGAGGTCGAAGAGGATGAAGACTAATCTGATCAACAATACCCTCCAGCTGAAGATAAATACAAAGGTTTAGAAGACAGGTTGGCCGCCATGGAGCTACAGAGAGTACCGGGTTTGGATTTTGAAGACTTGGGTTTAGTTGCCGGGATTGTGATTCCCCCAAAGTTCAAAGTGCCAGTTTTTGTGAGGTACGACGGGTTGTCCTATCCAAAAATGCATCTCAGGTCCTACGTAAGAAAGATCCAACCCTATACGGCAGATAAAAACCTTTGGATCCATTTCTTTCAAGACAGCCTTTCTGGGGCTCAATTGGAGTGGTTCTATCAGCTAGAGGGAACCAGCGTCCGAAATTGGGAAGACTTGGCCACCGCCTTCTACAAACAATATCAATATAATTCTGACCTTGCTCCCACACGTACCCAACTTCAGGGTATGTCACTGGGAACCGGCGAAGGATTCAAAGAATATGCACAAAAAGGAGGGATTTGGCTGGCAGGGTGCAGCCTCCTTTAACCGACCGTGAACTTGTTGATATGTTTCTAGGGACCCTATCTGGGCCATTTTTCAATCATCTGATTGGTAACTCTTCCGCGGGGTTTACCGATTTGATCTTAACAGGCGAAAGAATAGAAGCTGGCATCAAGTCAGGAAAGATTCAGAAGGGGGTTGCTGCAAGTGTTGAGAAGAAACCTTTCAAGAAGGAAACGGCTGTGGTATACTCTCAGAAAAGAGCAGGGAAGACTAAACGTCGGCCAACTGTGGGGGCAGTAATGATCCAAAACCCTTCAAGTGAGCAGCCTCGCTATAACTAGTCCAGACCAAATCAGCAACGGGTGGAACGGCCACAACGGCAGTTCACCCGCATTAATATGACTCCAGCACAAGTGCTTCCCCATCTGTTGAAATTGAATCTCGCCACTATCAAAGAGGCACCAAAAAATGTGAATACGTCCTCTCTGCATTATCATCCTAATGCTAAATGCGCCTACCATTCTGACAGTGTCGGGCACGACACCAATGATTGTTGGGCACTCAAGCATAAAATCCAAGACCTGATAGAGGCGAAAGAGGTGGAGTTTGACGCTCCGGAGAAGCCTAATGTGATATCTGCTCCCATGCCGAAGCACGGCCGAAATGTCAATGCCATTGAAGAAGATTTGTATGTTGCTGATGTCAATGATCTGATAACTCTGTTGCTAACGATCAAATTGAATCTGTTAAGGGTCGGGATCTTCCCGGGATGTAAAGAAGACTGCTATTGTTGTTACTCTCTGCCGTTTGATTGTCCGTTACTGAAGAAAGGCATCCAAGGCCTAATGGACAGTCGACAAATTTTGTTTGAAAAAGTTTCTGCTATTCCAACCCATACTAAAGATGTCTCAATCATAACCATTCACGCCAATCTTTCCAAGGCCGTCAGAAAGCCTGTTAAGATTACACCAGCTACGAAATCTGTTCCTTTGAAGATAACAATGCCAGGGCCTGTCCCCTATATTTTTGAGAAGTCGATACCATGGAACTATGGCGGTGACGTCTACTACCATGGTATTAAACAAATCGAAATAACTGAAGAAAGTTCGGATGATGAAGAAGCCAGCATTGGAAACATTGCAGGCACGAGCAAAATCACCCGGAGCGGGAGAATATTTTCTCCAGAGATTTCCCCTCCAAGAGCAATCTTTGGACCCTCGTCTACTGACAAGGTTATCCATGCACCAATAAAACTCTCCGCTAGGACCCCATTGATTGAAGATGTTGTTGTTCCTAGTACTGTCCCTCCTACCGCTGCTGATAAAGGTAAGGGAATCCAAGATGAGCTCGTCAGGACGAGGGCTCAACCCTTGGTCATCCCGGAAACCTCCAAGAAAGAAATGGATGAGATCTTGAAGATAATCAAAAGGAGTGATTACGATGTGGTAGAACAGCTGGGGCAAACCCCCTCGAAGATCTCCATGCTGGCACTACTACTTTGCTCGGAAGCGCATGCTAAAGCTCTGATAAAATTCCTGAAGGCGGCCCATGTGCCCCAGGAAACCTCTGCAGATCAATTTCAAAATTACGTGGCCAGCCTTACTGCGGACAATGGATTAGGTTTCTCTGATGCCGACCTAACTCCTAAAGGTAGAAACCACAATGATGCTTTGCACATTTCAGTCGAGTGCCGAGGAACTACTCTCGCACATGTCTTGGTCGACACTGGTTCGTCGCTGAATGTACTGCCTAAGAAGGCCTTGGACCGACTAGATTGTGAAGGGTTGGAGTTGAAACCGAGTGATATTGTTGTCAGAGCTTTCGATGGTTCGAAGAGAATGGTCCATGGGGAGGTTGATATTCCCATCAAGGTGGGCACCGAGGTGTTTAAATCTACTTTCTATGTGATGGACATCCGTCCGTCATACTCTTGCTTGTTGGGTAGGCCTTGGATACACCATGTCGGGGCAGTCACCTCCTCCTTACATCAGATGTTAAAGTATCCTGTCAAGGGAAAGATCATAACCGTCCATGGCGAAGAGGAGTACATGATCAGCCATTTGAACTCCTTCAGGTACGTGGAGGTAGAAGGTGAGTTCATTGAGACACCTTTCCAGCATTTCAAAGAAGTCCTTCCTGAAATAACAGTAGCAAAGTTGGCAGCTGAGGCACCGAGGCAGATGGCCAGGATGGCATCTCTGGAGGACGCAAAGGCCGCAATAAAGGAGGGGAAGAATTCAGCATGGGGGCAGTTGCCTGATATTCCACATAAAACAGACAAATTTGGATTAGGATTCACTACCGCGGGCCATAAAGCTATGCGCCGTTCGAAGATTGAAAGAGCGCCAGTCAAAATTTCTCCCTACGGAATCAACGCTTTGGAGGATGAAGACAAAGAGAGCAACATCGAAGAGTGGATTTACCCAACTGTCAAAGGAGGACTGTGCAACTGGGAGGCAAAAGACTTTGTCCCCATCACTTTTATTCATCAGTAATTTATCTGTCAAACATTTCCTATTGGTCTGTAATATTTATTTTCAAACAATCCGTACACTATCTTTTCACCTCATGCCTTGCCCGGGGCATGTAGGTCCATTTGTAAGGGTTTTGATTATTTTTCATATCCATATGCCATGTTTAATGATTCATTGGACGTTTTTCATTTGATAAACTGCTGTGTTCATTTTCTTTCCTTTTGCATTTTTTGTTTAAGGATGGCTATCCCTTACACACACCCACACTCACAAATGCAGATACCCATCCACTCCGGATTCCATGGGTGACTATTCTGCTATATCCTTCAATAACTCTAAAGATCTGGTCAATCAAGCCGAGTATGAAGATGACAAAGGCTGTGAAGTACCAGGGGAACTAGCCAGACTTCTACAGCAAGAGGAAAGGGCCATCTTACCGCACGAAGAGTCATTGGAAACTGTCAACTTAGGGACTGAGGAAGACCGGAAGGAGGTGCAAGTGGGTGCCAATCTGGAACCAAATGTCAAGGAACGCCTGATACATATGTTGAATGAGTATGTTGAAATCTTCGCTTGGTCTTATGAAGACATGTCGGGTTTAGACACAGACATCGTGGTTCACCGTCTCCCCACAAGAGAGGATTGTCCACCGATCAAGCAAAAAGTCCGCCGAATGAGGCCTGACATGTCTGAAAAGATCAAAGCAGAAGTGATGAAGCAATTCGACGCTGGCTTTCTGGCTGTTACGTCCTATCCTCAATGGGTCGCTAACATCGTGCCAGTACCTAAGAAAGATGGCAAAGTCAGGATGTGTGTGGACTACCGGGATTTGAATAGGGCCAGCCCCAAAGATGATTTTCCACTTCCACACATTGACGTTTTGATCGACAATACAGCTCAGCACAAAGTGTTTTCCTTCATGGATGGATTCTCGGGCTACAATCAAATCAAAATGGCCCCCGAGGATATGGAGAAAACAACTTTTGTCACATAATGGGGCACTTTCTGTTACAAGGTGATGTCGTTCGGGCTGAAGAATGCAGGGGCAACTTATCAACGCGCCATGGTAGCTTTGTTTCATGATATGATACATCATGAGATTGAAGTTTACGTAGACGATATGATAGCTCGGTCACAAACAGAGGAGGAGCACCTTGAACATCTAGAAAAGTTGTTTGCCAGATTGAAAGAATACAAACTCAGGTTGAATCCAAGTAAGTGCACTTTTGGAGTTAGGTCTGGTAAACTTCTAGGATTCATTGTAAGCAACAAAGGCATTGAAGTCGATCCAGCAAAAGTGAAAGAAATACAAGAGATGCCTGCTCCCCGTACTGAAAAGGAGGTTAGAGGGTTCTTGGGGCGCTTGAACTATATTGCCAGATTCATCTCTCATCTGACTTCTACCTGTGAGCCAATTTTCAAACTCTTGAAGAAAGATCAGGTATTCGAATGGAACGAAGATTGCCAAGCTGCTTTTGATAAGATCAAGGAGTATTTGCTAGAACCTCCTATTCTGATGCCACCCGTCGAAGGAAGACCATTGATCATGTATCTAACCGTCTTGGATAACTCAATGGGGTGTGTTTTGGGCCAGCATGACGAGTCTGGTCAAAAAGAGCATGCTATTTATTACCTTAGCAAAAAGTTTACCGACTGTGAGACTCGCTACTCACTGCTCGAGAAAACTTGCTGCGCTTTGGTATGGGCTGCTCGCCGACTAAGACAGTATATGTTGACTCATACTACCTTGTTGATTTCCAAAATGGATCCTATCAAGTATATCTTCGAAAAGCCCGCTTTATCTGGAAGAATAGCCAGATGGCAGATGATCCTGACTGAGCATGACATCCAGTACACCACTCAAAAAGCTATAAAAGGGAGTGTACTAGCTGACCATCTGGCTCATCAAGCTATCGAAGATTATCAACCCATGAGATTTGACTTCCCAGACGAGGACATCATGAATTTGGACAACATCGAAGGTAACGGACCGTATGACGGACCCGAAAAGGGATCCCGATAGACCCTGTACTTTGATGGTGCTTCAAACGCACTTGGAAACGGTATCGGCGCAGTACTCATTTCTCCGGAGGGTTGTCACACACCTTTCACGGCCCGACTTTGCTTCAGTTGCACAAACAACATGGCTGAGTATGAAGCTTGCATCTTTGGTCTCAAGGCTGCTATAGACTTGGGGATCAAATCTTTGATCGTATTTGGGGACTCGGCTTTGGTTATCAGTCAAATCAAAGGAGAGTGGGATACCAAGCACCCTAATCTTATCCCATACAAAGAACATGTCTTGACATTGTTGCCTCATTTCGAGCAAATTACCTTCGAGCATTTCCCGCGAGAAGAGAATCAGCTAGCAGATGCTCTAGCTACAATGTCCTCCATGTTTAAACTCAACTGGGATAACGAGGCTCCCCAAATCACCATCGAGCGAATGGATGAACCTGCGCATTGTCACGAGATTAATACCGAAGAAGTAGTGGAACAACCCTGGTTCCATGAAATCAAAAGGTATCTCGAGACTAGAGATTATCCCGAAGGAGCTTCCGTAAATGACAAGAAGTTCTTAAGGAAATTCGCTGCTAAGTTCTTCCTGAGCAACGACATCCTTTACAAACCAAGCCATGATTGTGTATTGCTCCGATGCGTAGACAAAGCTGAAGCAGAGTTGATCATGACTGAGATACACAGTGGCACATTTGGCACTCACTTGAGCGGGCATACAATGGCTAAGAAGATCCTAAGGGCAGACTATTACTGGTCTACCATGGAAGCTGACTGCCATCAATATTCTCGTACTTGCCACAAATGTCAAGTCTACGCTGACAAAGTTCATATCCCTCCGGTTCCTCTCAACGTTCTGACTGCTCCTTGGCCATTTGCAATGTGGGGCATTGACATGATTGGAGAGATCAAGCCCACAGCTTCCAACGGACATCGTTTCATCCTGGTTGCCATTGACTATTTCACCAAATGGGTCGAAGCAGCTTCCTTCACCTCTGTTATTAAAAATGTGGTTGCCCGCTTCATCAAACAAAATCTCATATGCCGGTATGGTGTTCAAGACAGGATCATCACAGACAACGGTACAAATCTGAATAACACGATGATCACCGCATTGTGCGAACAGTTCAAAATTTATCATCACAATTCATCTCCCTATCGGCCGAAGATGAACGGTGCTGTTGAATCTGCGAACAAAAACATTAAGAAGATCATTCAGAAAATGACAGTTACTTATAAAGACTGGCATGAGATGTTACCGTTTGCCCTACATGGATACCGTACGACGGCACGTACTTCAACCGGGGCAACCCCATTTTCTTTGGTATATGGTATGGAAGCTGTCCTGCCTATGGAGGTTCAGATTCCTTCTCTAAGGATTATGAAGGACACGGGTTTGAATGAAGATGATTGGATGCAGACCCGACTTGATCAACTCAATCTGATCGACGAGAAGCGACTCGCTGCTATATGCCATGGTCAGACGTATCAAAAACGGATGATCAAGGCTTTCAATAAGAAAGTCAGACGTCAAATGTATCAAGTCGGAGATCTCGTAATCAAGCAGATTATCTTGCCACAAAGTGATCCCAGGGGCAAATGGACTCCTACATATGAAGGACCATTTGTGATCAAGAGCATATTTTCTGGTGGTGCAATGATTCTGACCACCATGGACGGCGACGATTTGCCGCACCCTACGAACGCAGACATAGTCAAAAGATACTACGCATAAAATAACCCGACAAGTCGAAAACCCGAAAGGGCGGCTTGGGCAAAAATGGGCATCCCGGTGAACCGAAAACCCGAAAGGGCGGTTCAGGCAAAAATTAGGGATAAAAGTAACAAAAAAATCTGTACACCCGGCAAGTTGAAAACCCGAAAGGGCGGCTTGGGCAAAAAGGGGTTTCCCGGTGGATCGAAAACCCGAAAGGGCGATTCAGGCAAAAGTTAGGGAATTAAAGCGTATGACTATGTCTCGTCGGATCACTTCAAAGACAATCTCTTCCAGGCTTCTGATCAATCCCGTCATCGGCAAATGAAGCATTGGATGGACAGATATTCAGAGTTGTGAAGGCTATAGCGGAATGGAATCCCATGGAATTATTTCACATAGCCATCTTTATTTTGTATAAATCTTTCAATATTTACGACAAAATCCTCTTACTAGGATGATTGTCTCCTTTGTACAAATTTACTCAGAGAAAGTTAATACAAATACTTTTCCCAGAAATTTATGTCATTTCCTTTTTCTTTTTCTCTTGCACTAATTGTTTTATTTTGAGAAACGTCCAATGTTTTGTTAAATAGGCATATGCATTTGAACATAATCATTTCCTTAGGAATCAAGAAAGAGGATTACTGATAGGTTGAAGGTACAGTTGGATATCTTGATACCCCTTCAAAGGAAACCCCCAGGAGATTTGGAATCCATATCCCCAGCAAGTCTTGAAGCTTATCCCCAGTAGATTATGGAAGCTTATCCCCTGCAGAGTACGGACGTCTCTCCCGAGCTTTATTCAAAATTACTCCTCACAAGGGCTTATAACTGGGTTATCCTCAGCTAATTGCCACGGAAGATCGCACTCGGCAAAATTCTCCCTATCCCCAGCGGAGTTCATCAAAGTTCCCCAGCATAACTTATCAATACAATCCCCAAAGGAGTTTATCTTTGTTATCCCCAGCCAGAGAATCCTCCAGAACTTAATTCCCCTCAGAGTTTAAGTTTCAGTATCCCCAGCAGAGCTAAAACTTCAAACTATCAATCCCCAGCGGAGCCAGACTAGTGAACCTTTTCCCCACAGAAATGCTTCTCACTAGACTAGAGATTCTCAGTCTTATCTCCCCAGCTTAAGTCTTCCAGGTTCTAAAATCCCCAGTAGAAATCATCAGAAATTCTTTTACCCTGCAAGTCACCAAGGAAATTCCAAGTCCCCGCAAGTGGTTCTAAGGCCCCTCGACGATTGAAGGTCTGGTATTCCCCAAGCAAATCTGAAGACTCTCAGTTCTCAGTTCCTCATTGTATATTCGAAAATTCTCCAGTGAAGATCTCCTTAAGACAGGGATTCCCCAGAAGATTGGTATACAACCCAAGCTCCTTATTCCCCAGCAACAACCAGGAATTATTCTCCCCGACAGCAGTCCAGAGGCTTTTATCTTCGGCCATCCAGGATTCACTTATCCTCAGCAAGATAGCTTATCAGCTTACATGCGCATTCATTTACATTCATATCATATAACATACGTTGCATCATGCATCATGACATTGCATACAACTAACTCTTTACCTTTTCAGGTAAGATCAGTCGACAGACTAAAATCATTATCTCCCGAGATTCTTTCCAGGAATAGTTCAGATGTGACCCAGACATGGCAACATTCTAATACTTATTCCAGATTCATCTAGATGCAGTTTTTACAGGAGCTCATCATCAGGAAACCCTACACCGGTTCCTCCTCAACTTCAAGATTTCTGAAAACAGTTCACAGGTTCTTCAGTAACGGATGTTAACCTATCGCTTGTTCAGATTCTTCTCAAGACTTCTGAAAACAGTTATGGATTCGTCCCAACAATGGATGTTAATCTATCGCTTGTTCAGATGCAACTTTTGAAAACAGTTTACGGACACTTCCCAACAACGGATGCTGCTCTATTGCTTATTCGACTTCAAGACTTTTGAAAACAGTTCACGGGTTCTCCAGTAACGGATGTTAACCTATCGCTTGTTCAGATTCTTCTCAAGACTTCTGAAAACAGTTTATGGATTCTTCCCCACAACGGATGTTAATCTATCGCTTGCTCAGACTCTTCTCAACTTTTGAAAACAGTTTACGGATGCCTCCAGATACGGATGTCAATCTATTGCTTATTCAGACCCCCAGTTCGGAGATAGTCCAAAGCATGGACACCTTCCTAATACTCATTCCAGATGGCATCTTTAAGCCCATCTCCGACAAAATTCCGTCACCCTTCCAGATGGCATCTTTAAGCCCATCACCAAATGGCATCTCTAAGCCCATTCCCGCATCCATTGCTTTGACGAGTGCAAATTTAAGGGCACTCTAGTGTCCAATCTCCTTTTACCCTCGAGTCACGAAAGGCAAACCTGTCAATCTAACTCTTCGGATTCAAGAAGATTGAACAGGGGCAACTGTTGTACCCCAAAATTTTCCCTCCCATTTCTCAATGATTTCTCATCACAAAGCCCTTGGAGCTCAAGATCCAGTTAGGGTTTCACCTGCTCACGACTTCTCCTTGCATTGTTGACCCAAATTAGGGTTTATGTTTGCACAAATATGTGTTGACCTAAAATGCCTAAGATGACTTTCATGCTTCATATTGGACTCCCAAGTTTATCCACATCAAGTTTCAAGCCTTGATTCCAAGTTTTGCCCAGTCAATTGGACAGTTGACCTAAAAATCAGTTGTATTGGGGAAAAAGTCAACTGTAGCCAATTTACAGTCAAATCTCATGAAAATTGACCCACATCAACATTATGAACTCACATGGATCATTTGATCAAGTTTGGATCACAATTCCACAAGAAATTTGATCAAATCACCAAAAGGGCAAAATGGTCATTTTTAGGGTTTTGACTGCACAAAGGCAATTTTTGACTGTTTGACCTAGCCAATGGCAAACCAAGCTCACATATGGACTAAAGGACCCCATAGAATTGTCTTGACATGCTCAACAAGTTCAAAAGATCCCAAATACACAAGATTGACAGTTGAATTTCCTAGTCAATTGATCAATTTTGACTGTATACTGAAAAGTCAAACTTTGACTTTTTGGTCAAAATCAAGAGTCAAGATTCATTTTTCATCAAAACATGCCAAATCATGAAACTTGTTCATCAAGAAATCAAGAATTGCAAATTAGGGTTTGAAATGAAGATTTTTCATAACTTAGAATTTTTCTAAGTTATGAAAAAACCCTAATTTTTTCCTAACTTTGCCCCACTTTCTCACCAAGATTCATTTGGATTCAAGCAAAAGTCAAAACATGAAAGTTGTAGCCTAGTGCAAAATCTAAAACTTTGATTCACAAAGTTTTCCCAAAAGAAGCTTGTAGCTCAAGTTACAATTTTTGGAACAAGGGTACCAAACCATTCTTAACTTAGAGAAAATTTGACCTATTTTAGGCAAGGTTTTTACCTAACTTTAAGACCATTTTCCACATACTTCCACTTGGAATTTCAATTTGAATTTCAAAGATGGATTGTAGTACACATTCCAAGCTTTCCAAAATGTCCAAGAACTCATCAAACAACCTCATGGTTAGGGAGAATCGAATTTGGCAAGTTGGGAAAAACTCACTTTTGATTTGGCCAATTTACATGTCCATAACTTGTGCATTTTCAAACTCAGCATGTGCAAGCTACATTGCAGGCCTCTAATCCCATTTTTACTCAAAAATTCAATGCTAAACCATTTTGCCAAGATGTTGTTCTATGCATTTGGACATTACATGGAGAATTAATCCTTATTTAGAAAAAGCAATATATCCATTTTGATAAAGTTGCACTTTATGTCAAATTTGCAATCCAAGTGGTACAGTTCAAATCTCTTTGGCACAAGTTTATGGACTAATTGCACTGATCAAGGCCAAGGTATGCAGCATAGATTGGGGGCCTCTATCAGCCTAGAAACTCAAGTGGCCATCTCTTGCTTAAGTGTGAAGAAACATTGCATAACGGGAGACAACTCTCATTTCCTGTAAACCAACCTTAAGCAAACTTGTTACACACATTCCAAACATCAAACACAAGCTGAAACACGAGCTATCCACCTCCATTGCCCTCTCAAACACAGAATCACTCTCAAACTGTCCAAACAGAGCACCTACTGCAGATTGAATCCCACAACTCATTTCCATCGTGCATTCTTGCCCAAACCAGTTCAAACACCTTCCCTACCATCAATGCAAACTATCCAAAGCATTAGAAGTGGACTGTAACTCCTCTAATCAGTTTGGCCATTTTCATTGTTCTGATTTGCAGGTGGAGTTCTATAACTCGATTCAGCTAGTTTCAAAGCAAAGTAAAACTTGGAATAGCATCCCTGGACATCAAGGAAGCTGTACCAATCATCACCTTGCACTGAAAGTACCTCCATCACCAGATACAACTTCAACTGAACAGGTAAGTTCATGAACTCGTATCTCTCTATCCAGGCATTGTTAGCTTTAGGTTTGTGAAGAAAATATGTCACATTCATAGCCCTGAACATGCCCATGTAGTTAGTTTTCATTTATGTTACGTGTGCCATGAGAATTTGATGTCTGAACATTGATAAAAAATTAGGTTAAGATTTGGGAATGGAGAAATTCTCTCTCATTTTTTAGAGTTAGATCAAGTTTTTGGTATGTATGGATTCATTGTTTGATGCTGAACATTTTTTATGTTGTGAGTTTTCATTAAAAAGCCAGGAATCAGGATGTTTGAATCAGGGTACAAAACGCGCGTTTTTTGAACAAGAATGGCTGGAGGTTGAAGAAGCTCCACGTGGGCTGGGCATGTGTTGTTATTTCTGTTTACACCACTTGTTTGCTTTTACACCCCCTAGGCCCATTGAGCTTATTTTTATGATTTTTTGACTTTTTCTTTTTTGTTCTGACTTATTTATTTTTTCTCATAATATTAAAAATATAAAAAATATTTTTCAGACCATTTTTGTATTTATTAAGCATTTATTTGTTTAAATGGATATTTTGTACATAAATAAATATATTACTTCTTTTTTAAAATACTAAAAAAATAATGTAAATACATTTATTTTTCTGATTTTATTTTATTTCATCTTTTGAAAACCTTTCCTTAAAATACACTTTTTTTTTTATAAATAATAAATATTTTATTTTTATTTTTTTGTATATATTTAATATATTTGATATATGATATAAATGCTTATTTATTTATTACAATATTTAGGATAAAAACATGAAAATAATACATTTTTTCTTTTATTAATATTTGATCTCAAAAATCACTTTGTCATAATATACTTCATTTTTATTTTATTTTTGTATATAATTGATAAATATTTGTACATATTAAATAATTAATATATTTACTTAATGAATTAGGGTTTTACCCTAAACATGGAAAATACTCAAAAAAATAATACTTTTCATTTTTATTTTATTTTGACATATAAAAATACTTTTTTTTCATACATATAAAAAGCCCTTTTGCATCTTGCATATTTATTTTATTTCTATTTAATTTATGCAATTAATTACTTTGTATAATTCCAAATTGATGTAATAGTTAGATTTAAATTTCTTGTCAAAATACCCCCCATTTGAACATTTGTATCCCCCTTCCCATATTGTGTTGTAATAACTTAGGAACTTTATTTTTCGCACTTTAATGCTTTCTAAATATACCATGTTAGAATTAGGGTTTGTATGCAAATAAAAACAACAAAATAGTTTGACCTAATTTCAAGATAATCAAGCATGAAAATGGACAACACCAATCACACTTGCACCCCTAGGGTATTCCACTTGTTGCCTTCAATAAATGGGCCATATTGCATGTTAGGTCTCTTTGGGCAAAACAAATACAAAATCAAATGATCATAGTCCCTCAATGACGCTTTCGAAAGTTGCCTAAAAAATGATCAAGTTCCTTAAAGGAAAATTGCCCAAAGATACTTGGCACCATTGCAATTATGGTCTAAACGATGACCCGCGCCCGTCCCTTTCACATCCTAACACAAGGTTGTCCACCAAATGCAATGGTGGAACAAAATTGTTAAAAGGGTTAAAACATAACAAAAATCTTTGAGAACTTTAGGGTAGATAGCTCTTAAGTACTTGTCAACTTGCAAAAACAAAAACACTTGCCTATTTTTCAAACCACACTTCACAAACACTTTCAAAACAAAACTTTCAAAAAACCTTGAAACATCTTTTCAAAAAGACCAACACCTTTTGTAAAACATTCGAGTAAAGAATTGTTACAAGGGTAGCCTAGACAAGGCATCTTTTTCAAAACATTTTCAAAACCACACACAAAGCACCATTTCAAACAATTGAAAACCAAGGCAAGTTGATCTAAGCAAGTACCTAAGAGCCCATGGATAACCATGGATAGAAAGGGTGCTAATACCTTCCCTTTCTATAATCTACTCCCCGAACCCAAGAAAATATCTCAAAGGTTTTTGCTGTGCTTTTTAAACCTTTCCTTAGGATAAAATAAAAAGTCGGTGGCGACTCTTGCTCAACCAAAACATTTGCGAAAACAAACGCAAAACCATAGTCAGTTCTCCCACCGTATCACACATGTCCTGACATTGTTGCCTCATTTCGAGCGGATTACCTTTGAGCACTTCCCGCGAAAAGAAAATCAGCTAGCGGATGCTCTGGCTACAATGTCTTCCATGTTTAAACTCAACTGGGATAATGAGGCTCCCCAAATCACTATTGAGCGAATGGACGAACCTGCGCACTGTCCTGAGATTAATACCGAAGAAGTAGTGGAACAACCCTGGTTTCATGAAATCAAAAGGTATCTCCAGACTCGAGAATACCCTGAAGGAGCTTCCGTCAATGACAAAAAGTTCTTAAGGAGATTTGCTGCCAAGTTCTTCTTGAGCAATGGTATCCTTTATAAGCGCAACCATGATTGTGTTACACTTTGTTGTGTGGACAAGGTTGAAGCAGAGTTGATCATGACCGAAATACATAGTGGCACATTTGGCACCCATTTGAGCGGACATACGATGGCTAAGAAGATTCTAAGGGAAGGCTACTACTGGTCTACCATGGAAGCTGATTGTCATCAACATTCCCGTACTTGTCACAAATGCCAAGTCTATGCTGACAAGGTACATATTCCTCATGTTCCTCTCAACATTCTAACAGCTCCTTGGTCATTCGCGATGTTGGGAATCGACATGATTGGAGAGATCAAGCCTACGGCATCCAATGGACATCGCTTCATCTTGGTCGCTATTGATTATTTTACCAAGTGGGTCGAAGCGGCTTCCTACGCCTCTGTTACAAAGAACGTGGTTGCCCGCTTCATCAAGCAGAATCTCATATGTCGGTATGGTATCCCCGACAGGATCATCACGGACAACGGTACAAATTTGAACAACACTGTGATCATCGCTCTGTGCGAGCAGTTCAAGATTCAACATCACAATTCATCTCCCTATCAGCCAAAGATGAACAGTGTTGTTGAAGCCGCGAACAAAAATGTCAAGAAGATCATTCAAAAGATGACAGTCACCTACAAGGACTGGCATGAGATGTTACCGTTTGCTCTGCACGGATATCGTACCACAGCACGCACTTCAACTGGGGCAACCCCCTTTTCTTTGGTATATGGCATGGAGGTTGTTTTACCCATGGAAGTTCAGATTCCTTCCTTAAGGATTATGAAGGATGTTGGTTTAAGTGAAGATGATTGGATTCAGACCCGGCTTGACCAACTTAATTTGATCGACGAAAAGCGACTTACTGCTGTTTGCCATGGTCAAACGTGTCAAAAACGGATGATCAAGGCTTTCAATAAGAAAGTCAGGCTTCAGGTATATCAAGTCGGAGATCTTGTAATCAAGCGGATCATCCTGCTGCAAAGTGATCCCAGGGGAAAGTGGACTCCTACTTACGAAGGACCATTTGTGATCAAGAACATCTTTTCTGGTGGGGCAATGATTCTGACCACCATGGACGGCAACGACTTGCTGCACCCTGTGAACGCAGACATAGTCAAAAGATACTACGCATAAAATGACCCGACAAGTTGAAAACCCAAAAGGGCGACTTAGGCAAAAATGGGCATCCCGGTGAATCAAAATCCCGAAAGGGCGGTTCAGGCAAAAATTAGGGATAAAAAAAAATTTGTACACCCGGCAAGTTGAAAACCCGAAAGGGCAACTTGGGCAAAAAAGGGTTTCCCGGTGGACTGAAAACCTGAAAGGGCGGTTCAGGCAAAAGTTAGGGAATTAAAGCGTATGACTATGTCTGGTCGGATCACTTTAAGGACAATCTCTTCACGACCAAACTCCAGGCTCATGATCAATCCAATCACCTTCGGACGAAGCAACGAATGGACAAGATACTCAGAGTTGTGAAGGCTATAGCAGAATGGGAACCCCATGGAATTGTTACACATAGCCATCTTTCTTTGTATAAAAATTTTCTCAATTTTTTACGACAACATTCTCTTACTAGGATGTTTGTCTCCTTTGTACAAAATACTTATAAAAGTTAATACAAAAATACTTCAAAGTGCAGAAATTTGCTTGCCTTTCCTTTCTTTTTACACTTATGTTTTATTTGAAAACGTCTAATTGTATGTTAAATAGGCATATGCATTTGAATATAATCACTGCTTACAAATAAAACAAAATAAGAAAAGATAATTACTGATAGGTCGAAAGTATAGGAAAATGTCTTTAGGCTATTCCAGAAGAAATCCACCTACAGTATGACATTCAGATCCTCAACCAAGCTAAAACCTTGAAGTACATATCCTCAGCGGAGTTAAGCTTCAAAATTCCTATCAGAGTTAAGTCTCTAAACTCCCGATCCCCAGTGGAGCCCAAAAACTTTGAACTACAGACCCTCAGCAAGGATGAAACCTTCTTCCCCAGTGGAGTCAAATTTCCAACTATCAATCCCCAGCGGGAACCATTCAGTTTTCCCCAAATTTCCCCAGCAGGTTATCTTAAAAGTATGAGAATCAACCAGTTAACAGTTAACTTTTTTGTCTTATCCCCAACTAGGATAATTCCCCAATAGATTGGCATACAACCCAAGCTCCTGATTTCCCCAGTAGAATAAACACTCTCCCCACAAAGTTATTTCTTGGCAGAACGAAGATTCTAGTTCGCGTTTCTCCATTTTGAAGCCTCCCAGGTTTTAATTCCCCAGTAGAGGTCGTCGGATTTTTCCTTATTTCCCCAGGAAAGTCATGAAGGATTCTCACATCCCCACAGAAGTTGTCAAAGTTTTGATAATCCTCGCAGGTTGCCCAGGATTTTCTATCCCCAACAGTAATCAGCAAGGTTCTCTCATCTTCAACAACCAAAGATTTTTGGAATCCCCAGCATCGGTCAAGGATTTACTTTCTCCGGCAACAATCAAAGACTTCATCATCTCCAGCTATTAAGGATTTATTTTCCTCATCAAGACAGCTAATCAGCTTACATGCACATCCATTACATTCATATATCATAAACATTGATAGAACGTATTTTATTGCATCATACACGGCATGCAACATAACTTTGTGTTTTAGCTAACATTTTACCCTTTCAGGATAAGATTAAAAGCTATCGTTAACAACTATTCAGATATTTCAGATACAGTATGGATACACCCCCAGACATGGCAGTCATTCTATTACTCATTCAGAATTTCAAGTCAAGATACAGTACGGATACACCCCATACACGGTGGTCATTCTACTACTCATTCAGACTCCAGCAATCAGATACAGACTAGATATGCTCCAAGCACGGGAGCCATTCTATTTCTCATTCAGATTCAACTATCAACTTCAAGTTCAGATACACTCCAGACACGGAAGTCATTCTGTCACTTGTCCAGATCCCAGTTACAGTATGGATACACTCCAGACACAGAAGTCATTCTGCTACTCATACAAATCTCAACTTCAGATACAGTCTAGATATGCTCCAGACACGGTAGCCATTCTGTCACTCATTTGGAATTTATCCCCAGCACATAGATGCTCCATACACAGATGTTTCTCTATCATCCATTCAGAATACATATACACTCCAGACACGGCAGTCATTCTGATATCCATTCAAGAATCAAATATAGTTACAGCTCGGATACACTCTAGACACGGACGACATTCCTTTGCTCATACAAATCCAGTCTCCAGATACAACTCAGATACGTTCCAAATACGGATACCATTCTGATGTTCATTCTACTAATTTTCAACAAACAAGTTTTGGATGGCATCTCTAAGCCCATCTCCAGCAAGATTCTACCATTTCCAAATGGCATCTTTAAGCCCATTCCCTCATTTACATTTTGACGAGTGCAAATTTGCGGGTACTCTAGTGTCCAATCCTCTTTTACCTTCGAGTCACGAAAGGCAAACTTGCCAATCTAACTCTTCAGGTTCAAAAAGATTGAACAGGGGCAATTGTTGTACCCCAAAATTTGCTCTCTCATTTCATCAACATTTCTCATCACAAGGCTCTTGGAACTCAAGATCAAGCTAGGGTTTGCTCTGCTCAAGACATCTCCTTGCACTGAGGACCTAAACTAGGGTTTGAGTTTGCACATGGATTTTTGGACCTTCAATATTCAAATTGACTTTCATACTTCATATTGGACTCATAAGTTTGTCCATACCAAGTGTGATCGGTGGAAATAGAACTGACTGTTTTTTAAGCTGGTTCGCGAAATGTCGCGGTAAGCAAGAGTCGCCACCGTCTTTTATGTTCTCCAAAAAGGAAAGGACAAAAGCACAGCAAAATTCCTTTTTCGAGATGTCTCTCGGTTCGGGAGGTAGATTTATAGAAAGGGAAGGTGTTAGCACCCTTTCTATTCGTGGTTATCCACGGGCTCTTAGGTACTTGCTCTTATGTTTTCAAAATTGTTTCTTTTCAAGTGTGTGTGGGTTTTGAAAAAGTTTCGTTTGAAAAATTTCTAAGTAACTCTTGTATCTGTCCTCAAGAGTGTATGAAAAATTTGTTTGAAAACTTTTGAAAGTGTCAGTGTGAAAAGATTGTTTTTGTTTGTTTTGAAAAGAGCAAGTACCTATGAGATCTACCTACTCTAAGGAATTAAGCTGTATAAGAGTCCTTTAAACAGTACTATCCCACCATTGAGAGGTAGGTAGCACCGTCGTTGGAGGTATTCGGGTTAATTCGATTATGAGGGACAATGTGGTCACCGAAGCAATAGTAGGACACCTTAGAAGTAACCCTAATGTCCTAGATCCTTTTTATCCGAGGCAACCGTTTCGAGGCAACTGGATCTTTAGACAGGAGGGCGACCTCTAAGACACCTTATACTTGACGACCACGTTCGAGGCAACCAGTGAGGCGTACCCTAGGAGTGGCATGTGCTTGTGTGTTGTTTTCATGTTAATATTTATCTTTGAACATGTCATCTGTGAGCTACGGATTAATTTTATTTGGCATACAGTATTGTCATGCATAATTAACAGTTAATAGTTGTTTGGGAAGTAAATTGCGGGAAATTAAATCTAAGCTATTACAAGGTGTCGGGTATTTACATCGCCAAAAACAAACCCTTTAATTTAAATTGCGGAAAGTAAAATAAAGCGGTAAATAATTAAAGTCTTAATTAAAAGCTATTACATTACGGGAAACAGATACAATAATATGATAAAATGGATCGCGTGCGAGAAATTAGATCGGATGCGAGTTTTTTGGGTTTTGACCCTTTTTTTGAAAGAAAGTGATTTTTTGGTTATTTTTGGATTAAAAGAAATTAAATTAAGTTAACAATTAAATTAATAAACTAATTAATTAATTAAAATATTTTTGGATTTTTTAGTTTTTAAAGAAATAAAATAAATTTAATTAATGCTAATAAAAACCTAATATTTTAAATTGATTTTAAATATTGCAAAAAATATTAAAAGTTAAATCTAATTAAAGCTAAATTGATTAAATTAATTTATTTACAAAAATAAAAGTGATGAAGTTAATTTTAATAAATAAAATTTTTTTTGTGTTTTTTATTTTATTAGGAAAAAATGTTAATTGGTTAGTGATTAATAAAAATAATAACGATTAATTAATTAAAGGAACATAATACAAATAGAGAGAGAGTTTAGGAGTATACGAGCCTGATTGGAGGGGTGAAACAGTTATTGGCGTCAAGTGTAAACTGTTCTGTTTTGGCCATTTGTGTTTTGGCTTTTGGCCATTTGTGTTCTAGCCTCAACGTCCTTAACCTTCTCAGGATGTCTGTCTCGCCATGTATTGGTGTCATGTGTAAACTGTTCTGATTTGGCCATTTGGCTTTTGCCTTTTGGCCATTTGTGTTTTGGCCTCAACGTTCCTTAATGAACCTGCAAGGGATCCTGTCTAAATCTGCAGTGTTGAATCTCATGAACACATTAAATAAATTACTATATATCATAAAATACAAATAAAGCCAATATATGAAAAAAATTTAATGTTTAGGCCAATATGACATGTATGAATGATTATACCATTTTGATCATGGAGATCAAATCAACCTTACCCTTACTGGAAAAGTAGTGACATGAATGCTTTTATGCCCTTTTGATCATGGAGATCAAGTCAGCTTTACTCTTACTGAAGAAGTAGTGAGATGTTGGTTTGTAACTGAATGGCTTGTTTGTAGTGAGAGAGGGATTTGTAATAAGGATTTCAAGGTTTTAGGGTTCTTGAAAGAATTTGATATTCTGACTGTGTTGTGGCCAGGTTTTTTTTCTCTCCTCTCCTCCCTGGTTTGTGTGAAAAGAAGGTGATTATATAATGGAAATTAGGGTAAAGAAAATGGGCTTTGAATGTGCAATTGGGCCTCCAATGTTCACTTGAGTTCGTCACTTTCCAGGCTAAATCGCAGGGACTTAAGTGCAACTTTTGAAGTTGAAATGTGAAAACAAAATGTAGCCGGCATCGAGAACTAACTCCTGTCCGAAAATCGGCTCAATCGGATAAACGGTGAATTAGTTATGAATTTTTGAAGTTTTAGCTCAGACAAACTTATTTTGGGCTCCAGTGTCGACTCTGACACGTTCTTAAATAAAAAACTGGTATTGATCGGTGCATAATTTGGTCTCGACTTTTGAAGAAAAGTTGTAGATCTCTGAGTCAGTGACCTTGTGTAAAAATATGAGCCCAATCCAATAAAAATTGACCGAGTTATGAATTTTCGAAGTTTCGGCTCAGATGAAATAATATTCAGCATTCAGGATTTTCGGTGCATCACGCACTCTGAGTAAAAAACGAAGGCCTTTTGAATACCGTTTGAACTCAATACCTTCTGTGAAAATTTATCCAACTCAATTTGTGAAATTTTGGCGCCGGAACCAGCTCGATACGATGAAAATCGACCAAGTTATGATTTTCTGAACATGACGCAAATAAACTTCTGTCACAAATTTTCTGTACAAAAATACTTGATAAATCTACATTTTTGAAGACCTTCTGATCGAAATTGGCTTCCAGCTGTGAGAGATGAAAACATAGATAATGTCAAGACGGAATTTTGGCCACCGGAACGGGTTCAAAACAGGCCACAATCTTCAAGTTATGGATTTTTTAGCGCTTAAAAACTGCACTTTCAGCACACTTTTTTCACCATATTTCTTCGAGAAAACTCACACATTTGGATACCTTCTTTAAAGAATTGACTCTTGAGCCGAACCTGAATTTGAGAATACGTTATCAGAGATATCTTGGCGAAATAACACCTGAATATGACGCGCCGGGTTGGACTTGTGAATTTTTCTTGAAATGTTTTGAGAAATATGGGAGGGCAAATTTTGGGGTACAACAGTTGCCCCTGTTCAATCTTCTTAAACCTGAGGATGTAGATTGGCTTGCATGCCTTTCGTGATCCGAAGGTGGAAGATGATTGAACACTATAGTGCCCAGAAATTTGCACTCGCATAGTAGAGTATCAGCAGTGTGATGTCGGGAATGGGCTTACAGATGCCATTTGGAGAGATGATGGATAGGAGGATGGGCTTAAAGATGTCATCTGGAGATGTGACAGAACCTTGTCGGGAATGGGCTTATAGACGCCATTTGGAAATGTGATAGAATCTTGTCGGGAATGGGCTTATAGATTCCATTTGGAAGTGTAATGGATAGTTGAATCTGAATAAGAAATAGAATAGCTTCCGTGTCTGGAGCATATCTAGTCTATATCTGATTGCTGACGTCTGAAAAAATAGTAGAATGACCGCCGCGTCTGGGGTATATCCATATTGTATCTGAGTGAGTGACAGAATGTCATCCGAATCTGGATCGTATCTGGACTGTCTCTTGAAGGAATTTGGACTAAACAATAGAATAGCCTACGGATCTGGAGCGTCTCTAAGTTGTCTTTAGAAGTTTGAATCTGAATAAGCAGTAGAATAACATCCGGGTCAGGAGCATCTCTAAGCTATCTCTGGAGAGAAAATCTGAATAAGCAAAAGAATAGCATCCATATCTGGAGCATTTCCCAGCTATATCTGAAGGGAACCTCTGAATAAGCGATAGAATAGCATCCGTGTTTGGAGCATTTCCAAGCTATCTCTGAAATCTCTTTAATGTAGATATGCCCTGGCTAGATACAGGTATCGAATCCATAATCAATCACTCACAGATATGCCCTGGCTAGATACAGGTATCGAATCTGGAATTGCGACAGTTGATAGTAATCATCTTTGGATTGACCTTTTTCCTAAAAAGGCAAAACATCAGTTGTATGCAATGTCATGATGTATGAAATGCATGATGTCATGATGTTCAGAGAATAAATAAGATTGTGTGATATGATACGTGTATGCATGCACTATGTATGTAAATGTTTATGAATTATATTTTCGTCCCGGAAAATAAATCCTTGACGAATGCCGGGAAGTTAAATCCTGGGCTGATGTTGAAGAGTAGAGTTCTTCGTTTCCGCTGGGGATGATAATTGCGAGAATAAACCTGTAGGAGAAGATGACTCCGTTGAGGGATAAACTTTGCTGGAGAGATTACTCTGTGGGGAAATATTCTGTGGGAAGAGAGGTACTTCGCTGATATTTGATGATAACTCCGCTGGGGATACCGTTGATAAGCTATGTTGGGGAACTTGATGAACTCCGCTGGGGGATAGAAAGAATTTCGTCGGGGACGATCTTTCCGTGGCAATTGGCTAAGGATAACCCAGTTATATCCTGGTGGGGAAATAACCTCTGAATATGGTCGGGGAGAGATGCACGTACTCTGCAGGTGATAAGCTTCCCGAATCTCCTGGGGATAAGCTTCCAGAATCTACTGGGGATAAGCTTTCAGAATCTACTGGGGAATCTTTGGACTGTACTGGGGAAGTGGCTCCACTGGGGTGTCTGGTATTCCGCCGGGGAACCATCTTATACTAAGACTGTCGGGGATGCTTGCTGAGGAACATCTACATACCCTATTGGAGAATATTGAGATCTTCATGGGGATACCCAATTTCCTTAGGGTTGACAGTAGCCTAACTCTGCTTGGGGAGAGTGCTGCTGATTTGCTGGAGATATTGTGCCTTTTCAGGGCTGATTGGAGACCAACTCTGCTTGGGGAGAGCATTGTTGAGTCTTGTCTTACTCTGCGGGGAGTGAAGATATCTGGGTTACATTCTTCAGCCGAACTTACCTTGGTACCTTGGTGGACAAAGCAACTAGACCGCTTGGACATTTCTTATTGCCCCAGCTTCTGCGGGAGAAGGTACCTGTGGAGGTGCTTGATAACTGCCGTTTAACCAATCTTCTTCTGGTAGGCAAGTGACGAGATGACGGGACATAGTCGTACGCTTTGATCCCTAACTTTTGCCTGGACCGCCCTTTCGGGTTTTCAGTCCACCGGGATATCCATTTTTGCCCAAGCTGCCTTTTCAGGTTTTCGACTTGCCGGGTGTACAGATTTTTTCATTTTCATCATTTATTTTTGCCCGAACCCTTTTGGTTCACCGGGAAGCCCTTATTTTTGCCTAGGTGTGTCAACCTAGCGGGTCTTTGATTATGCGTAGTATTTTTTTTCGACTATGTCCACGCTCTCAGAGTGCAGGGAGTTGTCACTGTCATTAGTGTTGCATTGTCATACCACCAGAAGATGTCTGATTAGGCAAGATTCGTTGCTGGAATTCATGTCTAATGCCCCAAGTGACTCAAGTGGAGATTTTCCCCTGGCTATTTTGGCATTTGAGAGATCCTCTGAATCTTGACTTGACTTCCCCAGATGATAGACAATGATCACATCTGCCCCTTGGTTGGAAGTGTTTCTTCCGCTTGAGATGACCTTTGTTCACTGGATATTCGTCGTGCGAAGTTCTCTGTTGTTCGAGCAAATAGTCATATGCAAACAATGTTATTTAAAAAATGCAAAGCTTATGTCTGTCTTGAAGTTTTTTGAAAATGTAGTTTTCAATAAAACAAGTGAATTTTTTTTTTGTAAATGTGATGTCAGCTCAGTATTTTACAGCAAGCCTTAAGGAGTCAGGATACTCTTTGTAACAGTATGCTTTCGAACTAACCCATGCTTCAGCTAGGACTTTTAAGGGTTATAACGTGGCCTGGTTCACGGTTTAAGAAACAAAGGATAAAGTCTCAAATTTATTTGTACCCACCCGCTCTTCGTGATGTTCTTCGATCCTAAACTCAGCTAATCGTGCATTTAGATCTTGTTTGAGTCCTTGCTCTGATATTCCAGTGATGGTTCGGATACTGACAATTTATTTCGCATAGGCAGTCATTTTTTGTCGAGGGTTTGTAGAACCTCTTTCTTTTCTTTTTTTTTGTTATCCCTTTCCTTTTTTTCCTGAACTGTTTCTTTTGTGATTACAGTCAGCGGGATGCCCCAGTTTTGTAAGTCTCCTTCATAGGTTTTGACTTATTGGGCTTTTATTTCTGAGAGATAATGACTGCCTGTCCTTATGATTATAAAGAACCATCACTGTCTTTTTGTCTCAGAAGGACTTCTTTGGTGCCATTCATTGTGCACCTGGATCAACTGATAGAACTACCCTGCCCCAGGTTATGATTAAGGGTTTCAATTTTTGAAAAGAAAAACTCCTACTTATTTGGCTCGAAGGGGTTGACGAGGGATTATCTTCCTTATGACTCCAGTGTTTAGGAATTGAAACAATGGCTGTACCTCATCAGCGGGGTTTGTCCAAAAGCATACTGTAAGGATCGTGGTATCGTTTTCGTCATCCTCCCTCAAGAGGCTTAGAATTTTTAAATCGAGAGTTGAACATCAAAAATAAAAGCAATTTTAAGCATAGTAAACACAATTACTTCAAAACAGACACGTGTAATGCATTAATGAAATAACAACGTTTGACATGAATAAAATGTTTGAACAATCAAAGAAAAATACAACTTGAACATTCAAATGAACAAAAGTTTTTCAATCCTAGCCATGTTTTGGCAAGGGAGCAGTGATCACATTAGGAGTCTCTGGAGAGTCGAACTGGACTTCCTTTGCGTCAATCAGATCCGGAACCTTGTTTCTCAAAGTCCAACAATCATTCGTAGCATGCCCCGGGCTGTCAGAATGATAAGCGCAGCAAACGTTGGGGTTATACCTTGAAGGTGTCCTGTTGGGATTCTTAGGAGGGTCCTTTAGAGTTACCAACTTGGTCTCCAGCAACTGTGGCAATATCTGGGACAAGGTCATGCCGAGGGGAGTGAACTGCCTTTTAGGTCTCTCTTCCCTTAGTTGATTGTGACGCTGAGGAGCACTGGCCGGTTTTGAAATAACCACCGCGTTGACAGCACTAGATTCTTTCTTGGATGGTTTCTTCTCAGTGTTCGAGGAGTCACCATTCTGTATCTTCCCAGACTTGATACCAGCTTCGATCCTCTCACCAGTCAAGATCAGATCTGTGAACCCAGCAGAAGAATTACCAATCAGGTGGTTGAAGAATGGACCAGACAGGGTCCCCAGGAACAAATCAACGAGCTCACGGTCGGTCAGAGGTGGTTGCACCCTTCCAGCAAGGTCTCTCCACTTTTGCGCATATTCCTTGAATCCTTCACCCGTCCCTAGTGACATACCCTGGAGTTGGGTACGCGTAGGAGCGAGGTTGGAATTATATTGATACTGCTTGTAGAATGCAGTAGCCAAGTCCTCCCAGTTACAAATGCTGGCTCCATCCAGCTGATAGAACCATTCGAGTTGAGTCCCTGAAAGACTTTCCTGGAAGAAATGGATCCATAGATTCTTGTCAACAGTATACGGTTGGATCTTCCTCACATATGATCTGAGATGCAGCTTAGGACAGGATGCCCCGTCATATTTTGCAAAAGCAGGGGCTTTGAATTTGTGAGGGATCACCACCTCAGAGGATAGACCTAGATCTTCGAAGTCCAAGTCGGGCACTTTCTGTATCTTCATAGCACTTAGACGGTCCTCTAGTTGCTTGTACCTGTCCTCAGCAGGAGGGTACTATTCATCATTGTAATCTGTCTCGTTGTCGGAGACCACGGGACTAGGAACCTCTCTCCTTTGGGGACTGTCCTTGCCTACAGATGAGGGAGTCAGCTCAGCCTCATTTTGTGATCCATTCCCAGATTTGCGTCTAGGGTTGAACAGCACAGTCCTCTTCTTCTTCTTCTTCAAGAGCAGAGTCTTCAAATCCTGTTGACCCTGGGCTAGGCTCATAACCAACTCCTGGAACTGGGCATTCTGGGCCTGGAGGGCCTTGATAGCTTGTTCATTGGATGATTCAGAATTCATGATGATTGCTGAAATAAACAGCGAAGAAGGTAAGTGACCTGTAACAAGGGTACCTGTTATGCAATAATGTGTATGTATGCATGCAATGTTTTCAAGGATCTCGCGGGGTAGACAAGAAAATTGTTAGAATTTGAATTCGGTAGCTTGATTGAAGGAACTTCATGTTGTTGAGAGTCCTTCTTCAAGAGTCAAAGCTCACCATATCAAGTGGGTCATAGCCCCTGACTCAAGTCATCAACCTGGCTAGAGGAAAATAAATCCCCTTTGCCCCTTGCTAGACATTCTGGTACATCATGACCTGCATCACAAGCCCTTGAGATCCTTGAAATGGGTTAGTCCTTATGCAGGATGTATGCAATGGTATGATGGTATGATGTTATGCTATGCGTGGAGTGATGTAAGTAAACCCTGTAATGAGTCCCAATTAAGGACTGTAAACAAAACCTGCAAGGAACCCGTGTGTCAGATAACAAGCATGCAAGTAGTCAAGTTTTAAGGCGCACAAGTCACATAAGACAGCCCTTAGAGTCCAGACCAACATGAAGTTTGGGTACTACCCTCTTGAAGTTGGTGGGCTCAAACCTGTCCTATCAAAAGTAATCGGGTTCTAAGGGTCTCAATATCATTGGGTTGTTTTCTGTGTTCATTGTTTTGATTTAGCCACTGAACTGGCGATCAAAATATTCCAAGAAAACAACCCTCAATGAGTGTAGTATCGAGTATCTACCAACTTCGGACTGCACCAAAGTCGATCATCTCACTACCCTAAAGAGGCCAGGATGGTCAAGTAAGGTTCTAGGTCAGTTGATGTTTCACGACACCACGCGGCGGCCCCGTACTCTCCTTGACTTGACTCAAGGGTTACCGGTACTCACCAAAGTGCCACATCAACGTAGCAACTACTTCAACCGTGTCGGTATACCCCGCACAGTTCCCTCACAGTTTGTTGCTACCTAAAAGGTATCCCCCAGATCCAGGTTAGGATCTATGAAACTCCCAAAACAGGCCCACAATATTAAAGCAATCAAAACAGGCAATTGAAAACATAAGTATGATCTAATCCTAAGGTACACCTCACTTTAAATGTCCCTAGCAGAGTCGCCAGTTCTGTGATCGGTGGAAATAGAACTGACTGTTTTTTAAGCTGGTTCGTGAAATGTCGCGGTAAGCAAGAGTCGCCACCGTCTTTTATGTTCTCCAACAAGGAAAGGACAAAAGCACAGCAAAATTCCTTTTTCGAGATGTCTCTCGGTTCGGGAGGTAGATTTATAGAAAGGGAAGGTGTTAGCACCCTTTCTATCCGTGGTTATCCACGGGCTCTTAGGTACTTGCTCTTATGTTTTCAAAATTGTTTCTTTTCAAGTGTGAGTGGGTTTTGAAAAAGTTTCGTTTGAAAAATTTCTAAGTAACTCTTGTATCTGTCCTCAAGAGTGTATGAAAATTTTGTTTGAAAACTTTTGAAAGTGTCAGTGTGAAAAGATTGTTTTTGTTTGTTTTGAAAAGAGTAAGTACCTATGAGATCTACCTACTCTAAGGAATTAAGCTGTGTAAGAGTCCTTTAAACAGTACTATCCCACCATTGAGAGGTAGGTAGCACCGTCGTTGGAGGTATTCGGATCAATTCAATTATGAGGAACAATGTGGTCACCGAAGCAATAGTAGGACACCTTAGAAGTAACCCTAATATCCTAGATCCTTTTTATCCGAGGCAACTGGATCTTTAGACAGGAGGGCGACCTCTAAGACACCCTATACTTGACGACCACGTTCGAGGCAACCAGTGAGGCGTACCCTAGGAGTGGCATGTGCTTGTGTGTTGTTTTCATGTTAATATTTATCTTTGAACATGTCATTTGTGAGCTACGGATTAATTTTATTTGGCATACAGTCTTGTCATGCATAATTAACAGTTAATAGTTGTGTGGGAAGTAAATTGCGGGAAATTAAATCTAAGCTATTACAAGGCGTCGGGTATTTACATCGCCAAAAACAAACCCTTTAATTTAAATTGCGGAAAGTAAAATAAAGCGGTAAATAATTAAAGTCCTAATTAAAAGCTATTACATTCCGGGAAATATATACAATAATATGATAAAATGGATCGCGTGCGAGAAATTAGATCGGATGCGAGTTTTTTGGGTTTTGACCCTTTTTTTTTAAAGAAAGTGATTTTTTGGTTATTTTTGGATTAAAAGAAATTAAATTAAGTTAACAATTAAATTAATAAACTAATTAATTAATTAAAATATTTTTGGATTTTTTAGTTTTTAAAGAAATAAAATAAATTTAGTTAATGCTAATAAAAACCTAATATTCTAAATTGATTTTAAATATTGCAAAAAATATTAAAAGTTAAATCTAATTAAAGCTAAATTGATTAAATTAATTTATTTACAAAAATAAAAGTGATGAAGTTAATTTTAATAAATAAAATATTTTTTTGTGTTTTTGATTTTATTAGGAAAAAATGTTAATTGGTTAGTAATTAATAAAAATAATAACGATTAATTAATTAAAGGAACATAATACAAATAGAGAGAGAGTTTAGGAGTATACGAGCCTGATTGGAGGGGTGAAACAGTTATTGGAGTCAAGTGTAAACTGTTCTGTTTTGGCCATTTGTGTTTTGGCTTTTGGCCATTTGTGTTCTAGCCTCAACGTCCTTAACCTTCTCAGGATGTCTGTCTCGCCATGTGTAAACTGTTCTATTTTGGCCATTTGACTTTTGGCTTTTGGCCATTTGTGTTTTGGCCTCAACGTTCCTTAATAAACCTGCAAGGGATCCTGTCTAAATCTGCAGTGTTGAATCTCATAAACACATTAAATAAATGACTATATATCATAAAATACAAAAAAAGCCAATATATGAATAAATTTAATGTTTAGGCCAATATGACATGTATGAATGATTATACCCTTTTGATCATGGAGATCAAATCAACCTTACCCTTACTGGAAAAGTAGTGACATGAATGCTTTTATGCTCTTTTGATCATGGAGATCAAGTCAGCCTTACTCTTACTGAAGAAGTAGTGAGATGTTGGTTTGTAACTGAATGGCTTGTTTGTAGTGAGAGAGAGATTTATAATAAGGATTTCAAGGTTTTAGGGTTCTTGAAAGAATTTGATATTCTGACTGCGTTGTGGCCAGGTTTTTTTTCTCTCCTCTCCTCCCTGGTTTGTGTGAAAAGAATGTGATTATATAATGGAAATTAGGGTAAAGAAAATGGGCTTTGAATGTGCAATTGGGCCTCTAATGTTCACTTGAGTTCGTCACTTTCCAGGCTAAATCGCAGGGACTTAAGTGCAATTTTTGAAGTTGAAATGTGAAAACAAAATGTAGCTGGCATTGAGAACTAACTCCTGTCCGAAAATCGGCTCAATCGGATAAATGGTGAATTAGTTATGAATTTTTGAAGTTTCAGCTCAGACAAACTTATTTTGGGCTCCAGTGTCGACTCTGACACGTTCTTCAATAAAAAAACTGGTATTGATCGGTGCATAATTTGGTCTCGACTTTTGAAGAAAAGTTGTAGACCTCTGAGTCAATGACCTTGTGTAAAAATATGAGCCCAATCCGATAAAAATTGACCGAGTTATGAATTTTCGAAGTTTTGGCCCAGATGAAATAATATTCAGCATTCAGGATTTTCGGCGCATCATGCACTCTGAGTAAAAAACGAAGGCCTTTTGAATACCGTTTAAACTCAATACCTTCTGTGAAAATTTAGCCAACTCAATTTGTGAAATTTTGGCGCCGGAACCAGCTCGATACAATGAAAATCGACCAAGTTATGATTTTCTGAACATGACGCAAATAAACTTCTGTCACAAATTTTCTGTACGAAAATACTTGATAAATCTACATTTTTGAAGACCTTCTGATCGAAATTGGCTTTCAGCTGTGAGAGATGAAAACGTAGATAATGTCAAGACGGAATTTTGGCCACCGGAACGGGTTCAAAACGAGCCACGATCTTCAAGTTATGAATTTTTTAGCGCGTAAAAACTGCACTTTCAGCATACTTTTTTCACCATATTTCTTCGAGAAAACTCACACATTCGGATACCTTCTTTAAAGAATTGACTCTTGAGCCGAACCTGAATTTGAGAATACGTTATCAGAGATATCTTGGCGAAATAACACCTGAATATGACGCGCCGGGTTGGACTTGTGAATTTTTCTTGAAATGTTTTGAGAAATATGGGAGAGCAAATTTTGGGGTACAACACTAGATATGGTGAGAATCATGTTAAAAGAGAAGAAGCTTCCTCATACTTTGTGGGGAGAAGCTGTTGCAACTGCATGTTATGTGCTCAACAAATGTCCAACAAAGAAATTAAAGGAAATAGTTCCTATTAAGAAGTGGACTGGAGATAAGCAAAGTGTTAGTCATCTGAAGGTATTTGGTTTTGTATGTTACAAACATGTCCCAAAAGCCAGAAGACATAAGCTGGATGATAGAAGTAAAATGATGTTGCTGGTGGGATATCACAATATAGGTTCGTACAAACTTTATTATCCAAAAACTAACAAAGTTGAGTTCAGCAGAGACGTCATTGTAGAGGAATCAGAAGTTTGGAATTGGGAAAAGTCTCGTCCTGACTCTGATGACAACTTCTGAAGAAAGGTCAGAAGTACATGTTTCTGAAGCTAGTAAAGACTCTGACTTTGAAGAAGATACACAAGGAGAAGATGATTCTGACTTTGACTCCGATGGTGATCCAGACTCTGAAGATAGTCAAGGTTCTGGAGAAAGTCCAATTGCTGAAGTAAGTGCTTCTGAAGGGGAAAGTTCTGGTGTCCAAAGTTCTGAAGGTCCAATTCAGAGGCAACAAAGAGTCAGAAGCATCCCAAGAAGATTTGCAGAGTTTGACATGTTGCTTGACACTGAAGTAAACTATGAAGGAGAAGTTATTCAGTGTGCAATGTTAGTAGACTCTGAACCCGTGAGTAAGAAAGAGGCTCTTAAGCACCAAGTTTGGTTACAGGCCATGAAAGAAGAACTTGATGCTATAGAGAGAAACAAGACTTGGAAGCTGACAGAACTTCCAAAAGGCAAGAAAGCCATCAACGTCAGATGGGTTTTCAAGCAGAAGCTAAAGCCAGATGGATCAATTGGCAAACACAAAGCGAGATTAGTAGCAAGAGGCTTCCTACAGAAGCCTGGGCTGGATTACTTTGAAGTGTTTGCACCTTAGCGAGACATGAAACAATCGGACTAGTGATTGCAATAGCTGCTAACAGGAATTGGCCTCTAATGCATTTAGATGTAAAATCTGCATTTCTGAATGCTCCATCACAAGAAGAGGTGTATGTTTCACAACCTTCTAGATTTGAGAAAAATAATCAGGAAGGGATGGTGTTCAAATTACACAAAGCATTGTATGGATTGAAGCAAGCGCCCAGAGCTTGGAACTTGAAAATTGATTCGTTTTTAAGGAACAAGGGTTTCAAAAGTGTGAGATGGAGTATGGTGTTTATGTTCAGCACACTTCGAAAGGTAATATGATTCTGGTATGTTTGTATGTTGATGACATATTACTCACAGGAAGTTCTGAACAAGAGATAGCTGAGTTCAAGAAAGTTCTGATGAATGCGTTTGAGATGACAGATCTTGGAAAAATGAGTTTCTTTCTAGGGATGGAATTTATATACTCTGAGAAAGGAATCATTTTACATCAGATGAAGTATGAACTAGAGCTTCTGAAGAGATTTGAGCTAGAAAATTGCAAGGTTGTTATCACACCTGCTGATACGAATCAGAAGTTGGATTCTGATTTTGATGGAGAGGATGTGGATGCTACAACCTTCAAACAGATGGTTGGTTCTCTAAGATATTTGTGTAATACCAGACCTGATATTTGCTATGCAGTTGGAATGGTTAGCAGATTTATGAGCAAACCAAAGTGGTCCCATTACCAAGCTATAGTCAGGATTCTGAGGTATGTGAAGGGAACTCTGAAATATGGAGTGTTATTTCCGTCTGGAAGAAAGATCGAATCAGAACTTCTGAGCTATTCTGATTCTGATTGGTGTGGAGATAGAGTTGACAGAAGAAGTACTTCTGGGTACTCATTTAAATTTCTGGGAGGTCCTATTTCTTGGTGTTCTAAGAAGCAGCCTGTTGTTGCTCTGTCAACCTGTGAAGCTGAATATATTGCAGGTGCTCTGACTGCATGTCAAGCTGTGTGGATTCTGAACTTGCTGAAAGATCTGAAGATTGAGGTAAATAAACCTCTGAAGATGATGATTGATAACAAGTCTGCAATCAATCTTTCCAAGAATCCAGTGTTGCATGGGAGAAGAAATCATTTTGAGACCAAGTATCATTTTCTGAGGAATCAAGTTCAGAATGGAATAATAGAGGTTATGCACTGTAGCACTCAGAAGTAGCTGGCAGATGTTCTGACAAAGGCTATCAAAACTGATCAATTTCTTGGTTTAAGGGACGGAATTGGTGTTGTCAGTTTTGGGTAAATATAAATTAAGGGATGGTGTTAGAATTAATTTAGATTTAATTAGATATTAGTTTATATTTAGGAATATCTTTTAGATTGTTTATATCTTTGTTAGAAGATATAAATCTTAGATCTTCTTATATCTTTGTAGAAGATATATTTTAGATTTAATTTGTGTGTATAAATAGCCGAGTGGAGTAGGTTATTGTAATTCATTGTAAATCCTTATTTTGAAGCTATTAGTAAATATTCCTTTTGCCTTTTATCTTCCTTGTGCTCCAACAGGGAATCCCTTAACACCATACTCAGATGCAAGGTCCTTGTTCTTCTCATTGGCATCAACTTTAGCCAAAACAATTGTAGTTTCAAGAGTGCTCAAGATAGAAGCAGTTTTTTCATACTTCTCAAATCAACACGAAACAATATTTCCTTAACTTTCATATCAGAGAATCTGCATGTAAAATGAGTTTGATGTAATCAATAGAATATGGTCAATTTCGTTTAGGCTGCATAATTGTGTTGTTGATTACTTATGTACCCTACAGTATACGAAATAGAAACTATAGGTGCATATTGCCTTACTTTGATGTTGCGGTGAGGGAAGTCTTACTCCTTCATATTTTTATCTGACTCTAGTGGTAGGACTCAAAATCTCAATTTGCAGTTTTTATTAATAAGACACTTTATTTCTAATAACAAATATTGAAAACAAAACTCATTATAGAACCAAGTATAAAATCACAGAGTAGCTTACCTGTCCATTCTTCAAAACATACTGCAATACCATAATAATATAAGGAAATAATAAGAACCCTAAATCCATTGCAAAAATTAGTATATAAGAATCATTAGAAGTGAAACTCGAAAAACAAAATGTATTGGTTGTTAGATCTAAAGCCCTTGAACAACAATCAACCCGTAGGACATTCAACATATATAAAACATCATCAATAAGCTTTCCAAATAACAAAGATTGAAGAACATTTAAAACAAAAACAAAAGTTAAAATCAAACAAAAAGCAAAACAACAAACTTGTATAAAAGAGGAACCGTTTATTAGGCTAGAAGAGAAATACTCTTCTTCGATTAAGAGGCAGAGAAAATGGGAGTTAGGGTTGAGAGGTGGAGGGTTTTGGTTTAGAGTTGGAGGGTTTTGGTTTAGAGGCGGAGGAAATGAGAAAACACCAAACCGTGCATAGTTCAAAGATAAAGAATGGACTCATAATTGCATTTTCAGATGTGAATGTTAAAGATGAGATGTTGTGACTCTGATTGGCATATTTGAGGATTTTATGGAAGAGAACAAAATGGTAAAACGAAAGGCAGCAGTTATGAGTAGTCCATGGGAAGTTGTGTGCAATATTTTACTTCAATGGCCTTTGAATACTTCGTTGAACGGATATGAACGCTGTTGTACCCCAAAATTTGCCCTCCCATTTCCTCAACATTTTCTCATCACAAAACCCTTGGAGCTCAAGATCCAGTTAGGGTTTCCTCTGCTCAAGACTTCTCCTTGCACTGTTGACCCAAATTAGGGTTTGTGTTTGCACAAAGATGTTTTGACCTAAGAAGCCTAAGATGACTTTCATGCTTCATGTTGGACTCCCAAGTTTATCCATGCAAAGTTTCAAGTCTTGATTCCAAATTTTGCCCAGTCAATTGGACAGTTGACCTAGAAATCAACTGTATTGGGGAAAAGTCAACTGTGGCCAATTGACAGTTAAATCTCATGAAAATTGACCCACATCAACATTATGAACTCTCATGGACCATTTGATCAATTTTGGATCATAATTCCACAAGAAATTTGATCAGATCATCAAAAGGGCAAAATGGTCATTTTTAGGGTTTTGACTGCACCAAGGCAATTTTTGACTGTTTGACCTAGCCAATGGCAAACCAAGCTCACATATGGACTCAAGGGCCCCATGGAATTATCTTGACATGCTCAAAAAGTTCAAAAGATCCCAAGTACACAAGATTGACAGTTGAATTTCCCAGTCAATTGATCAATTTTGACTGTATACTGAAAAGTCAAACTTTGACTTTTTGGTCAAAATCAAGGGTCAAGATTCATTTTTCATCAAAACATGCCAAATCATGAAACTTGTTCACCAAGAAATCAAAAAATGCAAATTAGGGTTTGAAATGGAAATTTTTCATAACTTAGAATTTTTCTAAGTTATGGAAAACCCTAATTTTTTTTCCAACTTTGCCCCACTTTCTCACCAAGATTAATTTGGATTCAAACAAAAGTCAAAACATGAAAGTTGTAGCTTGTTGCATAATCTACAACTTTGTTTCACAAAGTTTTCCCAAATGAGGCTTGTATCTCAAGTTACAATTTTTGGAATAAGGGTACTAAACCATTCTTAACTTAGTGAAATTTTAACCTATTTTGGCAAGGTTTTCTACCTAACTTCAAGGCCATTTTCCATACCCTTCCACTTGGAATTTCACTTTGCATTTCAAAGATGGATTGTAGTACACATTCCAAGATTTCCAAAATGTCCAAGAACTTCTCAAACAACCTCATGGTTAGGGAGAATCGAATTTTGCAATATGGCAAAAACTCACTTTTGATTAGGCCAAGTTACATGTTCATAGCACTATGCATTTCAATCTCAGCTTGCACAACTTGATTACAGGCCTTTTATCTCAATTACACTCATAAATTTAATGCATATTCTTTGTGTCAAGACCATGTTCTTTGTGTTCTAGCATTGTATAGTGGATTAATCCCAAAATAGATAAAGTACTTTATCCATTTTTGCAAAAGCAAGCTTTATGTCAAATTGAAAATCCAAGCAAGTACAGTTAGGATCTCATTGGCACAAGTTTAGGAGCTAATTACACTGATCAAGACAAGGGTTTGCAGCATGTTATGGGGGCCTGCATCAGTCTAGAACACCAACTTGTCTTTTGTTGCTTAAGTAAGAAGAAACATACCATAACATACAACAACTCTCATATCAGCTCAAAAACCCTTAAGCGAACTTGTCAAGCATATTCCAAAGATCCATTCTGAGCTAACGCACGACTCCAATACCTCCATTGCCCTCTAGAACTCAGAACCACTCTCAAACTGCAAAAATAGAGCTACCCCTGCAGATTGAGTTCCAACTCTCCTCCCTGTCATCCTTTCTTGCTAAAAGCTCTTCACACACCTTCCCTACCATCAATGCAAGCTAACCAAAACCTAAAACACGACCTGTAATTCCTCTAACCAGTTCCACCATTTTCATTTTCTTGTTTTGCAGTTGAAGTTCTCTAGCACGATTCAAGAAGTTTCAAGATAAAGTAAAGCTTGGAATAGCATCCCTGGACCTCAAGGAAGCTATACCAATCATCACCTTGCACTGAAAGCTTCTCCATTGCCAGATACAACTTCAACTGAACAGGTAAATTCATGAACTCGTATCTCTCTTATTAGGCATTGTTAGCTTTAGGTTTGTGAAGAAAACATGTCACAATCATAGCTCTGAACATGCCCATATGATTAGATTTCATTTATATTATGTGTGCTGCAAGAATTTTGAGTCTGAACATGGCATAAAAACTAGGTCAGAATTTGGGGGAGAAGAAATTCTCTCTCATTTCTGAGAGTTAGATTGATTTTTTTACATGCTTAGAATCGTGACATGATGCTTTACAAGTTTGCTGTTGTAAGTTTTTGATGAAAGTCAAAGAATCAGGATCTATGCTTGACAATGGAAAACGCGCGCTTTGTTCTTGTTTCAAACATGCTGGAGGTTGAAGAAGGTCCTTTGGGCTGGGCCTGTTTCACATTTTCTTTTTGCACCATATACTTACTTCTGCACCCCCTGAGCCCATTTTGCTTATTTCTTTGACTTTTTGACTTTTTCCTTTTTTGATTGACTTATTTATTTTTTCTCATGATATTAAAAATATAAAAAATTATTTTCACACCATTCTTGCATTTTTTAGGTATTTATTTGTTTATATAGACATTTGTGTATAAATAATATATATATACTATTATTTAGAAAACTAAAAAAAAAAATAGTGCAAATATACTTATTTCTGATTTTTATTTCATTTTTCTTTTTGAAAACATTTTATGTAAAATATACTTTTTTTTATAAATGTTAAATATTATTATTTTTTATATATATAATATATATCTAGAAATTAATATATATATATATATATATATATATATATATATATATATATATATATATTTATATATATATATATATATATATATATATATATATATATATATATATATATATATATATATATATATATATATATATATATATATATATATATATATATATATATATATATATATATATATATATATATATATATATATATATATATATATATATATATATATATATATATATATATATATATATATATATATATATATATATATATATATATATATATATATATATATATATATATAAGTATATTTAGGTTAAAATACAAAAATACCTATATTTTTACTTTATTAATATTTAATATAAAAATACTTTTTTTTGTAAATATATTTCATTTTATTTTATTTTTGTACATAATAAACAAATACTTGTATTAAATTAAATAATATATATGTTACTTAATGAAAATTAGGGTTTTACCCTAAATATGAAAATATTCCAAAAATAATTTTATTTATTTATTTTTATTTATTTGACATAAATAATACTCTTTTTTTCATATACATAAAAACCTTTTTGCATTTTTGCATCTTTATTGTATTTTCTATTTAATTTATGCAATCAATTATTTGTAAATATCCCAAAAATGATGTAATAGCTAGGTTTAATTTCTTTGTCTAAATACCCCCCCATTTGAACATTTGTACCCCCTTCCCATATTGTGTTGTAATAGTGTAGGAATTTTACTTTCCGCACTTTAAACGCTTCCTAAATATACCATGCTAGAATTAGGGTTTGTATGCAAATAAAAGAACAAAATAGCTTGACCTAATTTCAAGATAATCAAAGCATGAAAAATGGACAACACATATCACACTTGCACCCCCTAGGGTATTCCACTTTGTTGCCTTCAAATAAATGGGCCATATTGCATGTTAGGTCTCTTTGGGCAAAACAAACAAATCAAATGATCATAGTCCCTCGATGACGCTTTCAAAATATTGCCTAAACAAATGATCAAGTCCCTTAAAGAAAATTGCCCAAAGATACTTAGCACCATTGCAATTATGGTCTAAACGATGACCCGCGCCCGTCCCTTTCACATCCTAACATGAGATTGTCCACCAAATACAATGGTGGAACAAACTTATTAAAAGGGTTAAAATATAGCAATAAACTTTGAGAAATTTAGGAGTAGATAACCTCTTAGTTACTTGAATCAAAACTTGCAAAAACAAAACACTTGCCTATTTTCTAAAACCACACCTCACAACACTTTCAAAATAACTTTCAAAAACAAATGAAAACCTTTTCAAAAGACATACATCTTTGTATACATCCCCACATGGATCATTACAAAGGTTGCCACCACATTGGCTTCTTTTCAAAACATTTTCAAACCCACACACACGAGCACCATTTCAAACAATTGAAAAACAAAAGGCAAGTGATCTAAGCAAGTAACTAAGAGCCCATGGATAACCATGGATAGAAAGGGTGCTAATACCTTCCCTTTCTATAATCTACTCCCCGAACCCAAGAAAAATCTCAAAGGTTTTTGCTGTGCTTTTTAAACCTTTCCTTAGGATAAAATAAAAAGTCGGTGGCGACTCTTGCTCAACCGAAACATTTGCGAAAACAAACGCAAAACTATAGTCAGTTCTCCCACCGTATCACAGAACTGGCGACTCTGCTGGGGATAATTTTTTAAAGTGGAGTAACCTTAGGGCTTAGATCACCCTCTTGCATGACTAATTGTTTGAATTGTTTGCTTTACATCTTGGTTCTATTGTTTGGGTTTGCAATCCTACACCCGGATTTTGGGAAACATTCATAGATAGCAATACGTTGTGGAAACTGTGTGGGGTATACCGACACGGTCGAAGCAATGGCTATATTAGTGCGACATATTTGTGAGTACCGGTAACCCTTGAGTTCAATCAAGGAGAGTACGGGGCCGCTGAGTGATGTCACTAAGCACTAATGACCTAGAACCTTACTTGACCATCTTGGCCTTTTATTAGGGGTAGTGAGATGACCGGCTTTGGTGTAGTCCGAAGTTGGTAGATACTCGATACTACACTCATTGAGGGTTGTTTTCTTGGAATATTTTGGTCGCTAGTTAAGTGGCTAAACCAAAACAATGAACAATGAAAACGATCCAATGATATTGAGCTCCTTAGAACCCGGTTACTATTTATAGGACAGGTTTTTAAGCCAACTACACTCAAGAGGATACTTACCTATGAAACCCCATGCAAGCCTGAAACTAGGGTTTGGTGTGATTTGCTTGTACATATGTTTTGTGCATACATCACAAACATCATAAACATCATAAAACATCATATGCATTCACTAACCATTTCAAGGGTTTTGGATCTTCATCTTTGTTCCTGTTTTGTAGGCCATGGAAATTCCTCGCAGAAATACCATCCAAGTCAACCTTGTAAGAATCTCTCCTCAACTCAAGGAGCTCACCTCAAGAATTCCGGAAAACTCATCCTTCAGTGAAAGACATGGTAGACTGCTCAGTTTAGTCAACACCAACATTGAAGAAGACATGATGAAAGTGCTATTCCAGTTCTTTGACCCTCTTCACCACTGTTTCACTTTCCCTGATTACCAGTTGGTACCCACTTTGGAGGAGTTCTCTCAACTCCTAAGAATACCTATCCTTAATCAACTACCATTCAACGGTACGGAAAAGGAACCAAAGCCGGAAGATGTTGCTCGAGCATTACATCTACAACCATCCGACATCAAGGGGCATTGGAAAACCAGAAGCGGCGTTAAAGGATTCTTAGCAAAATTCTTGTTTGAGAAGGCACAAGAATGTTGGAACTCATTGGACCTACGAGCCTTTGAAGAAATTGTGGCACTCCTTATCTATGGGTTGGTCTTGTTCCCAAATCCTGACCAACTGGTAGATGTCAACGCCGTCAAAATCTTCTTGTCCAGAAATCCAATACCAACATTGCTTAGGGACATTCTTCACTCATTTTACACACGAACAATGAGAAAGAGGGGTGTTCTCATGTGCTGTACTCCTCTCCTTGCAAGGTGGTTTATTTCGCACCTTCCACAATCTGTCTTGAAGAATGACCAAGGTTCAAGGTGGTCCCAACGGTTGATGACTCTTACTCACTCTGATGTGCATTGGTGTTCTCGGTCCAGAGAAAATGTTATCATCGTCGATCGTTGCGGAGAATTTCCTAATGTTCCTTTACTTGGAATTAGAGGAGGTATCACCTACAACCCTTGCCTAGCTTTGAGGCAATTTGGATATGCACGGAGGGATGGCCCTCATGACATGTTGATTCCTGACCTAGTTTTTGACTTCGACAATGATGCGCAAGGACTTCGCCAAAGATTCATCAGAGCTTGGGGAAAACTCAACAAGGTTGATAGCAAGACTCTGGGACACAAGAACTCCATCCCTCTTGAGCCTTATCTCAAGTGGGTACGAGCCCGAGCCCAAAGTCTGATGATGCCTTATCCTCATATTCTCCCTGTGATTAAAGAGCCCGTCAAGGAAGGAGAGGTTCCCTACACCATCCTACATCCAGACATGCCTACATCGTGGGAAGAAATGCAGAAAAGTTGGATTCAGCTCAAGGAAGAACAGAATACTTTTGAAGCTAGCTTCTACGCCAGTGAGAAGAAGGTTCTAGAGCTTACCCGCCGACTCCATGAGCAAGAGGCCCTCAACACCTACATCGCACCAAAAAGGATGTGCAATGTCTTTTTGCCTTAAGAAGTTTATTTTGTAATATTTGGCCCATGGGGCATTTATGTACTGACAAATTTCTTCTTATTAATATGACGTGCGTTCTTCTTTGTCTGAAACAATTTTGAATGTCCTAAATCCTTGAATGCATTGCATACATAAGCATACCATTCATCATGTGCATGTTGGCTCCTAAATTCGACACCTTTGTTTTGTTGATGTCAGCCATTAAAGCTGAAGGATGTTTTCGACTGGCTAAGTCTGTCGAAATGCCCGTCGAAAGATGGCAAAGTACTTAGAAGATTTCTTCCAAGGGAGGTTGGTTGCCTTCGACGTCGAAGGAGTTTCTCGTCGAAGATGTCTCTCGACGAAAGTGTTCGATGGTTCAGAGTGGAGCAGTTTTGAAATTCAAGCTTTTGGAGGGAAAACGGTTTCCAGCAGTTACCACATGTAGCGTGCAAAGATCTGGAGCGTCGAACGTTGAGAACGTGCCAAGTGGAATCATCTCGAAGCAGTGTAACTGCCCGACGGTTACTTGGGATGTTTTAGTATAAATAGTAGTAGTCATGTAAGTTCTCGCGTGTGTTCACAATTCTATACAAAGTCACTCATATAGATTCGAGTACCCAGCGTGTGAGAAAGAATTGTTGAGAAATGTATGTGTGAAACACCAATTTTATTAATCAAAGTCATTTACTTTTCCAGAAATTTACTTGCTTTCCTCTTTACATTCCTGTCGAAGCCTTTTACTTTAAGCCTTATTTATTTTACCAAGTCCTTTCTTCATGCAATTTACTTGAAACCTCTTTATTTCATTTAAAGCCTCTTTATTTAAAGCCTTATCCAATTTAATCAAAACTTCAAAATCAACCTATGTCCTAGGATCAATCTGATCGATCCTGCGAGTAACCAAATAAGTAACCATTTGGAGGATCAGCGGTTGTTTACCAAATCCCAAGGTAAACAAATTGGCACACCTGGTGGGACTGTGTGTTGATTGTTGAAAATAATCTCATCTTTTTGAGTTGTATGTTATTGAGAAGTGGTAGAATATACACTAACGATAACAATACTGCCAGAAGAAGGGAAGAGATGACGAATCCGCCAAACAATTACGAAATCCCACAAACGAATGTGGGAGCAACGGTTAGTACGACCGTAAGTGAAGCGACAAATGTTGGTTCGACACCAGCAGTATCGGTTACAACCACAGGGCCAATACCTTCGTTAACAGGCCCCAGGATGCCTTTGGGAACTCCCCCACCAAGGGGAAATTTAGGCACAAGGCCTTTGGTTCCCCCAGGATTTATTCCATTCTATGGTATGCCAACTTCTGAAGTGGCAAGCCTGACGAATGCTGCGTCCACTTTTTCAGACCCTTTAGTGAGTGCCTCTTCGCCACTCCAAGGCTCTGGAGTAGGCATGGCGAATAGAAATAGGACCCAACTCTTAGGAGGAACGTCCCAAGTAGCCCATGGCCTTACAAATGCCTCGACAGCAGTCTTGAGGCAACAAATGGACGAAAGCAACCATGATATGGTGCAAATGTTGGCACAAACTTTGAGTACAGTGCTAAACCCTCTAATACAAAACACTACTCAATCGAATCAGCAAATGACAACGCAAATGGCGCGCTTGGCTGATTTCTTTGGAGTACCCCAACCGATTCGACAGCCCCAAAGGGCGCAAATAAGGGGAAACCAGGGGATATTTTTAGAGGAAGAAACCACCATTAACCAGGCTCAACAGCCTGTCGAAGAAAACCTTAGGGAACGATTGGAACAACCTGTCGAGGAACCTAGGGTAATAACCCCAGAGGTAAGGTTAGTTAACAGAAACCAAAATGCTGACGAAGTGGTTCAGCATATCCAATACCAAAACATGGGTTTGGAAAACAATCTGGAAACTATGATTGAAAGGATCATGACTCAGAATGGGATGAACATGGGCTTTCGAAGGCCCAACTTTACATCTCCATTGTCAGAATACGTGTTACAAACGGACTTACCTCCTAGATGCAAAGTCCCCAAATTTACTAAGTTCTCTGGGGACACGACAGAATCTACTGTCGAGCATGTGGCGAGATATTTGATCGAAGCGGGTGACATTTCGAATAACGAAAACCTAAGGATCAAGTACTTCCCAAGTTCTTTAACAAAGAACGCTTTTACTTGGTTTACAACTCTCCCCCCCAATTCGATCCATCATTGGACCCAGTTGGAAAGATTGTTCCATGAACAATTCTACATGGGGCAAACCAAGATAAGCCTGAAAGAACTGGCCAGTGTGAAGAGACGTTTCACTGAACCTATAGACGAATATCTAAATAGGTTTAGGTTGCTCAAGGCGAGATGTTTTACACAAGTTCCAGAACATGAGTTGGTCGAAATAGCCGCAGGCGGTTTAGATTATTCCATTAGGAAGAAGCTAGACACCCAGTACCTAAGAGACATGGCCCAACTGGCCGATAGAGTTCGACAGGTAGAACGCCTCAAAGCTGAAAAAGCTAAGGCAACGAAAACTCACAAGAGAGAGAGGATAGCGTACGTTGAGATGGATGACGAAGATCTAGAATCCTTCGACGATACTTTAACTGTCGAAGAAGGAGAAGTCGATTTAGCAGAACTGAAACAAGGGCCACCATACTCTTGTAAACTGTTAGTCCCCTCAAGTGGGAAAAATCCCATTGGTCCAGAAAGGACCAACGATAGGTTCCCAAAAAAGACTTATAGTTTTGACATCACAAAATGTGATGAAATATTCGACTTGCTGGTTAAAGATGGCCAAATTATAGTACCCCCAGAGGTAAAAGTGCCTCCTCTTGATCAAAGAAAGAAGAGAGGTTTTTGCAAATATCATAATTTTTTGGGCCATAAAACTTCTCAATGTTTTCTTTTCAGGAATCTTGTGCAAGACGCTATCGAAGAAGGGAGATTGAAGTTTGCTGATAAATCCCCCATGGCTGTCGACTCAAATCCATTACAGGCTGAAGCCCACTATGCTGAACCCTCTGAGGTGAATGTGATAGAGGCAACCGGGATCCAGTCGAAGAAGCCAGGAATTACCATGGTCGAAGTCTCAAAGGACCACATCAACATGCCAATCTTTGGCAGTTTTTCTGGAAATTTATCCAGGAAGACAATTGAAGCTGTCCAGAAAGCGGTCGAAAACCCGAAGTCGGAGACCGCTGAAGCACAAAAAACTGGATCAAAACCTAGTTCCCACTTGGCCACCGTTCAAGGCCAGGCGGAGAATCTGGAGATACAAATGAAGCAGTTAACTCTTGCTAACAAAGATACAATGAATATCAACATGGTCGAACTTTCTGACCCAAAAGCATCAGAAGAGGCCATGAGGCAAGAACAAGCTAATAAGACTGCTTTCCCTCGGGAAAATGAAAACTTGGCAGATTTTCTACAAAGATGCCAGAAAAAGAAATCAGAGGTGATGCTGTGTCCAAGATGCAGTTCGATCTTTGATAAAAAAGCTGCTGAGCACATTCAAGGCGTAAGAGCAGCGAATAAGAGAAGGGAGAATGTTGACCTTCGACATGATCCCAGAAGAGCCTCCCAAAGAGGTTCTAACCAAGAAAAGAGGACATTGACTTTTAGGCCTCCAACAAATGTGCCAGTAGATACTTGGTACAAAACCTCTGGTCGGAAAAGGCCAAGTGAGGAGAAATGGCATTCTTTCGATGTGCCAAGAGGTTCCTCTTTGACTCAAAAGAAAGAGCCTCAAGTTGCTGCACCTAAGGTTGCACAAGTGTCCATCAACTACAAAGGTAAAAATCCCATGTCTCGATCTCAATGGAGGAGATATCAAAGGAGACGAAAAGCTGAAAGGGAGGCTGCCAACGAACCAAAGGCAGAAACCAGTTCGAACGTTCCTCAAAGGAAGCAAAGGAAACCTCTAGAAAGAGAGCCAGTAACCAACAGGCTAGTTTGGCCTAACCAAAGTGAAGTCGAAGACGAAGACGATGCTGAGTCTGATGATACTTTGGACATAATGGTGAATATAGTTTCAGTGCTGCCCAGAGAATTCAATCGACAGGTAGAAGTCGAAGCAAGTGACTGGGAAGTGGAGCAAGAAATGGCCAAACATAGGCCAGTGTGCTATTTTGTCATGGACAATGGCACTACTGAGGAACAAAATGGCTTCTTCGAGCCACCTACAGAGGCGATGAAAAATCACCTCAAGCCTTTATTCATAAGGGCTAAACTCGAAGAAACTACTGTGAATAAAATATTGGTGGATTGTGGGGTAACCATCAACATTATTCCTCACTCTATGCTAAGGAAAATTGGCAAAAGGGATGAGGACATTAAGCCTCACAACATGGTCCTGTCGAACTATGAGGGCGGCATAGGGACCACTATGGGAGTGATCCAGCTAGATATCAAAGTAGGGTCGATTCTTCGACCAACGATGTTTATGGTCATATCGGCCAAACCTAACTACAATCTTTTGTTGGGCCGTGAATGGATTCATGGTGTTGGCGCTGTGCCTTCATCAATGCACCAAAGGCTGCTGCTATGGCGTCCAGATGGGATGGTCGAAAACATAGAGGCAGATCAAAGCTATTACCTTGGCGAAGTGAATCACCTGGGTTTGGCAGATTTCGACAAGAACTTGGCTCACATAGGGCCATGTCTAACACCTGACTTCGACATGGCGCCAGCGCCAAACACTTTTTGTTCCCTATACCTGCATCCTGAGCATGGTTTCCAATGGGACAGAGAAGACTTGTCCCACATAGACTTCAGTGGGTTAACTGATATCCAACCAACTGGTTGGGGAAGCGAATTCAGTGATAATGACTGAGTCACAATCTTTGAAGCGAATTTCGGCTTATGTAGCCGAAACCAAGATGATAACGGCTCTCGAAGCCGAAGTAAAGTACATGGCCACACAGGCCAATGATCAACAATTATCTGCTGTAGGCCCGGGAAAGGATTTCGATCCAAAACCTCCTGATATCATGCCAGAAGAAATGCAGGAACAGAGGCTCGACGCCATCTATGACGATGAGCCTTTGGGCTTCGAAAAGGACCCCTTGGCGAACAACATTAAAATGTTAGCGCAAGACCCTTTAGAAGAAATCAACTTAGGCGAAGGATCAGAGAAAAGGCCAACTTACATCAGCGCCAAAATCGATCCAGAACTTAGGTTGGAAGTAATCCAATTGCTGAAAGAGTTTAAAGACTGTTTTGCATGGGATTATGACGAAATGCCTGGTCTCGACAGAGGATTGGTAGAACTTCAGTTGCCAATCAAACCTGGGAAGAAGCCAATCAAGCAAAATCCAAGGCGCTTCGCTCCAGAAATACTGTCGAAGATCAAAACGGAGGTCGAAAGACTTATGAAATGCAAATTCATCCGTGTTACAAGGTATGTCAAATGGATTGCAAACATTGTGCCAGTAATTAAGAAAAATGGTACGTTAAGGGTATGCATAGATTTCAGAGATTTGAATGCTGCTACACCCAAAGATGAATATCCTATGCCTGTGGCGGAAATGCTAGTCGATTCTGCCGCTGGCTATGAATACCTGAGTATGCTCGATGGTTATTCAGGATATAATCAAATATTCATTGCTGAAGAGGATGTGTCGAAAACAGCTTTTCGATGCCCTGGGGCCTTAGGCACTTACGAATGGGTAGTGATGCCTTTTGGCCTAAAAAACGCTGGGGCAACGTACCAGCGAGCAATGAATACTATCTTCCATGATTTTATTAACACTTTTATGCAAGTATATATTGATGACATTGTTATAAAATCTGTTTCCAGGAAGAATCATATTGACCACCTTCGACAATCATTCGAAAGAATGAGAGAACATGGTCTGAAGATGAACCCTTTGAAGTGTGCGTTCTGTGTGAAAGCTGGAGATTTCTTGGGCTTCGTTGTCCACAAGAAAGGAATCGAAATCAACCAGAACAAGACGAAGGCAATTTTGGAAGCGAAAGCGCCGTCGAATAAGAAGGAACTGCAATCTCTCTTAGGCAAGATAAATTTTTTAAGGAGGTTTATATCTAATCTAAGTGGGAAAGCTCAGGCCTTTTCACCCTTACTGCGACTGAATAAAGAGGGGTTCGAATGGGGGCAAGAGCAACAAGAAGCCTTCGACAAAATCAAAGGGTACCTCACTAAGCCACCTATTCTGGTGCCTCCTTGTAGCAATAGGAGTATGAGATTGTACATAGCTGCATCCGACACAACTCTGGGAAGCATGTTAGCCCAAGAGGATGAGAATGGAGTCGAAAGACCCATTTATTATCTCAGTAGAGTTTTGAACGATGCAGAAACTAGATATAGTGAAGTTGAAAAATTGTGTCTATGTCTGTATTTCTCTTGTACAAAACTAAAGCAGTATATAAAACCAGTTGATGTGTATGTTTCGTCTCATTTTGATGTTTTCAAGTATATGTTGTCGAAACCTATCTTGCATAGTCGAATTGGCAAGTGGGCATTAGCATTAACTGAATACTCCTTGACCTTTATGCCTCTTAAGGCAGTAAAAGGACAAGTGGTTGCAGACTTCATAGTCGACCACTCAATTCAAGTCGAGGGTATTAATTATGTGGAGATAGAGCCTTGGAAATTCTACTTCGATGGTTCCAGCCATAAAGATGGAACAGGGGTAGGAGTCTTGATTATTTCTCCAGATAAAATTCCAACAACTTTCAAGTACAAAATATCAGGTTCTTGTTCGAACAATGAGGCTGAGTATGAAGCTCTAATTACTGGCCTTGAGATATTGTTGGAATTGGGGGCAACTCGAGTCGAAATCATGGGAGACTCAGAGTTAGTCATTAAGCAAGTCACAAAGGAATATAAATGCATAAGAGAGAATCTCATTATGTACTTTGTGATAGCAAATCGTTTATTGAAAAAATTTGAAACGATCAATATTCGACACATACCCAGAGTCGAAAATCAAATAGCCAATGACTTGGCACAAATTGCATCTGGGTATAAGATTTCAAAAACGAGATTACAAAGAGCAATCGAAGTTCGAGAAAAGATAAAAGCAACTTGTCTATGACCATCAGACTTGGAATCGACGAGACTAGGATATGCTGATCACAGTAACTTCGAGATTTCGTTCATTGATAATTTGTCAGAGCAAGATTGGAGGAAACCCATTGTGGACTATCTTCAAAATCCAGGAGCTTCGACAGAACGAAAAACAAAGTACAGGGCGTTGAGTTATGCACTCATGGGTAATGAGTTATTCAAGAAAACGCCTGAAGGGGTATTGCTAAAATGCTTAAGTGAAACTGAGGCATACGTAGCCCTTTCGACTACGCATGCTGGGGCATGTGGGGCTCACCAAGCAGGCCATAAGATGAAATGGTTGTTGTTTCGACAAGGACTATATTGGCCCACTATGCTGAAAGATTGTGTTGAGTTCGCCAAGGGTTGTCAAGAGTGTCAAGTTCATACAGGCATCCAACATGTACCAGCAAGCGAACTTCACTCGATAGTGAAGCCTTGGCCTTTTAGAGGATGGGCGTTGGACCTCATTGGAGAGATTCGGCCAGCATCATCAAAGAGTCAGAAATACATACTGGTAGGCATTGATTACTTTACTAAGTGGATCGAAGCTATCCCTTTAGTCAATGTAGACCAGGAAAATGTCATTGAATTTATTCAAAAGAACATTATCTTTAGGTATGGAATCCCTGAGACAATAACAACTGATCAAGGATCAGTTTTTACTGGTCGAAAGATGCAAGAATTTGCTCAGGAAACAGGTTTCAAACTCCTAACATCCACGCCTTATTATGCACAGGCGAATGGTCAAGTCGAAGCAGCTAACAAAGTGGTGATTGGCTTGATAAAGAAACATGTTGGGAAGAAACCAAAGAATTGGCATAAGACGTTAGACCAAATTCTGTGGGCTTGTCGAACGTCCCCAAAAGAAGCCACTGGTACAACACCGTATAGGCTAACTTTTGGCCATGATGCAGTGTTGCCAGCAGAAATTTGTCTTCAATCTGCAAGGGTTCAGAGGCATTATGATATTCTTTCTGAAGTCTATTGGAACATGATGTTAGACGAACTGGTGGATTTAGACGAAGAGAGATTACGCGCTCTCGACCTACTCAAGCTTCAGAAGAAAAGAGTAGAAGACTCTTATAATAAAAAGGTAAAACCTAAGGTATTTTTGCCTGAAGAACTAGTTTGGAAGGTAATTCTTCCCATGGATCGAAGGGATCGAAGCATGGGGAAATGGTCACCCAAATGGGAAGGACCCTTCAGAGTCATCCAAACTTTTTCTGGTGGAGCCTATGAAGTCGAAGAGTTAGGTGGAGATAAAAGGCTCTTGAGAGTAAATGGTAAATATTTGAAAAAATACAAACCTACACTTCAAGAGATAAAAATAAAATAATAAAAGAACAAGACTAAATTAACCATAAAAATGCCAAAATGGAAATTTTATAAATCTCAGCCAAGATGGCAATGTTGTCGAATATAGATTACAAAATATGGTTACAAAAGAGAATCAATCAAAAGGGAATAGAGTCCTTGAGTCGAAGGTACTTGGCTTGCTGCAGCTCCAACCTTTTCTTGCACCAGGCGTTCTCCTGCACTAGTTTGGCAATCTGAGCGTCGAAGCCTTGGGCCTTCTCAGCGAATTCCAGGCCTTGTTTGATTTCAGTTTGGCTCTCGGTGTTTGAGATGGTCGAAAGAAGTTCCTCCTTGCGTATAGTGTTGGCATTTATCTTCGCCTCTATTTCTTCGATTTGTGCCCGGAAGGAAGCATTCTCTCGATCGATGGCATCGACTTCTTCCTGCGTAGATGCTTTTTGCTTCGACAAATCCGTAATTCGAGAAGTCGTATCCGAGACAGCGGTCCATGCAGAGGAGCTTTTGCCATACAACACCTCAAGCTGACTGTTAAACCCCCTTTGGCGCCTGTAATCTGCTGAGACTTGATCAATCATAGAGTGTAACTCCATGATCAAGCCTGAAACTTCTGGGGCTACAGCTAACAAGTAGACAGCATTCAAGACATCCTTCAAGTATGATAGAGCAGTGGGGTCCCCCTCTAAAGCCTTCATCAAGTCCTTCTTGAAGAACTGGGCCTTAACCTTCGCCAAAGCTTCATCGAGAGGAGAGGTTTCAGTCGACTTCCCCGACAGGGTAGGAATCTCCTGACTAGCATCAGACGAACTCTTGCTCTCGATGATTGCGTTGAGATAGCTAACAGGGTCAGTTTGTTTCAAGAGTTCTAAGTCCTCTTTTGACCTGTGCTTCGTTGAGGTAACCCTTGCAACAGCATTGTCTTGGGTTTGAGGCTGTTGAGTGTTAGGTGCCTCGACTTGTTGCTCTTTGACTCGGACTGGGGCAGTACCAGCGTCACCTTGGTGCTCTTCGCCAGCGTCACCTTGGTGCTCTTCGCTAGCGTCACCTTGGTGCTCTTCGCTAGCGTCACCCTGGTGCCCTTCGCCAGTGTCACCCTGGTGCCCTTCGCCAGTGTCACCTTGGTTCTCTTCGTCAGCAGCACCTTGATTTTCTTCGCCAGCATTGCCTTGGTCCCTTTCTTCATGATTCTCTTCTGACAGATCCACCACCTGAACCGCTTCTGGCTGTTGTTCCTCCGTTTGAGGTCCCTCTGCTGGTTTTTCTACCGTTTCAGCATTGGCCTCATTTTCAGTATGGGCTTCGTCATTTCCCAAGCCTTTTTCTTATGGCCTGCTGAGTTCAGCAGACTCCAGCGTTTCAGAGGTCCTTGGCGGAGAACTTTCAGTGGTGTCCTGAAAAAGGAAAGAAGACAAATCTTCAGAGATCGAAAGAGACACAATCGAATATGGGTATCTATACCTAAGTTATAAAAGGGTCTAAGAGATTACCTGTAAATTAGCTTCAGCCCCAGGGCTGGAATTGTCGCTTTCGACAGGCTTGTTAAGAAGAACGTTTAGTTCCTCCTCTGTTGGCTCCTCAATGATCACTGGAGGTGGCCTAGGCTTTCTCCCAGCAACCTTTATTCTGATGGTTCGACCTTCAGGAGCAGGAGCAGGAACAGGAGCATCCTTTGTCAACTTTCGCCTTTTTAGAGGGGCAGGAGGAGAATCACTTTCTTCATCGCTCCCAGATTCGACCACCAGTGCTGGCCGTTTCTTGGGCGAAGGTGCCTAGAAAACCAATGGGAATTCGATTTAATAATTGCATCGAAAGTCAAAAATCGAAAGCCAGGAGGAAATAATGAAAGTCTGGTTACCGATATAGAAGGCTTCTTCGAAGAGCCTTCCCCCTGTTGGTTGTTTGTGGTCTTCGCCGACGCTGTAGTCTTCGCCGGCGGTGGAGGTTTTGTTGAAGGGCCTCCTCCCTGTTGGCCTTCTGTAGCCTTCTTGGCTACAGGCTTTCGAACAACTGAAAGCAAATAAAAAAGTTAACAGGCTAGCAGTCGAAAAAAAGACAAAGTAATGTAAAAGGATGAACTTACATTTCTTTATTTTGTCCAACACAAGGACAAAAGATTTCTGAAGCTCATCCATGAAGTCCTTCTCGTCGAAGAACTCCTCAGCATAATAGCTTTTCCACCACTCCTCGAAGGATGGTGAGCAAAGAAAATTGAGCTGGTAGTCAAACAACGAGAGAACTGTTCGACCAGCATATCTTCCGATATGCTTGATGGCAGCTTCTTCGGTGTAATCATTGCAGAAGTACAACATTGACTTCTCTCGTGGAAAAATCGGAGAAGGTAGGGTTTGGATAATACCAAACTGGCGAGATACCAGGTTTGGTTGGTATGCAATCAGACTCAAGTGAGTCTTAGAGCTCCTGAATCAAAGAGGCATGATCCTTGGTGTGAGGAACGCCTCCCACAGTATTGTATGTTCGTCAACATTAGGACCACTCGACGTCCTTGGATGTGGCCTTGTGAACCATGCTGGGCCTACCTGCCGTCGAGCAAATGGAGCCATAGTTGAAACAAACTCTTTCCTTCGAGCAAACATCAGAACGAAGTTGGTGAAGGTTTGTTGAAACTCCAGTCCATCTTCCATAGGTGTCAACAGAGCCAGCCTGGTTCCTTCGACGCGTCTGTTCGCTATCTCTGGAGCCTGCTCATTTATCTGAACCTTCTTAGGCAAGAAAGATTCGAAAGTGGCATTGAGCCACAGTTGGAGCAGCCAAAAAGGCCCAGCAAGTAGCAAACTGGCCCTGTTCTCGATAATTTTTAGAAGAGTTGCCCCATTGCTGATCGAATCATAGATGCTAGCCAGAATCAGTTCTGCCAAACAGATATTTTGGCGATGATGCAGTTGAGTAGCGAGAGTGACCATCTTTTTGGTCACCTGTAAAGACTTCGAGCAAAATACAAAGCGAGTCAGCCATAGGGCTAGAAACGCTATGTGTTCAACATCCGACACAGCATCTGTCGACCTGTCGTGATAGTGGTTGATGAAAGTGGTGTATGTTGGTTTGGTGTCAGAGAAGCCAATTTGATCTTCCGACATCTCCTCCGGATCGAAGTAATCCCCGGTGGGTCGAAGGCCAGTAATAGCGGCCACATCGAAGAGTGTGGGGGTTAGCATCCCACAGGGAAGATGGAAAGTAAAGTGGGAGTAGTCCCAGAACAGCAGAGAAGCTATCAGCATCTCCGGAGAATAGTTCAAACCTGTCTTCGACAGCATCACCAGGTCGAAAATCCCCATATCCTTCCAGATCGAAGTTTGGTGCTTCTCCATCTTCTCTAGCCAAGCAACGTAATCAGGAGTAAGGCTAGGGCCAGACCTGAAGGCCCTAACACCTCTGTTGAAGAAGCGGAGGTCGATTTTTTCATGTGCATGGTCTTCATTGTCTTCTGCGTCTTTCTTGGCGCATGCAACCGGTTTGAGTTTCTCAACTACCGGGAAATAGATCTTGATCTTCATAGCCTCAGAGATACTTGGATACATGGGGCCAGACATAGCAAAGATCTGGTTGGAGTATCCAACCGGGATCATAAGGTGGCGTGAGTAGGCATCGCGAACGGCGATGTCCAAGGGTTCAGGAACCCTTCGTTTGCCTGTAGAAGTTACTACTGGAGCAGTGACGAAAACCTTAGGTTTAGCGTTTTCAGATGGTACAGTAGCGCCAGGAGCATTGGAAGCAGATGCCATTGTTAGTGTTGAGGTTGAAGACGAAGTGAAGGAGGAAATGTTTTTGCAAAGATGACAAGTTGTATGAAAACAGAGAAGTTTGAAAGCTAGATGGCGTAAAAAGTCCCACAATGGGGTACTTACTGCTATTTATAGTAGTGGGGGAAAATCCCCAAAACCGAGGACATTAAATGCCGTTTAATTATTGCAGGAGCTAGTGGGACGCGTGGCAGCCCCCTGTTGTTTTAGCCGTTCTGCAGAAATAGAGGGACGCAGCGTGCGTCCTCATTTTTGGGAATTGTCATAATGACAAATTCTGAAATGACGTTTGGTACTGCACGCCGTACTGAAAGTGACGTCCTAGGTACGGATAAATGATGGTTTTCTTGGGATTGCCAATAGTTGGTAGAAAACAACAAAAAGTGCACAAGTTAATTTGTGACTAAGTGTGAAAAGACAGGTGTCGAATGGTGTTTCAAAGAATGCCTTTTTCTTTCAGAGTCGAAATAAGGCATTCTTGGGGGGCAATTTGTTGGCTCCTAAATTCGACACCTTTGTTTTGTTGATGTCAGCCATTAAAGCTGAAGGATGTTTTCGACTGGCTAAGTCTGTCGAAATGCCCGTCGAAAGATGGCAAAGTACTTAGAAGATTTCTTCCAAGGGAGGTTGGTTGCCTTCGACGTCGAAGGAGTTTCTCGTCGAAGATGTCTCTCGACGAAAGTGTTCGATGGTTCAGAGTGGAGCAGTTTTGAAATTCAAGCTTTTGGAGGGAAAACGGTTTCCAGCAGTTACCACATGTAGCGTGCAAAGATCTGGAGCGTCGAACGTTGAGAACGTGCCAAGTGGAATCATCTCGAAGCAGTGTAACTGCCCGACGGTTACTTGGGATGTTTTAGTATAAATAGTAGTAGTCATGTAAGTTCTCGCGTGTGTTCACAATTCTATACAAAGTCACTCATATAGATTCGAGTACCCAGCGTGTGAGAAAGAATTGTTGAGAAATGTATGTGTGAAACACCAATTTTATTAATCAAAGTCATTTACTTTTCCAGAAATTTACTTGCTTTCCTCTTTACATTCCTGTCGAAGCCTTTTACTTTAAGCCTTGTTTATTTTACCAAGTCCTTTCTTCATGCAATTTACTTGAAACCTCTTTATTTCATTTAAAGCCTCTTTATTTAAAGCCTTATCCAATTTAATCAAAACTTCAAAATCAACCTATGTCCTAGGATCAATCTGATCGATCCTGCGAGTAACCAAATAAGTAACCATTTGGAGGATCAGCGGTTGTTTACCAAATCCCAAGGTAAACAGTGCATAAGCAGGTCTCGTTCCAGGTTTCCTTATCTGTCTGTTGTTTATTTCAGTAGGATGGATCTCGAGCAAACAGTCAAAGACCTACAAGATCAAAATGCACAGTTCCAGCAACTCCTGATGACCTTGGCTAAGGGTCAGGAGGATATCAAGACTCAATTGGGGAACAAAGACCCAGTGAAAAAGAAGAAAAAGAGACTCGGGGTAGCTACTTTGGGGAGAAGATTTGACGGAGAAGCTCAGAGAGTACTTGAATTTCCTCCTACTTCTGATGAAGGAACCAGCAAAGGAGGTGGAGCTGCGGTACCTTCCGAGTCTGATGCGGAAGAAGAAGAGGTCGAAGAGGATGAAGATTATACTAATCAACAATACCCTCCAGCTGATGATAAATACAAAGGGCTAGAAGACAGGTTGGCCGCCATGGAGCTACAAAGAGTACCGGGTTTGGATTTTGAAGACTTGGGTTTGGTTGCCGGGATTGTGATTCCCCCAAAATTCAAAGTGCCAGTGTTTGTAAGGTATGATGGGCTGTCCTGTCCAAAAATGCATCTTAGGTCCTACGTGAGAAAGATCTAGCCCTATACGGCAGATAAAAACCTTTGGATTCATTTCTTTCAAGACAACCTTTCTGGAGCTCAATTGGAGTGGTTTTATCAGCTAGAAGGAACCAGCGTTCGAAATTGGGAAGATTTGGCCACCGCTTTCTACAAACAATACCAATACAATTCTGACCTTGCCCCTACTCGTACCCAACTTTAGGGTATGTCGTTAGGAACAGGCGAAGGATTCAAAGAATACACACAAAAATGGAGGGATTTGGCTGGCAGGGTGCAGCCTCCTTTAACCGATCGGGAACTCGTTGATATGTTTCTAGGGACCCTATCTGGGCCATTTTTCAATCATCTGATTGGTAACTCTTCTGCGGGGTTTACCGATTTGATCTTAACAGGCGAAAGAATAGAAGCTGGCATCAAGTCAGGAAAGATTCAGAAGGGTGTTGCTGCAAGTACTGAGAAGATGCCTTTTAAGAAAGAAGCAAGTGCCGTCTATGGTCCTAGAAGACAAGTCAAGCCAGAAAGTCGCCAAGCCGTCAATGCTTTGGTCATTTCCAAACCTGTTGCTGCTTCTCAGCAGTACAATCAACAAAGAGGTGAAAGACCCAAGAGACAGTATACTCGGTTGAGTATGACCTTATCTCAAATTTTACCACAACTGTTATCAACCAACTTGGTGACCATCAAAGAAGCTCCTAAGGTCGTGAATACTGCATCTCCTAAGTATAACCCAAATTCCCGTTGTGCTTATCATTCCGATAGCCCCGGGCACACTACTGATGATTGCTGGGCCTTGAGAAATAAAGTGCAAGATCTTATCGACGCAAAGGAAATTCAGTTTGAGGCGCCTGAGAGGCCAAATGTTGTAACTGCTCCTATGCCCCAGCATAGAGTAAATGCCATTGAGGAAGAGTTGTATGCTGTTTCAGTGAATGATGTTGCTACCCCTCTGTTGACTGTTAAGAAGAACTTACTACTAGCCGGTTTATTTCCGGGTTGTAGCAAGGGTTGTCTCCTATGTGCTGTTATCCCTACCGGTTGTCCGCTGCTGAAATCAGGCATCCAAAGCCTGATGGATAGCAAGGAAATTCTGTTTAAGAAAACTGTTGTTCCGTTTGTTTCCGTTGAAGAAATATCTGTTGTCACAATTTACAATCTTGCCAAGGCTCCCATGAAGAAACCAGTCCAAATTATGTCTGTTGCACCCATTACTATTACTGTTCCGGGGCCTCTCCTATATGAGTCTGATAAAGCGGTCCCCTGGCATTATGGGGCCGACGTATATGTGCTTGGGGTGAAGCAGGAGTTCAACACCAATACCAGTATCAGTAACATCACTGGTCCCGCCAAGATTACCCGCAGTGGCAGGCTCTTCTCGCCTGACATTGCACCGCCAGTTATCCGAAAACCTCTCACCATCACACCCGCAAGTGTGCATGTTCCAATTCAAGTTCCTGTGTCTACTACTGCCGCCGAGTCCTCTGATACTCGGGGCAAAGAAGTTGCTACCGGTTTGCCTGCCAGGACGGAGGCACCAAAAAAGACTGCTGTGGAAGCCTCCCAACAAGAAATGGAGGAAATTCTTAAAATCATCAAAAAGAGTGACTTTAACGTTGTTGAACAGTTGGGGCATACTCCCTCCAAAATCTCTATGCTATCATTGCTGCTATGCTCAGAGGCCCATGCAAAAGCCCTGATTTCATTTCTGAAAACGGCCCATGTGCCGCAAGAGACCTCCGCGGATCAATTCACCGACTGTGTGGCTAATTTGACGGCTGACAATGGCTTGGGGTTCTCAGATGCTGACCTTACCGCCAAAGGGAAAAATCACAATGATGCCCTGCATGTTTCCATAGAATGCAGGGGCACTACTCTCGTCCACGTGTTAGTGGATACCGACTCTTCCCTGAATGTCTTGCCCAAGAAGGCATTGGATCGCTTGGATTGTGAGCGTCTGGAGTTGAAACCTAGTAACATCATTGTTAGAGCCTTCGACGGTTCTAAGAGGATGGTGCACGGTGAAGTAGACATTCCTATTCGTGTGGGTTCCCAAGTTTTCGACTCAACATTCTATGTAATGGATATTCGTCCATCTTACTCCTGCTTGTTGGGTCGACCCTGGATTCACAAAGCTGGGGCAGTAACCTCCACTCTACACCAAAAGCTCAAATACCCTGTCAAAGGGAAGATTGTTACTGTGCAGGGTGAGGAGAATACATGGTTAGTCACTTGAATTCATTCCGGTATATCGAGATGGACGGGGAGTTTATTGAAACCCCCTTTCAGCATTTTGAGGAAGTACCTCCAATTTTGGCATCAGCTGAAGCAGTGGTTGAAGAAGACTTTCCGTTGAAGATGGCGTCCTTGAAGGATGCCCGGGCTATAATCGAGAAAGGCAATTGTGCAAACTGGGGTCAGCTTCCTGACTTCACTCAAAAGAACGACAAGTTTGGGCTGGGCTTTACTGCAGAGGCTCAGAGGGCTGTGCGCAAGGAAAAGATCAGAAAGGCTCCAGTGTTTGTTGGCTCCTAAATTCGACACTCTTGTTTCATTAATGTCAGCCATTAAAGCTGAAGGATGTTTTCGACTAGCTAGGTCCGTCGAAATGCCCATCGAAAGATGGCAAGGTACTTAGAAGATTTTTTCCAAGGGAGAAGTTGATTGCCTTCGACGTCGAAGGTGTTTCTCGTCGAAGATGCTTCTCGACGAAGGTGTTCGATGGTTCAGAGTGGAACAGTTTGAAATTCAAGCGTTTGGAGGGAAAACGGTTTCCAGCGGTTACCAAGTGTGACGTGCGAGGATCTGGAGCGTCGAACGCTGAGAACATGCCAAGTGGAATCATCTCGAAGCAGTGTAACTGCCCGACGGTTACTTGGGATGTTTTAGTATAAATAGTAGTAGTCATGTAGTTTCTCGGGTGTGTTCACAATTCTATACAAAGTCACTCATATAGATTCGAGTACCCAGCGTGTGAGAAAGAATTGTTGAGAAATGTATGTGTGAAACACCAACTTTATTAATCAAAGTCATTTACTTTTCCAGAAATTTACTTGCTTTCTTCTTTACATTCCTGTCGAACCCTCTCATTTAAAGCCTTATTTATTTTATCAAGCCCTTTCTTCATACAATTTATTTAAAACCTCTTTATTTTATTGTCATTTAACCCATATCCAATTTAATCCAAAACTTCAAAATCAACCTATGTCCTAGGATCAATCTGATCGATCCTGCGAGTAACCAAATAAGTAACCATTTGGAGGATCAGCGGTTGTTTACCAAATACCAAGGTAAACAAATTGGCACACCTGGTGGGACTGTGTGTTGATTGTTGAAAATAATCTCACCCTTTTCAAGGAGCGTTGTATGTTATTGAGAAGTGGTAGAATATACACTAACGATAACAATACTGCCAGAAGAAGGGAAGAGATGGCGAATCCGCCAAACAATAACGAAATCCCACAAACGAATGTGGGAGCAACGGTTAGTACGACCGTAAGAGAAGCGACAACTGTTGGTTCGACACCAGCAGTAACGGTCACAACAACGGGGCCATTACTTTCGTTCACGGGCCCCAGGATGCCTTTGGGAACTCCCCCACCAAGGGGAAATTTAGGCACAAGGCCTTTTGTTCCCCCAGGATTTATGCCACTCTATGGTATGCCAACTTCTGAATTGGCTAGCCTGACGAATGCTGCGTCCACTTTCTCAGACCCTTTAGTGAGTGCCTCTTCGCCACTCCAAGGTTCTGGAGTAGGCATGGCGAATAGAAATAGGACCCAACTCTTAGGAGGAACGTCCCAAGTAGCCCATGGCCTCACAAATGCCTCGACAGCAGTCTTGAGGCAACAAATGGACGAAAGCAACCATGATATGGTGCAAATGTTGGCACAAACTTTGAGTACAGTGCTAAACCCTCTAATACAAAACACTACTCAATCGAATCAGCAAGTGACAGCGCAAATGACGCGTTTGGCTGATTTCTTTGGAGTACCCCAACCCATTCGACAGCCTCAAAGGGCGCAAATAAGGGGAAACCAGGGGATATTCTTAGAGGAAGAAACCACCATCAACCAGGCTCAACAGTCTGTCGAAGAAAACCTTAGGGCACGATTGGAGCAACCCGTCGAGGAACCTAGGGTAATAACCCCAGAGGTAAGGTTAATTAACAGAAACCAAAATGCTGACGAAGTAGTTCAGCATATCCAATACCAAAACACGGGTTTGGAAAACAATCTGGCAACCATGATCGAAAGGATCATGACTCAGAATGGGATGAACATGGGCTTTCGAAGGCCCAACTTTACATCTCCATTGTCAGAATACGTGTTACAAACAGACTTACCTCCTAGGTGTAAAGTCCCCAAATTCACTAAGTTCTCTAGGGACACGACAGAATCTACTGTCGAACATGTGGCGAGATACTTGATCGAAGCAGGAGATATTTCGAATAACGAAAACCTGAGGATCAAGTACTTCCCAAGTTCTTTAACAAAGAACGCTTTTACTTGGTTTACAACTCTCCCCCCCAATTCGATCCATCACTGGACCCAGTTGGAAAGATTGTTCCATGAACAATTCTACATGGGGCAAACCAAGATAAGTCTGAAGGAATTGGCCAGTGTAAAGAGACGTTTCACTGAACCTATAGACGAATATCTAAATAGGTTTAGGTTGCTTAAGGCGAGATGTTTTACACAAGTTCCAGAACATGAGTTAGTCGAAATAGCCACAGGCGGTTTAGATTATTCCATTAGGAAGAAGCTAGACACCCAATACCTGAGAGACATGGCCCAACTGGCCGATAGAGTTCGACAGGTAGAACGCCTCAAAGCTGAAAAAGCAAAGGCAACGAAAACTCACAAGAGAGAGAGGATAGCGTACGTTGAGATGGATGACGAAGATCCGGAACCCTTCGACGATACTTTAGCTGTCGAAGAAGGAGAAGTCGATTTAGCAGAACTGAAACAAGGGCCACCATACTCTTGTAAACTGTTAGTCCCCTCAAGTGGAAAAAATCCCATTGGTCCAAAAAGGACCAACGATAGGTTCCCCAAAAAGACTTATAGTTTCGACATCACAAAATGTGATGAAATATTCGACTTGCTTGTTAAAGATGGCCAAATGATAGTACCCCCGGGGGTAAAAGTGCCTCCTCTTGATCAAAGAAAGAAGAGAGGTTTTTGCAAATATCATAATTTTTTGGGCCATAAAACTTCTCAATGTTTTCTTTTCAGGAACCTTGTGCAAGACGCTATCGAAGAAGGGAGGTTGAAGTTTGCTGACAAAACCCCCATGGCTGTCGACTCAAATCCATTGCAGGCTGAAGCCCACTATGCTGAGCCCTCTGAGGTGAACGTGATAGAAGCAACTAGGAGCCAGTCGAGGAAGCCAGGAATCACAATGGTCGAAGTCTCAAAGGACCATATCAACATGCCAATCTTTGGCAGTTTTTCTGGAAATTTATCCAGGAAGACAATTGAAGCAGTTCAGAAAGCGGTCGAAAGCCCGAAGTTGGAAACCGCTGAAGCACAAAAAACTGGACCAAAACCCAGTTCCCACTTGGCCACAGTTCAAGGCCAGACGGAGAATCTGGAGACACAAATGAAGCAGTTAACTCTTGCTAACAAAGATACAATGAATATCAACATGGTCGAACTTTCTGACCCAAAAGCATCAGAAGAGGCCATGAGGCAAGAACAAGCTAATAAGACTGCTTTCCCTCGGGAAAATGAAAATTTGGCAGATTTTCTACAAAGATGCCAGAAAAAGAAATCAGAGGTGATGCTGTGTCCAAGATGCAGTTCGATCTTTGACAAAAAGGCTGCTGAGCATATTCAAGGCGTAAGAGCAGCGAATAAGAGAAGGGAAAATGTTGATCTTCGACATGATCCCAGAAGAGCCTCCCAAAGAGGTTCAAACCAAGAAAAGAGGCCATTGACTTTTAGGCCTCCCACAAATGTGCCAGTAGATACTTGGTACAAAACCTCTGGTCGAAAAAGGCCAAGTGAGGAGAGATGGCACTCTTTCGACGTGCCAAGAGGTTCCTCTTTGACTCAAAAGAAAGAGCCTCAGGTTGCTGCACCTAAGGTTGCACAAGTGTCAAGCAACTACAAAGGTAAAAATCCCATGTCTCGATCTCAATGGAGGAGATACCAAAGGAGACGAAAAGCTGAAAGGGAGGCTGCCAACGAACCAAAGGCAGAAACCAGTTCGAACGTTCCTCAAAGGAAGCAAAGGAAACCTCTAGAAAGAGAGCCAGTAACCAACAGGCTAGTTTGGCCTAGCCAAAGTGAAGTCGAAGACGAAGACGATTCTAAGTCTGATGATACTTTGGACATAATGGTGAATATAGTCTCAGTGCTGCCCAGAGAATTCAACCGACAGGTGGAAGTCGAAGTAAGTGACTGGGAAGTGGAGCAGGAAATGGCCAAACATAGGCCAATGTGCTATTTCGTCATGGACAATGGCACCACTGAGGAACAAAATGGGTTCTTCGAGCCACCTACAGAGGCGATGAAAAATCACCTCAAGCCTTTATTCATAAGGGCTAAACTCGAAGAAACTACTGTGAATAAAATATTGGTGGATTGTGGGGCAACCATCAACATTATTCCTCACTCTATGCTGAGGAAAATTGGCAAAAGGGATGAGGAAATTAAGCCTCACAACATGGTCTTGTCGAACTATGAGGGCAGCATAGGGACCACTATGGGAGTGATCCAGCTAGATATTAAAGTAGGGTCTATCCTTCGACCAACGATGTTTATGGTCATATCGGCCAAACCTAACTACAATCTTTTGTTGGGCCGTGAATGGATTCATGGTGTTGGAGCTGTGCCATCATCAATGCACCAGAGGCTGCTCCTATGGCGTCCAGATGGGATGGTCGAAAACATAGAGGCAGATCAAAGTTATTACCTAGGCGAAGTGAATCACCTAGGGTTGGCAGATTTCGACAAGAACTTGGCTCACATAGAGCCATGTCCAACACCTGACTTCGACATGGCGCCAGCGCCAAACACTTTTTGTTCCCTATACCTGCATCCTGAGCATGGTTTCCAATGGGACAGAGAAGACTTGTCCCACATAGACTTCAGTGGGTTAACTGATATCCAACCAACTGGTTGGAGAAGTGAATTCAGTGATAATGACTGAGTCACAATCTTTGAAGCGAATTTCGGCTTATGTAGCCGAAACCAAGATGATAACGGCTCTCGAAGCCGAAGTGAAGTACATGGCCACACAGGCCAATGATCAACAGTTATCTGCTGCAGGTCCAGGAAAGGATTTCGATCCAAAACCCCCTGATATCGTGCAAGAAGAAATGCAGGAACAGAGGCTCGACGCCATCTATGACGATGAGCCTTTGGGCTTCGAAAAGGACCCCCTGGCGAACAACATTAAAATGTTAGCGCAAGATCCTTTAGAAGAAATCAACTTAGGCGAAGGGTCAGAGAAAAGGCCAACCTACATCAGCGCCAAAATTGACCCAGAACTTAGGTTGGAAGTAATCCAATTGCTGAAAGAGTTCAAAGACTGTTTTGCATGGGATTATGACGAAATGCCTGGTCTCGACAGAGGATTGGTAGAACTTCAGTTGCCAATCAAACCTGGGAAGAAGCCAATCAAGCAAAATCCAAGGCGCTTCGCTCCAGAAATACTGTCGAAGATCAAAACGGAAGTCGAAAGACTTCTGAAATGCAAATTCATGCGCGTTACAAGGAAGAATCATATTGACCACCTTCGACAATCATTCGAAAGAATGAGAGAACATGGTCTGAAGATGAACCCTTTGAAGTGTGCATTCTGTGTGAAAGCTGGAGATTTCTTGGGCTTCGTTCTCCACAAGAAAGGAATCGAAATCAACCAGAACAAGACGAAGGCAATTCTGGAAGCGAAAGCGCCATCGAATAAAAAGGAACTGCAATCTCTCTTAGGAAAGATAAATTTCTTAAGGAGGTTTATATCTAATCTAAGTGGGAAAGCTCAGGCCTTTTCACCCTTACTTCGACTGAATAAAGAAGGGTTCGAATGGGGGCAAGAGCAACAAGAAGCCTTCGACAAAATCAAAGGGTACCTCACTAAGCCACCTATTTTGGTGCCTCCTTGTAGCAATAGGAGTATGAGATTGTACATAGCTGCATCCGACAAAACATTGGGAAGCATGTTAGCCCAAGAAGATGAGAATGGAATCGAAAGACCCATTTACTATCTCAGTAGAGTTTTGAACGATGCAGAAACTAGATATAGCGAAGTTGAAAAATTGTGTCTATGTCTGTATTTCTCTTGTACAAAACTCAAGCAATATATAAAACCAGTTGATGTGTATGTTTCATCTCATTTTGATGTTTTCAAGTATATGTTGTCGAAACCTATCTTGCACAGTCGAATTGGCAAGTGGGCATTAGCATTAACTGAATACTCCTTGACCTTTATGCCTCTTAAGGCAGTAAAAGGACAAGTGGTTGCAGACTTCATAGTCGACCACTCAATTCAAGTTGAGGATATTAATTATGTGGAGATAGAACCTTGGAAATTCTACTTCGATGGTTCCAGCCATAAAGATGGAACAGGGGTAGGAGTCTTGATCATTTCTCCAGAAAAAATTCCAACAACATTCAAGTACAAAATATCAGGTGCTTGTTTGAACAATGAGGCTGAGTATGAAGCTCTAATTACTGGCCTTGAGATATTGTTGGAATTGGGGGCAACTCGAGTCGAAATAATGGGAGACTCAAAGTTAGTCATTAAGCAAGTCACAAAGGAATATAAATGCATAAGAGAGAATCTCATTATGTACTTTGTGATAGCAAATCGTTTATTGAAAAAATTTGAAACGATCAATATTCGACACATACCCAGAGTCGAAAATCAAATAGCCAACGACTTAGCACAAATTGCATCTGGGTATAAGATTTCAAAAACGAGATTACAAAGAGCAATCGAAGTTCGAGAAAAGATAAAAGCAACTTGTCTGTCACCAACAGACTTGGAATCGACGAGACTAGGATATGCTGATCAAAGTAACTTCGAAATTTCGTTCATAGATAATTTGTCAGAACAAGATTGGAGGAAACCCATTGTGGATTATCTTCAAAATCCAGGAGCTTCGACAGAACGAAAAACAAAGTACAGGGCGTTGAGCTATGTACTCATGGGTAATGAGTTATTCAAGAAGACGCCTGAAGGGGTATTGCTGAAATGTTTAAGTGAAACTGAAGCATACATAGCCCTTTCGACTACGCATGCTGGGGCATGTGGGGCTCACCAAGCAGGCCATAAGATGAAATGGTTGTTGTTTCGACAAGGACTATATTGGCCCACTATGCTGAAAGATTGTGTTGAGTTCGCCAAAGGTTGTCAAGAGTGTCAAGTCCATACAGGCATCCAACATGTACCAGCAAGCGAACTTCACTCGATAGTGAAGCCTTGGCCCTTTAGAGGATGGGCGTTGGATCTCATTGGGGAGATTCGACCAGCATCATCAAAGAGTCAGAAATACATACTGGTAGACATTGATTATTTTACTAAGTGGATCGAAGCTATCCCTCTAGTCAATGTAGACCAAGAAAATGTCATTGAATTTATTCAAAAGAACATTATCTTTAGGTATGGAATCCCTGAGACTATAACTACTGATCAAGGATCAGTTTTCACTGGTCGAAAGATGCAGGAATTTGCTCAGGAAACAGGTTTCAAACTCCTAACATCAACGCCTTATTATGCACAGGCAAATGGTCAAGTCGAAGCAGCAAACAAAGTAGTGATTGGCTTGATAAAAAAGCATGTTGGGAAGAAACCAAAGAATTGGCACAAGACGTTAGACCAGATTTTGTGGGCTTGTCGAACGTCCCCAAAAGAAGCCACAGGTACAACACCATATAGGCTAACTTTTGGCCATGATGCAGTATTGCCAGCAGAAATTTGTCTTCAATCTGCAAGGGTTCAGAGGCATTATGATATTCCCTCTGAAATTTATTGGAACATGATGCTAGACGAACTAGTGGATTTAGACGAAGAGAGATTGCGCGCTCTTGACTTACTCAGGCTTCAGAAGAAAAGAGTAGAAGACTCTTATAATAAGAAGGTAAAACCTAAGATATTTTTGCCTGAAGAACTAGTTTGGAAGGTAATTCTTCCCATGGATCGAAGGGATCGAAGCATGGGGAAATGGTCACCCAAATGGGAAGGACCATTCAGAGTTATCCAAATTTTTTCTGGTGGAGCCTATGAAGTCGAAGAGTTAGGTGAAGATAAAAGGCTCTTGAGAGTAAATGGTAAATATTTGAAAAAATACAAACCTACACTCCAAGAGATAAAAATAAAATAACAAGACTAAACTAACCATAAAAAGCCAAAATGGAAATTTTTTATAAATTTAGCCAAGATGGCAATGTTGTCGAATATAGATTACAAAATATGGTTACAAAAGCTGAATCAATCAGAAGGGAACAGAGTCCTTGAGTCGGAGGTATTTGACTTGTTGCAGCTCCAATCTTTTCTTGCACCAGGCATTCTCCTGCACAAGCTTGGCAATCTGAGCGTCGAAGCCTTGGGCCTTCTCAGCAAATTCCAGACCTTGTTTGATTTCAGTTTGACTCTCGGTGTCTGGGATGGTCGAAAGAAGTTCCTCCTTGCATTTAGTGTTGGCATTTATCTTAGCCTCTATTTCTTCGATTTGTGCCCTGAAGGAAGCATTCTCTCGATCGATGGCATCGACTTCTTCCTGCGTAGATGCTTTTTGCTTTGATAACTCCGCAATTCGAGAAGTCGTCTCCGAAACAGCAGTCCATGCAGAAGAGCTTTTGCCATATAACACCTCAAGCTGACTATTAAAGCCCCTTTGGCGCCTATAATCTGCTGAGACTTGATCAATCATGGAGTGTAACTCCATGATCAAGCCTGAAACTTCTGGAGCTACAGCTAACAAGTCGACAGCATTCAAAACATTCCTCAAGTATGATGGAGCAGTGGGGTCCCCCTCTAAAGCCTTCATCAAGTCCTTCTTGAAAAACTGGGCCTTAACCTTCGCCAAAGCTTCATCGAGAGGAGAGGTTTCAGTGGACTTCCCCGACAGGGTAGGAACCTCCTGACTAGCATCGGACGAACTCTTGCTCTCGATGATTGCGTTGAGATAGCTAACAGGGTCAGTTTGTTTCAAGAGTTCTAAGTCCTCTTTCGACCTGTGCTTCGTTGAGGTAACAACCCTTGCAACAACATTGTCTTGGGTTTGAGGCTGATGAGTGTTAGTTGTCTCGACTTGTTCCCCTTCGACTCGGACTGGGGCAGTACCAACGTCACCTTGGTGCCCTTCGCCAGTGTCACCTTGGTTCTCTTCGCCAGCGGCACCTTGGTTTTCTTCGCCAGCATTGCCATGGTCCCCCTCGTCACGATTCTCTTCCGACAGATCCACCACCTGAACTTCTTCGGGTTGTTGTTCTTCCGTTTGAGGTTCTTCTGCTGGTTTTTCTACCGTCTCAGCATTGGCCTCATTTATTTTAGTATGGGCTTCGTCAGTTTCCAAGCCTTTTTCTTGTGGCCTGCTGAGTTCAGCAGACTCCAGCGTTTCAGAGGTCCTTGGCGGAGAGCTTTCAGTGGTGTCCTGAAAAAGGAAAGAAGAAGAATCTTCAGAAATCGAAAGAGACATAATCGAATGTAGGTATCTACACCTAAGTTACAAAAGGGTCTAAGAGATTACCTGTAAATTAGCTTCAGCCCCAGGGCTGGAATTGTCGCTTTCGACAGGCTTATTGAGAAGAACGTTTAGTTCCTCCTCCGTTGGTTCCTCAATGATCACTGGAGGTGGCCTGGGCTTTCTCCCAGCAACCTTTATTCTAATTGTTCGACCCTCAGGAGCAGGAGCAGGAGCGTCCTTCGTCAGCTTTCGCCTTTTTAGAGGAGCAGGGGGAAAATCCCCAAAGCCGAGGACATTAAATGCCATTTAATGTTGTAGGAGATAGTGGGACACGTGGCATCCCCCTGTTGTTTTAGCCGTTCTGCAGAAATAGAGGGACGCAACGTGCGTCCTCGTTTTTGGGATTTGTCATAATGACAAATTTTGAAATGACGTTTGGCACTGCACGCCATACTGAAGTGACGTCTTAGGTACGGATAAATGATGGTTTTCTTGGGATTGTCAGTGGTTGGTAGAAGACAACAAAAAGTGCACAATTTAATTTGTGACTAAGCGTGAAAAGACAGGTGTCGAATGGCGTTTCAAAGAATGCCTTTTTCTTTCAGAGTCGAAATAAGGCATTCTTGGGGGGCAATTTGTTGGCTCCTAAATTCGACACTCTTGTTTCATTAATGTCAGCCATTAAAGCTGAAGGATGTTTTCGACTAGCTAGGTCCGTCGAAATGCCCATCGAAAGATGGCAAGGTACTTAGAAGATTTCTTCCAAGGGAGAAGTTGATTGCCTTCGACGTCGAAGGTGTTTCTCGTCGAAGATGCTTCTCGACGAAGGTGTTCGATGGTTCAGAGTGGAACAGTTTGAAATTCAAGCGTTTGGAGGGAAAACGGTTTCCAGCGGTTACCAAGTGTGACGTGCGAGGATCTGGAGCGTCGAACGCTGAGAACATGCCAAGTGGAATCATCTCGAAGCAGTGTAACTGCCCGACGGTTACTTGGGATGTTTTAGTATAAATAGTAGTAGTCATGTAGTTTCTCGGGTGTGTTCACAATTCTATACAAAGTCACTCATATAGATTTGAGTACCCAGCGTGTGAGAAAGAATTGTTGAGAAATGTATGTGTGAAACACCAACTTTATTAATCAAAGTCATTTACTTTTCCAGAAATTTACTTGCTTTCTTCTTTACATTCCTGTCGAACCCTCTCATTTAAAGCCTTATTTATTTTATCAAGCCCTTTCTTCATGCAATTTATTTAAAACCTCTTTATTTTATTGTCATTTAACCCATATCCAATTTAATCCAAAACTTCAAAATCAACCTATGTCCTAGGATCAATCTGATCGATCCTTCGAGTAACCAAATAAGTAACCATTTGGAGGATCAGCGGTTGTTTACCAAATACCAAGGTAAACAGTGTTTATCACCAGTCCAAGGGTGAATGCTATTGAGGAGGATGTAGAGGAAGCAGAGTTTGACAGTTGGATCTATCCAACTACCAGTAACGGACCAAGCAACTGGACGGCAAAAGATTTTACACCTATCACATTTGTCACGCAGTAATTATTTCTTTTAATTTCCAATTTGTAACAAACAATATGTTAAAACTTTATTGGCTCGTGTCCTACCTGGGGCATCGTGGCTCCATTTGTGAGGGCTTTTTGTATGTCATTTCCATATATCATCAATCAAAACATTGGACGTTTGTTGCATTTCAAATCTTGTGATTTTTTTCTCTCTGTGTTATATATTGCAAAACAGCTATATTTACACACACTCACTTATACAGGTTTCAATCCACTCTGGATCTCACTGGTAACAACTCAGCTACCGCCAGTTATGACTTCGAAAATCCGATCAACTTGGCCGAAGACGAAGGTGAAGATGATTGCGAAGTGCCTGGTGAACTCGCAAGACTGCTACTCCAGGAAGAGAGGGCTATTCAACCCCATGAAGAGCCGGTGGAAACAGTGAACCTGGGTACGGAGACAGATAGGAAAGAGGTCAAGATTGGGGCTAATCTAGAGCTCAGCGTGAAGCAACGATTGATCCAGATGCTACATGATTACATGGAGATCTTTGCTTGGTCATACGAGGATATGCCTGGTTTGGATGCCGACATTGTAGTTCATCACCTGCCAACTAAGGAAGACTGCCCTCCAGTAAAGCAAAAGGTTCGTCGCATGCGCCCAGAGATGTCCGAAAAGATCAAGGCTGAGGTTATGAAGCAATTCGATGCCGGATTTCTAGCAGTAACTTCTTACCCTCAGTGGGTTGCCAATGTGGTGCCAGTGCCGAAGAAGGACGGTAAAGTCAGAATGTGTGTTGACTACAGGGATTTAAACAGGGCAAGCCCCAAGGATGATTTTCCTCTACCTCACATTGACGTTCTCGTTGACAATACTGCTCAACACAAGGTTTTCTCCTTCATGGATGGGTTTTCAGGGTATAATCAGATCAAGATGGCTCCGGAGGATATGGAGAAGACTACCTTTGTGACTCAGTGGGGCACCTTCTGTTACAAGGTCATGCCATTCGGATTGAAAAATGCTGGTGCAACCTATCAACGTGCCATGGTTGCTTTATTTTATGATATGATCCATCATGAGATTGAGGTATACGTTGATGACATGATTGCAAGGTCTCAAACTGAGGAGGAGCACCTTGATCATCTGAGGAAGCTATTTGACCGACTGAATTTATATAAGCTGAGGTTGAATCCCAACAAATGCACCTTTGGGGTGAGGTCCGGAAAATTGCTAGGTTTCATTGTAAGTGATAAAGGTATTCAGGTGGACCCTGCCAAGGTAAAAGCCATACAAGAGATGCCAACTCCAAAGACAGAGAAAGAAGTCAGAGGCTTCCTGGGACGACTGAATTACATTGCCCGATTCATCTCACATCTGACTGCTACTTGTGAGCCAATCTTCAAATTACTGAAGAAAGATCAAGTAGTACGCTGGGACGATGAATGTCAGGCTGCCTTTGAAAAGATAAAGGAATATCTCCAAGAGCCACCCATTCTTATGCCGCCAGTGGAAGGAAGACCTCTGATACTATATTTGACAGTACTTGACAATTCAATGGGGTGTGTGCTGGGACAGCATGACGAGTCTGGCCGAAAAGAGCACACTATTTATTACTTGAGCAAAAAGTTTACCGACTGTGAGTCTCGTTACTCACTGCTTGAGAAAACTTGCTGCGCTCTAGTATGGGCTGCTCGCCGGCTGAGACAGTATATGCTGACTCACACTACTCTGTTAATTTCAAAGATGGATCCCATCAAGTACATATTTGAAAAGCCTGCTCTGTCTGGAAGAATAGCGAGATGGCAAATGATCTTAACAGAATATGATATCCAGTATACAACTCAGAAAGCAATCAAAGGAAGTGTACTGGCAGATCATTTGGCACACCAACCTGTGGACGATTACCAATCATTGAACTTTGATTTTCCGGACGAAGACATCATGGTGGTAACTGACTGTGAAATACCTGGACCGGATGAAGGACCTGAGGAAGGATCCCGATGGTCTATGCATTTTGACGGAGCCTCCAATGCTTTGGGTAACGGCGTCGGCGCTGTAATCATATCTCCCAAAGGAACTCATACCCCACTCACCGCCCGATTGTGTTTCAACTGCACCAACAACATGGCAGAATATGAGGCATGTATCATGGGTCTACAAGCTGCAATCGACTTAAGGGTCAAATTTCTGAGCGTCTTCGGAGATTCCGCTCTCGTGATCAATCAGATCAAAGGCGAGTGGGATACGAAACACCCAAATCTTATTCCTTACAAGGAGTATGTGCTGACCTTGCTTCCCCACTTTGAAGAGATAACTTTTGAGCACTTCCCAAGAGAGGAGAATCAGCTAGCGGACGCACTAGCTACGATGTCTTCAATGTTCAAAGTTAAATGGGACAATGAGGCTCCCCGAATCGTTATCTGGAAGTTGGACGAACCGGCATACTGCTGCGATCTTGAGGCGGAAAAGGTGACTGAAAAACCCTGGTATCATGAGGTGAAGAGGTATTTGGAAGCTCAGGAGTACCCTGAAGGTGCATCTGTCAATGACAAGAAGTTCATGAGAAGGTTTGCGGCAAAATTCTTCCTCAGCAACGGCATTCTCTACAAACGGAATCATGATTCAACTCTACTGTGTTGTGTGGATAAGGCTGAAGCAGAGAAGATCATGATAGAGATGCATGAAGGTACATTTGGAACACATTCCAGTGGACATACCATGGCAAAGAAAATCCTTAGGGCAGAATATTTCTGGTCCACAATGGAAGCCGATTGTTACCAACATTCTCGAACTTGTCACAAATGCCAGATCTATGCTGACAAGGTGCATATCCCTCCGGTTCCTCTGAACTTCCTAACGGTACCTTGGCCTTTCGCAATGTGGGGCATTGATATGATCGGTGAGATCCGACCGACGGCATCCAATGGGCATCGCTTCATCTTGGTGGCGATCGATTACTTCACAAAGTGGGTTGAGGCAGCTTCCTACGCAACGGTAACCAAGAGCGTCGTAGCACGTTTCATCCGACATAATCTGATCTGTCGGTACGGCGTCCCGGAAAGAATCATTACGGATAATGGTACCAATCTCAACAACAAGATGATCACTGAGCTCTGCGAACAATTCAAGATACAGCACCACAATTCTTCTCCCTACCGGCCGAAGATGAATGGGGCTGTAGAGGTAGCCAATAAGAATATCAAGAAAATTGTGCAGAAGATGACAATGACCTATAAAGATTGGCACGATATGTTACCGTTCGCTCTTCACGGGTACCGTACCTCAGCAAGGACGTAAACCGGGGCAACTCCTTTCTCCTTGGTCTATGGCATGGAGGCAGTCTTGCCAATTGAAGTCCAGATCCCCTCTCTCCGAATAATGAAGGATGCAGACTTGAATGAAGATGACTAGATCCAGACTCGACTTGATCAATTAAACCTGATTGATGAAAAGAGACTCACCGCTATCTGTCATGGTCAGACGTATCAAAAACAGATGATCAGGGCATTTAACAAGAAAGTCAGACCACAAGAGTATCAAGTTGGGGACCTGGTAATCAAACGCATCATCCTTCCTCAAAGTGATCCCTGGGGCAAATGGACCCCTACTTACGAAGGACCATTTATGGTTAAACATGTGTTCTCAGGAGGAGCCGTGATCCTAACCACCATGGATGGTGACGACCTTCCTCACCCCGCCAATGCAGACATAGTGAAAAGATACTACGCATGAATAAAAGACCCGCTAGGTTGACATACCTAGGCAAAAATAAGGGCTTCCCGGCGAACCAAAAGGGTTCGGGCAAAAATAAGGGATGAAATGAAAAAATCTGTACACCCGACAAGTCTAAAACCTGAAAAGGCGGCTTGGGCAAAAATGGGTATCCCGGTGGACTGAAAACCCGAAAGGGCGGTCCAGGCAAAAGTTAGGGATAAAGCGTAACACTATGTCTCATTGGATCACTTTGCATCCGGAATTCGGCATCAACTATCTGGCTCAGATTTCGGCATCGACCAATCAGCTTCATCTTCAACTAGGCAGCAAAGCGATGAGACGCTTGAAGACATAAAGGCGATAGCAGAGTTGGAACCCAGTGGGATTGTTCACATAGCTGTTTTGTTTTCTTTTCAAAATTGTAAATTCTGTGTTATTCGGCGGCGTCCTCTTACTAGGATGTCAGTCTCTTGTACAAAAACGCCTGGTCACAGGAAAAATTCAAATCAATACAAATTCACTTGTCCATACAAATTACCATTGTTTTTCCTTGTTCTGTTTTGTCTTGCGAAGAATGTCCAATGTTCATTTTTTATATATGCATTTGATATTAAATTGCTGATTCATAAATATTTGCATATGAAACAAAAGATTAATTACAGGTGACATCAGAAACAGGGGCAATGTAAGGTTGTCTGATGCAGTCTGGTTGCTTTGTCCACCAAGGTACCAAGGTAGATTCGACTGAAGAATGTGACCAAATCATCTCAACGCCCCGCAGAATAAGACAAGATTCAGCAATGCTTTCCCCAAGCGGAGTTGACTCCCCGTCAATCCTGAAAAGACACAACTTTCCCCGGCAGGTCTTAAAGCTTATCCCCAGTAGATTCTGGAAGCTTATTCCCTGCAGAATACGGACGTCTCTCCCGAGCTTTATTCAGAGTTATTCCTCACAAGGGCTTATAACTGGGTTATCCTCAGCTAATTGCCACGGAAGATCGCCCTCAACAAAGTTCTTTCAATCCCCAGCGGAGTTTATCTTTGGTATCCCCAGCGGAGTTTATCGTCGTTATCCCCAGCGGAATCCATCATTGAAGTCCTCAGCAGGCCTCTCATCAAAAACTTCAGCAAAGTATCTCTTCCACAGAGCAATTCCCCGGCCGATCGTCAAAGATTTATTTTCCTAAGACGAAAATACATTCATAAACATTTCACGTTTTCATACATCCTGCTTACATACATGATAAAGTGCATACAACACTATCTCATGTTAAAACATCATGCATATCATACATCATGACATTGCATACAACTTATGTTTTGCCTTTTCAGGGAAAAAGACAATCCCAAAGACAACTACCTTCAACTGTCACAATTCCAGATTCGATACCTGTATTTAGCCAGGGCATATCTGAGAATGATCAGTTTCCAGACTCGATTCCTGTATCTAGCCAGGGCACGTCTGAAGAGTTCAAAGATTCGATTCCTGTATCCAGCCAGGGCACATCTATCAACTACAACATTTCCAGATTCGATTCCTGTATCCAGCCAGGACATATCTGTTGACCACGTTTCCAGACTTGATTCCTGTATCTAGCCAGGGCACGTCTGAAGAGTTCGAAGATTCGATTCCTGTATCCAGCCAGGGCATATCTATTGACGACTATTTCCAGATTCGACTCCTGTATACAGCCAGGGCACATCTGTGAGCAACCGATTGTAGATTCGATACCTGTATCCAGCCAGGGCATATCTGCATAAGGAGATTGAAGATCAAACACCTGTAACAAGCCAGGAAAACATTTGTCTTTCTCAAATACACAAAGTTCTCGCTAAGGAATCTCTTGTGCGATCAACACTTCCAAATGGCATCTATAAGCCCATTCCCGACAAGGTTCTGTCACATCTCCAGATGGCATCTACAAGCCCTTCTCCCTATCCAACACCTATCCAAATGGCATCTATAAGCCCATTCCCGACATCACATTGTTGATACTCCAACATGCGAGTGCAAATTTCCGGGCACTCTAGTGTCCAATCTCCTTTTACCCTCGAGTCACGAAAGGCAAACTTGCCAATCTAACTCTTCAGGTTCAAGAAGATTGAACAGGGGCAACTGTTGTACCCCAAAATTTGCCCTCCCATTTCCTCAACATTTTCTCATCACAAAACCCTTGGAGCTCAAGATCCAGTTAGGGTTTCCTCTGCTCAAGACTTCTCCTTGCACTGTTGACCCAAATTAGGGTTTGTGTTTGCAGAAAGATGTTTTGACCTAAGAAACCTAAGATGACTTTCATGCTTCATGTTGGACTCCCAAGTTTATCCATGCAAAGTTTCAAGTCTTGATTCCAAATTTTGCCCAGTCAATTGGACAGTTGACCTAGAAATCAACTGTATTGGGGAAAAAGTCAACTGTGGCCAATTGACAGTCAAATCTCATGAAAATTGACCCACATCAACATTATGAACTCTCATGGACCATTTGATCAAGTTTGGATCACAATTCCACAAGAAATTTGATCAGATCATCAAAAGGGCAAAATGGTCATTTTTAGGGTTTTGACTGCACCAAGGCAATTTTTGACTGTTTGACCTAGCCAATGGCAAACCAAGCTCACATATGGACTCAAGGGCCCCATGGAATTATCTTGACATGCTCAACAAGTTCAAAAGATCCCAAGTACACAAGATTGACAGTTGAATTTCCCAGTCAATTGATCAATTTTGACTGTATACTGAAAAGTCAAACTTTGACTTTTTGGTCAAAATCAAGGGTCAAGATTCATTTTTCATCAAAACATGCCAAATCATGAAACTTGTTCACCAAGAAATCAAAAAATGCAAATTAGGGTTTGAAATGGAAATTTTTCATAACTTAGAATTTTTCTAAGTTATGGAAAACCCTAATTCTTTTCCAACTTTGCCCCACTTTCTCACCAAGATTAATTTGGATTCAAACAAAAGTCAAAACATGAAAGTTGTAGCTTGTTGCATAATCTACAACTTTGATTCACAAAGTTTTCCCAAATGAGGCTTGTATCTCAAGTTACAATTTTTAGAATAAGGGTACTAAACCATTCTTAACTTAGTGAAATTTTAACCTATTTTGGCAAGGTTTTCTACCTAACTTCAAGGCCATTTTCCATATACTTCCACTTGGAATTTCACTTTGCATTTCAAAGATGGATTGTATTATACATTCCAAGCTTTCCAAAATGTCCAAGAACTTCTCAAACAACCTCATGGTTAGGGAGAATCGAATTTTGCAATATGGCAAAAACTCACTTTTGATTAGGCCAAGTTACATGTTCATAGCACTATGCATTTCAATCTCAGCTTGCACAACTTGATTACAGGCCTTTTATCTCAATTACACTCATAAATTTAATGCATATTCTTTGTGCCAAGACCATGTTCTTTGTGTTCTAGCATTGTATAGTGGATTAATCCCAAAATAGATAAAGTACTTTATCCATTTTTGCAAAAGCAAGCTTTATGTCAAATTGAAAATCCAAGCAAGTACAGTTAGGATCTCATTGGCACAAGTTTAGGAGCTAATTACACTGATCAAGACAAGGGTTTGCAGCATGTTATGGGGGCCTGCATCAGTCTAGAACACCAACTTGTCTTTTGTTGCTTAAGTAAGAAGAAACATACCATAACATACAACAACTCTCATATCAGCTCAAAAACCCTTAAGCGAACTTGTCAAGCATATTCCAAAGATCCATTCTGAGCTAACACACGACTCCAATACCTCCATTGCCCTCTAGAACTCATAACCACTCTCAAACTGCAAAAACAGAGCTACCCCTGCAGATTGAGTTCAAACTCTCCTCCCTGTCATCCTTTCTTGCTAAAAGCTCTTCACACACCTTCCCTACCATCAATGCAAGCTAACCAAAACCTAAAACACGACCTGTAATTCCTCTAACCAGTTCCACCATTTTCATTTTCTTGTTTTGCAGTTGAAGTTCTCTAGCACGATTCAAGAAGTTTCAAGACAAAGTAAAGCTTGGAATAGCATCCCTGGACCTCAAGGAAGCTATACCAATCATCACCTTGCACTGAAAGCTTCTCCATTGCCAGATACAACTTCAACTGAACAGGTAAATTCATGAACTCGTATCTCTCTTATTAGGCATTGTTAGCTTTAGGTTTGTGAAGAAAACATGTCATAATCATAGCTCTGAACATGCCCATATGATTAGATTTCATTTATATTATGTGTGCTGCAAGAATTTTGAGTCTGAACATGGCATAAAAACTAGGTCAGAATTTGGGGGAGAAGAAATTCTCTCTCATTTCTGAGAGTTAGATTGATTTTTTTACATGCTTAGAATCGTGACATGATGCTTTACAAGTTTGCTGTTGTAAGTTTTTGATGAAAGTCAAAGAATCAGGATCTATGCTTGACAATGGAAAACGCGCGCTTTGTTCTTGTTTCAAACATGCTGGAGGTTGAAGAAGGTCCTTTGGGCTGGGCCTGTTTCACATTTTCTTTTTGCACCATACACTTACTTCTGCACCCCCTGAGCCCATTTTGCTTATTTCTTTGACTTTTTGACTTTTTCCTTTTTTGATTGACTTATTTATTTTTTCTCATGATATTAAAAATATAAAAAATTATTTTCACACCATTTTTGCATTTTTTAGATATTTATTTGTTTATATAGACATTTGTGTATAAATAATATATATATATATATACTATTATTTAGAAAACTAAAAAAAAGAAAGTGCAAATATACTTATTTCTGATTTTTATTTCATTTTTCTTTTTGAAAACATTTTATGTAAAATATACTTTTTTTTATAAATGTTAAATATTATTATTTTTTATATATATAATATATATCTAGAAATTAATATATATATATATATATATATATATATATATATATATATATATATATATATATATATATATATATATATATATATTAGTATATTTAGGTTAAAATACAAAAATACCTATATTTTTACTTTATTAATATTTAATATAAAAATACTTTTTTTTGTAAATATATTTCATTTTATTTTATTTTTGTACATAATAAACAAATACTTGTATTAAATTAAATAATATATATGTTACTTAATGAAAATTAGGGTTTTACCCTAAATATGAAAATATTCCAAAAATAATTTTTTTTATTTATTTTTATTTATTTGACATAAATAATACTTTTTTTTCCATATACATAAAAACCTTTTTGCATTTTTGCATCTTTATTGTATTTTCTATTTAATTTATGCAATCAATTATTTGTAAATATCCCAAAAATGATGTAATAGCTAGGTTTAATTTCTTTGTCTAAATACCCCCCCATTTGAACATTTGTACCCCCTTCCCATATTGTGTTGTAATAGTGTAGGAATTTTACTTTTCGCACTTTAAACGCTTCCTAAATATACCATGCTAGAATTAGGGTTTGTATGCAAATAAAAGAACAAAATAGCTTGACCTAATTTCAAGATAATCAAAGCATGAAAAATGGACAACACATATCACACTTGCACCCCCTAGGGTATTCCACTTTGTTGCCTTCAAATAAATGGGCCATATTGCATGTTAGGTCTCTTTGGGCAAAACAAACAAATCAAATGATCATAGTCCCTCGATGACGCTTTCAAAATGTTGCCTAAACAAATGATCAAGTCCCTTAAAGAAAATTGCCCAAAGATACTTAGCACCATTGCAATTATGGTCTAAACGATGACCCACGCCCGTCCCTTTCACATCCTAACATGAGATTGTCAACAAAATACAATGGTGGAACAAACTTATTAAAAGGGTTAAAACATAGCAATAAACTTTGAGAAATATAGGAGTAGATAACCTCTTAGTTACTTGAATCAAAACTTGCAAAAACAAAACACTTGCCTAGTTTCTAAAACCACACCTCACAACACTTTCAAAATAACTTTCAAAAACAAATGAAAACCTTTTCAAAAGACATACATCTTTGTATACATCCCCACATGGATCATTACAAAGGTTGCCACCACATTGGCTTCTTTTCAAAACATTTTCAAACCCACACACACGAGCACCATTTCAAACAATTGAAAAACAAAAGGCAAGTGATCTAAGCAAGTAACTAAGAGCCCATGGATAACCATGGATAGAAAGGGTGCTAATACCTTCCCTTTCTATAATCTACTCCCCGAACCCAAGAAAAATCTCAAAGGTTTTTGCTGTGCTTTTTAAACCTTTCCTTAGGATAAAATAAAAAGTCGGTGGCGACTCTTGCTCAACCGAAACATTTGCGAAAACAAACGCAAAACTATAGTCACTTCTCCCACCGTATCACACACGCTAATACTGAATGGTTTGCAGACTAATGATTTTAATTGGGCCCACAACACTGATAATTTGGTGTGATTAAAATGTGACTAAAATAAATTAAAAAGGTATGAAAAAAATATTGGTATGACACATCAGTCTCATTAATGGCCAAATGCATATAAATTGAGTGCAATAAGTCATTTTCCCATAAAATTAGTTTAGTTTAAGCTTAAATTAAAGGGGTTAAATATGGCTTTTCCAGGTACTTTGATTTTGATAGATTTATATTGAAAAATAAAATGAGAAATAAAAATAACTCTTAGATTAATATACTTGATCAAGAGAGTATTAAGTCTTTAATGTTAACCGAATTTTTTTAAAAAGATTCTACAATTTAGTAAAAAATGAATTATGTAGTGAATTAATATAAAACAACATCAAAATAAATAATTAAAAGATAGAAATTAAAATGAATAGTTTACAGCTGGTATCGCATAGGTACGTCCACATCTACATGTTGATCTATGCCTACATCTTTTCTTATAAGCAGACATTTTGATATTTCCTTACGAAATGCTTCTATGTCTTGTCAACTGCAGATTGCTAAAAATAGAAGGTAGATCAAATTATACTACACAACAATGTTATAGTCATTAAAATGATTAGTTAATAGCTGGTATCTCAGATACGTTAACATCTATCCGTTAATTCATATGAGTTAACAAACCCCAGTTGAATCCAAATGAGTTAATTCTAAAAATTTATTAAACCTATTTGAGATATTATCCCATTTTTCCAAACCTAAAATGTATCACAATTCCCGTCAAATGCTTAATAGTTTCTAAGTTTAATGTATATTATTTTCTATGTTTTTTATAAAGAGACAAAACTTACTTTTGATGCGGTGATAAAATGTTATGTTATATGTACTAATTAAATAAAATGATAATACATAATTGTAGAAATGTAAGATAATGATAAATTTATTTTTTTAATAACAAATTTATCTATTTTTCTATCATAATTGTCTTATGTTCTTTTATCATACACAAATATTTATAACATTTTTTTAAATATAAATGATACCGTTTTATCATAAAAAAAAACACAAAGATTTTTGATAAATTGAAATTATAATATTATTTCTTGTATTTTAATAGAAATTTTATTTATAATTAATATATTACTAAATTTAAAAAAAAAAACTTAAATAAAACATTAGTAAATGACTAAAATATTTATTTTAGTAATAAAGTTTATGTACAAACATCATAAACGGATTGATTTGCATAAAAAAAAGCATATCGTTTGAAATTTAATTTATTGTACCATCATAAATCATAATATGATTAGTTTTTAATTTAATAATAATAATTTAATATATTGATATTCCAATATCCAATTGATTACCGTTCAATGTACCTTTCTCTAATTATGGAATAAAAATATGTTTTAATTTGAAACAAAAATTATTGGCATATACAAATTTAAAATAAACACTATCATTTATTCTATTGGTGCTATTTATAAATATTATTTTTTTGTGTTGCAAATATCGTTAGTGCTATTTATACATACATTCGATTAACATGTTGACTCAAATTCCAAATCTAAAATTAAACTATTTTAATTTTTTTTCACTACAAAAATATTTCATATTTTCTTTAAAAATAAAATCATGTAAAATGTTGATTAAGCATAAATCTATTTTAAAATTATTTTAATAAAAAAAACATAATAAAAACACAATTTAATGAAATTTAAATCTTGTATTATTCCAATTTTTAATAACATTTCCTAAATATTAAATGTAGTTTATCCGTTTATTCTACTGAAAGTCTCCCTTCCTTGAAATTGACAAATAGTAAGAATAACTACAATTTTAATGCTATCTAAATTTTATTGAGATATTTATAAATATGATTAAACTAAAACTATAAATAATAAAATGGTAAAATACATCTAGATTGAACTATAACATTAAAATTCATAAACTCCAGTAAGAAATGGATAAAAATGTATATACCAGTCTTCTCATAAAGTAACAGTCAAAAATAAAATTACTCAATATATATGTGATCTGACTTGATCAGAAATGGACCGTCACGGCTGACTCCGAGCAGAAAGCTTTTTTGAACGAGGTGGGGGGGGGGGTACCTGCAAGGCACTCCGATGCTAAAGTAAGTGGGAGTACGAGCAGATAATAGCAAGTTGAGGTTAGAATGATGAATACCTGACCCTCTGGAAGCAGAGGGTATTTATAGCCCCCAGCGCTGGGCCAATGTTCCTTCATTGGGCCGGGCAGGTTTGGCCCAATAGAGGAACTGCCAGGTTCTACGTGGGTAGTGGGGACCCGCACGTGGTCCCCTTCCTGGATGTTCTGCGTGAAGTGCGGGCGGACGGAGACGCGGTCTTTCCGGAGTCTCGTTGGGGGAATAGTGGACTGAGTCTGCCCTAGTTGGGATGCTCGAGGCAATGTCGAGCTGGACAACAGGGTGTCGAGCTGGACATCAGGACGTGGAGCTGTACGGCAAGACATCGAGCTGGGTATCAGGAGGTGGAGCTGGACACCAGGATGTCGAGCTGGACATCAGGATGTCGGGCACGGCTGTGCCCCTTTGGTCGGCGTGGTCCTCAGTAAGTCCCTTTGGACTGGGCCTTAGCAATGCTTTTGGGCCTGTCGGGCCCAGTCCAGAACAGGAGCCCCCCAAGTCGTGGTTCCTTTGCGAGGAGCTATGACTTGAACCCAAGTTATTCCCTCGTTGAGGTCTCGTGCCCGGGACAGAGGTGTGGGCCCTCGAGGGCCTCCTCGTGTCGTACTCGGAGACACCTTCGGCGGTGGATGCGTGAAGAATCCTTACCGGGCGCGTCTATCGAGCACACGAGGTATCTTTCGGGAACTGTGCCGCCACCCTATGGGGGTAGGGTCATCATTGCGTTGGGAGCAGCGCGTCGAGGAGAGAGACTCCGTGGTTGCCCGAGGTGACGTTTGGTATTCCACGTCATCACTATAAATAGGAACCTTGGGCCCCATAATACGTTTCTACTCTCTGTGCTCTCTCTGCTGCTGCTCTTCTAGATTTTCTCCAGTTGCGACTTTCCGTCACAGATTCTTCTATTCCGTAGCCAGATCCCACTCTTTGATCCAAGTAAGTGATCTATTTTCTTCATTTTTCTGTTTAGAATGCATGATTTCTGGCGTTTGTAGATGTTTTAGGACCGTGCGCGTGGGATTAGCCCGGTAAATTCATGCTTAGCCCGACACATTCATGCCTAGGACCGGCAAACGCATGTTTGTGGCCGGCGCATTCATAGTTTTAGGTGATAAACTTCAGAGCTGCCCGGGGTCTTCATGATCTAGGGCGCCTGATTCATGATCGCGCCCGGTATGTTCATGGTCTTGGCCGTGGGCTTCATGGTGTGGCTCGCCATGTTCATACCCTGGGTCGACATGCTTGGGGAGTGACCGCGCAGTTGGTTTGAGGAAGAATACCGGGTTCAGGATGTCGGGGAGGCAACCATTCGTGGAAAACGGACTTATGTAGTCGTGCATGGGACGACGTGATTTGTCGAGCGTATGGCTTCGTGCTCAACTGACTGGTTTCCCGTGCTCTGCAGGTAACCATGGCGGACGAGCCGAGCTCCTCCGGACGCCGCGATCGTGAAGAACAGAGTGCCGACGAGTCGGTCACCCTGATCGATACCGTGACCGACCCTTTGTTGGAATGGGTGGGCGTCGAGCCCCGGGGGATTGCGTCGGTCTATAGCCGAGACGACCGGCATCCATACGCTGTCATCGAAGCGGGTCAAGACCAGCCCGACTTCCAAAGGAACTTCGCAGTCATGCGCCCGTCATCCCGTGCAAGGATCTGCTCGGTTTACCCGGAATACAGCTTCGCGATGTATGAGATCGCGTTCAAAGACCTAGGGCTGCGGCTGCCTTTTACTGATTTCCAGGCCGGGGTCTTCACTCACCTGGAGCTGGCCCCGTCCCAGCTACATCCAAACTCTCTCGCCTTCATCCGAGCGTTTGAGTTGACGTGTCGCTACCTGAGGATCGGGGCGACCATCCCGCTTTTCTTCCGGATATTTCACCTGCAGCGTCAGTCCCGAGAAGGGAAACATAGCTGGGTCTCCCTGAAGCAGTCGAGGAGACTCTTCAAGATGTATATGGACTCCGTGAGGGGGTTTAAAGACAAGTGGTACGTGGTGCGGCCAGTTACCACTTCTGCTTTAAATTCCCTTTTCGAGGAGGAGGAGCCGGTGAGCGACGAGGACGGGGAGGCGATGCTGGGCGACGATGGGAACCCTGTGTTAGGCCGTACGGCTAAAGTCCCTGTGCACTGGATGTCCCGGCATTACGAGCATGGGACCGGCTATTATCATACTGCAGCCGGGGACATGTGCTCAGAAGACGAGCAGGCGTACGACACTCTTTGCCGGTTTGTCGATAGTTTCCATCCAGCCTGGTGGGTTACGCGGGAAGGGGATGATATCCTGGACAAAGATGGTTACCCAACGTTCGAGTCCCGTCCGATTGACACCAAGGCGCTGATGGAGTGCCCGACGTACAGGCAGGCTGCCCGCCTGTTAGGTTGTTTGTTGCTTGAAATTCTTTATTCGTCATTTATTTATGAAGTTTGCTCGATACTGACCTAACCTTTATTTTGTGCAGGTACGATGGCTAGTCGACATGAAAGACTCTTGAAATTATCCTGCGACCAGAGGCGAGGCAGGAGGGTCGTGAAGGCCCCACAGGCGACGAGGATGGGCCCACCACCCAGTCCGAATGCTCCTCAGCCGGTGAGGGTGGACTCACCGTCAAGCTCGGGGCCCGCGTCGGATCCAGAAGTCGAGGAGATCGACCCCAGTGCCATTTTGAGGCAGAGGAAGAGGACCCGTGTGGAAGGTGGTCCGACTGTTGGCGAGGACGCCGGTGCTGTTAAGTCTTTCGCCTTCCCCCCTTTCTTCGAAGAGACGGGCTTTTTCGAGCGGTTTCCTCCGACAGTGGTTGCCCACGAAGCTGCAGCTATAAAGAAGATGAGTAAAGAGGACCGGAAGGCGTATCTGGCCGCCAGCATGGACGGGCTGGTAAAAATGGCCGAGATGGCTTTGGTGCTATCCGAGGATGGAGGGGATTCTGCCCGTGTTGAAGAACTCGAGCAGGAGAAGGCGGCCCTGACCTCGAGCTCGCGGAAGTTGAAGGTCGCTCTGGAACGCTCCGAGGGGATGTTCCGAGAGCAGACTGCGATGCTCGATGCTGAGAGGGAGATGTTGACCCTGGAGAAGGAGAAGTCGGGGAAGTTGGCCGAGGAAGGGGAGCTTCTTCGGGCATACAGGGATCGTCTGGCGGCCGAAGTTGAACGCTTGGCCCAACAGGTCGAGGAAATGAATGCTGCCCTGCAGCCTGCCGAGGACGAGCCCGAGGACATAGTAGCTTTGAAGAGTCGGGTGGAGCTGGTCGCTCATATCCGGCTCCTCGAGGTGGACTGCGTCGGTGCCCTGGAAGACGGGTTCAACTCTGCGGTCGGTCAACTCTCCTTGCTAAACCCTGGCCTGGTCACTGAGGGTATCGGCCACACACATCAGATCGTGGATGGCGTGATCGTTCCTCCGCCCGACTCTCCAAACGCCGACAATGATGATTCCGGGGAGGTCTGAATAGGATAGCGGGCCTGCGTGCCCTTGATATTTGTATTCTTTGGGCCTGCGTGCCCGTTTATTGTACGTTGTGAACATCGCCGGCCTTCTTGGTCGGTTTATTAATGTTTTGTCGCCTTCGGGCATTTATATCAATGCTGTTTTACATTTTGGATTTTTTGCCCTTGTTTGAAAGGCTGTATATTTGCATGAATTTTTAGCCTCAGTCATGGGCCCGAGGAGTGCCCGTAAGTGGCTTTGATTTGGCGAGCGATTCTGTCCGCCTTCGTTTGTATGTGTGCCCGGCCCTTTTTCGCTGGCCAGAGTTACCTAAGTGTTGTGCTCGAGGGGAGAGATTTCCCTTTGACCCTTTTAGATGGCCCGTTATTCTTGATGGAATGTCGGGCATTTCGGAGCGAAGTTGCTCAGTCGGGCGTGGAGCCCGTTAGGGACGATTCGCCCTTGGCGTGAACTGCTCATCGCGAGCTGGGTGTTCTGCCTTATGGGTACAACGACGGTAGGGCTCGGTATAGCTGTCCACGTCGGGCACTATCAATCGTCATTGTTTACCGCGCGATGCTGTGCCATTTTGGTCGTACGTCGGGCTTGTACCTTAGCCTTATACGAAATTGGACGTTTTTCCTCGTTGACCGAGCGCGGGTGCTGCTGGTCGAGGGTCCCAGGTGTTGATAGTTTCTAACTGTAGTACTGCTTTAGCTTAGCAGCGTTCCAGGGTCGTGGTAATGGCTCTCCGTCTAACTGCTCGAGGTAGTACGCCCCGGTACCCGTGGTGCCGTGGACGCGGTAAGGTCCTTCCCAGTTCGCGGCCAACTTCCCTTCACGGGAATCTTTCTGGTTCCTGCGTAATACCAGGCTGCCTATTTCGAACTCGCGCTTGATGACCTTGTCGTTGTGGCGCAGAGCCACTCGTTGTTTTAGGGTGGCTTCGCGCAGGGCTGCACCCGATCGGATTTCCTCGACAAGGTCGAGTTCATCCCTTAGTGCTTCGTCATTCATTTCTTCGTCGAGGGGTTCCTCCGTTCGTCGGGATGGTTCCATGATTTCGACCGGGATGACAGCTTCGGTTCCGTACGTCAGTCGGAATGGTGTTTCTCCCGTCGTTGAGTGGGGTGTGGTGCGGTATGCCCACAAGACGTTGTGGATCTCCTCGACCCATCCTCTTTTGGCTTCGCCGAGTCGACGTTTGAGCCCTCGGAGAATGACTCTGTTAGCGGCTTCGGCTTGCCCGTTGGTCTGAGGGTGCTCGACCGACGTGAAATGTTGTTTTGTTCCCAATTTGGTGACGAAGTCTCGGAACCCGTGGTCAGTGAACTGGGTACCGTTGTCGGTCACCAGGGCTTGTGGAATTCCGAACCTGGCGAGGACGTTTCTTTTGTAGAAACGGAGGATATTGTGCGAGGTGATTTTTGCGAGTGCCTCGGCCTCGATCCACTTCGTGAAGTAATCCACGGCGACGATTAGAAATTTGTTCTGGTAGGTTCCTTGCACGAAGGGCCCGAGGATGTCCATGCCCCACCAGGCGAACGGCCATGGGGACGACAATGTGTTCAGCTCGTGCGGCGGGGCGAGGTGCATATCCCCGTGCTTCTGGCACTTGTCACATTTTTTCACGTGTTCCTTGGCGTCCTGTTGCATCGTCGGCCAGTAATATCCTGCTCGGAGGGCTTTCCTTGCCAAGGATTTACCGCCCATGTGCTGGGCGTTGATCCCTTCGTGTATCTCCCGCAGTACGTCGGGGATGGCGGACTCGTCGATGCATTTCAGGAGGGGAATGGAGAATCCTCTTCGGTACAGTTTCTGCTCGAGAACAACATAGGAACATGCTCGTCGCTTGATTGTGGCGGCTTCGGCCTGGTTCGACGGGAGTTCTCCCTTTGTTAGGAAATTATAAACCGGGGTCATCCAAGACGTGGCATCCCCGATGGCGTGGATCTCGACCGTAGTCGAGGATAGTTCGATACTCGGTCGTGCCAGAGATTCCTGGATGACGGATTTGTTCCCGCCCTTCTTTCGTGTGCTCGCGAGTTTGGACAATATGTCCGCCCTCGTGTTTTGCTCGCGGGGAACATGAGAAATTTCTGCACGTACGAACTTTGTCATGTGTTTTTTGACTAAGTTCAAATACTCAATGAGGTTGTCATTTTTGGCCTGGTAGCTTCCCTGTACTTGAGAGGCGACGAGCTGGGAGTCGGTGTAAATTTGAACCTCGCGGGCTCCTAAGTCCTCGGCTAATCTCAGTCCTGCGAGCAGGACTTCGTATTCTGCCTGGTTATTTGACGTCGGGAAGGAGAGAACCAAGGAGTGCTCGATCACTACACCTTCCTCGTTTTCCAGGAGGATCCCTGCGCCGCTACCGGAAGAGCTGGAGGCTCCGTCGACGAAGATGGTCCACTTGTGTTCCTTCCCCGGGGGAAGGTCGTGAGTGGTCATCTCCGCAACGAAGTCGGCCAGGGCTTGTGCTTTCAAGGCCTTCCTGCTCTCGTACTGGATGTCGAATTCTGAGAGTTCCAGGGACCACTTCAGCATCCTGCCCGCCATATCTGGCCGACCCAAGAGTTGCCTCACCGGCTGATCGATTCGCACGATGATGGTGTGGGTTAGGAAGTAGTGTCTGAGCCTTCTCGCAGCGTTGACGAGGGCTAGATCAACCTTTTCTATCTGTTGATACCTGCTTTCGGGGCCTTGTAAGGCTTTGCTCGTGAAGTAGACAGGTTTCTGCCCGTCAGGGGTCTCGCGGACAAGGGCTACGCTGATGGCTTCGTTCGAAACGGCCAAGTATAAGTACAGTGGTTCCCCGTCGTTTGGTCGAGACAATACGGGCGGTTGAGACAGGCTCTGCTTCAGATGGCGAAGTGCATGCTCGCATTCCTCGTTCCATTCGAAGGCTGCTTCCTTTCGAAGGAGCTTGAAGAAGGGGAGGGCGTGCTGAGCGGACTTCGCGATGAAGCGGGATAGTGACGTCAACATGCCGTTCATGATTTGTATCGACTTCTTCGACGTCGGTGTCGGGAGGTCGGAGAACGCCCGACATTTGTCGGGGTTGGCTTCAATCCCTCGTTCTGTTAGATAGAATCCAAGGAATTTTCCTGCCTTAACCCCGAACGTGCACTTCTCGGGGTTGAACCTCATTTTGCACTGTCTTGCTTGGGCGAAGACTGTCTTGAGATGAGCCGCGTGATCGGTGTCTGCTCGGGATTTGACGATCATGTCGTCCATATATACCTCGAGCATGTCGCCAATCTGTTTGTTGAACACTTTGTTCATCATACGTTGGTAAGTTGCACCGGCGTTCTTCAGTCCGAAGGGCATTACGTTGTAGTAATAGTTGCCCGAGCTGGTCATGAACGCCGTGCAGCGTTTGTCGCCCAGAGCCATTGGGATTTGATTGTATCCCGAGTAGGCATCCATAAACGACAAAGTCTTGTAGCCGGCCGAATTGTCGACCAGCATGTCTATGTTAGGTAGAGGAAAAGCATCCTTCGGGCAAGCCCGGTTGAGGTCGGTATAGTCAACACACATTCTCCATTTTCCATTATTCTTTTTAACAAGTACAACATTTGACAGCCAGGTGGAGTACCGGGCTTCAGAAATAAAATTTGCCTCTAGGAGGTCTTTTACAGCTTTTTCAGCAGCCTCCGTTTTTTCTGGAGACTGCCTACGCCTACGTTGTACTACGGCCTTGGCGGCTGGATCAATGGCGAGGTGATGACAGGCGACCTCAGGGTCGAGTCCGGGCATCTCTGCAGCGCTCCAGGCGAAGAGATCAGCATTCTCGCGCAGGCAGGCCTTGATTTGCTTCCTGGCCAAGTCGGGGAGGTCTTTTCCAATCTTCACTCCCTTGGTCGGGTCTGCTCCGAGGGGAACGAGTTCAAAATCACCGTCCGGAATAGGTCGGAGTGGGATTTGCTCGCTGCTGGATGGCTCGTCCTGGTCGAAGCGAGCGTCGAGGGCTATGGAGTCGACCTTTGGTGGAGCCTTCTGGACTTCTTCCTCGGGGGATGCCTTTGTGTCGGGCTCCTGCTTTGTCCTCTTGGTGGGTCTGGTCCCCACGTCGACGGTGTCCCGTCCCTTTGAAGCGGCGTTGAAGCACCTGCGGGCAGCGGCGAGGTCTCCCTGGATGGTGGCTACCCTTGCCCTTTTGGTATAGAACTTCATTTTTAGATGGACAGTCGAGGGCACCGCTGTCAGCTCCGCCAATGTCGGTCTCCCCAAGATGCAATTGTATAGAGACGGGCAATCAATGACGAGGAAGCGGACCTTAACCTGTCTTGTAGCCGTTCCTTCTCCGAACGTCACCAGGAGCTCGACATAACCCCAAGGTTTGGAAGTCGAGCCGTTGAAGCCTTGAAGATCCGAACCCACATACGGAGAGAGATGTGAGTCGTCCAGTTGCAAGGTCCGGAACAGCTGGCTGTACATCACGTCGACGGAACTCCCTTCGTTGACCAGGATGCGATGCACGTCAAAATTGGCCATTTTTGCCCTTATCAGCAAGGGGATGACCGCGTTCGGGGCTCCGCCGGGGAGTTCTTCCAGGTAGAAGGTGATGGGCTCTGACCTGCCCTTCACCCTTTCGAACGTCACAGTTTGTGGAGGAGCTATGTCGACCAGTTCGTCCAACTTCCTCTTGGCTGAATTGATGGTGAGGTCGTTGAACCCGCCCCCGTTGATGACCATGGCGGAGGGGAAGTATTCCCACCTGCTGTGTGTTGTCAGGGGCTCCTGCAGGAGCTCGGGAACGTCGAAATCCTCGGGCCTGGTTACCGAGAAGGCGGTCTGGATTGGTACCGACTCGTCTGATGGCCGGGCATCTTCTTCAGGCTCCTTAGCTTCATGGGCGTCACGGCGGGGAGCGTCGTTTCGCCTGTACTGTGCGAGCCTCCCTCCCTTGATGAGGGTTTCAATGGCGTCCTTGAGGTGGACGCAGTCCTCTGTCAAATGACCATGACTCCTATGGTATTGACAGTATTTATTTTTGTCTGCCCCTGGCTTGGCGGGAGCAGGTCGGGGACGCTTGACGCCACCGTCTCTGAAATCTGTACTAGCACACTCCGCCAAAATACGCTCGCAGGAAGCCGTGAGCAGAGTGTACTCGGTGAAACGGCCCGAGGGGCCCCTTTGTTCCCGGACCTCCCGGGGTCGATCTTCCTTCCTTTTCTCCCCGGTACGTCGGGGAGGAGGGTCTTGTCGTGAGCTGCTGCTGTTGTTGGGAGCGCGAGCCCTGGAGTCTCGGGCCCTGTTGGCAGCTTCTCTCTCCTCGTAGTCCATGTATGCTCGGGCCTTGTCGAGGAGGGCATCAAAAGTTGGAGGTGGTTCAATACCCACAGCTTTTCTGAATTCTGTGCCGGGGAGGAGGCCCCTCTCCAGCAAATATCTTTTCATATGGTCCGCGCAAGGGACCTGTATTGCTTCCCGGTTGAAGCGGTTGATGAATTCCCTCAAGGTTTCATCCTGTCTTTGGATGATGGCCTCGAGGGCCGCCTCGGTCTTCGGATGGCGCCGAGAAGCTGTGAAGGAACTGATGAACTGGTTCTTCAGGTTCCGCCATGACGTAATTGAGCCCGAGGCGAGTCCTTTATACCAGTCCATGGCCGCCTTCCTGAGAGTCGTGGGGAAAAGACGGCACTTGATAGGCCCCCCGACATTATGATAGTGGAGCATGGCTTCGAACCCGTCAATGTGGTCGACCGGGTCTGCTACTCCGTCATACTCCTTCAAGTGTGGGGGCTTCTCCATGCCCGGGGGGATGGGTGCGTCCATTATGGCCTGCGACAGGGGACCGCGGGGGTCATCCTCGTCGCTCCTCTCCGGAGAAAGAGAAGGGGTCCTGTAGTTATGTCTGGCACGATGATCGTGCTGAGATTCCCTCGAGCGTGATGCTCGGTGGTTGAAGGTCACCCGCCCGTCTCCGGCGTGCCTCTTGTCGTGCCTTGATGGGTCGCGACTGGGTTCTTCGGTAGGGATGACGGGCTGTCTCTCATAGTAGGGCCGCCTCTGCTTTGTCCGGGGAGAGGGGCTCCTGGATTTCTCCCTATAGTGTCTCCGCGGGGGAGAAGGGTGTCGAGCTTCCGTGACCCGAGGAGGAGGAGAATGTGGCCTCTGATGCCTCCTCGGGGGTCGTCGATCATCTTCAAGTGCCCTTAATCTTTCTCCTTGGGCGAAGATGAGGTAATTTGTCTGATTAATGGCCGCGAACAGTGCCTGAGTCGTGGCATCTGCCCCGGCAGGAACTGGGACTTCATAGAACCGGGCAGCTCTGCGATGAGCGAGAGCTACCGGGTCGTCTTCAAGTGCTGGAGGGGTCGTAGAGGATGATGCAGTAGCCCCGTCCCTGTAGGTGGAAGGTCCAGGGGCGGTTGTCACAGGGATGGCATTGTGGCCGGGATCACCGGGGTTGTCGAGGTGTCCATTCTTGTCCGCGGGACCGTTATTAGTGTCGGCGACACGGACGGGCTGCTCTTCGCGAGCTGGATCAGCCATGACAGGTAATTGAATTGAGCTTTGGTCTTTAGAATTGTTCGTTAGACGGGGAAGCTGATTCCCACAGACGGCGCCACTGATCTGACCTGATCAGAAATGGACCGTCACGGCTGGCTCCGAGCAGAAAGCTTTTTTGAACGAGGTGGGGGGGGGGTACCTGCAAGGCACTCCGATGCTAAAGTAAGTGGGAGTACGAGCAGATAATAGCAAGTTGAGGTTAGAATGATGAATACCTGACCCTCTGGAAGCAGAGGGTATTTATAGCCCCCAGCGCTGGGCCAAGGTTCCTTCATTGGGCCGGGCAGGTTTGGCCCAATGGAGGAACTGCCAGGTTCTACGTGGGTAGTGGGGACCCGCACGTGGTCCCCTTCCTGGATGTTCTGCATGAAGTGCGGGCGGACGGAGACGCGGTCTTTCCGGAGTCTCGTTGGGGGAATAGTGGACTGAGTCTGCCCTAGTTGGGATGCTCGAGGCAATGTCGAGCTGGACAGCAGGGTGTCGAGCTGGACATCAGGACGTGGAGCTGTACGGCAAGACGTCGAGCTGGGTATCAGGAGGTGGAGCTGGACACCAGGATGTCGAGCTGGACATTAGGATGTCGGACACGGCTGTGCCCTTTTGGTCGGCGTGGTCCTCAGTAAGTCCCTTTGGACTGGGCCTTAGCAATGCTTTTGGGCCTGTCGGGCCCAGTCCAGAACAATATGTAAACAATGTATCCTAAAAAATTCAGTAATGTTATAGTCTGCACGCAGCTACTGCAAGGAAGTTATCATACTCCTTGCTAGATAATTTAGGGATAATTCCGACTTGAAAAAAAAAATCTAAAATAAGATTAAAGACCAATGCATGTGACTACAAATAAAACCAACATACCAATGATACATACTTACCGTAACAATTTTGTTTTCACCAATAAAACCATTGACTTCATCCGTAGATTTAATTTCTGTTGATGCAAGCCCATTTTGCTTCTTCACGTAGACAATAATATCGTCAGCTTCACGAGGACCTTTGTATTCCTGATAGGAATAACTTTTTCATACTGCTCAAATCAACACGAAACAATATTTCCTTAACTTTTAAATCAGAGAATCTGCATGTAAAATGAGTTTGATGTAATCAATATAATAGGGCCAATTTCAACATTATTATGTTGTTGATTAGTTTTGTACCCTACAGTATTAGAAATAGAAATTATAGGTGTATATTGCCTTACCTTTGATGTTGCATTGAGGAAAGTCTTACTCCTTTAGATTTTTCTCCGACTCTAGTGATAGGACTCAAAACCTCATTATGCAGTTTTTATTAATAAAACACTTTATTTCTAATAACAAATATTGAAAACAAAACTCATTCCAGAACCAAGTATAAAATCGCAGAGTAACTTACCTGTCCATTCTTGAAAACATTCTGCAATACCAAAAAAAAAAGAAGGAAATAATAAGAACCCTAAAACCATTGCACAAATTAGTATATGAGAATCATTAAAAGTGAAACTCAAAAATAAAATGTACTGGTTGTTAGATCAAAAGCCCTTGAACAATAATCAACCTGTAGGACATTCAACACATATAAGACATCATCAATAAGTTTTTCAAATAACAAAGATTGAAAAATCTTTAAAACAAAAAAAATATTAAAATCAAACAAAAAGCAAAGCAACAAACCTATATAAAATGAGGAACCATTTATTAGCCCAGAAGAGAAATATTCTTCTTCGATTGAGAGGCAAAGAAAGTGGGAGTTAGGGTTGAGAGGTGGATGATTTTGGTTCAGAGGTGGAGGAAATGATAAACGCCAAACCGTGTGCAGTTGAAAGATGAAGAATGGACTCACAATTGAATTTTCGAATGTGAATGTCGAAGATGAGATGTTGTGACTTTGATTGACATATTTAAGGGTTTTATGGAAGACATCAAAAAGGTAAAATGAAACGCTGCAGTTATGAGTAGTCCATAAGAAATAGTGTGCAATATTCTACTTCAATAGCCTTTGAATACTGTGTTGAACTAATGAGTTTAATTAGACCCACAACATTGATAATTTGGTATCATTAAAATAAATTAAAAAAATATGAAAAAATATTGGTGTGACACATCAACCTCATTAATGACGAAATGCATATAAATTAAACTTAGGGTAATAAGTCATTTCTGCGTATAAAATTATTTTAGATTAAGTTTGAATTAGAGGGGTTAAATTTGGTTTTATCAAATACTTTATAATAGATGTGAGAGTTTACTTAACATATATGCTTGTTTTATCCAACTCTCATCTAAGAGAGCTATTATTTTAAACTTTTTATTAGAATAATAAATTTTTATTTGTGTATATTGATGTATAAAGAAAGTAAAATAATTTATAAAATTTGGGATCAAAATCTTTCTTTTTCTTTCCCTTTAAAGTGAAAGACAAAATCTCGAAACTCTCGTTTTCACACAGCGTTCTTACAAATTCGTTACTCTCATTCTTTCTCAAATCTCTGCATTTTCACTTTTCCATTTTTCAGATCACTGTGCCATTACACGGTAATTTCATCTCTCTCTTTTCGTCTTCGTTGTTCATCTTTTCGTTGTTTATGATTTTTTATTCGATTTTTCTCGGTAGCTATTTTAATTGTGAATTTGTTTCGTGTTGTTTGAATTCAGCATTGCGTGTTCCGTTGAATCGAAACTGTGTTGGAAGATTCTTGAATTTTCACTCACATTATGAATCTTACAGTAAGGTGTATTAGGTCGGATGAATGTGCTGTAGGTTCAAATGTGTTGGTGTATGAATCAATTTGGAGTGTTTTTTCCTAATTTGAGTTAAGCACTTTAGTTCATGCTTTACATTTTTCGAAAACAAAATTAATGTGACTTTGAATCTCTGAAGCACGGACACCTCTGAGACTAAGCGTGTATCAATGCCTTTCTAGCTAAGTAATGTTGCTTTGTTATTGGTAATGAACTTCCTATATGTAGTGGAAAATATACTTAGGTGATTTGGACGTGTAGAGAGAAGACCTGTAAATTCTATGTGGTAAGGAGTGCAGATCAGAGGAGAGGAGTCGAACAGGTAGAGGTAGAGGAAGACCTAAAAAAACTATAAGAGAAATTATTATGAAAGATCTCGAGGCTAACGATTTGGATAGAAGCATGGTCCTGGATAGAACATTATGGTGGAAGTTGGTCCATGTACTTTGATTATTGATTTGAGGATACTTGATAGTTAAAGAAAAAGTTAAAACATTTTTTTTTTTTACTGTTTTATATGTTTTTATTGTGATGTTTATCTGATTATCGTTTAAGCTAACATTGATCTTTGAAGAACAGTTACTGTTTGAATGTTGGTTGTACTACCGTGATAGCTGGTGTTTTTATGTTGAGATCTTTCACATACACTGCGTTATGTTTTGTAGGATCGATATGGCAGTAATGGCGACAATAATGAATAGGCAGCATTTGCTGACCTACATCTACCTTCTGGTTTACATTTCACTCTCCTCGGGTGTTATTTTGTATAACAAAGTAAGGGATCACAGATGTCCCAACAATTTCTTTCGATTATGTTTTGTGATTTATCTTGTAAGGTGATATGTTTTGCTCAACCTGTTTCCTTTTTTGGGCATTGGTTTATTTGCAGTGGGTTCTCTCCACACTGTATTTTAATTTTCCGTTTCCGATAACTCTCACTATGATCCATATGGCTTTTTCTGGTGGAGTTGCTTTTTTCCTTATCCGTGTTCTGAAGGTACATTTCTGTTAGAGTTTGTTACATCACTGGTTTTAGCTTTTTCTGAATATTCATTGGCTTTTCTTTGAAATATGATCGAATTAACTGGATGATATTTCGTTTTTCATCTTTTGAATTTATGCAGGTTGTAGCGCCTATTAAAATGACATTTCATATGTAAGAATTCTACATAGAATCCTGGTTCACATTTCATGTACTATTTCTGGCTTCATACAAATGTTTGATTTGCAGATACGCAACCTGTGTGGTCCCTATAAGCGCCTTCTTTGCAGCAAGTCTGTGGTAAGCAGTCGATGATATTGATCAAAAGTCGTAATTCAAGCAAAACTATTTGTAAAGTGTATCCCTGTATTCAATTCTATGATGGTCAATGTTAATAAAGTTGGCATTTTAGCAAAGTAGATGCTCTAGTGTTTTTGTCTCCTTTTTTAATATAATAGTCTGACCAGGGTTATCAAGATCAAGATTTATGCTTCCAGCTTGCAGTCTTCGTTTTTGCGAACTCATTGAGATCATAAAAATCTTTTTGTGTGCATGCATGTTCATGTTTGTGGAGCCATAAAAGAAAAGGAGCGCAAAAAGGATGATTGCAAATTTTTATTTGTAGATATGCGCAGATTTAACTAACATTTGATCAGAATCTTATTTTATTGATTATGTTGATCACCTTCTGCATTCAGTTGGATTTTTTTTTATATTTTTATAAATAAAACAAAAGGTCTCATTACAAAGTTGGATGAAACAAATATGGTTCGGCATATATAAAAGATATAATCACCAATTTCAGCTTGCAGATGTATAAATTAAGATGTAGCTAACACACAAAGTCATTTATAATCTTATATAATATATTTGTCACTCATCCTGTTGACTATGATATGCAGTTAGTTGTAATTCAGCAGATGGAACTCGCGACTTCATAATAGTTTTCCTGAATTTAACAAATCACTTTAAAATTGCCGATTGTATATATTTATATTTTAATGAGCTGAATTGTTTTTACCGCACCATAGGTTAGTTATTTTAAATAATTTATTAAGCTGTTTTTATAGTGATTGCTGTCATACGGACCCTAAGTTTTTTTTAAATACTCTGAAAAGTACCTTCTCGATGCACGGCTGTATATTGTACTGGTACATACTAGTTTAATTGATTTTTTGTGTGTTTAGGTTTGGGAACACTGCTTACTTATACATTTCTGTGGCTTTCATCCAGATGCTTAAAGCCCTGAGTGAGTCATTATTTTATTGCATTTCCATCTATAATTGTTTACAGAATTCCTTAATGTAAGATCATTGCGTTCTTTTTTGATTTATTTGTTTTTTCATTTACAGTGCCAGTGGCAACATTTCTCGTGGCTGTTACTCTCGGAACTGAGAAATTAAGGTGTGACGTGTTCTGGAACATGGTATTGGTCAGTGTTGGAGTTGTCATTTCCTCCTACGGGGAGATACATTTTAATGTGCTCGGTACGGTTTATCAAGTCTCAGGAATAGCTGCTGAAGCATTGAGGCTGGTCTTAACTCAAGTTCTTCTTCAAAATAAAGGCTTGACACTAAATCCTATTACCAGCTTGTATTACATAGCACCCTGCAGGTAGTTCCGTTCTTATGTATTTGAAAACCTATATGTAGTTCTGTTTATGTTGGTGGGAGGGAAAAAAAAGCTCATGAAGATTGAACCTTCTATATTAATTTTAGTTAGTTTCAATTTTGGCCCATGTTTTTATATTGCCACTGAAAATGGTGTGGTTAGTTTCTGTCACTAGGTGTATCTTACTGTTTGTGTGTGTTTGAACTTCGAATTAGATTATTGTGTTCAGACAAGCTTACAGTCAAAATGCTGCAGGATATGTTGATCTAATATGATGATAATAGCATTTTTGCACTTCTGAATAGATATTGGGTGCCATTTTGTGTGTCCTTTGCATGTAAATGATTACTCTGTTGCTTCCTGCTTGGGGTACTTTATTATGATAATTTATACTGTACTCACTTTGACACAAGAGGAGTAGGGGCTGAGGCACCTTTTTGGGATATCTATGTATTTAAAATGTCAGGGGGCATATTAAATTTCAAACTTAGACTTTTATTTTATCGGGCTGAATAATGACCATTTACTCCTTATTCTATACAGCTTTGCGTTTCTTTTTATTCCATGGTATATCCTTGAGAAGCCTGAGATGGAAGCTCCACATATGCAGTTTGACTTCTGGATATTTTTTTCAAATGCTCTCTGTGCTTTGGCATTGAACTTCTCAACATTCTTAGTGATCGGTAGAACCGGGGCTGTAACTATTCGAGTGGCTGGAGTCTTGAAAGACTGGCTACTTATCTCTCTTTCAACTGTCTTATTTCCTGAATCAAAAATTACAGGACTGAATGTTATTGGCTATGCTATTGGTATATGCTTCTTTGTTGAAAAGACATCTTGGCAGTTTAAATTTCATTTTTTCTTCAACTGATTTTCTTCCAACCAATTTCTTATATGAATTATTTTTGAATGGACAGCTTTAAGTGGGGTTGTTTGTTACAACTACCTGAAGATCAGGGATGTGCGTACATCTCTACTTCAAATTATTCCCGACGAATCAGCAAAGGTTAGCCTTCTCAATAAACTTTGTCTGTTTAGTAGTTTGATCAGTATTCATGCACTATTATAACTTATAATGTCTTTGAAGTTGCATTTTATATTGGAGTGGTGATTCCATCTTATGCTTTGTTTATTCCATTCACATTCCCATCTATGTTAGTAGAAAGAGTTATGGAAGGGTGATTCCTTTCCACAACCGTTCCTTTCTGGCGAGGAGGGATTAGCGATTTCATTCTCTCTAAAAATGAAATTATTTGTTTTTCCTCACATTTTCTTTTAATTTTTCATTTTATTAATATTAAATACTTGTTAGATTTCATAGAATAATATATAAATATATAAAAGAATTATGTAACATTTAAAATATTGTGAAACACAATCACTATTAAATGTATCATAACGAAAATATCATAAAACAATGTATTGTATTTCATCCAATACATGAAGTTCAAGTACTCAAATTATGGAAAACTATGTGTTCGACTCTTATTCGATACCTATGTGTTTGATACTTCCTAATACGTTCGTAGGAAGTATCCAATTATTCTTTTTATTGTTGTTTTTTTCTATCCCAATATGTGATGGAACTCTCAAATCCGTAGTAAGAAATTAAGTAAAAAAAAATATATCAACAATGAAAACATAATGTATTTAATAGATGAAGAAAGAGAACAATGTAGAAAGGAATGAATCCCAATCTACCCTATAGCAAAACTCCTCAAAGGAGAAAATTCTTTCTACCTAACCAAAAGGGCTCATTCAATATTTTAACATAATGGATACAATTCACTAACATCACAATTTATACTACTAAGGCATAACCAACCTGCCAACTAAGCATCCTAACACACTCTTTATTTACCATGTACCCTTACCACACTCATTATTACATAATTCCTCCCTTTTCCTTATGACTCCTATTTGGTGTCTTTCACAACATTTCTTAGAGACAATAATGAGAATTAATGCCTTAAGTATGTGGAAGAAAACATATTCAGACCCAATTCTAAATTTTTCCAAAGAAGTTGAAGGGTACACTTATTCCCTTGATTGAAGCAAGCTTCACCCAAGCTATTTCCTGGAAAGACATTTAGGAGGAAAATAAGTAGTAACTGAATTAACTAGCGTGTTATTTCAAACCTGGAGGAATAGTTGGGTCGTTGTACAATTACCTTTGTCCATTTTTCGGTCTGTAACTTGGTGGCGTTGGATAACTACACCAAAGATCAACTAGTATTGATAACCTCAATACCAAATTTGAGCTCTATCATGATACAACTAAGCTTGATGTTTAGGAACAAGTTTGTTAATGTAGTTTCGCAGAAAATGGTTTTTCTCCCTTGGACTGTTTCTTGAACTGTGGTGATCCATCTTGGGTGTTCTAGGTGGATTTGAAAAGATAATTTCTTAAATTATTACAAAAGTTGAATTCAAACATTAAACATGATAAACTTTTAACTTCTTTCCTTTTGTTGTGAGGGATTCATATCAAGTTTGATTTTGCTGCTGTTGGAAAGTACTGATGAGATAAATTTGTATTGTGATAATCAAGGTGTCTTCACATTAAGCCCAGTCTGTTATGAAAGAACCAAGCATGTGTCAGTTCATTATCACCTTATCTGCCGAAAAGTTTTCTAACAAAATTGCTTGAGTTTGTCATCTCTACTGACCATCTTTAGGAGATTCTCAAAATTATTTTTTAGTTCATATTCAGTTCATTTTTAACAAGTTCGGTCCGTATGATCATCTTTAAGAGATTCTCCCAATTTGAGTTCATATTCACTAATAGTAATAACATAGCCCTTGATTCAAGTATTCTTGCAATTTATATGTGTGTATGTCTGTTTTTAAGAAAACATAATATTTGGTTCAACTTTTGTTCTTTTCCTTTTTCAATCAATATGTAGGAGCTGCAAATGGAGAAAAAGGCAGATGATGATGTGAACACCAATGAAGATAGTCAATGGGATGATACAGTTTTGGATTCTCCTCATTCTCATTTTGACGAAGAAGCACCTTTAATGTATTCATCACGGATATCTCATCTAGGAAGAAAACCAGCTTAGAGGCAAAAAAAAAAAAACATTCATCTTGGAAGAAACCTAGCTTGTCAACAATGAGTTTTAAAAGTCAAAATCTAAAGGAACCAAAACAAGTATATGTCTAAACCTTTCTTCCCAAGAGAAGTACAGAGATATATCCTTTAGAAGAGGGAGGAAAAACAAAAGATGAAAGAAAACAGAGCAGAGGAAACATATATATTCTTTCAGCATAGTTGATTTTTTTAATGAATGTTAAGAGTATTGATCAGTAAATTGATTAATTTTTGTATAGGCTTTTCGGCTGGACCATGCAATGAAGATTCTATTAATTTCACGTGGATCATTATACCTCGGATCCGTGATTCTACGATTCTCGAGTTGCTAGTGTGTACTCGATAGTTATTCTTAGCTATTTTTGCTAACTGTTATTTTAAAATTAAAACGTTTGACAATGCTATGTTTTTCTTATGACAGTCACTTCTATCCGTTTCATTTGTTTTTCTTTTGTCTCAGTCAAGTACTCGACAGTATCCATATTATTGTTAGAAATAAGAAAGAATTTGTGACAATTAATCATCTATTTCTTGACGATTGTTTTGTTTTCACTAACAATCAATTCTTTGAGCAAAATCAAATGAACAGATATGGTCAATAAGAGAGTTAAAACATTGTAGCTTAGTTATTTTTGAACTAAAAATGCTCTTGAATTGTTTAGACATTTACCATGTCCTTGCTATCCGCTATTATTTGATCTAATTCTAGCAATTACAATAAGCAAGATTATATATGATTATAAAGAAATAAGAAAACTTCTATATCATATATACTAACTGTCAATTTTCAGAACCCAATTGAACATATTTGTTCGAGGCAATTTATTTTGTCACTCTTATGATGATGTGGCTCACATTGCTGAAAACTTAAAATTGTTTTCAGAAATTTTTAAAAATGTATTTTTAGACGCACCTTAAATCTCCATATCTTTCGTTATTTCAGATATGTATTTTCGAAATTTTCTTGCACACATCTTAGGCAGAAATATTATCTAAGTTTATATTTTTTTTGAATCAAAAATTATTTTAATCCAATTAACAATGCTATAATTTGATTCAAAGATAAATAAACACGAACAACGTAAAATAAGGTAATGCACTAATTTTAAAAAAATCCTATAATATTACAAATATTGTTCTCAAATTATGGAAAATAATACTAAAACATCTGAAAATACCAAAAAATACATAACCTATTGGGTATGTCTAATCCTAACCCCTTGGCTCCTCCTCTACTGCCGATAACTCAAGGCATTATATGTCTCGGTAAGAATGGAACGTGCTAGAGCAACCACATCATCGTCACCTCTCTCAAAAAACTCATACTCTATGCCCTCATATGTAATTTGTATGATATTATGACAGATCGACAACACATCAATGAATGGTCATACTAACATGCTAGTTTTTTATGATGTCCTCATGAGCAGACCTAGGTGGACGTCCAGTAGCGTTTGGTGTCATGACAAGGTGTGACACAATATAGGTCAAGTCATGTAACCGTCCACATAAGACCATTGACTTATGCTTGGCATACTCTGATACTCCTTTGGTATCAGATGAATCATAATCTACCACTATGTCAGCAAGATGTCTGCGCATGATGTTGTTAGGAGTAGACTCGAAGGGGAATCTCAGAATGGTCTGCACATATCTAAACTGACGCATGCATCGCTTCAACAATTACCTACACATTAGATTTCTCCCACATACAAGTCATCCAGAGTAATATGAAATGGGGTCGAAGGCAACAATGTCCTAGTGAGTGGAGTATGGTACCCATTCGATGTCATCATGTTGAGTCCTGTCAATATACACACAGAACAATCGCATATCATCATTCCCTATGCGTGAGTAATACATGCAAGCATGCGACCAATCTTCAGTATACTCTAGCACACGATCAAACTCATGTATGCGGTAAAAGTGGGATAAGATCTATCCCTGAAAATGAATAAGAAAAAAAATAGTAACAAGTGTAAAAAAAGTACTTTTAAAATTAATAATGACTATGGAAATTACCGTCAGTGGGGTGCAGGAGCTTGTCATTTACTTTGTCGTCCAAAGAGAATCTTCGCTCAACTTGGAGTACAAGTATACCAAACAGGCGGCCCCTTAATTCCACTCGTGAATGACCGACAAGTCGATGAAGTACTTAAGATACGCCACATCGACGTAGGTTGCATTTTTGTCCACAAACATGGACGTACATACCAACCAAGAATATGAGGAAATACCTCAAAGCACACTCTCGGTGGTAGGTAAACTGTAAATCATCATCGTCGACATCACCGACCAACTCCAAAAATTTGTTCATATAGCTTATTCAAGTATGAAAATTTAGCATGAGCACCTCTAGTTTTCTCACACTGCATCAAGACATCCATTAGGTCAACTCCCAAATAAATAACCATCGTCTCCTGGACTTCATCGTGTTTGATCCTGGAATGATCAAGTAACTTCCCCCCTGATAGGAAGGTGTAGATGGCAAGCAATGTCATATAGTATAATCATCTTCTCGTTAATGACAGAAACAAATATCAATATTTCCCTAACAACCCTAAATGCAACCAAATCATAGTGCATGTCTCTAACAGCTACCTATTTCGAATGTGACTACTACCTAATGCATTAAAATAAACTATTTTACCTAATAAATTAATCAAAACCCAAAATAAGTTAAATGAGAAACTCAAAAAATTGTTGATTAGGATGAAAAATATTGAATGTAGGTGGAGTGAGTTGAGATTGGAAAGATTGAAGTAGATTGTTGTTCATTGAAGAACTCAGTGGAATAATGTTGCTCATGAGCTCCAATAGGGGTTCTCAAAAGTTTAAGAAAATGAAGAAGAAGAAGAAGAAGAGGAGGGAGGGTCTGGCGTGCGTTATATATACATTGAACACGTTTGGAGATTCATCTCTGAAATAAAACCTGAATTTGAAAACAAGGGTTAATTCGGAGATGCATCTGCAAACAAACCCTAAAACACATATGGAGATGCATTTCCAAATTAAATTTTGGCAAAGTGAGGGGAGCTTAACAATTCACACTTATTTTGTGTGAAAATAGTGCGCCCGGAGTTGCATCTCTAAAAACTAGGAATATTTTTTACTTTTTGCCAAGAGTTAGGGAGAACCTATAAGGGTGAGAAAAGAAATTCCCTTTATCAGAAAAAAAATATCGTTTAACAATTTTCGATCTTAACCATTCTTCGATTGTTTGACTAGTGCAAGAGATTCTCCAGTTTAGATTTCAGATCTACAAGAGGGTATCATCTATGAGCCTAAATTCAAAAGGAGATTTCACGTTATTGAAGTAAACAAATGCGATATACCAATATTGTTTCATTCTGTTGTATTTTTGTTAACAAGATATGAGACATATTTATACAAGCTTTAGATAAATATGGACCATATAAAAGTAATCTTTTCTCAGGGGTGAACCCGGATTTCAATTTCTAGATTCACCCTATTTTGTAGTAAAATACCACAAGAAAAGAGGCTTGTCCGGATATTGAAATCTACATTCACTCTATTTTCAAAGCACATATAAAGTTTTCGTTGAGTTTGAAATCCGAATTCACCCTTATAGAGGCCATCACACAAAACATGTTTTAACAAACAAACAAAAGTAGTTTTATGACATAGAAAATATTAATTCCAATAATTATACAAGTAATGTCAGATATAAATTAAAACACATCAAAATGTATGTGAATTTTATCGGTGGAAATAAAAAACTAACATTACATACAAAAACTATGTCACCACCTAAATGCATTGTAAGATAAAATTAAATGCATCGAAGATGTGTCACCACCTAAATCTATATCTATGAGTGATTCATCCTTTGAGTTTTCCTAATTCGACAATCTTTCAATATCTCTCAACTTTGTAAACTCTTCCATCATATCCAAAAAAATATTCCGGCCAAGTTTCAACTTCATTAGTGAAATGAGATATCCACTCAGTGAATGTTTGTGGTATAGGGCATCCTAGTTTCAAAAAAACATGAACAAAATATTGTGATTTCCCAATACATGTTGGGGGAGTTCACTAGGGAACAACCTAAATTCAAAAGGAGGTTTCACGTTGTTGAAGTAAACAAATGCGATATAGCAATATTGTTTCATTCTGGTGTATTTTTGTTAACAAGATATGAGACATATTTATACAATTTTTAGATAAATATGGACCATATAAAAGCAATCTTTTCTCAAGGGTGAACCCGAATTTTAATTTCTAGATTCACCCTATTATGGAGGAAAATACCACAAGAAAATATGCTTGTCCAAATATTAAAATCTACATTCACTCTATTTTCAAAGCACATATAGAGTTTCTGTTGAGTTTGAAGTCCGAATTCATCCTTATAGAGGCCATCACACAAAACATGTTTTAACAAATAAACAAAACTAGTTTTATGACATGGAAAATATAATTCCAATACTTATACAAGTAATGTTAGATATAAATTAAAACACATCAAAATGTATGTGAATTTCATTGGTGGAAATAAAATACTAACATTACATACAAAAACTATATCACCACCTAAATGCATTGTAAGATAAAATTAAATGCATCAAAAGATGTGTCACCACCTAAATCTATATCTATGGGTGATTCATCCTTTGAATTTTCCTAATTCGACAATATTTCAATATCTCTCAACTTTATAAACTCTTTCATCATATCCAAAAAAAAATATTCCGGCTATGTTTCAACTTCATTCGTGAAATGAGATATCCACTTAGTGAATATTTGTGGTATAGGACATCCTAGTTTCAAAAAAATCTGAACTAAATATTGTGATTTCCCAATACATGTTGGGGGAGTTCACTAGGGAACAATCTAAATTCAAAAGGAGGTTTCACGTTGTTGAAGTAAATAAATACGATACACCAATATTGTTTCATTCTGGTGTATTTTTGTTAACAAGATATAAGACATATTTATACAAGTTTTAGATAAATATGGACCATATAAAAGCAATCTTTTCTCAGGGGGTGAACCCGAATTTCAATTTCTATATTCACCCTATTATGTAGGTAAATACCACAAGAAAATAGGCTTATCCAGATATTGAAATCTACATTCACTCTATTTTCAAAGCACATATAGAGTTTCTGTTGAGTTTGAAATCCAGATTCACCCTTATAGAGGCCATCATACAAAACATGTTTTAACAAACAAAATTAGTTTTATGGCATAGAAAAAATTAATTCCAATAGTTATACAATTAATTTTAGATATAAATTAAAACACATCAAAATGTATGTGAATTTCATCGGTGAAAATAAAAAACTAACATTACATACAAAAACTATGCCACCACCTGAATACACTGGAAGACAAAATTAAATGCATCAAAAGATGTATCACTACCTAAATCTATATCTATGGGTGATTCATCTTTTGAATTTTCCTAATTCGACAATCTTTCAATATCTCTCAACTTTGCAAACTCTTTCATCATATCCAAAAAAATATTCCGGCCAAGTTTCAACTTCCTTCGTGAAATGAGATATCCACTCAGTGAATATTAGTGGTATAGGACATCCTAGTTTCAAAAAAACATGAACAAAATATTGTGATTTCCCACTACATGTTGGGGAAGTTCATTAGGGAACAACCTAAATTCAAAAGGAGGTTTCACGTTGTTTAAGTAAACAAATGCGATATACCAATATTGTTTCATTATGGTGTATTTTTGTTAACAAGATATGAGACATATTTATACAAGTTTTAGATAAATATGGACCATATAAAAGCAATATTTTCTCAGGGGTGAACCCGAATTTCAATTTCTAGATTCACCCTATTATATAGGAAAATATCACAAGAAAATAGGCTTGTCCGGATATTGAAATCTACATTCACTTTATTTTCAAAGCACATATAGAGTTTCTGTTGAGTTTGAAATCTGGATTCACCCTTATAGAGGCCATCACACAAAACATGTTTAACAAACAAACAAAATTAGTTTTATGACGTAGAAAAAATTAATTCCAATAATTATACAATTAATGTTAGATATAAATTAAAACACATCAAAATGTATGTGAATTTCATCGGTGGAAATAAAAGACTAACATTACATACAAAAACTATGTCACCACCTAAATGCATTGTAAGATAAAATTAAATGCATCAAAAGATGTATCACCACCTAAATCTATATCTATGGGTGATTCATCCTTTGAATTTTCCTAATTCGACAATCTTTCAATATCTCTCAACTTTGTAAGCTCTTCCATCATATCCAAAAAAATATTCCGACCAAGTTTCAGATTCTTTCGTGAAATGAGATATCGACTCACTGAATGTTTGTGGCATAGGACATCCTAGTTTCAAAGAAACATGAAGAAAATATTGTGATTCCCCAATACATGTTGGGGGAGTTCACTAGGGAACAGTTGGCCAACATCTTCTCAAAAGGATTGAAGATCGACAGATTCCTGAATTTAAGAAAGAAATTAGGAATAATTCAGATCGAATATGACTAGCGTAGGTTCAACAACTTAGATTATATGATATGTTGATATATTAGATATAATATCAAATATAATCCAAGTTAGATATATTTAGATATTAGATATAATATCAAATATAATCCAAATTAGATATATTGGGATATTATATATGATATGAAATATAATCCAAGGTAGAAAGCCCAAGTCCAATTAGGGTTGTATTTAAATAGTCATGGTTTGTATCATTATTTGTACAAACAATTCAGGTGAATAATATAATCCTTATTTCCTTATTATTCTCTCTTTCTCTCCTCACTAAAAGTGACCCACGCACTAACAAATTGGTATCTAAAGCTTTCGGTTATTGTTTTTGATCGTGTTTTCAAGAATTTCACGTCAGAGATTGTGTTTCCAGGGAAAGTGAATCAATCATTGCAAACATGGCTGGTGATAAGGGATTTTTGAATTCTCTTCCAATGCTTGACGATAAAAATTAGATCCGATGAAAAAATAGATGCAACCCTTGTTTGACTTCCATGATACCCTAGAAGTGGTTACCAACGGTAATCCTACGCTGGCTACATATACAACTGAAGCACAAAAAACTGCCCGCAACAAAGTCAAGAAGAAAGATTGCAAGGCTTCTTATTGAATTTAGACGGTAGTCGATGATATTAACTTTAACAGAATATCTCATGTTGAAACAGGGAAGAATGGATGGTATATTCTGTTCAAGTATTATCAAGGAGGTGAGAAAGTCAAGATTGTCAAGTTGCAGACCTTGCATCGATAATATGAATTATTGTTGATGGAAGAATAAGAAAAAGTTGCAGAATATGCGTCGAAGGTCCAAAAATTCGTCCATTTCATGAAGGGTTATGGTGAAAACCTAACTGATAAGATGATAGTTGAGAAGATTGGTGCATACAGGCTACTCAATCCAGTTAATTAGAAACTTGTGTTGAGTCGAGATATTATGAATGATAAAAATCATGCCCGGGATTTAAATTCTAGTAATTTAATTAACAAGCCATTGATGAGCTCTGATTTCGACGAAGAAACTGATGAAGTTGAAGTCGAAAAGATTACTGAGAATCTAGTCAATGTCGAAGTCAAAGAATTTGCTAACATTACCGACACATTCAAACTCGAAGAGAGTGTGGCTAGCACAAGCCAAAGACATCAAAGAACTAAAGTTCTTCCAACAATACTTCAAGACTATGAAGTGACTGGTGATGATGAAGTCACACCAGATGGAGAGTTAGTTCATTTTGCTTTACTTGCAGGCATTGAACCAATCAACTATAATGAGGCTTTAAAGGATAAAAAATAGAAGTATGCTATGGTCAAAGAGTTATAGGAAATCAAAAGAAACAACACATGGGAGTTAGTCTAATTGCCAACACAGATAAAAGCTATCGAAGTAAAGTGGGTGTTCAAGTTGAAACACAATACTGATGGGTCGATAGCAAGACATAAATAAAGATTAGTAGCTCGAGGATTTCTTCAAAGAGAACGACTCGACTACTCTAAAGTATTTGCTCCAGTAACAAGATTGGAGACTGTTCGACTAGCGGTAGCATTGGCATACAAACAAGGTTGGTCAACATTTAATTTAGATATGAATTCAGCATTTCTGAATGGCCCTTTAGACGAAGAGGTCTATGTCACACAAATGCCTAGGTTTGTGGTTCAAAAGGAGGCGAGTAAAGTATATAAGTTTCACAAAGCGCTCTATGACTTCAAGCAGGCACCTACGACATGGAACAGGAAGATTGACTCATACTTAGTTGGATTGAGATTTGTCAAATGCAAATCTGAGCATGTGTTGTTAATTCTCTAATTTTACGATTGACATTAATTTTGGTAAAATCAATTTGGAACCAACATGTTATATAAGATGTTCTAAACTTGCTGGAAGAACATGTTGGACACAATGTCCTATCCAGACTATCTGATATCTTGTCTGATACAACTGTGCACTTGGATTATTTCTGTTATAGCAGATTCTAAATATTCTGGGAATATTAGGATATTATTTGTGTCGTCCAAGACTGAAGAATCAGAGATTCCTTTTGTATTTAAAAGATTATTTTTTATATTAAATGTTGAGACATTTTAGGAAACAAATCTTTGAAGTCTTAATTTTATGCAGAAGTTTCTGCTGATTTTCTGCAATAGATCAGTTGCATTTTTGAAGCCAAGATCCAGTCCATTCAAGGTTATAAAAAGAAGGCTTCAACCCTAATACAAGTGGGGAATGAATTGTATCTTTTAGTAAGAGTTTAGGGTTTGTGTTCTTGTTAATTGTGAGTCACTCTTGCATCGTTTGATACTTGAGTTAGACTGTTAGTTGAGTTGTTATTATTAATCATTCTAAAGCTTTTAAGAAATGAATGATTGTGTGTATTTGAAGCGTGTCTTCTAAAATTTATTATGAATTATTTAGAGTTGTTCAATCACTGTTGTGATTGAAAGGGATTTGAGAAAGGTCTCATACCTAGGTGAGTCTTAGGTTGAAGTTAAGCATAGGTAGTAATTAAGTGAGTAGATTGCAAACTAGTGAAAGTTTATTATGGGTCTAAAAATTAATACTATCTAGTTGAATTCGTCCCTGGATTGGTATCCTCCAGAGTAGGTGTTATTGTAAATCGAACCAGGTTAACAATTCTATGCGTCCCTTTATTTTTCTGCACTCCTTAATTGTTCTACCTTGTCATTGTGTTTTTCTCTAGAGATCAGTGACTCGATATCTCTTAGGACATCTGAGATTTGAATACTAGAATTTCAAGTGGTATTAGAGCAGGCATCCTGCTTTGACTTTGGGTGAGATTCAGGGAAGATACTTTCTGGTACAATGGACAAGGAAGGAGGGCTTGTGAACAGACCACCATTCTTGATGGAACCAATTATAATCTGGAAAGCTCGTATGGTGGCTTTCATCAAGTCCATGGATACCAAGGCTTGGAAATATGTGGTCAAGGGAAGGGATCCACTAAAGGTTGTAGTCCAGGATGGAAAGGTTACTGATGTAGAAAAGGATAAAGAAGACTAGAATGACGAAGATGAAAATTTATCTCAAGAAAACTCCAAAGCTTTGAATGCTATGTTTAATGGAGTGGATAAAAACATCTTCATACTGATAAGCAATTGCACTGTTGCTAAAGAAGCTTGGGAGATATTGAAGACTGCTCATGAAGGAACCTCTAAGGGGAAGATCTCTAGGCTCCAAATTCTTACCACCAAGTTTGAGAACCTAAGAATGAAGGAGGATGAGAGTATTCTTGACTTTCACATGAATATTATTGAGATAGCCAATGCCTCAAGTGTCCCAGGGGAGAAGATGTCAGAAGCTAAGTTTGTAAGAAAAATCTCAAATCTCTCCCAAAGAGGTTTGACATGAAAGTGACTGTCATTGAAGAAGCCCAAGATATACATGAAGGTTGATGAGCTTATGGGATCTCTGCATACCTTTGAATTAGGGATTGTGAAAGGTCTGAAAAGAAGAAAAGCTTTGCCTTTGTCTCCAACACTGAAGACTTAGAAGATGAATGTGACTTCGATACAGATAAAGGAATATATAAATCTCTTGTATTACTTGGAAGACAATTCAACAAAGTGATGAAGAAGATGGACTGGAAATCAAGGTCAAATGTAAAGAACAAGTCATTCGACATCAACAAAAATCAGGATTTTGGGAGAAGGCTCAAGACTGAAGAAGAGACTAACCAAGGCAAAGGAGTCCAATGTCATGAATGTGAAGGATTTGGACACATAAGAGTTGAGTGTCCCACTTATATCAAGAAGCAGAAGAAAGGTTTATTTGTGTCATGGTCAGAAGATGATTTTGAAAGTGATCATAAAGAGGAATTTATCAAACAACTTACTGCCTTGACTGGACTTTGTGATTCTGATGAAGAATCAGATTGTGAAGAACTAAACATTGAAGAAATTCTTGCTTCATACAAGGAGTCGTGTCTCAGAAGTGAAGAGGTGTGTCAATTAAGGGAAAAGTAAAAGAAAACTATTGCTCAACTATAAACTGAAAAAGTGGAACGCTTATCTATCATCTCTGATATAGAGGCTGAGAAAGTGTATCACTTGTCCACCATCTCTGGTCTAAAGGGTGAAGTTATTTTGCTCAAATCTCAAATTAACGGTATGACTAAGTCTGTGAGAATGCTCAACAATAGCTATGATGTGTTGGATGAGATTCTTTGAACTGGTAAGAATGTTGGAAATGTCAGAGATATTGGGTATGATAATCAAGTTATGAAGAACAAAGGAAAAGAGCCTGAAGTAAAGCTTGCCAAAGAAAAAGAGTAGCAGGAATAAAAGATGTCAAATCAAATGTTCCAACATCAGCATAAACATCATAAAAATCACTCAGTAAACAAGACTCAACATTGGAGATCTCATTATTGTGGAAGGTTTGGTCATATAAAGCCCTTTTGCTACAGGTTGTATGGCTACCCTAAATATGATGCACAACTAAGAAGAGGACATATATTTGTTAAAGCTAAGAAGAAGTGGATCCCTAGAAAAGGTATTTCTGGACTCATAGCTCACACCTATCCTAGAGCCCTTGCCAGAGAAGATTGGTACTTTGGTAGTGGTTGTTCTAGACACAAGACTGACGTCAAGAAATTCTTGGTGGACATTAAACCATATTCCACTAGTTATGTCAATTATGGAGATGGATCAAAAGGTGAAATAAAGGGTGTTGGAAAGTTGGGTTGTACCGAACTTCCTAGTATTGATGATGTGTTGTTTGTTAAAGAGTTGACTGCTAATTTGATAAGTGTCATAATCGGCTAAAAATATAAATTCGCCACCATTAACTTTTTATCCTAAGACGGGAATATAGTGGAATAATCCTAATTGATGATACATAGATTCTAAGTCTTGACTCACTTTAGACGAAGGAAAGGTGTTAGGCACCCCTCATCTACCTTGTTCACAAGGATACTATGCTTTAGGTTTGAGGTTCAGGAATAGGGTTTTAATTTTTAATTAGGGGAAAAGGGTTTTAGTCTTTTAATTAGGGGAACTCACCTTGGTTTTTAAGTCGCGTGCCTACGTATCCTCTTATAAGGAATCAAAGTCCCAATTTGTAGTTCATAGTGTTTGGTTTTTTTATGAATTGTGGAAATATTTTGAATTAATCCTTGAACCAAGTA